>JANBXA010000734.1:130745000-131465000 GCA_030556225.1 Cricetiscus sungorus
CTCATGAATGCTGAGAGAAGGTCTCAGATCCTCTGAGGAGCCACATGGGCTCTGGGAATTGAACCCAGGTCTTCTGAAAGAGCATCCAGTGCTCTTAAATGCTAAGCCATTTCTCTCCACCCCCACCCGAGTGACTTTTTTGACTTCTACCTTAGTTAAGCGTGTGTGTGTGTGTGTGTGTGTGTGTGTGTGTGTGTGTGTGTAGTCCAGAAACAGAACATCTTTCTTGATAGCTGTGCATTCTATTTATTAAACCCAGAGTCTGCCAATTCCAGCCAGTGGTTAGCCAGTCCTAAATCTCATCTGCCTCCTGAGTGCTGGGATCACAGGCAGCTGCCATGCCTGCCCAGCTTTTATGTGGGTTCTGGGGATCTGAACTCTGGCCCTCACATTTGAGTGGCAACTGCTTAACTACTAGATCACGCTCCCTCTCCCAGCCCTTATTTTGAGGCAGAATCTCTTACTAAACTTTTCACTGTTTGAACTAGATTGGCTGGCTGGTTATTTTAAAAAATAAAGTTTTATCAGAATACAGCCGTACACTTGGTTCAATTCTGTTCAAGCTGCTTTTTATCCGATAGTGGTTGAGTAATGGCAAGAGAGTGTGTAGGAAACCCTGGAGGCAGGAATGTCAACTCTGCTGGCCTTTGTGGTTCACTGATCCCAAGTCAACATTTTTCACATAAGGAAAGTGAGAATCAGACAGCATATTAACTGTCCACAGTCTGGGCCAGGAAGTGTTTAGTTAGCTCAACACCTGGCCGCCCCCCACCTGGCTGTCTCTAGGGGAGCTAACAGCAGCTGTTTCCACATGCTTGTCCCTGTGTCCTGTACATGTCTACATCTGGGGGAAGATTTATTCACTTCTATGAGCTTTTCTGGCATATCCTCGGGAAAATGCCTGCATTTTTTCTAGTTGTTGGGAATGGGGTTCTTATGAGGTGGGTCACCGGAGGCTAAGAATTGGTATCTACTTAGTGTCTGAGAAGTCTATGTGAAGATAGATATCCTACCAAAAACATGGGTTTGGCTTGACAATTTCTTCCTGCAAGAATATCAGGGTTTTTTTTCTTTTTTGTTTGTTTGTTTGTGTCTTTTTTATTAACATGGAGACTGTGTTTTGCAAGTCATAACTATTTAATGTCTAATGCCTAGCATTAGGAAATGAACTTCTTTGTCCCCAACAGTGCTTCCATTTTAGCTCCTGCTCCCAGTTTTGTTCTAGGGAAGTTTGTGAATGTTTATTTTCTGCCCTTCAGTTATGCCCTTTTCATACATATCATCGCATGGTTCGCCTCTGATGAGCAGATATAACTGATGGCTTCCCTTCACCAAAACTAGGAACTTCTCTTTACAAAGTTCAACCCAGGCCTTTGCATATGCTCAGCCGAGGAGCTCTCTCTCTCCCCCCTCCCTCCCTGCCCCCCCCTCTCTCTCTTGTGTGTGTGTGTGTGTGTGTGTGTGTGTGTGTGTGTGTGTGTGCATGACTGCACACACCCGTGTATATTGCATTAGACCAGAGGAGGACATTTGGTGCCCATTCCTCTACCACCTTCCATCTTATTTTCTTGAGACATGCTCTCACTAAACCTGCTATTTCATCTGGGTTGGCTGGCCGCTGAGCCCCCAGGGCTACACCTAGAAGACTGGGGTAATGGACTTGCACAACCCTGCCTAGCTTGGTGCTGTGGATTTGAATTCGGGTCAACATGTTTGCACAACAAACATTACTACCCACGGAGCCATCTCTCCAGCTCTGTTTGGCTTTCAGACAGGGTCTCATGTAGCCCAGGCCTTGGACTCTCTATGTAGCCAAGGATGACTTTGAACTCCTGATCCTCCTGCCATCACCTCCCCAGGGCTGAGAATACAGGCGTGCACTCACATGGCCAGTATGTGGATGTGGTGTGGTGGGAATCCAAACACGGGTGCCACCAGTGCTAATCATGCACTTAACCAACTGGGCCACATCTCAGACCTCAGAATCTCTGCTTCTTAACAATTCTGTTTACTCTATTTATTGTGGCACGCACTTGACTTACAGGTGCTTATAGTGTGCATTTTATTTATTGTTCATTTAAAAGTCCTTCCTTCTTTCTTGCATTTTGTGTAACTGAAAAAAAAAAGGCCCTTTCATTCACTGTACTAGTTGAGAAGTTGAACATATCAGTACACACACCCACACACCTATTTTTATTTATTTTTCTGGTGCTGGGAGGGGGACCCAGAGCCTGAGTATGGCTCCACCTCTGAACCCACCCCTAGTGTTCTTAACACACCCGTTTGTCTCACCTAAGTAAAAAGTTATTTGATAACCCTCTCTCCGGGGAAGTGATCTTGATGTTTTAAAATTTTCAATCTTTTTCCTTCCATCTTCCATTTTATGACTCAATTTTGTTCCATTTACTATAGAAATATTCCCTAAATAGAAAAACATGATAGATACCCAGGGCTGTCAAGCACATGTCAATATCAATTCCAGTAATTTTATGTTTGTTTGGGAGTGGGGAGATGGGCTGTCCACACCGGCTCAATCCCTCACACTCTAGAAGGTTCTCCCTCACTCTATAGGACATATCTGCATAATGTACATGCATGACTGAGTCTATGTACACGCCTCTCCATGAGCTCAGAGACAATCATTTACAAAGCCTTCATTGTAGCCCTTTCCCATACAGAGAGCATGCCTGGGCCTCAGAGGCACAGACACTGTGATAGCATTTGGCCAATGGAGGACAGAGGTTGTGTGAGAGCAGAGGCTTAATGGGGTCTGGTGCAGTCAAGGAGGGCTTCCTGGAAGAAGAGACACTGTCCTGACTCCTGTCAGGGGAACAAAGGCCAGCCAGACTAAAGAGGGGTGGCCTGCCCGGAACAGCCTACTGTGTGACAATCCCTGGGGTCATATCCCAGACCAAAAGTTGGGAGCTTTGTCGTTCTGAGAAAGTTCTTTTATCCTCTAAGAAAGCTGCACGACCTGCCAAAGTGCCACGAGCCTCCAACTGGACAATGGACAGGGACATGCCTCTCAGACTGAGCAAGGACTCTGAAGTCAAGATTTTTAAATTACGGTGTGGCGGGGGGGTGCATCAAGATAGTCCGGCAGGAAAGGACGCTTTCCGCTAAACCTGATAACCTGCCTTTGATTCCAGGGACCCAAACAATGGAAAGAGAGAACCAAGCATGCTAAGGTATACTTGTGCACTGTCCCCCACCACCCAATGAATGGTTTTAAAAATTAAATTACTGTAGCAGTAACAGTGTCTGTTTCTTGTGCTGGACCCAGTGTTAGCCAATCTGCCTAGCGACGCCGAGGTGGTACTGCCTGCCTAAGCTATCAAGGAGGCACCTAAAGACCGGTCAGGTGCTGTGACTTAGCCAGGTCCGCACAGTGGCTAAGCAGGCCAGGAGAGCCAGGGCCTAGTGTTCTAGAGGCATGCGTAAGCTCCCATTGTAGCATCTCAGCCCGGTCCTGTCTCTCCCTTACTCCACACTCAAAGAGCCCGGGGCCTCACAGGCCCTCCTGGACCAGGGAGAGAAAAGGAACATTGTTGGCTGTTCATTTGGGGCCTGGGGAAGCCAAATTCTTTCCTCCCCAGCACCCCTCCCTCCTGGGGCTCCCTCTGCAGGCTTATGTGGGGCAGAGAATCAGGTTAATGGAATCTGGGCTACCTCTGGCTAGAGGGATGGCTAGGCCCCCCTCTAGAAGCCATTGTGGTCAGCCCTGGGTTTCTACACCAGCTTAACTGAGCTTTATCCTGAGCCTTGGAGGCCATGGAGAGAGTAGTCTTATACATCTTCCTAGAACCTAGCCAGCACCAGACAAGAAGCACTGTCAAGGCCAATTTTCACATTCACTGTGGACACTGTTTTATGTCATCTAGACCCTGTCTCTGTATATGTATCATGCTTTCTTTGCAAGCACAGCATGGCACTGTATAGAGGCTCTCTGGAATTTTTTTTGAGATGGGGGGGGGTCTCTCTCCATATCCCTGGCTATCCTGGAACTCACTCTGTAGATCAGGCTGGCCTCAAACTCACAGAGATCCACCTGCCTCTCCCTGTCAAGTGCTAGGATTGAAGGTTATGTGTCACCATGTGCAACTAGGCTCTAGATTTAAGCCCTGGTCTCCTACCTGGGTCTGACTGACATCAGGGAAGCCACGCAGACTCCTAAGACTCAGTTTCTTCATCTATAAATAATAGTGGCCTCCTGTGCACGGAGTGTCGAGAGTTTAGATGATTCCCCCATGGGGCCTAGGAAAGCCATTCGTGTCTGTAGCACGAGTATGCCATGCCCACGGTTGAGCTTTCATTCTATATGCTGGCACCTCTAGGGGACGGGGTGGGGTTGGTGAGTTAACAGTGCAGAAACTCCCCATTACAACTCTGTGTTTGGATCTCATGCTCAATTATGTCTCTGCCACGCTGTGTGGCACCTAAGGGGTTGGCTTCACCTGATGCCCTGCCACGCCCGGCCTATCACTGCTCCCCACCTGCATGGGTGCCACAGGCTTTCAGCCGAGTGAAGGGCTAATGTGGTGGTTTGCAAGAAAATGGACCCCAAAGGGAGTGGCACTATTTGGAAGTGTAGCCTTGCTGGGGGAAGTGTATCACTGTGGGGACGGGCTTTGAGGTTCCTATGCTCAGGATAACACCCAGTGAGTCAGTTGACTTCCTGTTGCCTGCAAGAGGGAGGAATCTCTGCTCCAGCACACCTGCCTGGACGCCTCCATGCTAGCCACCATGATGATAATGGACTGAACTTCTGAAACTGTAAATGGGCCACCCCCAATTAAATGTTTTCTTTGTAAGAGTTGCTATGGCCATGGTGTCTCTTCATAGCAATGGAAACCTTAACTAACACAGCTAGCCTGTGGAGACTAGAGGAAGTCTTGGGGTTACCACATGTCTTGGCATCCAGGGTCAGATACACAGGCTTGGCTTCATACCTCACAGCCAACATGGAACCTGACCTATCTTCTGTGCTTGGGTATTTTTGCCTCTAGGTAACCACACGGCTGTGGAGTCTACTTCTGAGAGGTAGGCTGGAGTTCCTAGGGCTTGTTTTCCTGCTAGCAAGACCAATGTTTCTTGCGTATGTGTGTGTGGGGGGGTTGGTAGGGCAGAGGACAACCTTTGGTGTTGGTCTCCAGGTACAATGCAGCTGGGTGTTCGATTTTTGATACAGAATCTCTGACTGGCATGGGAATCACCGAGTTGGTTGGGCTAGCAAGCCCTAGTGATCATTTTATTTCCACCTCCCCAGTCCTGGGATAACAAGTGCACATGTGCCGATATTCCTGCCTTTTTTCTTTAAAGCATGGGCTTTGGTTGGGCAGTGGTAGCTCACACCTTTAATCCAGCACCCGGGACATAGAGACAGATGGATCTCTGTGAGTTTGAGATCAACCTGGTCTACAAAGTGAGCTGCAAGACAGGCTCCAAAGCTACAGAGAAACCCTGTGTCAAAAAAACCAAAACCAAACCAAACCAAAATAAAAACCACAGGTTTTGGGGATGCAACTCAGGCAAACACTTTTCCAGATGAGCAATCTCCCCAGTTTCTGGAGTAATGTTTCTTTGTTGATTTTAGGGCCTGGGCATCTGTCTCCTTGCCCTGGCCTGGCAGGGAAGGTTCTTCTATTACATTTGTTACAAATGGGGAATGCCATTTGCCTAATTCCTCTGGCAAAAGCCACCTTACCCATTTCCTGCATGTGTGGCCTTCTGGCCTCAGCAGACCTTTGTAGAGACAGCTCAGAACCAAAAGCATCCTGTGGTCCCTTTGTGCTGTCATTTAGGACCTGAGAGTGCCCTGTCCTTCCCCCTCGTACTGGATGTCTGCTGCCAGACTTTAGGTCAGAAGCTCCATCACCAGATCTGCCTGCCACTCTTACTGTTTCCAGAGCACACCTGCCCCAGGGCTGGTTGACATGGCCTGAGGAGATGCTCATTCTTAGAGGAAGAGAAAGAAAATGCTAAGCAACACTCTTTCTGACATCCAAGGTCACAGCCTTTGGGAGCTCACAATCCCAGCCCTGCAGTCTGGCTGCAGCCTCTCAGCATCTCAGCCCTTCCTACTCTGCTACTGCTGACTGAGAGGCATTCCTGATGACATGGCCATCTATGAGTCTCTGTCCCTTCTGCTTCTTTGGCCCGAAATGGCCTTATCACTTTTGTTGCCCTTTCCTCCAGGGAGACTCCCAGGATGCCCTTGGCCATCCTCTGACCCCTCAGTACTTTCCTGGTATTTTCATGTTTCTGGTTTTTAAGGAAGGACGTTATCTTAATGCATGTCCATCTTTCCCGTACCCAGGACACAACCTGACCCTGCAAAAATGAATTGAAATGACAAGTGGCCAAGTGCATGAATGAACAGTGGGAAGCACTCAGTGAAAGTCATGTGTGTGACAGACAGCAGGATGGGTGGAGACAACAACTCAAGTCAGGGGGAGACATCATGCACCCAGAGGCCCCCAGAGAGGCCCCCACACACCCTGGCTAGGAATCTGGGTGGGACCAGGCTTTAGTCTCCTGCCCATGCTGGAAGTCAGTGCCAGCACCGTGGACCCAGCAGGCCCCTCAGGCACACTTTACAAAAGCTGTCTGCTGACCTGCTGAGCCTCTTCCCCCTGGGTGTGCAAGGGGCAGAAGGGGGCCAGGTACAGGCCCAGGCAACAACACCCACATTCTATGCCAAGACTCTAAAGCTTGGTCCTGCCTCCCAGCTATCCCTGCCAGAAGGACTAGATTAGGCCATATCAATTCTGTACAGCATCTGACACAAGACAGTTTGTGTGTGTGTGTGGGGGGGGGCTGGGTCTCATGTATCCCAGGCTGGCCTTGAACTCACTATGTAGCCAAGGATGACCATGAATCCTGATCCTCCTGCTTCTGCCTCCAGAGTGGGTTATGAATATACCAACGCATTTGGCTTATGTGGTATTGGGAATGGAATCCAGGCTTGGTGTATGGTAAGTTGCATTCCCAGACCCTGATCACTAATTCATGATGGGACACTGTGACATTTGAAGAATGAAGTAATCTCCATTCTGGAGCCTGGATGGCAGGGCATGTGTCTAGCATATACGTACAATGCCCAGCAGCATATGAAAAAGACAATGGAAAGGAGAAAGAGAAAAGAGAGAAAGGAAGGAAAAGCAAAAAGAAGCTGAGAGGTTAGATGCTCTGTGCTTAAACAAAACGCTGGGTGTGGTAGCACTGTGATCAATCCCACTGTAACCCCAGAGCTGTGCCTAGACAGACAGACAGACACTAGGGTCTCCCTAGCTGGCCAGCTCAACTGAAGAAGCAAGGTACTGGGTTGTGACACGTGTGCAAACAGGCATGACCATGCATCCTAACAAAATGAGACCCCAACTAAAAAACAAGGCAGAGAGCAAATGAGGACAGCACCTGACTTCTGGCTCCCACTCACTCACACACACGCTCACAGGCAACCACACAGACACAAAGAAATTCTCTTCACCTCTTGATTCTGACATTCCGAAATGCTAACATCCTGTGTGTAATTCCCGCCTCTAAGTCTACAGAGAATGTCCCGTGTGCCCATTCTGTGCAACCCCTTGCAGCTCCATGATTGTAACACTCTTAATTTCCTGTTTATAAGCTACAATTTTAATAATCTGCACAGTAAAATTCTCTAATTCTATGATTATGACCTTTTTTCACTTGCAACATTCTCAACTCTTCCAGAAGCTTCTGTGATTACACGGCTGTTGAGTCACAATCCCATGATTATAACCTTTCTGGGCCTGTAACATGCTCACACTCCTGCCTGCCTGAGATTTTTAACACTATACTACGTGGCTGGAACAGTAGACAAACGTACTGTCATGTGGTTAAGAGTCTGGGCTGCTGAGCCCCGGCTGCTGGGAGGTCCTACTGGGTCCAGGATTCCTTCAGAAAGGTCCCAGCTGGCTTCCCCTGCCAGAGTCCTCTGGCCTCTTCCTGCCAGATGGGATGGGGCTAGTGAATGTTCACCAGAGCAGTTTGGAGCTCCCCCCTAAGTTTGGAGGGTAGCCTTAAGGGGTGCTTAGGAGTGTGGTGCCCAGGCATAAAATTAAAACTTCAAGAGATGCAGCACAGCTGAGTAGTTTGACTTGAGAGATGGAGGTGGGAGAATCAGGAGTTCAAGGTTATCCTCAGCCAAATACTGAGTTCAGGACCGGCCTGCACAACATAAGACCCTGTCTCTAAAAAACAACAAAAAATTTTTAAGAGATGCAGGAGGTTGGGGAAAATAAAGCTAGATGAAATCCAGAGTTACAAGATGGTTTGGGGAAGAGGGGCATCCAAGCCTGATGCCCAGTAAACCTCTGCTGTGTGTAACTGGGCCACAGGCCCATCTAATCTATGGGCTGGCCACAGGTCAGTCTAGTCTATGGACCAGGGGCCAGTCTAACCCATGGGCCATTGGCCATGTAAACCATGGGTCAGAAACCAGTCAAACCTATGTGCTATAGGCTGGTCTAACTCATGTGCCATAGGCTGGTCTAACTCATGGGCCACAGGCTGGTCTAACTCATGGGCCACAGGCTGGTCTAACCCATGGGCCACAGGCTGGTCTAACTCATGTGCCATAGGCTGGTCTAACCCATGTGCCACAGGCTGGTCTAACTCATGGGTCACAGGCTGGTCTAACCCATGGGTCACAGGCTGCTCTAACCCATGGGCCACAGGCTGGTCTAACCCATGGGCCACAGGCTGGTCTAACCTATGTGCCACAGGCTTGTCTAACTCATGTGCCACAGGCCAGTCTAACTCATGTGCCATAGGCTGGTCTAACCCATGGGCCACAGGCTGGTCTAACCCATGGGCCACAGGCTGGTCTAACTCATGGGTCACAGGCCGGTCTAACCCATGGGTCACAGGCTGGTCTAACCCATGGGTCACAGGCTGGTCTAACCCATGGGCCACAGGCTGGTCTAACCCATGGGCCACAGGCTGGTCTAACCCATGGGCCACAGGCTGGTCTAACTCATGGGTCACAGGCTGGTCTAACCCATGGGCCACAGGCTGGTCTAACCCATGGGCCACAGGCTGGTCTAACTCATGGGTCACAGGCTGGTCTAACCCATGGGTCACAGGCTGGTCTAACCCATGGGTCACAGGCTGGTCTAACCCATGGGCCACAGGCTGGTCTAACCCATGGGCCACAGACTGGTCTAACTCATGGGCCACAAGCTGGTCTAACTCATGGGCCACAGGCTGGTCTAACTCATGGGTCATAGGCTTGTCTAAACCCTGGGTCCTGGCTAAGAACTCTAGGGAGGAGGGCAGGATTTTGAGTTCCTGGAGACCATACTTAGAGGCAGGTTGGAAGCTTGAACATAGAAATCAGGGTAATGCCTGACTCTGCTACAGAAACAGACAAGGTCTGCAGACATCAGTGTGAGAAAGTGGGAGGGGGTGCCACAAGCTTCAAATGGGGGGGTGTGGAAGAACTGAGCCCCAGGCTTCCAGGACAGAGAGCTGTGTCCACCAGGTGGCCTGTCTGAAGTCATGAAGTCATGCCAGGAATGACGGGACAGGAGAGGAAGGTGAGGGTCTCCCTCCTTCCCAGGACTCCGCTCCACTGAGCCCCTGAATGGAAAGCTCACTCACTCACTGAGAATTTCAGGAAAAACTGGTTTGGCTAAGGTGGACTGGAGGCAGAGGTCATCTGGAGGTCAAAGTCAGGGGGAGGGGCTGAGGGGGGGACATCAGAAAGAATTTGCTTCAATCCCCAGCAGGGTGGGGTTCAGACCTGTGTTGTGCTGAGGGAGCAGGGCTCAGTGTCCTGGGGACAATGTCCAAGGGGGCCCTTCCCCAAGCCAGACAAGACTTGGCCCCTTACTGAGGTGTTCTGCCTGGCCTGGGAGGCTTTCTGCTGCAGCCTGAGGGGGTACTCGGAGGTGAGGGTGCTTCACTCTGCAGGACCCCTGGGAGAGTGGACTGCTGAAGAGTTGGCCAAGACAACTTGTATCTAAACACAGATGTCAAATTCTCTGAGGTTTCCCGAACCCCCAGGAATATACCTGACACCCCCTCCCCAGGCAAGGTCTGCAGACCTCAGTGTGAGAAAGTGGGAGGGGTCCCGAGGAGAGGGAGGCGAACACCTCATCACCTCATCTTCCTGAGAGTCTGCAGTCCATGTACACTGGCCGGCTCTCTCTGGAAGCTTCTCTCCATCTGCCAAGACCACTACAGATTGCTCATCACAGGCCTCCTTGCTTCCTTCCTCTCCAAGTCACTCACGGCTTGCCCATCGCTTGATCATGTCACTGTCCTGTTCAGTCCTGCTGTGGCTCCCTAGTGCCCTCTGAGTGATAGCTGAACATGTTGGCTAACACGCAGACCTCACAGGGCGGAGGTGGGGAGGGGAGGGGGAGAGGCTTCCTCATGCCTACATCATCTTCCTGTCTCAGTTCTCAGTTGCTCTGGGGGAATGGGGAGGGGGGGGTCCTGGTGAGGCCCTTGAGCTCCTACACCCCCCTCCAGCTTCCTCTCACAGGATCCTCATTTGGTTACTTCCCATCAGACTATGCAGCCTGCTTCTCTGTTTTCCTGCCTGAAGGGCTCTTGTACCCCAGGCAGACACAGCCTCCTTGTGAAAAAGAGAGAGACCTTAATTGTTCCAGGCATGGGGCTTTCTGAGCCATCTACACACTTATTCTACCTTTGGGTGGGAAGGAGGTACAGGCTCAGGGACACAGGGGCTTGGAGGAAGATGGGCTCTGACTGGATCTGTCAGTCCCGAGGTCTGCTCCCAGACCCTCTCATCTCTGAGACAGATCCCTTCCCAGCCCTCTTGAGACCCAGTTTCTGTCTGTTCTGCATAACTCCTGAGAGGAGCTGGCTGTGTGCAGATCACCCCTGAAAATGCACACCTTTGGAGGGAGCCAAATGCTGACACCTAGATTATTGGCTCCGTTTCACAGATCTCAGAGAGGCTAAGTTTCTTCCTTAAGGTCACACAGACAGAGCTGGAGAACTATAATGAGCCTTCCTCAACCAGAGCCCGTGTCTAGAAAACAAGAAAGGTTTATGGCGTCTGCCTAAGACTAAGGAAGTGTTCCCTATTTCAGAATGTTCTGGGAGCGTCTGGCCACCTGAGAATACTCCCAGAGAGGGGGAAGAAAAAGCTCATCACCAAGCTGTTACCCCCAGGGCTGGGGAGAAGCCAGGTCTCCATTCCTGCCCACTTTGAGCCACCCAGTAATGGCCCTGGGAAGCTGGCTGCGGCCAGCCACCCTGCCCTGGCCACGAGAGCCCTGGGACACAATGCGCACAGGGCTGCCATCCCAGGCCGAAGCTGAAAATTAAATTAAAACCACGACAGGGACAGTTAATTAAAGCAGATTAACGCGAGACTAATTAGGGACACTGACATAGGAACCATCGCACTCCAAGATGTTAATTAGCTGTTCATTAATGTCAGCTCCCTGTTCAAAGGAGAAATATGCATGGCCCGTTTTGTGCTTGTTGGGAGCTGAGTGGGAAGGGCCACTGCCCAATGGCTGCCCAGCCTGTTGGCCTCCCTCCTTTCTGATGGCCCTGTGTCTGTTGTTCCTTTGTCTCTCTCCTAACACCAGTTCTAAGCACAACAATTGCCAGGGAGACCCTGGGCTCAGGAAGGAGGAGCTGGGAAAGGGACCCAATGTGCAGAAGGCCTGGGAGCCCTGAGCAAATAAATCTGCTCACAAGATGCTCAGTGCACAGGAGCCCCTGCCCTGACTCCCACCATGACCTGGGGCTGATGGAGACCTTCCTTCTTCCCTCCTTCCCTTCCTCCTTTCCCTCTCCCTGCTCATTTCTCCCACTTCTTCCTCCCTTTCTTCTTCCATCAATCTGTCCATCATCCATCAGCTCATCCCTCCATTGAAATATAGCTCTCTCTCTCTCTCTCTCTCTCTCTCTCTCTCTCTCTCTCTCACACACACACACACACACACACACACACACACACACACACACACCTTTTTTATGCAACTTATACCTATCCATCAGCTTATTCATTAAGTGTATTCATCTATCAATTGATCCATCATCATCCACCCGTAAATCTGTCTCTTCACCTATCAGCTGCCCCTCTATGCAAACATCCCGAATGGCTGGATGAAGCAGTGGCAGTTCCTAAGGGCACAAGTGTCCTGGCCTATGGCAGTAATTCTCAAGAGTCTCATGTAAGTTAAGACTGCTGCCACATAAATAGTCCCAGTGAGGGCCTGCCCTTCCTATATGCATGCACATTTATGTGCCCTCTCCATTTGCTAGTTAATTCACCCAGTTGTTTATTACTATCTTTTTTTTTAACATGGGGTCTCAAGCCAGGTGTGATGTCACATGCCTTTAATCCCAGCATTTAGGAGGCAGAGGCAGGTGGATCTCTGTGAGTTTGAGGCTAGTCTGGGTCTACATAGTGAGTTCCAGGACAGCCAGAGGTGTATCTGCCTCAAAAAACAAACAAACAAAAAAGATGGGTCTCACAATATAGCCCTGGCTGTCTCCTGGAACTCACTATGTAGATCAGACTGGCCTCAAACTCACAGAGATCCTCCTGCCTCTGACTCCCACAAGCTGAAATTAAAGGGGTGCAGCACTATACTTCATCTAGTCTAAAGTATACCCTCTCCTCTACTGGTTGATCCTCCATTCTTCTTTCAGACCAACCATCATCCAGTTATATACCTTCCCACTGACTCACCAACCCGTCCCTGCCCAGAGCTCACATTCCTTCAACCACCTGATCCTTTACCAGAACTCCTCATTCCCCACCATCCTTCCCTCCTGGGTTCCTATCTATGCCTTGGCTGACCCATCCATCCACTCACCTATGCAGTCACCATTAATCAACCTTCCTGTAACCTTATCCATGTACTGGTGAAACTATGAACTCATCTACCACGTCTTCTATCCCTAGGCAGTGGTAACTCCCTTTCCAACTCAAGGACATCTATCTATCTATCCAAACATCCATCCATCCATCCATTTATTCATATATCCATCCATCCATCCATCCATCCATCCATCCATCCATCCATCCACCTATCCATTCACTCATCCATTCATCTATTCATATATCCATCCATCCATCCATCCATCCATATATCCTTTCCATCCATCCATCCATCCATCCATCCATCCATCCATCCATCCATATATCCTTTCCACCCATCCATTCATCTATTCATCCATCCATCCATCCATCCATCCAACCATCCATCCACCCATCATCCACTCATCCATTCTTCCATCCATGCATGTTCCAGATTCATGTCCTCACTCCTTTGTTACCCTCACTTCCATGGAGCACCACCTCTCCATGGAGCATGGGGAGGAGGAAATCTCACAGATGAGAAAGTCTACCTTGAGAGGAAGCTCTGGTTCTAACATTGCCCATGAAATGACTCCACACATTCATTTCATTACCTCGAGTTCCACTGCCTGAGAAACAAGGTTGAGAAAGCAGTGACAGTTCCTAATGGCATGGGCACACTGGCCCTAAGGTAGCACTTCAAAAGAGACCCATTCAAGTAATGGCCACTGCTCGCATTACAGTTCCAGTGAACGATTGCCCTTCCTTAAAGGCCTCCCCTGCACCTACAGCTGGAGATGAGATGTGTGGAGCTGAGTGAGAGGCATCCAAGTTCACAGAATGTAAGCCCAGAGAGGGCTTCCCGGAAGAGGTGTCCGGACAACTGAAATGGCAATGAAAGGCAAGGTTAGGGGCATGAGGCCACTCAGGCTCACTGTGTGCACTTTGCTGCCTTCAGGAAGCCCAGGGAGGAGTCTGGGGCCCTTTCGGGCAAGATGCAGCATCTTCTCGGGGGTGCTAGTGGACCCTGCCATGTTTGGTATGCAAAAGAGCTAAGACTTGGGCTTGCCTAATCCTTCCCAGTGATCAAGGACAACTCAGTGGCTCTGGCTGGTGCATGGACCCAAAGACTGAATAGCCACCGTGTGGCAGGCAAAGGGGGCCAGTTCCAAGCAGGAATCCTAATTACAGGCCTCTAGGGTCCAGCTCCTTCCCTTAGTCTCTGTCAGAGGGTAGGGACGGGGAGCACCTCTGTGGGTGCTCAATCAGTTGGACAGCAGGCCACACGGTGTTTAGCAGGCATTCTGGGAGCCTGTCCTAGCTCTGGTCTGGAGGCCAGTGTGCCCTGTCCCAGGACTTGTCTCCATTGCCAACATAGCTTTGTCACCACTTTGGCCTGCTCTGGGATGGTGACACTCACCTCCAGTTCAGTGACCCATCAGACCAAGGTCAAGATGTGGACATTCCCAGTGGAGGAGAACCTTAGGAGTCAGAACGATACAGGCTTAGTCACACCTTTGCCATTGAGGGGCTCAGAGATCTCCAGATGAGTCATTTCCACTCTGGTGAAATACAGCTGATAATGGCCACACCTACTGATAATGGCCACACCTACTTCCCTTCCTCAGCTGCACTCTCATCCCTTTACATTCTGAGACAGGGTCTCATGCAGCCCAGGCTCTCCTAAGTTGCCATGTAGCTGAGGCTGGCCTTTGGAGTGCTGGGATTATAGGTGAGAGCCATGTGTCCAGCTTTCCATTCCTTTGCTTTTTATGCTGCATCATTCTGCTACGGACGATCTTGGTTGAGATGGCTCAGACAGCAAAGGGTGAGCTGTGAAAGCATGAGAACCTGAGTTCAGATCCCCAATGCTCAAATGGAAAAGCCGGGTGTGGTGGCTTATGTCTATAATTCCAGCACCTTGGAGGACACAGGTGCATTCCTGGGGCTTGCTAGCCAACCAGTCTAGTTGAATTGGCAAAGTTTAATGGAAGATCTCATCTCAAAAAGATGAAGATCAATTAAGGAAGATACACAATAAAAACCTCTAACCCCCATTCCTATGTGTATATACATGCATGCCCACAAGTGTGCACCCACATAAGGACTCGAGAGACAGATAGAGAGGATAGGGTCATTCTATTTTTAAACCTGAGTGACTGCTTATCACACAAGCATATAACTTGTTCAAATTTACTGTAGGCCTGTAACTGACACACAGCTGGTGCCTAGCAACAACCACCTCTCCTCCTAGCATCATTGAAGGACTTTATCCACTGTCCTGACCTCAAGTCCCACCTCTGGAGCTCATATACTAAGTCATACATGATCCTGCTGGCACTAGGGTGGCATCTGTCAAGCAAAAGCTAGCCTTGGCTTCAGAATGTCTCATAAACCGATGGACAGGGCAGGAAGACTTCGTATGATCAGCACAGAATATGGAGGGCCAAGATCAGTCAGCTCCAGTTGTCGAGACAAGAAGTGGACTCATGGCCTTTGTTGCTCAGTCCAGGGACCACCAGCCTCCACCCAGCATGGGGAGACAGAGGAGAAACCTGGCAATCAGAAGAAATTTCCAGAATGCAGGAGGGAGATGGGGAGCTGAGTGCACTTGGGTTTTGCAACTTAAATTTTTTCTTTTATTTATTTTATGGGTATGGGTGTTTGTCTGCATGTGCAACTGTACACCAGAAGAGGGCATCAGATCTCGTAGGACTACAGTTATAAACCGCCATGTGGGTGTTGGGAACTGAACTCTGGACCTCTCAAGAGCAGCCAGTGCTCTTAACCACTGAGCAATCTCTCCAGTAACTTGGGTTTTGTGATACTTAAGACACGCCTCTGTAGGAGGCCATGCCCCCACCTCCACTGTTCCATTCCTAGACATTTCTTCCCTAGGAGCTCCCAAGAGCTGTAGTACTTGTATGTGGCATCTGCCTTCATGTGTGACGGATTGGGAAAAATTCTGGGTTCTGGTTTCCAGGTGCCCCTTGTTAGCCATGTGACTGGCCCAGCTTCACTACCTCTCTGATCTGCCTTCTCTTTTCATATCTTTCTGGAACCTTCCTTCCTTCCTTCTCCTTTTCCTTCTTGAGAAAGGGTCTCCTGTGGAACCCAGGCGGCCTTGGACTCACTCTGTAGCTGGGAATGATCTTGAATTTCTGATCTTTCAGCCCCACCTCTGGAGTGACGAGATCACAGCCATCACCACACCTGGTTTTATGTGGTTCTGGGTTCTGGAAGTAAGAACTCTGAGCTGCATCCCCATGTTTTTTGAGATGAGGCTCCACTCTGTAGTCCTGGCTGACCTGGACTCAGTGGCTCTCCCGTCTCAGCCTTCCTAGGGCTAGATGAGAAATGTGCACTACCATATTCACCTCTTCCTAGAGACGTTGATACAGATTCCATCGGGGGTCTTCTGGAAGTTTCTATGGGTGTCCTTGGGGAAGACCTGGACAAACTTAGGGCCAGGGAGATGGGGTCACAGGCATGTGTGTGGGATGGAGGTCCCATGTATGGAACTGGAAAGTCAACCCTGGACCCAGATCTTGGGAGAGTTAAATCCCCCCCATCACTCATCTCTTGTCCTAACTGGCCCTGGGGGGTGTTTATAGCTCAGGGAGTCAAACCAATGCCCCATCTTAACACACACACACACACACACACACACACACACACACACACACACAACCAATCAATTTGCAGCAATCCAAATAAAAGCCATTAGTTGTGGCTTCCCTACGGGAGACTCCTGGGGTTTCTTCCTCACCAGGCTCCCAGGAAATTGATTGGCAATTACTGACACTAATGGGGGGCCAGGGAGGCCTGATGATCTCCCTGATCTCCTCAGCACTCTCTGGGGACTGGGATGACATGTCAAGATCTGTCAGGCTGAGTCTGTCCAGGGGCAGTCAAGACCCCAGATCTGGCCAGAGACGGGGCAGCCAGCTGGGGTGAACCCCCTGAGACCCTCACCCTTTTACTTATTTATGGATCGGTTTGACTCATGGAAACGTAATGGTGCTACTGAGGTCATGCAGATGGTAGATCTGGTGACTGGAGGATGGTGGGGCCGGCGTAGCCTCCAGCCCTGCCCTTTGACCTGAATCTCTGATCACATAAAGGAGGCCCTCAGT
The DNA here is from genome assembly GCA_030556225.1 of Cricetiscus sungorus. Taxonomy (NCBI): domain Eukaryota; kingdom Metazoa; phylum Chordata; class Mammalia; order Rodentia; family Cricetidae; genus Cricetiscus; species Cricetiscus sungorus. The sequence continues at coordinate 130,761,957 of JANBXA010000734.1, forward strand.
CCACACAGGAAGTACATGGCTGACAGGTCACCAGAGGCTAGGGACAATGATAGAACAGAATATAGCTGGGAGAGGCAGTGGCTGGAACCTGCATGTCCTCCTTTCTTCCGTCCTTCCTTCCTTCCTTCTGTCCGTCCTTCCTTCCACCCTTCCGTCCTTCCTTCCTTCCTTCTGTCCGTCCTTCCTTCCACCCTTCCGTCCTTCCTTCCTTCCTTCTGTCCGTCCTTCCTTCCACCCTTCCTTCCTTCCTTCCTTCCTTCTGTCCGTCCTTCCTTCCATCCTTTCTTCCTTCCTTCCTTGCTTCTATCCTTCCTTCCTTCTGTCCGTCCTTCCTTCCATCCTTCCTTGCTTCTATCCTTCCTTCCTTCCTTCCTTCCTTCCTTCCTTCCTTCTGTCCATCCTTCCTTCCTTCTGTCCTTCCTTCCTTCCTTCTGTCCGTCCTTCCTTCCACCCTTCCTTCCTTCTGTCCTTCCTTCCTTCTGTCCTTCCTTCCTTCCACCCTTCCTTCCTTCTGTCCGTCCTTCCTTCCATCCTTCCTTCCTTCCTTCCTTCCTTCTGTCCGTCCTTCCTTCCTTCCTTCCTTGCTTCTATCCTTCCTTCCTTCTGTCCGTCCTTCCTTCCATCCATCCTTCCTTCCTTCCTTCTGTCCGTCCTTCCTTCCTTCCTTCCTTCCTTGCTTCTATCCTTCCTTCCTTCTGTCCGTCCTTCCTTCCATCCTTCCTTCCTTCCTTCCTTGCTTCTATCCTTCCTTCCTTCTGTCCGTCCTTCCTTCCATCCTTCCTTGCTTCTATCCTTCCTTCCTTCCTTCCTTCCTTCCTTCCTTCCTTCCTTCCTTCCTTCTTTCCTTCCCTTCCTCCTCCCCACTGCCCCTCTCTCTGTATTCCACTTTGTAGCTCTGGCTGACATGGAACTCATTATACAAACCAAGCCAACCTTGAACTTGTGCCTCTGCCTCCCAAGTGCTGGGATAGTAGGTGTGTGCCACCACACCAGGCTTGAAGCTAGAATTTTGAGGCAGAAAGAAAAGACTTCATAGACAAGCAGGAAGAGATACAAGCCGACAGCATCTGTCTTCTATTACAGATGACAGTGTCCTCCGAGGCACAGGAGGAGAAGGCACTGCCTGATGTCTCACAGCATGGCTCTGGGGAGCTGACCAAAAATGGACCACAGCTACCAGAGGACTGGGCAGTGAGGATGCACTGTGAAAGTGTCTCCAGCTGGCAGAAGCCACCATTTGGGTGTGGGCACAGAACTGCATCTAGTGGCGCCGGTGACAATGATCAGAGTGACAGGTTGAGCACTGGCAGTGGGAGGCATGGCCAAGGGTCCCTACAGGGCCATGTCAACCCCAAGAACTGAGGAAGGGGTGAAGGTGAAGGCAAGAAGGTAAGGTAGAGAGAGGGCTCCCAGCCAGCGAAGTGGCTTGTGTGCAGGCCGGAGCATGGGCACATCCAGGCTGCACCTGTGCAGAAGGGAAAGGCTGAGAGAAACCCGAGAGGGTGGTAAAGGCCTTCCCTGCAGGGCGAGCTGGAGTCTGAGCTGTTACGGCCAAGCAGACTGGGAAGATGCGATGGATTGACAGGAAGGCAGAAGCGTTTGGAGTGGCTGTGCCCCATCCCCGAAGCTGACAAGGCTGGGTCCAGGGCAGAGCGGCACCCGCAGAGGTAGTGACTTACATGAGATACTGAGGAGGAAATGGGAACCCCGAGACAGGGGCGGGAGGCATGAGGGAAGCGGTTACAGGTGTGAGTCTGTGGGCCAGCCAGATGTTCTGAATTTTAAGAAGGGATTGGTCATGCATGCATTCCTGATAACTCTTAATGAAGATGGACCACAGCATCCAGGGGAGGGTAAAAGGGCTAGCTGAAGTGAAATAGCAGATGGACTGAGGCCCAGAGAGGTCAAATAGCTTCATTCAAGGTCATACAGGCCAGACCATCTCCCTTGGAGTGCTAGGCCCCCAGCCCACACTATCTTCACCAGAGCTCCTCTCTCGGGAGATGCCAGTCTCCTCGCTGAACCCAGGACACTTGGGCCTCCAGCTTTCTGTCCTACCTGCTATGTACAGAGCTGGCAGAATCCAGGCCGTCGACACTGTCGACATGCAGTCCTGAGTGAGGCCACCACAGACAGGGGTGCAGGCCACACGAGTGGAGGTGGTGCTCTTCCGTGCTTGCATTGCTACTTGCTGAGGGCCTGCTGGCTGGTGTCTTTCCACAGCCCCTCAGGGAGCTCTTGCCCAGGGCCACCCAATCCCCGACAACCCCAGCTTGTCAAAGCCCCCAATCTCCTCACTCTTTGAGAAGGCCCCCAGGTCAGGGGGAGTCTGAGCAGGAGGGAGTTCCTGAGGGGACAAGGCCTCAGAGTTGTTTCTACAACCAGGACAGTAGAAGTATCTAACGACCAGCAGGGCTGTGACACTGGCAGACCTGGGTTCTGACTCTGACTGGGATACTTTCTGTGTGACCTCAGTTCCTCGCTCAACCTCCCGGTGCTACCTTTCAGCTGCAAAATGGGGGAGACATCAGCACCTGCTTCCGTGGGTGCTAGATGCTAAAAACACAATCAGAAGGGCTCAAGGACAAACACAGTGGGGTGCCACAGGTGCTGCCGTCAGAGCCACACCAGTCTGGTCTGACCTGGCCTGACCCTGTGGAGGGAGCATGCTGGCGATGTTTATTCTTGACTCCTCTCCGCACTGGGGCCACTGCGATGGGCAGCAAGTCTTCCGGTCCACTGAGGTATCGATCCTCCTTCTTGCCAGGACAGCGGGTGGAGTTTGCACCTTGGCCTGTGGATTACTGCGGATCCCCAGCTGGGAGCCAGCCTTCTGCTGACAGCTCTACAAATGAGCCTGGGAGTCTCAGAGGCCTGAAGCATGGTCCAGGGTTCCTGGAAGGCCAGTATCTTTGATTGGGGACTTGGCTTGGCTCCTAGTCCCAGAGTGATGCCGGCCTCCTTCCTAGACACCTAGGAGGAAGACCTAGAGTGTCAGTCAGCATTCCTATCATAAGAGGGAAACTGAGACTTGGGCTTAGCTTCTCGCTGGCCAGAGGCCTCAGTGCGGGTCACAGGCTTTGCAAGCCTGGGGTCTGACTCTGGAGTTGGGGCGTATAAAATTGCCACAGTGAGCTGGCTGAGAGCAGTTTTAGACTAGTGGCTGAGTGTGGTGGTGCACACTTTCCTCCCTGCAGCCGGGAGGCAGAGGCAAGTGGATCTCTGTGAGCTTGAGGCCAGCCTGGTCAATAGTTTCTCATCAAGCAGGGCTACACAGTGAGACCCCGTTCTCAAAATACACACATGTAGAGGGTTCTCCAGGAGTGACAGAGCTGGAGAAGCATCGGTAGGGACACAGTTGGGGCAGGGAGAGGTAGAGATGGAACAGCACCCCAGGCAGAGGGAACAGCACAAGTGACGGCCTAGAGAAAGCAAAGACCCATGTGAGCCACAGAGGAGACTAGGATGGGAGTTTCCCAGCCCTGGATTGGGGGTCCTCTGCCTAATCCATCAAATGTCAGAGATGAGATGGGAGAGGGTCAGTGGAGCCTGTAGAACAGGCGAGCAATTCCCACTTCTTTACAGATGGCCTAGAGAGGTTAAGTAAGTGTCCTTAGGCCTTACAGCATGTGAGGGGTAAAGCTGGATTCCCAGTCCCCTTCCCTGCTGCCGACACCCACACGCCTTCTGCTCCTCAGAGTGGCAGATGCTGTTTCCCAGACTGGGACCTTGGAGAGAAAGCTGGACGCTCACATTGCCATCCGTCCACCCGCAGTACCACACAGATCCTGGCCCTGCTTCATTCACGGTTTCTCTGGAAACCCTGAACAACAGCCCCACAAGCAGAACGGATTCTGGAATCTTAGACAGTCTTTGGAGCTACGCATGGCTTCCACGACTGAGAAACTGCTTCCAAAATGCCTAACTGCCTTCAGAATCTTTGAACAGCCCCCAAGGCGTGGGCTGAACTTGAGCATGAGGAGGAGGAGCTGAGCCAAGGAGGGCTCAGGCCAGCCTCCCTTGAGACAGCCTCCCCAAGGGACTGTGCAGTGCGTCCTGCTGGGCCCGAGCAGCCAGCCACACTTAGGAGAGCCAGGTGAATACCTAGAATGGGCTGAGGCTGAGTCAGTCCCAGAGGACATAGTGGGGTCTCGCTTGTGACAGTAATCCTGAAAAAAAAAATCACTTGTGTTCTATGTTTATATAGTAGGATTTCATTGTGAAGTTTTAGGGTATTTGAAGCCAGGAGTCAGGGCTCAAACTGTTTTAGTCTGTCTTGGATCCAGGGGTGGTAGGCAGTGAAAGGTGCTTTGAGCCTGGAGAGGTACGCAAGGGGCCACAGTAGGCCCTTGCCCTCAGAGCTCCACAGATGCAACACGGAATGACCTTTCCACTCTTTGTGGGACTGGGTTTAGCCTTTCTTCCTCCAAGAGTGCCTCTGGGGTACCCACACACCTGGCAGCCTTCATGTGTCGCCACAGAGGGCAACGACTTCAGCCACCCAGAGCTGTCTCCATAGTGACAGCCCCAGAGCCAAGCCTGGTGCTTGAAAAACTCATAAAGGCACAGCAAACGTGCCCCAGATGACCCATGTGTGTCAGTGAAGCGAAACATCCCAGGCTGGCCTGTGTCTGGTCAGTGTCGGCTGCCAGGGCCGTGATGGCCTGGCAGGTACCCAGCACTGGGCTTGGAGCCCCTGCTTCCTCTCAGAACCTCTGGGCCCTACCTCATGGCTCCCACCTGCCTCTCCTGAGTCCCTATGAGCGGGGCTGTACCAGGAGCTGTTCTGGGCACCTTAGCTGCGTGGCCTTGAGTCTATACATCTACCTCTCTCCTATCACTGCTCTCCCATGTGAGGTGGGTGTGAGGAGACTACCAGGAGGCACTGCAAGGGGGTGACGGTAGGTACTGCATATGAGTCAGGTCTCTCAATTCTCTCCCACGTCCCAGCGTACCCAGCATGGGACACTAGACCACTCTTCCCAGGCAGCACCAAAACTCTCCCTTCTGCTTCCATCGCACCTCAAGCACCAGCAACTGTTCCAGTGCTCCCAGAGCAGACAGAGCAGGGCCAGCCTACACACCGCCCCTCCTGTCAATCCTTTTCCTCATTGGGCCAGGCTGAGGTGACATTTGTCAGGACTTCAGTGAACAACACAGCTGTCCTTGAGTATCCTCACAGTGTGGTTCCAGGACCCCCTTGGGGCTCCAAGAATCAGAGACCCTGGTGCCCTAGGTAAAGGGTTTGCACAGAGCCTGCGCATCTTTCTGTACCCTTTAACCCTCTTAACGACTCAGTCCCTAGCGGGGTGGGTGTGCTGGGTAAATAGCTGTTCCCTCAACTGTGTCTCATCCGTAGCTAGCTGAGCCCAGAAGTGGACAACATGTATGCAGTGCTGGCTGTACACATGATGAGAAAGATACAGAGGCACCTGGCCTCTGAAGTGCAGATCCAGGGGGTGCACTTGGAGTGTCAAGGGACAGAGCAGGGGATGACAGAGAAGAGACACGCTCCTCTGCTTGCAAGGGGGTAATGTAAGCCCTATGTAAGTTGGGAACCCCAGAAGTCAAATGTGGGCAATAACATCTAGCCTACTGAGCACCGTGGCTCAGCCACACACCCTGCTGAGGACCGTCATGGTCCAGGGACTGCCGTGCAGCTGTCACCACTGGCTGTCACCACACTGCACACCACCAGTCAGAGGACATCAAGATTTAGACTTGAACCATGTGTTGCTGCTTTTATTGTAAAGCTGAACCCACATATACACTAGGCTTCTGTCTACACTGCTAAGTGGGGGGAAAGTCCTCCTGGGTCCCGGGCAGAAGCCGTTAGGTGGCTGGGTGGTTGGGGTGCACGCCTTTGAGCCCAGCACACAGGAGGCAGGCGGATCTCTGTGAGTTTGAGGCCAGCCTGGTCTGCAGAGCTAGTTCCAAGACAGCTAGGGCTGTTACACAGAGAAACACTATCTTGAACCCCGCTCCCCCCAAAGTCTTTAGGTATGAAAGATACAGCCTTGCTTCCTAAGCCTCTCACTGCAGCACAGACACCGGAGGCGCATAAAGGAGCCACCCAGGATGGTAGCTGCACGGTGGGTGTGATGGGGAAACTGTGGGTGTATCTCTCCCATCCAGGGTCCCCTGATAACCAACACTGTGCTACCTCACAGCTGCCCTTGCCATGTTTCTAATCTTCTGTCCCTACTCACTATGTGGAGACAACACTTTCTATGGCACAGGCCCCTGGTGCTTTCCCAGGAGCCAGGGGGCAGCTTGGGACAGGAAGTCTATTCCCACTCATATTTTCTCATCTCCAATGCCCTCACCTCTATTTAATTCTTCTCACCCCACCCCTAGTGCCTCCTTTACATCACCTTCAAATGGTCCCAAACACCCCATCCCAGCTGGCAGAGCCAATGCAGACAAAAATCCCGAGTTTGCGCTCCAGCTATAACAATTAGGTGCTGTGTGAGCTCTGAGAAGTCACTGACCCTCTCTGAGCCTCGGTGTCCGCAGGTGGGAAACAGAAGTGGAGCCTGAGTCTTAAGGATCAGACAAGATGGCGGGTGTGGTCATGGCTGTAGACAGAGCTAGACTGGGACTGGATTGGAAAGACATGTAATGGGGGCTGAAGAGCTGTGATGAAGAGTACAGACTGCGCTTCCAAAGGGCGCAAGTTCAATTCCCAGCACCCACGGCAGGCAGTTTACAGCCATCTGTAACCCCAGCTACAGGGGCATCCAGCTCCTCTGGCTTCTTTAGGGACCCACATTTATGTATACATATCCACACACAGACACACAGACATACTCATTATGTGTAAGCTCAAAAAATAAATAGGCCTAGTGGTGATGACTCACGCCGTAGTCCCAGCACTCAGGAGGCAGAGGCAGGTGGACCTCTGAGTTCAAGGCTAACCTGGTCTACAGAGTGAGTTCCCTGTCAGTCAAAGATATACAGAGAAACCCTGACTTGGGGAAAACAAACAAACAAATAAAAAACAAAAAGGTAAAATAAAAGTAAAAAGAAAAATGAATAAAAGAAGTGTATTGGGGTCTAGGGAGATGGCACAGTTTGTAAAGTACCTGCCACTTAACCATGATGACCTGAGTCTGGGACCTCAGCACCCCCATAAAATCTGAACATAATTATGGTCTGGAGAGATGGCTCAGCATTTAAGAATGCTCATTGCTTTTGTAGAGGACCAGGGCTCAATTCCCAGCACCCAAGTGATGGCTCACGACTCTCCAACATCTCCAGCTCCCTCTTCTGATCTCCATGGGCGGTAGACACACATGTGGTACACATACAGACACACAGACAAAACACATGTGCATTATTAGATAGGTAAATAAATATCCGGAAATAGCAGTGTACCTATAATCACAGTTGGGAGAGGGAGACTGGAGGATCCCTAGGAGTAGCTATAGCCAAATCAGTGAGAGTGATGGAGAAAGACACCCGATGTGGACCTCTGGCCTCCACATGCAAGTACACTTCCCCACCCTGAAGTATAATGGAAGGCTTGGATTGCAGCTTGATTAGTAGATTCTTGCTGAGGTTCAGTACCTGAGTTTCAGGTACATGGGGTTCAGTCTCCAGCACCCCATGAAAGTGGGGATAGTGCCACACATACATAAGCCTGGCAGTAACTGCAGAGACAGGAGGATCAGAAGCTAAGGTCATCCCTGGCTACACAGTAAGTTCCAGGCCAGCCAAGGGCTACATAGTGAGACCTTGCCTCAACAAACACACAAAAAGGTGTAATGAACATTGAGCCCCGTTTCTAGCATTATAAATCAGCAATGGCAGTGGTTCTGGATGTCAGAGGGAAGCTGGGTGCACATACACACACAGAGCTCTGTGCCCAGGGGATGTGGCCTTTAGCCACTCATACCTCCTTCTGCCCATCCCTGCTGCCTTCCCTCCCCCGTCCATCATATTATCCATATGGTCACTCTTACCTACACTTGTGGGACACCTGTCATGCCTGGGGAAGACACTGGCAGAGTTTCCTGTGGTGGGAACAGCATGTGTCTGACTATTACCCTTTGTCACCTATGTCTATTTATCCCTTAGGTAAAGTGACACTAGACAGGCTTGCTGAGTCCTTTGAATCCTCATGACCGTTTCCCACACACTGTTTACAAGAAGGACACGGGGACCAGGGGCTGGCTCTATGTGGGTGGCCCTCTGGCCTCAATGCCACATCCTTGTTCTCAGCGCTGGTCTCATTATGTTGGATGAGTATGGCATTGTCCACAGCCCCCAACTTCCCTTAATCCAAAGTCCCTCTGACCTGGCCACATGGCTCTGGCACCTCTCTGGTGACACCTGTCTTGTGACTCCCAAGGCCTGTGATGTCCCCACTCGCTTGTGCATTTGTCAAAGTGTGTCCCATGACTTTGCAGGCACCTAACCCATCGTGCCTGGTGGAAAATCCACAGGGGGGGCCCACGTGCCACGTAGTGTTTCTGAACCCCAGGCAGGGTCGGCCTCACAATTCTTGAAAGTAAGATGCTATTTTCTGGGCCAGGCAAGACCTGTGGAGTGACAGGAGCTGACACATGGGATCCAAGTCCCCTAGATGTCCTGCTCCTCCCATGCATGCAGTAGATGAGGCTTGTCTTCCCAAGCATCTAGAGGTTCCAAGGAGGTGCCAACCTACCCCAGGTTGCACAAAGAGGCAGGGCTAAGCTCTGCAGGTTCTTTCTCATCTTATCACCCATAAAGGATAGATGTGCTTGGGGACAGTATGCTGAATGCAAGTGAGGAGGAAAGTCAGCTTCCATTGGTACACTGAGATATCCCGGGGTAACCATCAAGGTAGGACCAAGCAGAGCGGCATCTAAAGAATCAGGATCCAGTGTGGGGCTCACACATTTATAGAAGCTGAACTTGGAGCCCGAGGCACAGGCTGGATGAATCTTTGGCAAATGCTCATTCACACTTGGAGCTAAGAAACATTAATTTATCCAACTCCATTGTTTTTTCAGGTGGGGAAACAGAGTCTCAGAGAGGACAAAGGGTTACTTGCCATGACACACAGTAAGTGGGGAGGGGTCAAGCCAAGACCTGACTGTTCTGACCATGGTGTAGGCTCTTGTCCCCTCACTCCAAGGACAGAGAAGAAGGGCTTTTACTATGGGGCTATTGGGAAGCTGTTATGGGGCCAGGTGGGTCCGGGGAGCCGTGAGGGCCTCCTGACCTAATGTATACCTTCCTGGTGTGTCTGGATGTCTGAAAGGTTGTCCTGAGAGCTGCCATCTCTCCACCTGGTGGGGACGATGCATCAAGTGGCATCTCAGAGAAGAGTAACTGGCCAGAAATAAGGAGCCTAACAGAGGGTCAGGTAAGGAGGCAGACTGGAAGATGAACCTCCAGTATTGACAGCTCCAAGTGTGGCTGGCCCTTGATACACAAAGTCCCTACATCCTGCCTGGAAAGTCCCCAGACAGGATCCCTCACACATTTCTCAAGGATATGTCCCAAGAGACTCTGAGTGACTGGTGGCTCTGCTCCTTCTTGGACTCTTGGGGAACCGAGGTTCAGAGGGAAGGGACTAACCTTGAGCATATGCTGAGTTAGTACAGGCCAGACTCTGAGGTGAGAATGACAGCCAGGTGGGTCTGGAGCTTGGAGACAGCAGGAGGAAACATCCCAGTGACTCAGCAGTCAGTCCACCCCTCACCTCAAAGAATCCCCGAGGGCCTGAAGACAGGCTCAGAGGATAGGCCTGGCACCCTTCCTACGTCCGCTGATGGCCTTTCCCGGCACAGGACCACACTGGCTGCCTGGGCTCCTATCCCATCTCCCAGACCTCTCCTCCTAGATCAGTGTCCTGGTTCCCAGCATAAGATTGCCTGGTCCAATTTTAGCCCCCAACCCCAGCAAGCATATTAAATATTCAGGCCAATGGGCCAGCAGACTGCCTGCCTCACACACACACACACACACACACACACACACACACACACAGCACCACCATGTTTACGCTGAATTCCTAAAGCCCTCAGACTTATTTTCACCTGGAAGACTCCTATTCAGTCCTCAAAGCCCAGCACAGGTTTGTTTCCTACGTATTTCCTACATGAATAAACACACACTACTTATAGAACCAACTCAAGTCAGTTAGCCTGTCCTGGACTCACACTGGGAGCAGGCTAGATCTTAACCACTCTGGAAAGGGAATGGTCTCACTCCTTTCATCTCTGAGCCTCCCAGCACACTCTGGGTCCCCTCTGGCTACTGACAAAGCCTAACACCGTGCCTGATCTGTTGTAAGAGCAGGAAGGGGTCACTTCTAGTGCAAGAAGTAGATGCTTGGAACCAGGTGGATCTGAGTACAAATCTTGCTTCTCTGTGTGGGTTGGCATTGATTGTTGGGGAGTCAGTTTCCTCGTTTGTAAAATGGGAATAATTGTACATACTCTGCAGAGAGATGGTTGGACCCTCTGCTTGGTACAAATAACAGAACAAATGCCTGCAGTATAATACCTTATGTAAATTAACACACATATCCTAACAAGAGCAAATGAAGACTACGGTTCCCTGGAGACTGATCTCTTGGGGAAAAGTCATCTTAGGAGGGGCTGCTCTGATCTTAGACACCCCTGCACCTCAGCCTAAGCTTCTCTTAATTGTCTTTCAGAGACGACGAGCAAACGTGGAGGCCAGCTGGTACTTAGAAACTGCTGAGGGTCCATCCTTGAGCTCTGCACACACACACAGGCAGGCACAGTAGCTTCCACAACTCATCCTGGCAGACGGAGTGAGGTGGACCAGGCTGGGGTCAGGGGTCACTGGAAATGGGGCTGGGGTGCCAAGGGACTTGAAAAGCCCTGCAGAGGCACCACGGAAAACAAGCCGGGCTACAGGAAATGGGCCCAAAGCTGACGAAAGGCAGATGGATCCCAGGCAGGCCTGGGTCCTAAGCTCTAAGCTTCCCACATCTCTCAGAAGCCCATCTGAGGCTGTTTGAACACTAGCCCCAATGTCTCCAGCTCTAGGGATCACTGGGTCCCACAGCATCGAGGACAGGATGATAGCCTGACAGTCGGCAGCCTGCCTCGGAGCCTTGCAAGACTCTGATGTAAGTCCCTGGGGAATTACTAATTTAATGCCTGTGCTTCCTTCCCTCCCCACCCCCAGAAGGAGGGGCTGGGTGTGGCTCAGTTGCTATAGTGCTTGCCGGGTATGTAGGAGGCCCTGGGTTCAATCCCAAGCACCACATAAAACCAGGAGTGGGGTTTCTTGCCTGGAACCAGCACTTGGGATGCAGAGGCAGGAGAATCAGAGGTTTACAGTCATTGAATTTGAGGCCAGCCTGGAATATACAGAACTCTGTCTCAAACTGAGGCCAGCCTGGGCTTCAGTGAGACCCTGTTTCCAAAGGGGGCGGGGATCACGTCATCCATTTCATCCCTTTCTAAAGCATTTTCTTTATTGCCCAGCTAGGGGTCCTAGGAGAAGGTACAGGGGCAGTCCCAATGTCAGCGAGCAGGGAGCAGAGAGAAAATAGGTGATGCCCCTTGAAGGTACTCTGGCTGGACCTGGCACAGCAGGCTGTTCTTCGAAGAGCAGGGCCACCATCCCACACCCCTTTCCCGATGGAGGAGTGTTCCCACCCCTGATTTCTCAGAGGCGCCTCTGAGGAGCACCGATGGCAATAAAGGCACCCCTGTGTGTCTCTGGGGAAGCCGGGCTGGGGGCGGCAAGGGGGGCCCACAAAGGCCCCGCAGCTGTGTGTTTGCAAACAGGGGAGCTGAGCTGTGCAGAGGGGCTGAAAGCAGTAATTGTCTTTAATTAAAGGAGGTTGGAGGCAGCGCGGGCTTTGACAAAAGAGATTTCCAGCCCGTGAGCAGCTTCAGCCAGCACTGGGTCTGGGCGCCCTCGGCTTTGTCCCTGTGGGGCCTGGCCCCTGTGGAGGGCTCGGCCAACACCTGCCTGCTGGGGGGGTGGGGGCGGCATAGAACATGCACAGAGGGACTGTGCCAGGGGTCCAGCTCGGCCTCACTCACTCCCTTACACACACACCACTCACTAGGTTAGCACTTGCAATGTAATTGCGGTTAGTGCTCTTGGCTCTATTGAGACACAGCTGTGACAGTACCCAGGCCTTAGAGGTTGATCAAACATAGACTCTGGTAGGTAGAACTCACCCTGTAAACATTAACCTAACACCACTATTGCTCTTCCTGTCACTGCAGAGCATCCTGTTTGATCCCCCACCCCAGCACAAAATGTGAGCAAACACTTCTGGCTTGGGTTCGAATCCCAGCTTTGCAGTTTATCGCCTGTGCGACGATCTTTAGCCGATGACTTCATCTCCCTGTGCTTCTGCTTGCCCACCCATGAAAGGAGGGTGATCAAGCCGCACATCATTTGTAGGTTATATGAGCGCCTGGTTGATCCTATGGTGTGCAGTTTGCATCCATGGCCGTTGCTCATTCTTTATCTAACTGTACCTGCCTGGAATCTCTAGAGGCATTCAGTTGAAAGAAGAACTCTGGTGTTAGAGGCCGGCTGAGTTCCCCGGCCTCAGTTTCCTCCCTCACACAGCGTGGTAGGGAAGGACTGCTCTGTGTTAGGAGGAGTTTGGCAGGCAATTCCTGTGGAAACAGCTTCTCAGAGGATCAGCCCTGCCCAGCCAGCTCTTGCTCCCCATGCATACAAATGGGCTGGCCTCCCACCCCAGGCAGCCGCTCCCTCTTTTGTCTTCTCTGTCTTCTCACACCAGGCTTGGCCTCAGAAGCATCTGCAGCCCCCACAGCAGGCATGCACATGCTATGAACGTCTTTCTCCACAGGTGCATGTGTGTGAGTGCACACACAGACACACACACCTGTCTTGTCTGCGTCTCACTCACCAGCCCCTACCAGACAGAATCCCAGCATCCTTCCAACACTTCCAGGCTCCATAACCTCTGGGTCTGAGGTGGGTAGGAGAGAGGGGCTGGTCTGAGTGGTCGAGAGAGGTGGAGGGGGTGGGCAGAGGGTGAGCATCTGGGTCTAGCCTCTTTGGCAGCAGGAGGGGAGGGGAACCCTGACAGGAAGGCCCAGGTCAGCTTCAGAGGAGGAGTTCTGTGGAGGCTGGGAGATAATATGCCCCTTACCCATTCAGGATCTGAGGTCCTTGATTTGTCTTTGATTCAAGGAGAGACTGGGTTGGTACAAATGGGGACAGGTGTCTGAACACCAGGTGTTGTTCAGAATCAACAGGCCAGACCTCATGTGGCCAGGGTGGGGCTGAGATGACACACAATCAATGTGGGCACACACACACACACACACACACACACACACACACACACATACACGGCTCTTGCTCTGAGGGAGTGGAGAGAAGAAGGAGCAGACTCCAAGTTAGGTCATGTCTCAGCTGGATTCCACTAACTACCAATTGCCCCCAAGACCATGTGACCCCGTCACCTCAAACATCTGTGAGACAAGCAGGCCCCGAGAACCCGTTTGGACTCTATTAGTAGGTATTAGATATTAGCAGGCTTGCGGGCACTGGGAATGGACCCTTCCCTCATACTCAGCAACTTGTAAAGTAGGAACCAAAACACTGGCACTCAGTTACAGAACAAAGGACTGGGACTCGAGAGCTGTGACTCTGACACCTGAATGGTAACTAACAGATAACCAGCCAAAGACTCACTCTCTCTGTTTTTTGAAAGCATTTATCTGTGTAATAGCCCTCATTGTCCTGGATACCAGGCTGGCCTGGAACTCACAGAGATCCACCTGCTTCTGCTTCCTGAGTGCTGGGATTAGAGGTGCGTGCATGCCATCACCATCCATCCAGACACTTTCTTATAAAACACAAGGACTGTCTATTGTCCCCTCCAGTAACAGTCTATTGTGATGGATGTGTCAATCACCTGCCCAGGAAAAGAGTGCTCAGGACAAGCTGCCTGTCCTAGAGACCTGAATTAATCAATCCCTGGTGTGTCCATGTGTGGGGCTGGGGTGGTCCTGTCTCTATTGTTGTATTGTTTGATTGTTTGAGATGGGGTTTCTTACTGAACTTGAAGCTTGCCAGACAGGTGAACCTGTCCCCGACTCTCCAGCACTGGGATTGAAAGCGTGCAGCCGCACCACCTGCCTGGCCCTACATAACAGCTGGCCACTGTGAGAGCTATGGATACAAACTCAGCTCCTCATGCGTGGCGGTTAGTTTCAGCTGTCAACCTGACACTACTTAGAATCAACTGGAAAGAGTATCTCAGGCAGGGGCTGCCTGGATCAGGTTGGCCTGTGTACATGTTTGTAGAGGATTGCCTTTACTACATTAATGGAGGGGGAGGAATCACATGGACAGCGCCATTACCTGGGCCTGAGGTCTGGACTGATGCGGGAGAAAGAGACTGGGCACAGGCTGTGTGCTGCTCTCTGCTGGACTGTGGATGTGACAGGCTACTTCCCTGTTAGAATGGGCCATAACCTTGAATTACACGCTGAACTATACCCCTTGGAGCCTAGGTTACTTTTGTGAGAGTGTTTTACCATGGCAACAGGAAACATAACTAGGACATCATGTTTGCCTGGCAAGCATGTTACTGACTGAGCCATCTCCCCTTTAGACTTCAGGGATAGTCTAAAGCCTGCCCTAAAACACGTGTTGGCATGGTGGTTCCTTCGACTGTCACCCACCCATCGTCACTGCTGAGGGTGTGCACCCTTCTGCTCTACAGTAAGCCAGGTAATTGAGGGGAGTCCAAAACAAGATCCCCTCAAAGAGTGAGTCCCATTTGCCTGACTCCTGGCCTCTTGTCTGCCCCTTTGATCTAGGGAACCACGGGCCATGAGCAGGGTTTCCCCAGCATGAGCCTGGGTAGGGTGGATGAATCCTCCCTTGGTCTCTGAATTTGACTGTGAGAGGGGAGGCCATGGCAGCTTCTTCCTCCCTCTTCAGGGCCTCTGCCAAACACTGCGCATGTCCTAGGGAACATCAGTGCCTGGCCTGTTCCGGCCCCCATGAGCCTCACATGGGTCCTCCGGGCCAACCTCTCAGCATGGCAGATGAGAGCAGAGACAGAGAGGGCAGGGCACAGGATGGACTGGACCTGGGCTGAGATGGGACTTCCAGCAAACGCACAAACACACAAGCAGCAAGGAGAGCACAGGCCTGGCCAGCAGTGCAGAGGATCAGATCTGAAGACGAGGAGACTGTGTGTGCGCCATGGAGGAGACTGTGTGTGCGCCATGGCCCTCTCTGAGGGAAGCTGGGGCTGTTTCCTAAGCCCAGCTTGGCTCCAGAGGATGGATACTTTTTCTGCAGCCACAGCTCTCCCATGGCCCCCGCCCTGCCTGAGTAGGCAAGTAGCTCCTTAGAATCTCAGGGAAGATGGAGGAGGGGCTGGAAAGACTGGGACAGGAATATAGATGAAGGAGAGGCAGCATTCGGTGAGGCAGAGAGAGGCAGACAGTCCAGGAGCCCTTGAGGGAAGATCCCAGAAGAGAAGAAGGGAAAACAGAGGGGGGACTGGGCAGGGGAGAGGCATGAGGGGAGGAAGAGTCAAGTTCAGTAAGAGTGGGAAGGGTGTGTGCACAAAGGTTCCGGGTCAGGGCTAGAGAAGCCTGGCCTGGAAAGATCCCTTAATGCCATGCACGGTGGGGTTGGGTATGTGGAAAGATGGAAAGCGAGAGGGGACAGGAGAAGACGGTCTTAGGAGCCAGCTGGGAACGAGGCCAAGAGTGAATAAGAGGGTCTGGGAGCCATGAGTGTTTCAGTGTGTGAGTGGAGCGTGTGCTAGGGCCCAGGCAATGTGGGCATGAGGGTCAAGTGTCCCTCTTTCCTCTCTTGGGTCCGCACACTCTGCCAGTCCGTATCCCTGAGACCGGAGCTACAGGTGTGATATACGTTCATGATATCTTGTACTCATAGGACGGGAGTGATGTAAACAGTTTTAAGGGTGGGGGAAGGGGAGAACTGGTGGACTCCACTCACCCATCGGTCCATTCTATACCCACAGGTCACCTCCCATTTGTAGGGCTGCATTAACAATCTCCCACAGACCCAGTACACGGGCAGGTCCTGTCCTGAGCATGGATGTGGCTAGATAAAGTAACCTACTGCAGGATTTGGACCTAGTGTTTGCTCACCTGTAAGATGGGGTGTAATCCCAGTACCCTGGGCTTGTTGAAGACCAGGCAGCATGCTAGAACAGGGCCGTCTCTCCAACCACATTGGCTTCCTACCCACTGTCCCACCCCTGGTGACTCTTACTTCTCTAGCAAGACCCTGAGTGTTCAAAGGCTGCCAACTCAGCCAGGCCCCGTGGGTGGCCACAGCTGTGCAGTCTGCTGGGGCGACAGGCTGGGTGAGCCCTGCCCAGCCTTGGCAGCTGTGGAATGAACATAGGGGGGCATGCACCCATCCCTAGATGCCCTGCACCTGCCCTGGCTCCCAAGCCTTGAATACCCAGGCTATTTCTGCTTGTCCACCAGGTCTCGGCCCAGATACGGCTGGCCATGTTGGATGTGGTCCCATCTCTTCCTCCTAGAACTCCTATGCGTTCCTCTTGTCTTTGTTGTCCCCCCCCCAGACACCCCACCCTTCCTTCACTGGGGTCTTCTTGTCTCTCCCACCATGAGCCCCCGAAGGTAGAGGCCAGGTTGGATCAGTGCAGGGCCTGGCACACTGTAGGGTGTTTGCTGGCCTCTGGGGTGAGCATCTGGCCAAATGTTGTCTGGTGTGGCTTGTCTAGGGGATCACATGCGCTTACACCCATCCCTGTACCCAGCGTCAGGATTGGGTTCTGGGAGGAGATACCCCAGGAACTGGGGCTGCGTCTAGGGGCACAGGAGCAGGGATTAGGGAGAGGGGACGAGAAAGGTCAGCCCTTCCAGGAGCTGCCCTCGTGTCCTTGAGGCAGGTCTTTTCATCTGGAAGGCTCAGGTTTCTCAGCTGTGGGCCAGGAAGAAGGCAACTTTCTACCCAGGTGGCTGGGGAAGGGCGGCAACTTTGATTTGGGTGCTGGTTACACTGAGTTGGAGCTGGAGGCGGCAGAAGTGTCAAATCTATCAGTGGCAGCCTCTCCCATTATGCCCTTCCCCGATATTGTAAAATGTTTTGCAAATGAAAATTCAAGACATATCCAATCAATGCTCTTGCGCAGTTATTCTGGTTCCCCCGTCTCACGGCTGAGCATGCCAGCCAGCTCCTCTACCCAAGCTTCAAATCGGGAACCAAATAACCCTAACTTTATCAGGCTTTTCAAAGTGCCCCCTATAGGTGAAGGTGGCCCATTCCCCTCCAAGGCTAGCCGGTTTCCAGCCCCTTCCCCTACCCCAAGCTGGACTCAGCTGCCCCCCACTCCCGCCGTCGCAGCGCCCACCCCCCATTCTCCATCGGGACGTGACATTCACCAGCGTCACTTCTGGTCTCATCTGCGAAGCGCCCCCACCCCTGGCAGCTAATCCCCACAAAGCCCCGCGCTGGGCGCAGCATGACAAGCAGGCCCCAGCCGCCCGCGGCTCGGCCGAGCGTGCTCGCAGAGGCCGAGGCGGGATTCTGCGCGGCTGTCACTCTCGCCTTCCGCGCCTCTAATTGGATTCGCAACACGCAGAGGTCAGCAGAAACGCTACGGAGAGGAGAATCAAAGGGAAGGGGCGTCCGGATATAAAGAGAGGCATTCTTCCCGGGCTACAAAGACGGCAGCCCGCGGGGGCGGAGGGGACCCCAGAGGGGCTGCCCATCTGGAGGGGGAAGGAGAAGGAACGCACAGGGACCTGCTTCTCCTGCACTTCCCCTGACTTGCTTGGTCTTGGGTTTCATCACCATCCTGTGCCCAGGGTAGGGTCTGGGTGGCATTCAGGGCCTGCTTGCTGTAGGGGGCATTTTTGGAATGTGGATTTGGGGAGACTGGATCCTGGCTAACCACGGGCTCCTTGGAGGATGCAGCAGGTCCTCCAGGGCCTCAGTTTCCTCATTGGTGGAACAGGACACTACCAGTGCTACTGGCTGTCTGCTACTGGCTGTCGGGCCCTCAGCAGGGGCAATTCATGCATCCCTACCCTTTGCAACATGCCCACGCCTGCATGGATCAGAGGCTACCCTCACTACAGAAAGCAAAAGGATTCATTCCATCGAGGTGAACCATCCCTAGACTGAGCAGAGCTGATAATGCTGCTTTTTGGCTCATAGAACCCCGGAGGGTCAGTAAATGTAAGGAAACGGACAGGTATCCATACTAGAAAAGGTTTGTGTGTGTGCTAGAGCCTGTGTGTGGTGTACTTAAGCAGGTTCTGCATGTACATACATGTGCGCATGTACACACGTGCAACACACACACACATACACACACACATACACACACACACACACACACACACACACACACACACACAGGCTACGGGAGGCCTGGGAGCAGCCTCTCTGCAAAGCAGGACTTGTTTGCTTTAAGAACACTGGCTGCACTGACTCTGGCTCATGAAAGAGACAAGAGGCAGAACTCAAAGGGAATTTCTAAGAGACAGAAAATCGATGGCCCTGACATCCTGGCCCCCGAAAGTGCCTCTCTCACACATAGGTGCATGCGCACATACACCCCATTCGGTATGCTCACACATACTCACAAATGTCCATTTTCAAGTGCACACATATTATGTCTGACTTGATATGATATACACACGGACCTAGGAATAAAGATCTGCGGGAGGCTATGCATCTGTGCAGACACACACCTCCCAGTGCCTGTGTGTATCCAGCTGCAGCACACACACAAGGGCACTGACAACTCTCCATCAAGGATGGACACAGGTGCCTGTGGGGTATAGAACACATGTTCCAGTCCATGCACATGATAACTAATCCAGCAATCATGAGTGTGCTCACATGCGGCGGCGGAGGGGGGGGGATGTCAAGAAGACACAAGAGTACACAGATACCAGGGTTGTCATGGCTCACGGTGAGCTCCACAGTCACCCACACAGGCGAGATCACATGTGCATCCTGTGTCGGGGATGTGCAGGTACACTCATGGGTCCAGCACCTGTATTTGCAGGTGCTGGGGTGGTGGACTGCATGTACACATGGACACACAAACATGCTCCCAGCAGGCCCAGCACATATGTATGCATGAAGGGCTCCTCTGTGCTGACCTGGGCCTCTGGGGAACTCCCCTACACAGACACTTTTGACAGCAGTGTGTGGGGGAGGGTGGATAGGGCTGGGGTTGCCAGGGAGACGGCTGTGGGGCTTCAGGGGTTCCCAGAGCTCTCTGGCCTGCCCAGGCAGTACAAAAACACCAGAGAGCACTCCTAGGACATCAGAGTTTGCCAATAACACAGAGCTGGTTTTAGAAGACTGGGAGTCTGGTTTTCCCCCAAGGAGTTGGCATAACTGATGGGTACCAGTTGAGGTTTGCAAAGCCTGCAGGGCAGAATCTCTTTTCAAAGGCTGACAGGAGGCCCTGGGAGCAGAATCTGCTAGGGTTACAGGGACCAAAAAAGCTCTGTACAGTCCCTAGGTGCCCCCCACCCAGGCCACACTCTATGTTTCCATCTAACATCCAAAGTTTAACTAACAACCCTCTACTAAATGTGCACCCTGGAGCAAGTCCTTTGCTTTCTCTGAACCTGTTTCCTCATTTGCAGAACGGGATGGTAAGGACTGAGTGAAAGTTATTAAGATGTCACCTCACAGTGTAACCAGGCTTCCTTGAACTCGGCCGTCTTACTGACTCTGCCGGTAAGGATGGTAAATGTCAGCCCCAGTGTTTGCCTGAGTTGCCAGCCCTTCCCACTGCCTGATTCCCAGGTGAGAGTGAGGTGGAACTTTTGTCCTCAGATGTTCACAGCTTCCCTGGTGGTCCCTTGAGGGCTGCAGGGACCAGGCAGAGTTGCGGCGATGGGTAGAGACACTGGGTTTCATGGATAAGCAAAGAGCTCTGTCAGGGTCCCAGATCAAGAGGTGCAGGGCCCAAATTTGCACCTAGGTACCCTGACTCTGAGCTGCTCTTGGGGCACCCACGAAGAGCATCCCGACAGGAGAACACATGCCATCCATAGGTACACCTTTGAAACCTGCTGCATACTGCAGGTCACCATCCCCGTATGACTCTCTGATATGTGCAGATGACCCTGCTCTCTAGCAACTTGGCCAGGGTCCACTTGCCTAGCCCTTCCGGAGCAAGACCACCATCCTTCTCCCGTCTTTTGAGCTCATCAAACATTTTTTAAAATTACTGTTTAATAGGAGGGAGGGGAAACTGGTTGAAATGTAAAATAAACAAAAAAAATGTTACTTAAATAAAAAAAATACAGAGATGTGGCACATATCTCTTTGCATATTAAAAAATCCCTACTTATCTGTTTATGAGGTGAGGGTGCAGGCATGAGAGTGCCAGAGTAAGTGTGAGGAAGTCAGAGGAAGACTTTCAGTAGCTAGACCCCCTCCTTCCTTGCTGGGGCAGGGTCTCTCACTGCCTCAGCAGCATGCTGAGGGTTATACTCTGCTGCATGCAGCGTTTTGTATAGGCTCTGGGTGTTAACTTAGGTCGACAGGCTTGTGCAGCTGGTGCACGTGCGCACGCACACATACACACACAGATAGGTAGACAGACAGACAGACACACACAGATAGACAGGTAGACAGACACATATACATACAAACACACAGACACACACAGACACAGACACACATACATATACAGACAGACACACACACATACAAACAGATAGACAGACATACAGACATGCAGTTAGACAGACACATACACATACAAACACACAGACACATACACACATAGACATACACACACATAGGCAGACAAACAAACACACACACAAACAAAACACAGACATACACGGAAAGACAGGTAGACATAGAATAGAATAGACACACACACATACAAACACAGACAGACAGACACACATACAAACACAGACAGACACACACATAGACAGGCAGATAGACACCCACAAACAGACACACAGACAGACAGACAGACACACAGACAGACACACAGATAGACAGGCAGACACACACACAGATAGGTACACACACACACAGTCACACACAGAGACACATACACATAGATAGGCAGACAGACAGACAGACACACACACAGATAGGCAGATACACACAGAGACACACAGATGGACAGACACAGACATACACATAGACACACACACAGTCACACACATAGACACACACACACACACACACACACACACACACACACACACACACGAACACATACTATGAAAAAAAGTAATGTGGAAAATAATTAGGGAAGACCCCTGATATTGACCTCTGACCTTCACATGCATGTGTACTCACACATGAACAAATATACACACACACAAAAGAAAACACGCAGAATGTGTGGCTATCTGAGCGAAGACTAGTCCATGTAGAAGAAACAGCCAGGAGGCCGGGGTGGGAGAGGAAGCCCTGAAGGAGATGAGGGCAAAGCATTCAAGGCTGCCGGGCATTCGGGACACTGGCCTGGCCCCTCTTCTAGATGAGGAGCCTGGGCACTCTGGGCAGATGGTGTTCTGGGGAGCTCTCTGGCTGAAGTGGATGGATTGAGGCTGAGGTGGGTGCGGGTCGGTCAGTGGGATAGGCTGGACTTCATGACAGAGCAGGATGCTGGGCCCCAGGGAGAAGAGATCAAGGGCTTGGCAATGGGACTTGGAAGAGGCAGTGATGGGCAGAGCAAGGACCAAGAGAGGTAGGAGTGGCCCTAGGAGAAAGTGAGGTCCCCTCCTCACACGCATCCGGCAGGGCAGGGGCCACCTCCTGGACTGGCCTCATGGGCATCCCGAGCCAACTGCTTCAGTGGGATGATAGAGAAATGCCTGCCTCACGTGGGCCCTGAGGGGCTGGCAGACATCACAGGGCCATCGGTGGAGCTTCAGAATGGAACACCCTTGGGACTCCATCTTAGTTCCAGCTCTTGCCCTCCCTGTGGTGAAGCCTGGGACAGCTCACTGTCATATACTAAACCTCAGACAAAGGGAGATGATATCGCCTTTCCCTCTCAGAGCTGCCAAGACTGAAATCTGTGATTACTGATGTAAAATAATTGTAAAACTTAAAAAAAAAAACTAATGATAAAGCTACAGTTATCCCTGCTCCTGCAGGATGAGTAGAAAACAGAGAAGGTAATCTCTAACTTTTCCAGGAGCTGTGTGACCTTGAGTGGGTTGCTCAACTTCTCTGAATCTCCAAATCTTCCTCTGTCATAGTCTGCCTTATTGTTGATAAAGGATTCAGTAAAAATTTGATGCATTGTGGACTGGAGAGATGGCTCAGTGTTTGTGAGCACTGGCTGCTCTTGTTTCAAAGGACCTGGGTTTGAATCCCAGCATCCACATGGCCTGGGCTCCGATAGTCTGGCTGTGTCATACAAGATGGCTTAGAACTCACAGCCCTGCCTCAGCCTTCCAAGTGCTGTGTGTTTCCTTGGGCCTTGGTGGGCCACAGCTAGTGAGCAGAATATCTGCCTCAGTCCCCCTGGTCTGGGGGACAAAAGAACAAGAAACTGGAGTGCTCCTGTGGTATCAGATGTGAGTGAACGGGAATGGCTGTAACCCTCTCCTCAGCCTGTGGGCGGGGCGGACAGACAGACTACTGTGGCCAGAAAATTTGTATGTGTGTATGCACGCCCATGTGCACACACGCGCACACACCACAACAGCCATAATGAAAGGGGGCCTGCTAGAGGCTAGGCATTTCCAAGCCAGCCCATCCTTCAGGCGGAACTCCCAGCCACAGGCCAGTTCAGTTGTCTTGGAGATTATCTATAAACTGTCAAATCTACCTCAGACCTTTTACATGGCCACATGAGAAACCCCGCCCACCCTGTTCTCACCCTGTTATTGTCCAAAGCCTTCTTAGGCCCTCAGGGAACTCTGGGACCCCTCCCTGCCCCCACCATGAGAGGGAGCACAATGGAGGGGGGCGCTCCACTGTAGAGACAACAAGATGCTTGGAACAGCCAGGCCAGGGAGGCTGACTGCAGCGTTTGAGTCCCTGCTCTGACCTCACAAAGTGTCCAGCAATTTGGCTTTGGTTTTCCCGTCTCTAAAACAGCAAAGGCAACCACGTGGGCATCATTAAGATCAAAGTATCTCATAGGGTAAGGCTTGATGACTCACGGAGCCCCCAGGCTCTGCTGCAGTCAGGCGGGTGTCAATAAATAAACACAGCACACATGGGAAACGTGTGACCACGGTGGAGAGAAACCACTGGGCAGGCTCGTCGAGGAATTATTACCAGGGACTCTGCAGGCCCTGTACCTGGGAGGCAGTGAGTGAGCTCCGTGAGCCACGCTCCCATGTGCAAGCCTTGAACAGCTCAAGGCTTGGTGTCTGAGCACTTCTGTGAATCTGCTGAACAAGGAATTAACAGTAGAGTACACCGTCCCTCATTCCCAGGTGGATGGGGGGTGGGGGGAGGAGGCGACTCCCACAAACCTTAGTTCAGGTTTCTCTTTTTAAAAGTTGTGTTTATTTATTTACTTAGTAACTTATTGTACGTAGGTATGCACCCGGGTTCACATGTCATGACACGTGTGAAAAGCAGAGGACAACTTGTGGGGGTCTGTTCTCTCCTTCCATCATTGAGGATCAAGGGCAAGTCCTCAGCCTCAATGGCAATCACCTTTGCACACTGAGCCTTCTTGTCAATCCAGTTGGGTTTCTTGTGGGCTGTGTGGCCTTGGGCAGTTCTATTCCCTCTCTGGGCACCAGTTCCTTCTATAAGATTTAAAGTTCATGCCTGAGGCGTGGGGTGGGAGGATGGGGAGAAACAGTAGGGATAGGACTTAAAGACAAAGGCTCCAGGGAGGGGGCACCCCAACAGGGTGGGGCAGAGGCCAGCGAAGGCCAGTGGGCCCTGAGCCAGCTGCTGCAGAGCAATGAAAATCTCTTAACCACACAGCATTGTTAACGGCTCCCAAATCCTGTTGTACCACAGGCTTAGAAAGGCTTAAACTGTTAAATGCATAAACTTCCTCAATAAACGGGGCCTCTCTCGCCAGATCCTGGGCCCAGCCAGATGAAAAGGCACTGGGCCGGAGGGAAGGGAATGTCTCCAGCAGTTTATGAGCCTGCTGGAGTGTGGTGGAGGCAGCCTGGCCCAAACCTGTCACCCCGGTGCTGTCTGGGTTAGGGGCAGCCGGCATAAGGTCGAAAGGATGACAGACAACCTGAGTCCACGCTCAACCCCTCATAGCGATGTCATCTTGGACAGCTGCAAAAACTTCTCTGAACCTCACATTCTTTTTCTTTAAAATGGATGCAGCCCACGGGGAGGTGGGGGTGGGGTGTCAGTGAGAGACACCACTGGTGCGGAAGAAATTAGATGTGGGAGGACATGAGATCATAGTTCTGAGACTGTGGACTACATGGGGTCCCATGGTGGCCTTGTCTCTGCTTCCGAATCCAATGGGAAGTTTAGGAAGGAGTCAGGGCAGGACAGGACACTGGGCAAGTATGGGTGCTGCTGGGTGAGGGCATAAGTAATGGGGTGGGGTACCTTCTCTGAGGTCTCGTGACCACCTGGAGTGCTTCCCCTACCCCTGGGACCATTTCCACCCACCACGCTCTGGATGGGGAGCAATGGTCCTGCATGGCCCACCATGGTCTCCTCCTCCTCCTCTTCAGGCGCCCCACATACTAATCCTGAGCTCTTAGTCCCGCCCTCATCGCTCACTTCTCTGACTCTTCCCTTCTACTGGGCCAGGGGCTCCTGGGTAGTGGGGGTGGGGTAGGTTTAACACCCCCATTTCTCCAGTTCGGAAGCTGGGTCCTTCCCTTCACACCCTGCTGGCTCTCTCCACAGACTGATGAGAGACAGCATGGACCTCAGTTATAAAAGGGGAGTCTGGGGGGACAGGGACACGGCCCAAGCACGAGGCCCTAAGTCAGGACACCCAGCACTCATGTAAAAAGCCAGGTGAGGAGGCTTGTGCCTGGTTCTCAGTGCTGGGGAGGAGACATGAAGATCCTCGCTGTCCAGACAGTCTAGCCAATCACGGAAGACACTGGCATGCATACGCACATATACCCTACAAAAAGAAGCTCGTGTTCAGGGGGGTGTAGAATGAACTGGATAGGAAAGGGAAGTGGAGGAACTTAAGCAGTCTCTAAGGGCGAGGGCCTCAACAGCTCTCCAGCACTGGCCAGAATCCCTACCCTGGCTGATCTGTCCAGGCCCTCCCCCCTCCCAAAAGGCCGGGCTGTGCGGTCCTGGTCTGAGCCGAGCCGAGCCTGGAGGTCTACGGAGGTCACCCATAACCCTGCCCTCCTTCCCCTAGCAGGGTGTCTCCTCTCCTACAAGCATTCCAACCCCACCCCATTTCCCCAGCCAACTAATGCTTGAGGCTACAGCCTCCCTCCTACACACCCCTACACTGACCAGGTCCCACCTCCAGGCTCCCTCCAGATACATTTGGGCCACTGGTCCGTCTCTAAGGAAAAGGCTGGGGTTGAGAGCAGATTAGAAGGAAACCATCCCAAGGGCCCAGAGAGGACCCCTGCTCCTCACCCCGCCTCTCTCCTCCCTTTGCTAGAAAAGCACTGTATTCTGGGAGTAAAGTAGAAAACAACTGTTCTGCTGGTGAGCATGCCCACAGGCAGTCAGGCAGAGCAGCAACTGCCAGGAGGGGCCAGAGCAAGCACTCCACCAAGTCTCCTGCAATGAGTGTCCAAGGCTCAAAGAAGTGTCCATGCCCAGGGACTTTCTAGGTGCCAGCGGCATCTCCTAAATAAATCCAGGCAAAGGGGTTTGGGAAAGTTACCCAGCTTAAGTACAGGTATGCATGCAGCCAGCCACAGGCCCCCTATGGGGTGTCAGTACACTGGTGACTGCTCATTTGCACCCCAGAACTCCACCAGCATGTAATGCGTCTGAGAGAGGGACAGGAGTGTGATGGCAACAAACCCGTGGGCTGGGGTGTGGCCAGTGGTAGAAGATCTTAGAGGCTGAAGGCCCTGAGTTCCACTCTTACCACCACGGAACACTCTGGTTAGTTAGGACAGGAGTTTTTTTTTTTTTCTTTTTCTTTTTTTCCTTGAAAAAAGATCAATGAGGGCTAGTTGTGGTGGCAAAATCTGTAATCCCAGCATTCTGGAGGTGGAAGCAAGGATCAGGGGTTCAAGATCACCCTCAACTACCTAACAAATTTGAGGTCAACCTGAGACTTTGTCTCAAAACAAAACAAAAACAAAAACAAAAAAAAA
Organism: Cricetiscus sungorus; assembly: GCA_030556225.1. Lineage (NCBI taxonomy): Eukaryota > Metazoa > Chordata > Mammalia > Rodentia > Cricetidae > Cricetiscus > Cricetiscus sungorus. Next base: position 130,788,158 of record JANBXA010000734.1, read on the forward strand.
AAAGAGAGAGAAAACAACGAGATAGTTCAGTTAAATATTAATGACAAGAGTTTGGTGGCACATACCTGTAATATCAACACTCTAGAGGTTGAAGTAGGATAATTGTTTGTGTGAGGCTAGCCTGGGCTACGTGTATTTACAATGTGTAAATAACTGTCCATATATCTGGAAGGCTCTCCTCCTGCCTGTTAGCAGAGGTCCTCCCTAGTGATAGATCACAGGAAAATTTAATTTTCTCCTCTTTGTTTATCAGTAATTTCTAAGATCCTACAAATAACCTCCAGTGCTTCTGTGATAAAGAAAAAGTTATTGTTTCCTCAAAATCAAAAGCTCATCAGGAAAAAAAAATATCAGCACACACCCAAGACAGTGTTTGTATTAGTCCCCGTTTCTAAGTCCTCAAACTGCTGAGCACGGCCTACACAGCAGCAGCCCTTCTGTGAGCCAGTTTTGCAGGAGGGAAAACAGATCCCTCCTGCAAAGGTCACACGGACAGCAGGAGGTTGCAAAGAAGACCTCTAAAGCCAAAGTCAAGGAGTTGCTAGGGTCTGGGAGGAGCAGGGTTGGACAGCCTGTGAGGCAGGGAGGTCATGGGCAAAGCCTCAGGGCTACTAAGCTGGAGTCTAGGCTGGAGCCAGCCAATCAACATCCTCACAGGCTGGCAGCCACTGTGCTCATCAGGGGGTGTGCCCAAGCTCTGCTGTAGAAGGAAGAGAAGAAGAGGCCAGGGCTGCCAAAGGTGGCTAAGCTAGAAATCCACCTGGGAAAGGGGCTGGGGTGGGGAAGGAGGGGCAAAGGGAAACATGGAGACTGAGGCAATAGAGAACCCAAGGCAGGGCACTTTATAACCAAGATGGTAATACTCCAGGAGTCAAAGAGGCAGACCCATAGCGTTGGGAACCGCGGAAAACACCTGCCACCTGGGCACATCTGCTGGTGGAACCCTGGGGTAGGAGAGGGTTAAGGGCTTTTGTGAACCGGTACCCACTTGGTAGATGAGTGCAGCAGGGGTTCACATCAGGCACCCAACAGATGGGGAAGAGACAACATCTGAGGTGTGTACAACCTGGGGCTCACAGACCACATGTCCCCTAGGATAGCTGTGAATGTGGCTGAACACAAAATAATATACTTACTAAGACATCATACAATATTTCAAGTTTTTTTTTATTAACTTAATTGCACAGTTTAACTTTGTAGATGACGACATTGTGTCACCGTGTTAAAAGGATGAACACACCAACCCACCAGCCTATAGGTGGCATTAATAGAACTAAATAAGCCATGCTTTGGCCCATAGCCCATCTAGCAGAGCAATTCATCACCCTGTAGTGCCACACTTCAGGGACTTTATTCACTTAGTCCCCTCTACTCTCTCCTCTAAACCATGCTGTACTGCATCAGGACGATGCCAGCATCACTTCCTCCTGGAAGTCCTCTGAGATCCTAGGGTAGAAAGGATGCCTTCCTCTCAGTGGCTCAAGGTACCTCCTGGGTAGAGCTCATCTCAGGCAGGACTACGTTCTGCATGCTGCTCCTCTGTGCAACTCACTCTGTAGACAGGCTGGCCTCAAACACAGAGGTCCACCTTCTCAGTGCTGGGATCCCACGTGTGCCCCACCATGATCAGTGCCGGCAACCCAAGCCAGGTCTTAGTGTACACTAGGCAAGCACCCTACCAGCTGAGCCACGTCCCCAGCCCTCAACAGCCGGTGTCAGGGTGTCTCTGGTACCCTCAATTTGGGATGTCTTCCTGGGTCCCCTTGGGAAGACCCCTGGCAGCTCAAGTGACATTTTTCCCAAGAAGCCTTCCTTCTTGGGGGCAGGGTTTTGTGGATGTCTGCCATCACCTCAGATCTCCTCCGCTCTCATCCCAGACTATGACTACTTCATTACCCTTTCCCTTTCCTCTTGCCCCATCTTTCCATGCAGACAAAGTTCTGGAAAGATGTGGCAGGGGTCTAACACTGTCTGTTGGGTCTGTGTGGCTCACTTTTGCACGGCCCAGGTGACTGGTATGCACCTGACCCTCAGTAGGCACTTAACCTACCTTTGTTTGCCGGAGGGCTACGTGGTATACAGAGAGCACACAATACCCAATAGTAGAATGGCTGGTTTCCCCATATGCTCTGCATCAATAGACTCCAGAGAAAGTGAATAGTTTTATAAGCCACTCACTGGATAGACTATTTAGATTCCCCTTGTTAGAATCATATACACTGCCGGGCAGTGGCTACACCCCATGAGAACCCACCTACTGCCCGCCTGCCAGGAAGACAGCATCCACCCTTAGCATCTCAAATCAATGTTAAGAAAAAGGGAGAGAGGGTTTGGTTTTGTTTTCCCCATCAGATCATGTACAGCTGATAGGAGGATCTTCTCTAAGCCCTCTGGTCTTCTCCCACCCTTAGGCTGAGGTTCTTGGGGTGGGGCTGAGGCTAGGTTTGTGCTCATCTCATCCTTCCATGGCCCCAGCATGCGCTGGTCAAGCTGTGCTGTCCCCCTGCCTGTCTGAGCTAACAGTTTTAGGACAGAATCATCAAGGATGCACTCCTCATCAGAGCCACATGACCAGGCCTGGGGAGAGATTGGAGCCTTATCAGCTAGACACCTGGGTTTTCAACCATTTTCCAACTGTTCCTGGTCCACAAGAAAAGCCAACGACCCCAAAGTACAGGATGAGGGAACACTCGCTCATCACTCCAATGTGAGACATCCTACTGCACCATTGGGGTGCCCTTCCCAGGCTACACAACACTTAGTCTCCCGTGATTGTTAGCCCCTGCATGCATACAGTGGCCAGGCTAGGCTGTGGTAGGCCAGGGCTGGGGCGGCAAGGGTTGGGCTGGGCATACTGTCATTGGCACCTTCATTGCTTGAAAGGAAAGCTATGACCTTGACTTTGATCCCAGGAACCCACCTTTGGCCACATGCTCTACTTTTTGTTTTGTTTTTGTTTTACTTTGAGACAAGGCCTCTCTACATAGCCCTGAACGTTGTAGATATCACTCTGTAGACCAAGCTGGCCATGAACTTACAGAGAACTGCCTGTCTCAGTCTCTTGAGTAAGGGATTCAAGTCACGGGCCACCACACCTAGTTGACCACATGCTCTAATGTGAGCCTGGTTCCAGTTTTTGTGAACCACCCTCTGGACTGTGGACCGATTCCAGGGACTCACTTTGAATGAATATGGCAGAGATGGCGGGATGTTACTTCTAAGACTGAGTAATAACGATGTTGGCCTTGGGGGCAGGGGCATGGCTCAGTTGGTTAAGTGTTTGCCATAAGCATGAAGATCAGAGTTCAATCCCCAGAACCTTTATAAAAATTCTGGGCTCAGTGGTGCAAGCTTGTCGTCCTAGTGCAGGGCAGTAGAAACAGGAGAATCCCTGGGGCTCACTGGCTGACCAGCCTAACCTAATTGGCTAGCTCCATGCCAGTGGGAGATCCTGTCTTAATGGAAGTGGATGTTTCCAAGGATAATACCTGAGGTTGGCCTCTGGACTGAGCATTCAAGCACACACGTGTCACACACACACACACACACACACACACACACACACACACACACACACACATGACATTAGCATTGTCTTGAGTCCTCTCTAAGGTGATTCCATGTGCATATGAGAGTCTGGGTGACAATCTCAGAAGGAATCAAGGAAGACAACCCCTCCCTGGGCAGTTCTGGATAATACTGAAGCCCTAGCAGGTGGCAGCCAGTGGCCACAACTGGACCACCTCTGTCCCTTAGAAACTACTTGGTGATCACTACCAGCTGTAACCTGCTAAGTCCTGGGAGGTTCTGCTACGCAGTAATAGATAACTGAAGGCATCTCCTTGGCTGAGCATCCTCAGATGTCAGTTCCTCTCATATCCCCTGGACCCTTTAGTTCTGGCTAAACCAGCCAGGCCCAGTTGACTCATGTCCTTCAGCCTTTATCCATCCTTTACAAGTTCTGGTTCCCCTAACCAACACATCTGTCTTTCCAGACTCAGCTCAGATGTCACTGCCTCTGAGACACCTCCTATACCCAGCTGTGCTGCCGTTAAATAGTTCCAATGGAAACCAAGTGCCAGGCTTCTGCCTCCAGCCTTTACTCATAACAGATCTGTTCCCTCCCAGAACTGTGAGCCCCAGAGGGTAGGTCTGAAGCTGAATTCGCCCATGCATCACCTGAGGCTCAGCACAAGGTCTGATACAACACAGGCTCTGAGAGAGTTTGATGAATGAATAAACAACCATCGTGAGCAATTGGTTTCTGTGTTCCAGGTATTGCATCCCTGCCTCATCTCTGCTGTCATCTTCCGAGGCTGCATTCTTTCCAAGGATGTAAAACTGAACCTGTGGGCTTTGGGATATGGCTCAGGGGCAGAGGGCTTGCCTATGATAGCCAAGACTCTGGCTCAACTTTAGTACCTTAAAAATAAACAAATACAAACAAACAAACAAACAAACAAAAATACAGCAGAGGGCTAGAGAGATGACTCAGTAATCCAGAGCATTGGCTACTCTTACAGAGAACCTAATTTCAGTTCTTAGCACCCACATGGCTATTTGCAACTGTAACTCTAATTCTAAGGGATCTGATACCCACTTCTGAACCTGTGGGTACTAGACACACATATAGTACATAGACAGACATCAGGCAAAACACCTGTATACCTAAAGAAAGAAAACTACAACAGAATGTGTTGTCTTCTACAGAAAACTTGGCTTTCCCCTCAATTTCCCCATTTCCTTTCCTGGGAAGAGGAAGTTTCCAGGTAGCCTTGACCTCTCTTTATATCTCATCACTGTTGTGGAGAAGCACTCACTGGCTGTAGCCTTTGTCCCCTAGCACTGTGACAGCTCAGCACACACAGAAACCATCTCTGAGACTACTGTAGCTGCTTCCCTAGGAAACCTTGCCATCCTAGTCACCACTCCAGGAACAAGAGAACACTACCTAGCTAGGCATGGTGGCGATCATCTTTAATCCCAGCACTCAGGAGGCAGGTGGATCTCTGAGTTTGAGGCCAGCTTAGTTTATAGAGTGAGTTCCAGGACACCAGAGCTCTACAGAGAAACTCTGTCTCAAACAAACAAACAAACAAACAAACAAACAAACAAACAAACAAAAAACCACCAAAACAAAACCAAGGTGGGGGTGCTGCCTACTGGTGTCAAGAGGCTGGAGGAAGATGCTTAGGAAGGGTGGATTTTACCAGAACATCCTATTTCCATTCCCAAGGAAACATTCTCTAGTTTTACACAGCGTAAACTCTCATCCTGGCATTTGGGACATCCCAGAGCCCCAACCTAACCTCATATTCCAGTGGGAAATACAAAAGGAAATGACACAGTAGGCTCCAATCCCCTATATAACAACCACTGAGAACAGCTCAGCCAACTTCTCATCACTATCATATTTAGTGGACTGTTATGCACAATCCGAGTCAGAATCAACGATAAGACATTTTACATGTCTTAAGTTCTTGACTCTCCACACCACCCTATGAAAGATGTCTTTGCACGTCGTGGCCAAGGTCACTGGGATAAAAGGGGCAGGGCTGCAACTGAAAGCAGGTTTTAACTGCCTTTGCAGCCCTCTTGCCAACATGAGTTACCTCCTGCAAACTTCTTATTATTGCAAATCACCTTCGTGATTCTTTGTCCTGTGTAAGCGATGCTGGTATTGTTGTTGATGACCATGATTTCCTAGATGAAATAGCTATTCCCATTGGTTCCAAAGATGGGCTTTGGAGCCACATTCCCTGAGTGAGATCCTCATATCCCCTGATAACTGTGACCTCCCTTAGCCTCGATTTCCTTCTCAAAAAAAAAAAAAAAAAAAAAAAAAAAAAACCAGTGCTTTCCCTGGACTATTTCATCTGAGTTGTGTCTTATGCATGTTTGACACATGGTAAAAATAGTTCACAGTGAGGCCTGGTTGGCCAGTGCTTGTCTCCATCTCTGAATTGCAGTGGCCATGGGCCTACTTTGGCTATTGGAATGAGAGCTGTAATGTGTGGTTGTTCCAAGAACCCGCATTGAGACCTGTTTGCAGCCCACTGCAATCCATTGTGATGACGACAATATTCCAAACAGTGTTTCCTCCACCACAATCTCCCCCTCCATCTGTTGTGATGATGGCAATATTACAAACACTGGCTCCTCCATCACTCAGCTCCCAGGGAAAGGAGTCTCACACCGACCCATCATGGCCATTAGCATGGGGGAGAGATAAGCATTATTGTCTTGTCTGGACTATACAGACCCAGAACAAGCTCAGTGGATGCTAACATCTAACAGTCATCCGCCATGACTTACTCCTTTTCTTAAACATAAAACCATCACTTCCACAAATAAACAAGGAAAAAGCATCATTTATCATCCTAAGTAATTGCACAATAATTAAAACAAGCCCTCTGCATCCTCTTACTCCCCAGGGCATCTGTATACACACACCTGTTCTATGAACACAAACCATTGTCCAGGAATGGGCTAGCTAAGAGGGCTTGGAAATCCAGCCACGGAAGGCCTTACGGTTACCCCAGACCTCCACCCTTGCCAGTCAGAGCCAAATCTATCACCATGCCTCTGCAGAGCCCCGCCCCGCCCCTTACCTCTGCAGACGGTGCCATTCTCCACAGCTTCGAAGCCTGCCTTGCACATGCAGCGACCGATGGGCACCAGCCATTCACCATCCCCGTTACAGTAGAGTTTGATGGGCACATCTACTTCTTCAGCATTTGGGATGCAACTGCCCCGAGCAGCCACCAGTGAAGTGCTCTCAGCCCCTGACAGTGTCTCCTGGAAGATGGCACCATTCTGGATGACTCTGGGGCACTTTCGGTAGAATACGCGCACAGCAATGAGGGACATACAGCCACCGTAGTCCTGGAAGGCCAGGTAGAAGCCGTTGCGGGACACAGGACCAAAGCTTCGCACCTCGGTGTTGATTTTCATGACTCGGCCACCCAGGTCCACCTGGGAGAAGCTTTCATCGGCTGCAATGGTGTCTACCTTCACCCACGGATTCTCCATCCAGTTGGGGAAGGTCTTGGTGGCTAAGTCAAAGTCAGCCTCATAGTAGTAGAGGTTGAAGGTCTCCTTGCAGGAGCCGGGCACGCTGGGAATGCTGCTGCAGTCCCGCACTGAGAACTTCATCTCCACGTGGATGCGGTGGGCGCCACGGCGCCGGATAAATTTGGTCCGCAGCCAGTTGTTCTGGCTTGACTCAAAGACATTGCACACCTGGTAGGTGCGGATAGTGTTCATGTTCTCATCGTAGCCGCTCACCTCTTCCCACTGTGGGTGAAACACACACAGTTGGGGAAAGTGGCCCTTAGCCACAGCAAACACCATCTGAAGAGGGGGAGGGGGCAAATACAGACAACCCGCCAGTCTGATGATGGAGAGACCTTTCCATCTGATGGAGGAGACACTTAGGCCTCGACCTTAAAGAATTCTCCAGTCTATGAGTGTCATGCCAATCTGATGGTTAGAGGCGCATGCCCCTTCCCCCCTAGTCCTCATGGGATATGTGGCTCTGATTGTCAGGCGTTCACTAGTCTGACAAAAAGACCACGGGCCTCAGGCTCAGGAGGGTCCAGCTGGCAGGGACTTGGAAGGGGTCTGCAAGGAAGGAGCACTTTCTGATACAAGGAGACAGCTTCATGCATTGGGGTGGGGTGGGGTCACTGGGAGGACAGGACACGGGACACTGGACACACATGACTACTACTTGTTTGGTGGGGGAGACAGAGCCTCTGCCTCCTGAAAACTCCCTGTCAGTGAGAGAGATACTGTCTTTGCCCTCTGGAGACTCCCAGTATGATGGAGGAAGATGGCCCATACCCCTACTGGTTGAGGGCGACAGGGAAGCCAGAGTCCTTCCTCAGACAGCAGCCTCCCTCAGGGACTTGCACTGACTGAGGTCTCTTCTGGGAATTGATGCCTCCCAGTACCTGGAAGGAGCCATCCCCCACTCCTCCTCCCCCCGACCCTGTCTGGAGAAGGTGCTCAGACTCTTTCCTAAATCCCTTCCTGAGTCATAACTAACCATAGAGACTCTAAGTCTCCGTGCTGTGGGGGCTGCAATGCCTAAGAGTGTGGGACCCAGTCACTTCTGCAGACTCGGGATGGGCTCATCCCCACAGCTGGGCCTCTGTCCAATCCTGTGACTCTCGAGTGCCCTTTGTTCATCTTCTCCCCTGCGGTGCTGAGGATAGAACCCCAGGACTCGCGTGTGCTCCACCGGCACTCTGTCACTGTACATTCCCAGGATTCAAACAGTCTCAGACATCTGGGCCTGTTGCAGCACCTGCCCACAGGCCTGTGTTTGCATTCACTGACTCTGTCTGGGGACACGGAACACTCAGCCTCCTGGATCTGGTCTCTCCAAAGGCGTGGGTACCTACGGAGGGCAGTTGCCTTCTCTTGCTCTGTGCGCCCTCCCCTGAGGGTGGGACTCCCACCCAGGCCAGGCCTGAGTCTCATTCACCTTCCCAGAGTCTCATTCTTTGTCACGAATCTCATGCATAGCATGTGAGTCCAGTTTGCAGAAGGGGGAGAGGAGACCAAACAGGTGAGGCCACTTGACTGTCACCAGGCTTGCCCATGCTGCCTCAGAATGAGCACTGTTAGCATGTTGCATGAGCTTGGGCAGTGCCTCTTCCCTCTCTGGGCCTTGATTTCCCCATTCGCTAAATGAGGCCATGAGGATGTTGGATGATCACAGATGTTGGTGGCTGCTCTTTCGGGACCCTTGGGTCATCCTGTGCAGGATCTGGAGGGAGCTAGATGCTGTAAGAGGTACATGTACATCGGGAAGCCAGAGCCAGAGCTTGCTGGCCCAGCCTCTACCTCGATGGCCACTCTGAAGCTCCCTATATCACATTTAATTTTTTTTTTTCCTTTTGGTGGCACCATGTGACAAAGTCAGCCCCTTGTTACAACCGCTGCTCTTCCTCAGAACTTAATTAGAGCACTTAATTAGAGCACTCTGCCTTTCTCCCCTCTCTCTAATTAACATGCGGAGGCCCTGCAGCCCAAACACCCCAAATAATTGCGTCCGGGGGCCCTGCAGCCCAGCCTGGCCTCATTACTGGCAGGGTGGGGCCGTGGGCCCAGCAGTCTTCGCAGATGGAAAATTGGTGACAAGAAAGAGCCACAGAAAGAAGGCTGACCCTGGGGCCCTGCCTATTGAGAGCGAGGCCTGAGGGGGGGCGGGTATGGATCCCTAGGGCTGCAGCTGAGTCCCCTTGGAAGACTAGAGTGGGGAGGGGGATGGGCTGTAGAGTCCAGGGCCTCCCCAGAGACCATGGGAGAGTGAATATTAAAATTGGTGGTGGTGGTGATGATGGTGGTGGTGATGATGATGATTTTAGCTGCTCTCTATTGGGGGCAGCCCAGGCCAGCCTCTGTGTTATGCTCTGCAGGAAACCTCTGGTAGCAGTGGAGAAGACCCCACAGGTAAAAGCACCAGAGTCAGAAAGGCAAAGGGGCAACCCATGGTCTCAGCTGACAGGTGGGATTGGGACAATGCTAGGGGAGACAGGAAGGCCCATCTAGCCTCATCTTTTTCTCAGGATACTGGGGACAGACACCGGCTCAGACCCCTACCCAAGGGATGCGATAAGAACTCAGGAGAGGCTGGGGATGTAGCTCAGCTGCTAGATTGTTTGCCCAGCACGCACAAGACCCTGGGTTTCATCCCCAGCAATGAGCAGATCTGGTCATGGTGGTGCACACCTGTAATCACAACATCCAGGAAGTAGAGGCAGGAGGAGCAGAAGTTCAGTGTCTCCTTAGTTACACAGCTAGTTTGCAGCTAGCCTGTGATGCATGAGACCCTTTCTCAAAACAAACATAAAAGAACCTAGGGATACATTCTCAGGGGATCCTTGCATTATGGAGATCCAGAGTTGGGGTGGTGAGGAGTTAGTCCCCGATACAAACCTGAGTCCCAGTTGGGGTACAGCTCCGTGGTAGAATATTTTTATGAGGCCCTGGGTCCATTCCCCAAGCACCAAAAACCAAACCCTAAACCCGTTCATTAGAAGCTGTCAGGCCTCGGGCAGGTGGCTACTTCTGTATTGGAGATGGCATATAAAAGGTGCTTGGTGTGGTCTCTGACCCAGAACAGAATCTCAAGCGGTATACTTCCCTCTCCTGAAATGGGCGTCATGTGAGTACCTACTTCTCAGTCTCCCCTGGGGAATTCTACAGGATAAAGGCCAAAGTGTCCACATGTTGTCATGGGAACGGGTACTCAATCCAGGGTGGGTGGGATGGGGAGGGTGGAATGTGAGAGGCCCAGCCCTTAAGAGAGGGAAGGGGTTGGGATATGAGGGGATGTTTGAGGCATCAGTAGACTCTGGGGCATGCTGGGAGCCAGCCAAGCAAGGTTTGAGGGACCAGAACTCACCCCTGATGGGGGATGCACCATCCAGCCCAGCTCAGCCGTCGCCGTGGTAGAATCCATCAATGTTTCTGTGGGAAGAGCAAAGCGTCACCACCCGCCCCACCTCCAAATCCATCAGTTACTCTGCTGAGCCTGGGATCCCACCCGTCATCAAGACTCTTCATTACAGCATTTCCTCCAATGCTCCAGACCACTTGTCCTGGAAACCCAGCCTCCCTGTTCCACATTCCCTCTTACTCCAAAAGCCTAGCCAATTAGTCCATTTTCTGCTGCACCCCTCTCTGTGTGCTCATCCGCACCCCGCAGCTAACCACATCTCATTATCTTGTCTCTCCTTCCTGGTGAAGGGTCTTTTCTGTTTTGTTTTGTTTTGTTTTGTTTTGTTTTCTAGTTAGGATTTCTCCGTGTGGCCCTGGCTGTTCTGTAACTCACTCTATAGAACAGGTTGGCCTCAAACTCAGAGATCTGCCTGCCTCTGCCACCCAAGTGCTGGGATTAAAAGTATGAGCCACCACCCCCTGGCCTGGTAGAGGAACTTAAGTAGGGTTCTTTCTTATGTGTTCCAGAGGACCCACCACCAATCCCTCCAAATTTTACATCAAAATTCAAGTATCTATTTGCTTTTCAGCTTAATCAAATGCTCCGACACTGGAATGCCAGCTTTGGAGGGGGAAACTCTTCAATTTCTGGGGACCCATCATTTGCCTTACTGCCCTTGGGATACATGTTGAGTTGGTACCCTCCCTCTTCTCCAGGAACCAACAGTCATTCCTTATACCATGTCCCATCCTGGAGTCCCTCCTCCAGTGTCCAGCCAACTCCACCCCAAGGATGAAGCCCTGAAGAGATTAAGAACAGATTTCAGAGTGTGCTTGTCACTTGCTCTAGGGGGTCCCAGAGACTCAAAACTGTCAGAACCAGTAGCTGGGGTGGGGGGCACACTGCTTAAAGTGAAGGAGATCCTTAGGCCTTGGAGAGCCTGTTAATCCCAGGTCAGAGTCAGTATCCTTCCCTTCTAATCCTTTTCCTACCAAGGGCTGTCAAAATAGAGCTGAATTGTAAGACATTGGATGGATTTACACAGATGCTTTCAAACATTCACTCAAAAAACATATCTTAATGTCCATTATATACCAGGAACTGGCCTGGGTAGTGCAAGAGAGAAAACAATGGCTCAACGGTGGGGAGGCCAGTGCGATGGCTCAGTAGGTAAAGGCGCTTGTTGAACCACCTGAGTTCAGTCTCTAGAACCCACATGAAGGTGGAAGCAGACAGCCAACTCCACAAAATTGTCCTCTAACAAGCACATGCATACAAAGGCATGGGTTAGCCCCATCATGCACATGTGTGTGCACACACAATAATAATTATTATTATTTTGAAATACCCTACTGTGGAGCAGTTCATAGACTGGAGATGGAGATGAGTATAGTTAACTATGAAGGTATAGGCAGGAGATCTAAAGGCTCACAGCTCTATACCACCTATGATAGGAGGCACACTACTATACTCAATTCCATGCCCAGTAGAGGCATCATTATTGAGTACCCACATTGTAGGGCCACCTCTGTATCCAGTGCAGGCATCACTAACCAATCTCTATTCTCTGTGGTCACTGATTACTTCCTCCACAAAGTTCCTGGAAATGAAAAAAAGACCATGTGAGGTGCTTGCCTGGTCTTGTCTAGTTGCCTCATTTTGGAAAGAGGGCATCTGGACCACTGGAGGCAGACTGTGCAAGCATTTGTCAAGGACTGAGATACACAGGCATCTTGCCTCCTACCATTTACACTTCTAGGCACTTGAAACAACTCGTCATTTGGTCTATGCTAGATGCACCGGGGCCAGGAGAGTGTGTGGGCTGCAGAGAAGGTCCAACGGAAGGCAATGAGGGTGTGAACTATGACAGGGTGGTGGCATGGAGGGCGGGAAAGGGAGGGGTGTCTGGGCGGAGGTGACCCCAGCCAGACCTCTGAGCTGACAAGAGAGGCTGCAGAAGAGCCTCATGACTGCCTGCGGCTCAAGTCTGTGGTCACTGTGTCCTTTTGCGCTTGAGAGGGGGTAATGGGGGGGAGGGTGCCAGGGACAGTGGGAGCCAGTGCCAAGGGCATCCTTTTGATGGCAAATTGGGGGGAAGTTCCATTGTGTAGCTGTGGAACTGAAAGAAGGTTCCTTTTCACACTCGAATGCTACAGATTCTTCTTCCTGGAGAGAACAAGGGCTGAACTTTTAACCTGTTTTCTCTCATCGGACTCAGCCAGAGACGCGCCAAGCTGGGCTCTCAGCCTGGGCCCTGCAAGCAGCTGCTGGGGGCAGGGAGAGGGGAGGCTCTCCTGGGATAGAGTGGGGTCGGATGGGAGGCCAGCCCGCCAAGCAGGTGGCCCCACCCCTTGGCTAGATTCCTGGGCTGACCCCAAGGAAAAAGCACTCTATGGCTTAGAGGCGGTGGGGCTGGGAAGTGAGAATGGAAACTCAGGTTGGACCCAGGGGGTATGAATGACATGCTGCCAGGAGGCACACTGTAAAAGTTGGGGCTTAAATCTGGCTCCCCAGAAGCCCTGGACACTGTCCTCCTCCCACCCCACTGGCCAAGTGGGGTGGGAACCTGCTAGAAGAAAAAACAAGAGGGTGGTCACTTCCCAGAAAGGAACCAAGGGGGAGAAAAAGGTGCAGGTAGGATCCAAGTGAGCCCTGGCCCTGCTCTTCCCTCACCTGGCTTTGCCTCCAACTGGCTTTCTAGAAACCGCGGCCCCTTTAGCAGGAGGTGGCACAGGGCTGCTCTCCCCCAAACCCACCTTGGCCTTTTAATTCTAATACCCGCTTCTACCCTTTGCCTGTGCAAAGCGGAAGTGAGCAGGGCAGGGACCTTGACTTCTTGTTTAATTTTCCTGTGTGATGGGATCTCACCCTGACTGAATTAGAACTCAGTACAGGACTCTGTTAGGTAAAGTACTTGCACCAAACATGATGAGCTGAGTTTGAGCGCCAGGACCCATACAACAGAAAAAGAAAAGTGACTCCCGCAAGTTGTCCTCTGACTCTCATATATACACCATGGCGCGCGCGCATGTGTGTGTGCATGCGTGTGTGTGTGTGTGTGTGTGTGTGTGTGTGTGTGTGTGTGTGTGTATCACATGCACAATAAATAAAAATAATTAAAGTGTAACATCTAAAAATAAAAAAGGAAAGGAAAGAAAGAACCCATTGTATCATTCAGGCTGGCCTAGAATTAGCAGCAATCCTCCTGCCTCTGCCTCTTGAGTACTAGGAATACAGGTGCACACCACCATGAGACCTGAATTTTAACACACAGGCTCTCTCTTGTGCTGGCTGACCTTGCAGTTCTCTCTCTCTCTCTCCCTCTCTTTGAACTCTTTGCACATGCTAGGGAAGCATTCTACCACTAAACTATATACCCAGCCTTTTGTTTGTATTTTAAAAGGTTCTGCAATAGCTTCTCAGGCTGGGCCTTAAACTTGAAATCCTTCTGCCTTGGGTTCCTGAGGAGCTGGGATGATTGGTATGAGGGACCAAACTCTGCTAAACTTGAGTCTTTCAAAGCTCCATTTTCCTCACCTGAATTCCTTCTGGGAGTGGGCAACCACGAGGGGGACATGCCAGCCAGAGCCCTTATACCATAGGTCCTCGGGACATAAGCACTGGCTATTATTACCTTAGGTGTAGCACAGGGCCCCCGGGCCCATCCAGTGCTGTGCACACTCACCACTCATGAGCCAGCCTCTCAGATAAAACACAGGGAGTCCAAAGGCCTTGGAAGCAGCCTGCCTAGCTCTCCTGCTCACAGAGACGACAAGGCGTGCCAACATCTCAGGAACATCAGACCTCCCTGGACGGCCACAGCCCCCAAGGACCCCTTCCTGCCCCATCTGAGACGGCCTTCAGGACATCCCAGCTTCTTTGTTCTACTCAAAGCTGTCAGAGAAGTCAGGCCCCATGCCCTGAAAATCTGGAAATCATAGTTCTTGCCTCAGGCAACTGGGTGGGCTCAGGAAAACAACCCTAAATTCTTTCTCAGCACTTCCTCTCACAGTACCCTGAACAGCTCTTTCTAATCCAAAATCTGCAAAGGGAGAGCAAGCTAAAGTTCACTGAGGCCCCCTTGAGACCCAGAAGCCAGGCAGGGTCATGGGCATACCTTAATCCCAGAATTTGGGAGAAAGATTGGGAGTTCAAGGTCATCCTCACCTACATAATGAGTGCCAGGCTAGCCTGAGCTGCTGGAGACCCTGTTTCATTCAAAACAACAGGCCAGGAGATGGCTCGATGGTTAAAGTACTTGCTACCAAGTCTGATACCCTGAATTCAATCCCAGGGACCTACATGGTAGAAGGACATAACCAGTTCCTAAAAGTTGTCCCTTGACCTCCACATGTGGGTCATAGCGCGCGCGCACACACACACACACACACACACACACACACACACACACACACACACACACAAAATGGAAACAAAATAGCCAAAAGCATGCTCACATCTGCACAATGCCCAGAGGTACTCAATATGTTACATTTCACAGATAGGAAAACTGAGGCAGTGGAGACTTAGGAACTTGCCAGGTTGCTCATGGATCCCATGGACAAGCTGCATTGGGGACGCACAGGCTATTGGTACAGCCTTACCCACAACTCCTCATGGTACCACTCCTTGTGAGTCTCTGCCATCTACGTGACCTTCACCTGCCCCAGTGACATTCCCTAGTCAGGTCACCTCCAAACAAAGCCCTAATCAGCCCACTCACCACACACCTCTGCAGCTCAAGGTGTTGAGAGGACCGAGGATTCATAGACGTCCTTTCTCTGTCCGCCACTCTTCTCATTAGCTGTACATCCCTGAAGGGTGGGTTCCAAGTCCCTAGGGCCCAGGAAGGGGCTTGGCACATGGGACATCCCCTCATCCCATTTGCAGGGAGTCTGAGCCATCAACCTTGCAAGTTGGAACCTGTCATGTAGACAGGACTTTGGCCTTCCCACCTCCAACCAGAGTGCAGACCACTATGATTCATTTACTCTTCTCATTCCAATAGACTTTTCTTAAGTGCATTTTAAAGAGGAAAAAATACCTCATTATTATACATGGAAAATCAGTATCACTGCTTTTAGAAGAAAGGAAACTAAATATGAGAACTACAATTGCCAACATCCATCTGCGGGTCACCTAACATCACCTCGAGACACACACACTCTGGGGACCACTGGGTTCCATCAGTCTACCTCACCCTCATGCACACAGTGATGGTAGCAATCCCTCATACAGGGAAACTGCTGTCACTGTACACAGACAATTAATCACCATGTAGATGTGACAAGGACCATAGCTCAGAAAGTGTGAGGTGTGCTGTGGGTTGTGGGAGGTAAGTTTGGGAGGACAGGGGTGGAGGTGCCAGGTTGTGGGGACAGATTCCTGGAGGAAGAGAAGCATGATGGAGTCTTGAGAGCCATTTAGGAGGGAGCTAGTCACTTCTGGGTGGGTTGGGTTGTGTGTGTTGTCATAGTTTGCTTTCTGTTGCTATGATAAAACACAGACCAACACTAACCTTGTGTATTATGGAATAATCTTTTCGTACACTGTGAAGATGTGACTTTTCCAAGGTGCCTTCTGATTGGTTTAAGAAAAGAGCTGACTGGCCAATAGCTAGGCAGGCAGAGGTTAGGCGGGACTTGAAGACAAAATGGGAGCTCAGAGAAGGAGGCAAAGTCGACAGCCAGGTGCAGAGGAAGCAGGAGATGGACACGCCATGCTGAAAAGAGGTACAGCCATGTAGTAGAGCATAGATAAGAAACATGGGTTAATTTAAGATGCAAGAGCTAATTAGTAACAAGCCTGAGCTATGGGCCAAGCATTTATAACTAATAGTAAGTCTTTGTGGGACTGTAATGAAAAAGTCCACCTACACTTGTGGAAAAAAGGTTTTATTAGGTTTCCAGGTTACAGCCCACCACCAAGAGAAGCCAATTAGGAACTCAAGGCAGGAACCTGGAGACAGGAACTATGTATGACCACGAAGGGATGCTACTCAATGTCTTGGCTAGCTATCTTTCTCATAGAGCCCAGGGATGGCACCACCCACAAGGGGCTGGGCCCTCCCACATTAATCAGCAATCAAGCAAATGCTTGACATGCTTACAAACCAATCAGATGGAGGCAATTCATCAACTAAGATCCTCTCTTCCTAAGTATGACTAGATCCGTGTCAAAAACCAACTATGACAGTGGGCCAGGTAGAGGGACACCAGAGGCAGAGGCAAAGAGGGGAGAAGGAACTTAGCTCACGGTAGCCGGTGGAGGCGGAGCCAGCTGGGCGACACTGGTAGGAGACTCGGGCTGGGCATGGGTGGAGCAGAGCGGCCTGTTAAGGGGCAGCAGCTTGCCAAGCCCCTGCACTGGACCATGCCCAGCAGCCAACATGCTCGGCAGCCTCGTGGCTGTCACCTGCTCAGCTCCTGTTTGACACAGCTGTCCATCTGCCCCCACATCTCCTCGTAACCAGGAAGACCAGTTACCAGGCCTTGACTGAGTGAAACGCCATTAGAAACAAAGGGACAACAACAAAGAACCCAGTAGAGTGCTGAGGAAAGCAAGGCCACACGAATTCTCAGCCACCAGGCAAAAACTGGAACCAGAGTGTGTTTCCTCTGGAGAACACACGGTTTGGGCCACGGGAGTGGCTTTGGCCCTGGCCCTGCTGTACCGCACCCCCTCTGCTTCCTGGAGACTGCACAGAAGAAAGCAATCAGAGGCCCTGATTGCACAGGCTGGGGAGGCCCGCCGGCCCCTCCGGCTACGTGTGAATGAGCAGTATGCATTTCAGAAATATTTGAGCTAAAAGGGGAGACACACTGAAGTCGTTAGCATCAGGCCGACGGGAGGTGGCTGCACGGGGCCCCTGCTCACAGGCTGGGGTAGATGTATGCCCCCTGCTCCTCAACCCACCTCGTCAGCTCTGCCCAAACCCAGGTTGGGCTGGAATTCTCTAGGGCCTTGAATACTGTTCATCCGCACTAATGTCTAAGACCCAAGGACACGAGGAGGGAGTATTCATTAGTCACCGAGGGTATATTAAAGTTGGCCAAGTCTTTTAGCCCCATTTCAGGCTCCTGGCAACTTACAGGGAACATGCCCTGGGATCCTACTTTACAGATGAGGAAGCTGATGTCAGACATGGGAAAACAAGCACACTTGGATGTGGGTACATGTCTGTTCATCTTCACATCTGTGTTATTTCTAAGATGCCAGGACTGTAGCCACAAAAATGAGACAACACAGAACAAGAAAAATCACTAATGCATGGGTGTGGGTGTGCGGTGTGTGTGTGTGTGTGAGTGTGTGTGTGTGCATGTGTGTGTGTGTGTGTGTGTGTGCGCGCGCGTGCGTGCATGTATGTGTGTGTGGTGTGCAGTCTCTCTATCTGAGTGGGCAGGACAGGGAGGAGGCACAGAAGGCTCAGGGAAACCACTTTTCTTTTCTCTTTTTTTTCTTTTCTCTTTTTTTTCTTTCCTTCCTTCCTTTATTTATATAATTTTTGGGTTTTTGAGATAGTGTTCCTCTGTATTGTTGTGTAGCCTGTCCTGGAACTCACTCTGTAGACCAGGTGAGCTTTGAACTCACACAGATCTCCTGCCTCTGCCTCCCGAGCGCTGGAATTAAAGGCGTGCACCACCAACGCCCGGCTGACTCCAGCACTTTCTAGTGTGACTGCAGGGAAGTTAAGTGGTCTCTCCTCTCTGGACCTCATTTTTTGCATCTGTAAAATGGATTGTTGTAATGTTAGTGATCTGATGTTTCCTGAAGCTCTCATTGTTTCTTGGATGAAGTCTCACCAAACCCTGGCTGCCCTGGCTACATTAAATCACAATGTAGTCCTGTGCTCTGATCTTTCTGTCTCTAACTCCCAAGTGCCGGGACTGCAGACAAGTGCCACCTTACCTAGTTTTATGTGCTGTTTAGGACTGAAACGAGGACTTGGTACATGCTAGGCAAGCACTCTTCCAGTTGAGCCACATCTTCAGCACTGAGAGCCTGGTACTGGTGGATACACTGAATTGTGCAGGGCAGCTAGGTGACAAATCTAAAGCCTACATCCCGTCACCGATCCTAACACCCCACAGTGTCCCACAGACTACCAGATAGAGTCCTAGCTTACCTGGCAATAAACGCGCCCCACACCCCATCCATTCAGGTCAGCCAGTGACCCCACAGGCCATCTTTTCTACTCTCAAGGGTCCAGTTATCCTGCTTTCAGAAGACACACTGCTTCCCTGAGACTTGATGACTTGACTTTTCCAGAATGTTCTCCCTGGAATGTGTGGCCCTTCCTGCTCTGTTGGCTTGGCTCATTCTCCTCCTTCCTGGCAGCTGTCCTTGGCTGCTCCCCCTCTGGCTGGGGTAGGAGCAGAGTCACAGTCATTCAGTGAACATTGATTCCTTTAGCCTGTGCCAAGGACTTCGTAGCAGAGACCGACCCACGGGTCCCTGCCTCAAGGAGCACCCAGACTCATGCCCGATAGATGAACTCACGGCAGGAGAAGCCGCGGGAGTGGCTGGTCCAGACTGGAAAACTGGGTCACACGTGGGAAAATCAGCTCTGGATATGGAATCAGGGACAGCATCTCAGAGGAAGCGGCAACTGGGCGGGGTAGAGAGAGCTCAGCAGAATAAAAGTGTGTGGGGGAGCACTGGGGCACTTTGGACACTGGTAAAATACACAGTCAGCTTGCAGTGGGCTCAGGGCTACATATCGCTGCAGTGGGGGCCATGTACGAAGAAGCTAGGATGTAGAGAGCCTGGGATGCAGGTCTGAGGAGGTTGCATCTTACTCATAGGCATCAGGGAGCCATGGAGGATGCCTGGAGAGGGCAGTACTATGGCTTTGCCCCGAGAACAACTAGGTAATAGAGCAAACCTGGTAAAGGAAATAAATTCAGAGTTGGGATCCAGCTGTGCCAGGGGCTTGAGGCTGAAGATGAGTGGTCCCCTACTAGATGTACCCAGGGACCTTTGCTCCAGATCCCCATGGCCCAGTTAGTCAGTCAGCCTGCCAGGGTCCCCAGGTGACATGTACTACCCTGTGCCTATCCACAGATCCTGCTGTACCTGTCTGCATTGGTGGGACTGAGGTGACTTGAGTCTAGGCCTCGATGGCATTGCATGCATATGCTGGTGAGGAGCCAGGTATAGCCATGAACCAGAACACTCAATCCATGGCTCAAATGAAGAGTTCCAAGAGCCAGGAAGTAAATTCAAGGCCACTAACAGGCTGGCCTGTTTTCTGAGCCTTAATTGTTCTCATCTGTAAAATGGGCCGAATAAAGCCTGCTCTATATCCCTCATGGTTTTGAGGAACTGAGGGTATGCTGGGTGCGAAGTCTGTTGGTTTGTTTTCTCATCGTCTTTTTGAGGTAGGGTTGTGCTGTGGATCCCAGGCTTGCCTTAAACTTGATATATAGCCGGGTTATCTTCAAACTTATGGCCCTCTGGCTTCAGCCTCATGAATGTTAAGAATACCAACCTTGCTTGTACCAAGTAACATGCCAAGAACCAGGCCACACAGAATCCACAGGAAAGACGGCTAGTGCCTGAGGAGGCTGCCTCTAGCACGCATTCCATTTGTATCATCTCACTGTTCACCCAGAGCAAACTTACAGGGAAACTGAGGCATAAAGAGATCAAGGACTCCTACAAGGTTGACAAAAAGCAAGACAACATTTGACCTTTTGGGGTCCAATCCCAGAAGCCGCCAGGCCACATAGCCTCACAAAAGGGTTGTGGAATTATTCCCTCTACCACAGCCCTCAGTGCCAGGCCCTCACACATTCTGGAAGCTGGCACTGTCATCAAATGAGAAGACTGATCCCAGAGAGTCCCAGAGACCAGCCCACCGTCACATAGCCAGAAAGAAGCAGAGATGGGATTTGAACCCAGGTCAGCCTGCCCAGCCTTCCAGAGACCTCTCCTCTGTGTTGAGTGGAAGGGTTGTTAGCCAGAGGTAAGGCCAGCTGGGGGACAGTGCTGGAGAAGCCCTGAGCCAGCTCCTGGAAGGTTCTGATTTCCTAGAGTGAAACCTGCCAGCAGGCATCGTTCTGTTTTCCCAGCTTTGCCGGCTTGGCCCTCGAGCTCAAGGAAAGGGGACTCTGCTAATGTAAAATCCTTATGCAGCACTCTGCACTCTTCCCTGTCACGCTTCTCCTGGCCCTTGCCTGCCTGGAGCGCACTTGTGTTTTCTCAGGCCCGGGTGGAGGAGTCCCTGTGACGCCAGCTCCTGCACCATGTCCCCAGCCTGCCTGCCGCTGGCCTGGGCATCCGCCAGCGCCGGCTGCCCCGGCTGAAACCCAATCCGGCGGGCCAGCCAGGCTACTCACTAACAGCGGGCTGCATTGTGCAGCCCAAGCTTTGGGGGAGTTTGGATTCGCTGCTTAGGGACCCACTTAACCTCCGCCAAGGACAGGATGATGGATGGGGGTCCGGGACGGGGTTGCTGGGGGCGGGGTGGGCAGTAAATGAATACCAGGGCTTTCTGAGGAAGGGAAGGAAGGGAGGCAGGGACCAATGGCCTGGACACATTAAGAGTTCCTTTCGTTCCCACAACAACCCCAGGGATGCCTTTACTAGCCTGGTTTCATACAGGAAACTTAAACTCTGAGATGTTAGGTGACTTGTCCAGGATCACACAGCAAATCAGAAACTAAATCCCAGCTTATGGCTTGGGAGCTTTTCTAATACATCTGGTGGCCTCTTCATAACCACTTTGGCTTAAATGAATTCACACATCATTTCTATCCAACGAGTAAATTATAAAATCTCAACAGGGGCATTGCTGTGAAACTACTGTGTTCCATCTGGAGAACCTAAGGTGACCTAACCCCTTGAGAGAGAACTGTTAGTCTTCCTGGCTGTTTCAAGACCAAATCTTAGAAGGAGAGTTACTTGATAATTCCAGGCCTCAGCCATTTACATGAGGTAGTTACCAAATATTAAAATTTTGTTGGCCAGCAAAATGGCTCAGTGGGTAAAGGTGCTTGCCACCAAGCCTGATTTTGATTCCCAGGACCCCACATGATAGTGGTAGAGAACAGGCCCCTGCAAGCTGCCCTCTGACCTCACCACACACACACACACACACACACACACACACACACACACACACACACACACACACATTCACATATACCACTACCCCCATTGTAGTACTCAGGAGGCAGAGGCAGGCAGATTTTCATGAGTTTGAGGCCAGCTTGGTCTACATAGAGTTCTAGGCCACCCGGGGTTACATAGTGAGATCCTGTCTCAAAAACAAATACCAAAGACAATAATTTTTACCTCCCCACTGCCCCTCACCTTAGGTACCGCTTCGACCTACAGTGGTTCTTCAAGACACAGTGCTTTCCCAAGACAGTCCTGGCCCTCCGAGCCTGTAAGC
Organism: Cricetiscus sungorus; assembly: GCA_030556225.1. Lineage (NCBI taxonomy): Eukaryota > Metazoa > Chordata > Mammalia > Rodentia > Cricetidae > Cricetiscus > Cricetiscus sungorus. The sequence continues at coordinate 130,810,009 of JANBXA010000734.1, forward strand.
ACTTATATTTATGGTTTTCTATCCACTTCAAATGTCACCTACCCTGAGAAGCCGCCACCGATGAGCCAGAGCTCAGAGCTCCCCTGATCACCCTGACACAGCCTTTTTCTCATTACCGTCTAAAATGGACTGCAAGCCCCTGGCAGGCAGGGCTGAGGCTGGTAATGTCAAAGCCACCCAGCCTCACTGTGAAACCCTCCTCACCTCTGCTCCATCATCCAGGTCTCCCTGGCAGCAATGGCTCGTCCTGGGTCACACCACCCTCCTGGATGCCTAGCGTCTTCTTCCAGCAGACACACTCGCAGGTTATGAAGATAGCTTAAACACTGTCCGGCTGAGGGCTGGGTTCCAGGAACCCCAGTTACCCAGGTCTCAAGTGTCAGAGTCCCTTCTACCCAACAGCAAAGCACAGAATCCCTGGGCTCCTGCCAGGAACCTGAGGTCCTCTCTAGATTTACAACAAAATATTGCGGAGACCATTGACACTATCACACCTCAGTGCTGGGAAGCCAGAGCAAAGAGAACAGCCTGTATGTGATCAGTGCTGAAGTGATTCTTTTCAGACGTGTCAGACCTCATGCAGCCTACTCTGCCCTCTAACCCTACAGCTGAGAATGACCCAGCCTGAGCCTTCTGCCTCTACCTCCCAAATGCTCGGACTACTGGCAGGCACCACCATGTTCCCTGCAGTTCTGGGGAACGGATCGCGGGTAGGGCTTTGTGCCTTCTAAGCAAGCACTCTACCAACTGAGCTGCATCTCTAGCCACCAGATACAAAGTCGTTTCGGGGTGTTTCTGATGCTCAGTTGGTTGTTGCATCCACAGATGTGGAGCTGTTAGATACAGAAAGTTGACTACGAAATTTGAAGCCCTTACTTTATGCCAACCACTGAGCTGAACTGCCACATATGCTCAAAATGTCCTGTGAGATGGAATTAGTATTGTCCCCATTTGTCTATCCACCCACCAACACCCATCTGTCTATCATTCTGTTCACCCAATAATCTACCGCCCATTCACCCGCCCACCACTCCTGTAGTATTATCCACCCACAGCACCAACTTCCTTCCTTCCCACAAAACAAAGCTTCAGAGAGGCCAAGCAACCCACCTAACATCACACAGCTAAAACACCACAGAGCCCGGAGGCATACCAGTGACTCTTTATCCTCCCTGCTCTGTGGCCTCAATGCTGTCTCACTTAATATCTAACTGTCCTGCCCCATGCAGGCTTAATCGTGTAAGTCGCCTCAAATCCTCTGGATGTGAGTGGAGTGTAAATTACAAATCAATATGACACAGGCCACTGTGAAGTCCACGCCAGGCCTGTGAGGTTGAAGTCAATTAGCAAGCCTGCTGCAGGGCCTGCTGGGGCTGGGTCTATTTGCCTAATTGGCCCTGGTTTCCCCCAGTGAAGGGCAATTAACTCAAACCTCAGAACCCGGAGCACCCCTCTGCTTCTGGGCAACGCATCGGGCATTTAGCCATGTCAGGATTTAGTGTTCGATCATTCATTCACCAGTGACCCCCACACACATATCCATCTGTCTTTCCAACCATCTGATCCTTGCAGTCATCAAGAAAGAACCCTAACTTCCACCCTCCGCCCGCACATGCATCCATTTACAGACATGCCTGTCCACCCACCCATTCGCTTATCCAGCAGAGAACCCACCCATGCTCATAGGCGTCCACTAAGCCCCACAGTCCAGGTAACAGTTTATGAACACATTCTGCCATCTTGACGTTCACCCGCCCACCCTCTCACTCCGTCTACTCGCTACCCACACGTTCAGCCTCTCACTTAAGTTTATCTCCCTGTATCTCCCTCCCTGCCTCTCTTCTTTCCCTTGTCTCCTCCCCATTCATCTCTCCATTGACCCATCCTTCCATCCCCATCATTCATTTACACACCCACACATCTGCTTTCCAGCCAGCCTGCATTTGTTAAATGCCTACTGTGTGCCAAGCCAGCATTAAGTACTGGAGGATAATAATAGTAACAATAACAAGCAGGCACCATGCTTTTAAAAAGCCAGCTGATCTGGGGCAAACTCTAAAGTCCTTATGGTTCTCATCCTCAATTTCTCAAGGGCCTTGCAAACTCCCATCCTCAGCCTCTGCCACTGGCTTGGACTGCCATCCTGTTCTGCCCTACTGCCTTTGGGTCTGGTCTCCATCTGCTCCAGAGAGCCCTGTTCATGTAAGAATGGGACATGTCTGGGGCCTAGTGCACCTCACAGAAGGTCCCCCACCCTGTCATGGTTCCCTGCTTCAGAAAGGACCCCAGGCATAAGATGACAGGGTTTCAGTTTCCAGGCCTTGCTAGAAGGGTTCCCAACCCTGGGCAGGGGCTGGAAGAGACCCCACATGGTGGCACTTGGCCTGAAACCCATGTATACGGTAGGAGACAGCTAGACAAAAGGAAGGAGGGGAAGAGGGGTGACATGGGGTGCCCCAGGGAGAGGGGACAGATGGTGGTCAGGTAGGGAAGAGGTAAGCTGTCTGAAAGAGGAGAAGCCCAGGAGACAGGGACTCCAAAACCCCACAATCCTCAATGGCAGGCTGAATAGTTATGCCTCACTTCTTGGAGGAGAATAGCCTGACTCATCTCTCTCCGTCTTCTCTTATGTAACAAATCCATCCTTTGGATGAGGAAACTGCAATGCAAAGTCACAGAGGTTCAGAGAGCCATGCAGGCCACACAGCATGCCAAAACTAAACTGATTCCATTCTATGTTTGATGGCTCCAGATGACCCCTTTTCCTAACAGTGTCTGCTGTCTCAAAAGAGACATGTCTAGAATGCCTAGATAGCTCCCCTACAGGCCTCTATGTGACCATCTGTAGCATGGGTGCATTGATAGGTACCCCAAGGCACCATTCCTGCTTATGTGACCTTCATCGGACACCTGCTCTCTTGCCAGCTGCCCCAGTGTGTCAGGTGGTAAGGCCCGCCAGCTCTGCAGGGTGTCCTGCCTGCTACATTCTCAGAACTGCTCCGTCAGTCACGTCTCATCACAAGCAGCCTCGGAGCCTCCATCATCAGTCACTGTTCATTCCCCACCAACCCAGCAGTGATGCCAGGCATAGACTCAGGCTCGTGAGCAGTGACAATGGCTGGGCACAAAGAAAGGGCTTGGGGAGACTCTGGGCTTGAAATGAAGAGGGTTTGAGTGACAATACATAGGGGTAGGGGTCTCCTGAGCCAGCTATGGGGAAGAGACCACCCTACTCTCAGCATCTCTATCACCATGGCTACTGTTTACTGAGCACCTACTGCGTGGGCAGCACGCAAAATTCAGCTAAACCTCTTCAAACCCGTCAAAGCCTGTGTCATGGTCCGTATCTGACAGATAAGCAAATTGGGGCTTATTTAGATTGAGATCCACCCCTCCAATATTGATAGTAAGGTGGTAAGGGAGATTGACTTTAATTTCTGGGTTATGTGATCGGAATTCCTCTCACCATCCCAAGGAGTCTTTTCTGTGAGTCTCAGGGGATGGTTAGAGCAGGAGGTAGGGACTTGGAAGGGTGGGCTCCAGGCCTGGGCACGGCAGCATGGAGCATAGGAAGCAGGCCTGGTCTGATCCAGAGGCAGGAGGCTGCTGCCAGGCAGAGGGAGTAAGGAGAGATAAAGCTACTCATCTGCCCACCACACCTGTGGATGCTTTTGTGGTCTCTAGGGAACCATTGGAGAGGTTAGTGAGAGGCCCTGGCCCTGCCACTGTGGAGAGCTTTCCTAGCTTCTGGTGAAGTTTGGCAATGGAGATGTCATGTCTGCTGGAGACTCATCTGAATGAAGGTAGTGTGAGATCCCTGGGGGAGGCAGAGAATTTCGAGATGCTCTTCAAATCTGTGCCCTGCACTGGGAAACCGAAAGCTGCCGACGGCAGGAAAACATGTTTCTTTGCTAACCCAGAGAGGGTACCCAAGACCAGTGTGACATTTATGCCTCTCATATTGGCACCCTGGCCCAATCCCCAGGTGCCTTCCCCCAGACACTGCAGCCCACTTCACTGATCTGCTCAGCTATTCCTGCCACTACCTTGCCTAGAAATTGGGGTGATTGCAGGAAAGCCACACAAGGGGTCTCAAGTCTTGTCTGCACAGCAGGCCCCCTTCTGGCTTCCTTGTGCCTGCCTGCCCATGCTCTCCCTGCCCAGCATGTCCACCACCTTCCCCTGGAAAACTCTGAACCAGCCTTGAAGACTCAGCCAATTATGTCTTCCTCAGGAAGGCTTCCCTCACTGTGCAAGACGCCCCTCCTCCGGGTACTGGCTCTCCCTCCAACATCTGAAGTCACTTCCTGGGCCCATGTTTGCAGGGGACCCACGCTCATGCATGTGACGAGGAGACAAGTCTCTCCAGGCATGAGGAGAGCCACATCGGATGATGAGCAAGGGACCAGGCGCTCAGCTGTTGAATGGGACAGGCCTGGCCCTCTGCCCTCATCTCTCAGCTCTACAATGAGACGCCTCTTCGCTAGGAATTCTTCAGTAGTTGGCAGCAGGCAGCTGGCGCTGGGGGTTGGGGGGTGGTCACACCCACTGGCGCTGGGAGTCCCGTTAGGAATTTCTGCTCTGATTGGGAAACTGGACCTAGAACCTCAAACACCTCTGAACTGGCATCCCTCACACAAGGCCAGGTGCTTCTCTTACAGGGTTAAGATATATGGTGGGTGGTCCCCTCAAGCTGATGGGGGACCCCTACCCCTCACTTCCCACACAGGCTCATCTGGAAAAAGGATAGTACCCACTCTGGGGAACCAATGAGAAATTCTCGACCTAAAGCCTGCACTGTGCTTACCCTACAGTGTCCACCGCACCGCAGCCCTGCCTCCTGGAGGTCAACAGAGCTGAGCAAGTAACGAGGGGGGACTCTGGGGTGAGGTGAGCAGTGCGGCCGGGCTTCTGCACGAGAACTTCAGAATAGCTGTTAGGTACCACACAGGCTACTTTTCACAGATCCCCCATCTGAAAAACGTGGCAACTGAGGGCCAGACAGAGTTGGCGATGTGTCTGAGTTCTCCAGGGAGCTGGGGTGTGCTGGGATTCTGGGCATCACCTGAGGCTTCCTTCTTGCTACCTCCTTCCACAGCTCAGAGTCCCCTGGGCCAGGCCTGGCAGGGAGCTTTTACTTGGCCTTATTTAAAGTTGCAATTATCTGTCCCATCTCCCGCTGGCTTTGTTCAGCTCTCCGGGGAGGCGGGAAGACCGTGATGGAGGACCCAGAGTGGGGAGTTCCTAAGGAATCTCCCTGAGGCTGGTGAGGGAGGCTGGAGGCCTCATCTCCCACCTCTAGAAGCATGTTTTCCTCTAGGTACTGGGCCTCTCTCCCTGGCGCTCCTGTATTTGAACACAGCCAGGTCTGCAGGGCTTCCACAGGGTGACAGAGGTGCCTTTTCAGTCCTGCAGAGGTGAACGGGTCACGGCAGGCTGAGGTCTAAGGGGCTGTTAGGGTGCTGTGCAGGGAGCACCTAACGTGAAGCCAGATGGGGGCAGGTGAATCCTCACAGCAAGAAGGCAGATGGTGGGGCTGAAAGTCAGGGTGATGAAGATGGAGACGAGGGCTCTGTGAAGCTTGAAGAGAACAGGATAGCTCAGAGGGCCCGAGCAAAGGAAAGCAATGGGGACCGTGGGCCAGTTTGGGCTCTAACACGCTCATGCCTCGTGAAGGACTTGGAGGAGCACGGAGTGTGACTTAGCTCTGAGCTGCCATCGAGACGAAAGCCTCAGGAGAGGGATGGGGAGGTGGGCCAGTCTGTAAGGTGCTTGCTGCATGAGCACAGGGTTGCAGTCCCGGCAAGCCTTGGGATGATTCAGATCTCTACCTGACTTGGCACCAAGTAGCCACTCAATAAAGAAAATTAGGTACTGTTGCCACTGTAGACGTGAGACCATCCTGTCTGGCCGAGGCAGAGGTCAAAGAGCTTTCTTGTCAGTGGGTCAAAGAAAAACGACACCCATATCCTAATCCTTGGTGTGTGAACATTGCCTTAAATGGCAAAAGAGGACTTTGCAGGAATTAAGGGTCTTGAGACAGGAAGATTGCCCTGAATACCCAAGTGGGCCAGGTGTCATCATGAGAGTCCTGAAGGGGTGTGGGGAGGGAACAGTTAGAGCAGAGGCGAGGAGGGGAGGGAACAGTTAGAGCAGAGGCGAGGAGGGCAGCTGGGGGTGGGGGGTGCTGCAATAGACGGAAGCACCACCCAGGAGCATGTGGTCTCTAGAAGCACAAGCCGATGTTCCCTGCGGCTTTAGAGGGGGTGTGGCCCCAACACCCACTTCAGTGAATCTTACTTCCCTGACCTCCTGAGCTATGCGATATTAATTTTGTGCTGCCTGGAGCCACTAAACTGAATCTGTGGTGATTTGTTACAATGATGACAGAATGAATGTACCATTCATGCTCGACCAATTAGTACTGAGCCCACACCCACGCCCCATTCTCCATGGATGAAAACAAGCAAGGCTGTGGTGGACATGGGGTGCCTCTGGCTACTTTTTCTCCACACCGTTTCTGACTCTCTCATGGGCACACATAGTGTTCAGGGGTAGGCCTGAGCAGGTAGCAGACTGGATATGGGTCCTGGGCCACAGTCACTGCTCTGGACAATGGGATATCACATGGTGGGTGGCTCTTCTGCCACAGACCCAGTGTCAGCCACATATCAGGTCCCTGCAGTAGAGGGCTCAGAGGCAAGAACTATTATCAGCCCATTCTACAGATGAGGAAATCAAGGCTCAGACGGCTTTTCAGGGCCCTGCTCATCCCAGGCTGCTGCTGGGTGGCTCTAGGGCTACTTTCTGCCCAGCACTCAGAGCCTTGAGGTGGGACCCATGGCCTCTAATCTGCCTCACAGAGATCTGTGCAGTAACTGAGCAAGGAGCAAAGTGCTGCAGAGAGCTTGTCCACAAGGACAAGTGACACTTTGGGAGGTGGGGATGCAGGTCAGCTGGTGGAGTGCTTGCCCATCATGTTCCAAGTCCTGGGTTCGATCCCCAGCACTGCATGAAACAAGTATGGGAGTGCATACCTAGCTCTCAGAGGAGGAAGCAGAAGGATCTGAAGTTCAAGGTCATCCTAGGCTACACAGTGGTCCTGAGGGCAGCCTGGGACACATGAAGACTCTGTCTCAGAACTCCTTCCCTCTGAAAGAGAAAAGGGTGGCATTCCGGGTGTCATGGGGGCATTCCGGGTGTCATGGGGGAGCTCTCCTGGATGCTGCCTGCTTCCTCCACACAGAAGGCGAGCAGTCAGTGCAGAGCCTCCCTGATTCTGCCGCTGTACATCCTACTCAGAGTCACCCTCACAGGGTGTTCAGGTCATGGATGGAAATGCTTGCCGGGTCTCCCCTTGTCCCCACAGCCCTACAGGGAGGCCCCAGTGTCACAGTGAACTAGAATACTGGGGTCACAAGAGGAGGAGAGCTCCTCTAGGTCCCTAAGCCAGGAAGAGGCCCAGAAAGATTCCTGGCCTCCTTGGCTTCCAGCGATCAGCGAATGGTGATCTGGACATCCCAGCCAGGGTTTGCCTCGGGGAATCCTTGTGGTCTCTTCCAGAGACTGAGGCTCCAGGCATACCTGGGGGCCTGTTGCCCAGGGCCTGCCCTGAGACATGGCTGAGTCCCCTGCCCCTTTCTCAGTAAGGCCTCGAGGGCTGAGCACTCCACCAGCCAAGAGCAGAGGCGCTGTGGTTGGGGTATCAAGTGGTCATTGGCTGGTGCTCTCAGGGCCACCGCCTGCACCCTCTTCCTTCCCACACACTCCTGGGAGACGGCCTCGGATGACTCCTGGAAGCACTGGTGCCAGGCTTGGGGAGGAGGAGGCAGGCTGGATGTCTCCGCCACAGCAGGCCTCAGCACTCGCGCGGAATCCCAATTGAGCTATTTTTAATGTGCTTCAATTTTCATTTTCTTTTATTGGAAAACACAGATGGTGACTTGCTGCCCCTCATACTGAGTGGTGCTGGCAGGAAGGGAGGCGTGTAGCACACACTCGGGCTCCTCTCCCAGTGCCGGGGAACCAGAGCCAGCACCAAGCTCTGCTGCTGCCTCCAGCCTCAGTTTACCCACTTGTGAGGGTCTAAGCTTGTCTGGGAGATGGTACGCTGGCAGACACAGGCATCCAAAGTCAGGGTTTGGTTGCCGGGAAAAGAGAAGCTGGGTTGGCTGCGGGAATCAGGAGGAGCCCTACTCAACCCCAAGTCAGGGAGGAGGGATTCTCCCCATTTCACAGATGAGGAAATGGAGGCTCAGAGACCATGCACTGGTTTAGGGTATGTAAGCTTAAGTCTAGTTCCTATACTCATTTCTCTGGGGTCTTTCCTGTCCTGAGCTCCCATGATTAAAAAAAAAAAAAGCAAGCGTGGGCTGGGAGTTAGCTCAGTAAGGTCCTAGCTGTGAAGGCATGGGGGCCTGAATTTGATCTCCAGAACCCATATAAAACTACCTGGTTTTGCTTTCATTTGACCCAGCTGTAACACCAATAGGTAGGTGATGGCTCTCGGCCAGCTGTGGCTCATCATATGTAAGGACTCTTTCAACAGCATGGGTCCTAGCATCCCCGAGTCCCCACAAGATCAAAGCCACCAGAATCATGGGACCAAACTGGCAACCAATATCCAGGGTCTGTATTTTCAGCAGGCTCCTGGTGGTGCTACAGCTGGTCTGGAGGAGCCAGCAGACCTGCCGTAGCTATGGACGGCACTGACTCTGGGGGCAGAAGTTATTTCTACGTTTCACTTGGTTGAGCTGTGTGACTCTTGTGGGGTGCATTCACCTCTCTGAGCTTTAGTTTCCCTATCTGGACAAATGAGACCTCCCCTTCTCCCCAGTCACGCAGGCTGTGAAGAGACTGAGAATAAAAGGTCAGACAAGAGACACAGCCACCTTCCCAAGGCTGTCATTTTAACTGTCCCTACACCACTTTCCTGGCATACGGGGAGCTGCCTGAGGCAGGAGGAAGAAAATGGGTTACCATGAGCAGGTGGTGGGGAGTGATTTTCAGGACCTTTGGGTGCAGTCAGCTGACCCAACATCCGGGTCCATTTCCCCCAGCCACGTAAACGATACATGGCAAGTGTCCGCCCCCTATAGTTAGGATGACAGGAGGCAGAGTTTTGGGAATTTTGGGCTCAAGGAATGTTCCCCAAATGGGCTGGCTAGAGTCCGTTCAGTGGGGATGTGGGCCCAGATGGAACAAGAATAACTTGTATGGGCAGACAGGAGTCTCCCTATACCTCCTGTCCTTTACCACCAGGCTTCACTGCCATGCCAGAACCTCACCACAAGTCTACCTGGTGGCTACCGGGCTCCCTCTATGCACCTACTTCACCCCATACCCCAGGGCATAACTCATTCCTAGTGCCCAATCCCACCAAACTGTGGGAGTTGAAAGGGCAGGGTCAACAGGGAGCTAGGAGTGTGGTCAGATAAGCCAAGCACAACCATGTCTCAGCCTTCACAGAAGTAGGTGGGTGAGCTGGGCTGTCATTCCCACCTGCTCAGAGGTTTGGTGCTGAAAGTTAGAGGGCAGAGAGTAGCCCAAGTGGTGTTTGGGGATGGTCCTTGGCCCTGGATCATCAAATTTGGCTTTGAGACCATATAGACGATGGGGCTATGGAGAGAATGTGATCGTCATCAAGGACAGCTGTTAATTGTCCCTCCTAAACATGACACCTCCCTCTCGAATGGGGTGACATAGACCATGAGTGGGGGGGGTAGAAACAGCATTGAATCCTTAGTCCTACTGAGTCAGCTGGGGCAGAGCCATAGTATGGACCTGGCTTCAGGCTGAGCTCTAGACATCATAATTCACAGTTTGTAAAGCATGTCCCCTCATTGCCCCATGTATAACTGTCCTACAATAGGGACACCCGCTCACCAGATGTTCACTGAGTGGTTGCCATTACACTGAGCAGAACACGGTGAATGCTAAGGGAGATGGCATTAGGGCCTCCAGCAATATGGATTATCTGGAAGAGCAGAAAGGACCTACAACAGACAGATCACTGTTAAGTACAGTAAAGAGCATACTGTGTCACACCGAGAGACACAGAGATGGATCACACAAGGCTCAGTGTCTCCATTTCATAGAGCCGAAGGTTTGTTCCAGGTCCACGGCCATTAGCCCTGGTCTCTGAGTCTGGAGCTTTCCAGAAAGCTTTGTAGCAGGTCAGAGGGACAGCCAGGATATAGCATGAAGATAAATGTTCTAAGAAGAAATAGCAAGTGCAATGGTCCTGAGATATAAGTATCCATGATTCCATCCAGCAATTTTCTGATGTGTTCTTCAGCTAGCTAACTCATTCATCTGTTCATCCACCCACCTACCCACCCACCCACCCACCCATCCATCCTCATCTATCCATTAATTCACTTACTCATTTATCAATCATCCACCTACCTGTCATCACCCATTCACTCATCTATTTATCTATCTACTCACCATTCATCCATCCACTTACCCACCCACCCAACATCCATCTATCTCTCCACTTATCCATTCACTTATTCATCTATTCATCATACATCTATTCATTCATCCTTGGATCCATCCATCCATCACTTATCCATATCAGTTGGCTTCCTCTGTAGGTACCAGGCTAGAAGATGGGCATACAAATTGGTTTGACTAACTAGCTGACTTCATTATAAAAGATTAATGTAACCTCAAAAGTCGGTCCAGTTGTCTCCCATCCTCATGTCCAAGAGGGAAGAACTGAGGCTCAAAGGGACCAGTTGGCTCATGCAAGGAAAGGCCACAGATGAGAGGTGACACTAGGACTTGAGTTGATGTTTCTCAGGCCCTGACTGGCATCCCAATTTTGTACTGGCTTCAGAGTTGGAGCTCAGGCTTCTATGATGCATCCTGCTTAACAGATGTCCTAGAGCCCAAGCGAGAGGCAAATGCTATGAGAATGACAGCACTCACACAGGGTGGACCTGTATCCAAGGATGGCCTGGTGCTCTATTGAGCTGCTATGGCCTTCCTGCTCATCTGCCTGCCAACGACAGAGTCTCTGAACTCTGGTAGGGTGCTTCCAAACTCTCAGGAATAGGCTATAGGCTATATCCTAGCTTTGGGGATGGAAACACACACACACACACACACACACACACATACACACACACACACACAGTTTTGGGGCGGGTATAGCTTAGTGGTGGGCCATTTGCCTATCATGCTTGAGGACTTAGGTCCCATTTTCAGTACTATGTAATCCACTATGTAAACTAGCCAGTGCCATCTGATGTCTAACGTCATCAAAATAACCACTGAATGGATGAGGACACCAAAGCTCAGACAGATGACAGAGTCTGTCATGAGTCCCCTGTAGAAGGCAAAGGCCCTGGGTCTGCTCTCCGTCTCCCTTCTGAAAGTCCCTGCTCATCCGGTCAAATCTTACCATGTTTCCATGGCTGCTGTCTTGGGGAGACCTTCCCTGACTTCCAGCCTGCACCTGCAGCATTCTGGGAGCTCAGCTGGGTGGGCCCTGAGGGACCTGCAAGAACTCCAGAGTGTCTTAAGATTGCTTTGAGAACTCTGAGATCTCTAAAGCCATCCACCCACCAACCACTGACAAGGAGAAGGCCCTCCCCCAACATCACCTCTACCATCTTTTACAAAAGAAATGCCTAAGTGAAAACAAAATATGCTTATTATGCGATATTGAGACGATATAGAAGGGTCTACAGCAAAAAGTCAAAGCCTTCTCTCTGGAGGTGGGCGCAATTAGCGATCACTTAGACATTTCACTACACATTAAATGTATTTTTAGAGGCATAAATGGGTATTTATTCCTTTGAAAGTCACAAATGGAATCACATTCCTACTGAAGTTCACACTGTTTGTAACTTGCTTCAAGTCATACACATCTGCCAACCCAGATACAAAAGGTTCTGGAAAACTGTACAGCCTCCTGCCTGTAGTTCTTAAATGTGACCCCAATCTACTAGTCACCTCTCAGAGCATCTACGGAGAGAAACGGAGGCCACAGGTGCTACCTGTCATAAGCCTGGCTCTCAGGCCCTGTGTGGCTGGGATGTATAAAGTGGAATCAGGGTCACCATGTTCATGCTGAGGACTGGAGAATGTCCTTAGCTCTCTCCCCTTTCCCAGCAGGCGCATCTTACCCGCCAAGGCCCTGTCCTCCCCTGGTCACATCCCCCACACCTCATAAATCTGCAGGCAGCCAGCCCTGCTCGGCTCAGTCAGGATGCCCCTTATGTCTAAGATAGCAGCACTGTGCTAGCAGAGGGGGAACCCAGCATTTGGACCCACTGAGCACCTCAGCCCTGAGCCTTGACCTGGCTAGGCTTGACTGGGGTCCCACGTCAGCCTGGCAGGGGACCCTGTGCCTCTCTCTTGGGAACCCTTCTTCCCAAGCCAGCTGCCCAGCTGGGCTTCCTGCCTCCCCTGTGGGCCTTCTCCGACGCCCATTCATCCTGAAACCGCAGCCTCACAGACCGTCCTGAACACCCCTTTTATCATGTCACTCCCTGACTGTGGCCTGCCAGTGGCTCCCCAGGGTCTGTGGGAGAGAGTGCAAACCTCTTCCCCCAGAATTCCTGAGCTGGCTTCAGCCCCTCTGGCCCCACAGCCCCTATCCCAGCCACCCTGGGCTGCTTAGTTCAAGCCATCCCATTTGGTATGAGTCCCTGTCCTGAACCTCAACACGCTGGGTGAAGATGTGGCTGCGTCCTCAAGGGTGTGGCCCTAGACCATCACCAAGCTCTCAGACAAAGACCTTATCTTCTAGACTCCAAGGACTTCCTGAGAGGAGCCACACAAGCTGTGGGCACAGCATTTGGCCACTTCTGAAGACCAAACACCTGTTTTCTTCCCCCTTCCTAAGCCTGATATTAGAACTCCCAGCAAACAAACAGGGCATGGACCAGGCCCTGTGAGATTATTTATTGAATCAACTCATTTAATATAAACATGTTTTTGAGAGAGAAAGATCCTCCCTCGGTCACATTACAGTTGTGGAAACGGAGTCACAGACAGAGTCCGGACAGAGAAAGGATTCGACCCGATGTCTCCAGCTGTCCCTGGAAAGTGCCTTCTCCAAGAAACCTTCCTCTCAAAGGGAGACCTGATGAGAGGGTGCCAGTGCCGTGTGCCAGCCTCTAACACCAACAAAGCCCATCCGGAGGCAGGACAGACAAAGCAGCAAGGCTAATGGGCCTTTCTGAGGCCATGGCTTCTTCCTCTTGGCCACAGCTTGACTAAAGATGGTTCCTGACCAGATTAACTCAGCCCCTTTCCTCTCTTATAATTACCTACGACTGTTCTCCTGAGCCAGTGAGATGGCTCAGCAGGTAAAGGCGTTTGCTGCCAATGCTGATGACATGGGTTCAATCCCTGGGACCTACTTGGTGGGTGGAGAGAACCAATGCCCAAAAGCTCTCCTGTCCTTCTGTATGTTGTAGCATGTGCATACCCCTACACACACTAAACACATAAATGCAATCAAAACTATTTTCAAAGCATTTCCTGGTCTTCGTCAAAATTGGTAGAAGTAGAACGGTAGAGATAATTTAGTCAGTAAACTATCTTGCTTTGAAAACACAAATAATTGGGTTCAACCCACAAAACCCATGTAAAAAAAATAAGACACATCCAGACATGGTAGCCCAGGCTTGGAGACCCAGCACTGGGGAGGTGGAGACAGGCAGATTTTGGGGGCTCATGAGCCAGGCAACCTAGCCTGATTGGTGAACTCCAGGCCAGCAGGAGATCCCGTCTCAAAAGAACGAGGTGAGAAACAATGTCCTCTGGCCTCCTCATACATGTCCATGTATCTGCATGCACACACACCAGTGGTTAAAAGTGAGCATCACTCATGTCCACATGGTCTATCTCAGTGAACCCTCAGGCTAGCCCTTTCTCAGCTCAGGAACTGAGTTTCCTCTTACGATGGCTTCAGTCCGTGGTGGTACCCAGCCCTAGGGAAGTAGAGGTACCCAGCACTGCACTGGTGAATGATATGAGAAATGTCTCCTCTTTCCAGTTTCCCAGATTCTCAAACAGACACATTCGCTTGGCTGTTGAACTGTTAATAAGTTTCCAGTGCTCACTGGTCTTTAACAGAGTACAAAGGCTGGGCATCAGGCACAGGGTCTTATTAGACCTGACTTCGGGGCTTCTCTAGGCCCTGGGCTTTTCAGGATGCCCAGAGCATGCCCACAACACATGGAACCCTGGATCAGCCTGGACAGAGAAGGCAGTGCCTTCTAGGGTACCAACTCCACACCTGGTTACATGAGTCCGGGCCTCAGCTCCCAGTGTCTCTCCTCCTCTGGGGTCCCTTTCCAGCCTGCCAGCCACAAGGAGCCCAGCAGCAGTGGCTACAAGCTGGACGCAGCGCAGGCCACTGCTTTGCGGCTGTTGTGGTATTTATAGTCACAGTTACCTTCTGTTTGTGTCAAGAGACATCAGGGGTTTATTTACAGCATGTGGCCTTTTCTTCCTAACACACTGACTCTTTCACTCTAACAAATAGAAAAGTGAGTTATTTCCAGAATAGCAGCAAGAACGTGGCCCAAGATTCTAAAAGACTAAGAGGAGATAACCGACAGGGAGCCTCGTGACCAAAGGGCTCCAGAGCCCCTCTGTTTGGCAGGGGGCGCAGCTGGGATCTTTGTGAGCTGAGAAAGGTTCCAGGCGGCAGTCTCTGCCTCAGAATGACACAAGAGGAGCAATGTCATGGTGCCTGAGGCCAACCTCAGAGCCCAACACCGGCTCAAAGGGAAGCACCTGGGGCGGGTCAGGGAACAGGGTGGGGAACAAGCTAAGTCTTCCCTTCTCCCCATCCCACGCCCTCGGGTCTGAGGGGAAGACTTGGGGATGGGCCCCATCCTCACATCTGGAGCTCGTTACATGGGGCTGGAGAGGCGTAGGATACAAATGGGTCCGGCAAGGGTTTAGATAAATATGGTATGATAGACCTGCACCAGGCCGAGGACGGGAAGTGCGGGATGTTCCCGGAAGACGCTTAACCTTGTCAAGCTCCCCGACAAACTGTCCCCAGGGGGCGTCTACTCAGCAGCTCATCTTCTGCCTCTGCCCCACGCAAAGCAGTCCCCAGTGAAGCCTGGGGGTGGAGATCCCCGATCCTCCGAGGCCAGGCCTGAGCCTGGAAGGTACTCAACTCCTTTCTTGCACTGCTGCAGGAAGCCCTCCCTGACCAGCCAGGCTGGCGCAAGGCCTGAGAGTGATTCACTTGCCAAAGCCGTTCAGATGGGCCAGCAGAGCCTAGCAGAGGGCAGCTGTGTGGTGCCCATATGATCTGTCAAGTGCTCACCATGGTGCTGTGTGTATGCACCAACCTGAGCTATCCACACAGCCGCATTGTATAAACAAGGGGCTGAGCTCAGAGAGGTAAAGCCACTTGCCCAGGGGTCACACAGCCAGGAATCTCAGGCTGCCGAGCTCTACTCCAGTATTCTCATTCAGCGCTGAGATAGCTCACCCACTAGGAGGGGGATGGTCAGAGATCGATCGGTAGTTTATTGATAAGTAGGAAATCAGAGACGGGATGCCACAAGGGTCAGGCCCTCCCACGGGCTTGCTGCACAGTGCTCTCTCTCACTTCCTCGGGTGTCTCATCTGCACTGCAGTTTTAATGAGGCTGTTTGCTGCTTTTCCTGTCTCCACAGAGACAGAGACATGACACCTAACATGCAGACTGCATGGGACCTTTCTATCATCACACCTAACATGCAGACTGCATGGGACCTTTCCACCATCACACCTAACATGCAGACTGCATGGGACCTTTCCACCATCACACCTAACATGCAGACTGCATGGGACCTTTCCACCATCATACCTAACATGCAGACTGCAGGGGACCTTTCCACCATCACACCTAACATGCAGACTGCATGGGACCTTTCCACCATCACACCTAACATGCAGACTGCATGGGACCTTTCCACCATCACACCTAACATGCAGACTGCATGGGACCTTTCCACCACCACACCTAACATGCAGACTGCATGGGACCTTTCCACCACCACACCTAACATACACCCTGCATGGGACCTTTCCACCATCACACCTAACATGCAGACTGCATGGGACCTTTCCACCACCACACCTAACATGCAGACTGCATGGGACCTTTCCACCATCACACCTAACATGCAGACTGCATGGGACCTTTCCACCATCACACCTAACATACACCCTGCATGGGACCTTTCCACCATCACACCTAACATACACCCTGCATGGGACCTTTCCACCACCACACCTAACATGCAGACTGCATGTTCCACCACCACACCTAACATGCAGACTGCATGGGACCTTTCCACCATCACACCTAACATGCAGACTGCATGGGACCTTTCCACCACCACACCTAACATGCAGACTGCATGGGACCTTTCCACCATCACACCTAACATGCAGACTGCATGGGACCTTTCCACCATCACACCTAACATACACCCTGCATGGGATGTTTCCACCATCATACCTAACATGCAGACTGCATAGAACCTTTCTACCATCACACCTAACATGCAAACTGCATGGGAACTTTCTACCAACATACCTAACATGCAGACTGCATGGGACCTTTCCACCATCACACCTAACATGCAGACTGCATGGGACCTTTCCACCATCACACCTAACATGCAGACTGCATGGGACCTTTCCACCATCACACCTAACATGCAGACTGCATGGGAACGTTTCCACCATCATACCTAACATGCAGACTGCATAGAACCTTTCTACCATCACACCTAACATACACCCTGCATGGGATGTTTCCACCATCATACCTAACATGCAGACTGCATAGAACCTTTCTACCATCACACCTAACATGCAAACTGCATGGGAACTTTCTACCAACATACCTAACATGCAGACTGCATGGGACCTTTCCACCATCACACCTAACATGCAGACTGCATGGGACCTTTCCACCATCACACCTAACATGCAGACTGCATGGGACCTTTCCACCATCACACCTAACATGCAGACTGCATGGGACCTTTCCACCATCACACCTAACATACACCCTGCATGGGACCTTTCCACCATCACACCTAACATGCAGACTGCATGGGACCTTTCCACCATCACACCTAACATGCAGACTGCATGGGACCTTTCCACCATCACACCTAACATGCAAACTGCATGGGAACTTTCTACCAACACACCTAACATGCAGACTACATGGGACCTTTCCACCATCACACCTAACATGCAAACTGCATGGGACCTTTCTATCATCACACCTAACATGCAGACTGCATGGGACCTTTCCACCATCACACCTAACATGCAAACTGCATGGGACCTTTCCACCATCACACCTAACATGCAGACTGCATGGGACCTTTCCACCATCACACCTAACATACACCCTGCATGGGACCTTTCCACCATCACACCTAACATGCAGACTGCATGGGACCTTTCCACCATCACACCTAACATGCAGACTGCATGGGACCTTTCCACCATCACACCTAACATGCAGACTGCATGGGAATGTTTCCACCATCATACCTAACATGCAGACTGCATAGAACCTTTCTACCATCACACCTAACATGCAGACTGCATGGGACCTTTCCACCATCACACCTAACATACACCCTGCATGGGATGTTTCCACCATCATACCTAACATGCAGACTGCATAGAACCTTTCTACCATCACACCTAACATGCAAACTGCATGGGAACTTTCTACCAACACACCTAACATGCAGACTACATGGGACCTTTCCACCATCACACCTAACATGCAAACTGCATGGGACCTTTCTACTATCACACTTAACATGCAAGCTGCACAGGGTGGTTCTCCCATGACATCTAACTTGCAGACTGCATGGGGCATTTCTAAGAACACTCATCATGTATAGCCTTATGGTAGACATCATTTGACAGATGAGGGGGCCAGGAGGGGGTACACAGAGCCTGTGAGCAGCCAGCCAGAGTCCATGCCCATGCTCATTGTCCCCTGGATGGAGGTCCTAACCAGGACTCATTTTGCAAGCAGCCAGATCTCCCTATTTCTGCCATTGAGCCTTGTAAGTGGGACTTCCATGGAACAGAAGGGCAAGTTGGCAGCTTCCATGATACAGACATGGCCCCTGTGGCAAGGTGACTTGGAGAGAAAGCCAAACAAAGATGTGGCCTGCCTGTGAGGCATGCTCCCCTGGCCTCCAGGGTCCTTCCAGGCCCGGGAATCATAAGAACAGTTGAGCTCTGAGGACCAGCCATCCTGAGGAGGGTCGATGGGGGCCAGACCTGGATGTGAGTCTGGGTAAGCTCACATTTCCCAAGGCTGTGGCCACAGAAGTTTCTGCAGCAGCATGGTGGTGGGCGTAGGCATCTGGCTCAAGCCAGAGCTCCTGGCTCCCAACATCAGGGTCTTAGGAGAGAAGGTAAAACACAGAAGGGGACTCAACAGCGATGACAACTGGCTGGGCCTGTCTATCTCTGTCATGCCAGGAGCAGCTGGGATAAGGATCCTGTTACCAGGACACTCCTGCAAAGGTGAATATACTCCACACTCCCGCCAGCTGCCTCAATTTAGAGTGCAAGACGCAGACAGCGTGGGGAGTAGGCAAATGCTGCTCTGGGCTGCCCTAGCCACTCAGTGTTGTGCAACCTGTGACATGTCCCTTTCCCCCTCTGAGCTCCAAATGTCCTTTGCAGGCAATGAGAGGCTTGGGCTGGCTAGCATTCTTCTAACTTCAATGGTTGCTATTAGGCTTTTGGCTATATCTGTGTCATCACATGAACTAGGCTTTACTTTCAAATTGACTCACCCATTTTTACTGATATAAATTCATTAGTAAAGGAAAATTCAGGTTAGGACCACAAGAAAGCACTAATCCTTCTAACCAGAGGGCATTTGGATTCTGGAGATGGCTGCCCGGGTTTATGATTCCTGCTCTGACACTACACAACCTCAGGTGAGTTGCTTTGTTTCTCTGTGCCTCGGTTTACTCATGTGACAGCCAACACTATAGGGAGGATGAAATAAAAGTGCAGTGTGTGCGCGTGTGTGTGTGTGTGTGTGAGTGTGTGTGTGTGTGTGTGTGTGTGAGTGTGTGTGTGTGTGTGTGAGTGTGTGTGTGTGTGAGTGTGTGTGTGTGTGAGTGTGTGTGAGTGTGTGTGAGTGTGTGTGTGTGTGTGTGAGTGTGTGTGAGTGTGTGTGTGTGTGTGTGTGTGTGTGTGTGAGTGTGTGTGAGTGTGTGTGTGTGTGTGAGTGTGTGTGTGCGCGCGCGCGCGCGTGTGTGTGTGTGTGTGTGTGAGTGTGTGTGTGTGTGTGTGTGTGTGTGTGTGTGTGTGTGTGTGTGTGTGTGTGTTTGCTACATAAAAATGTAGCTGCAGAACTTCGCACAACCTGCCAAGCAGATACCCTGGCATTCGGACCCTAGCGGGGTCTACAGCAGGTCTGAGCTGGAGACTAGCTTTCTCCAATGAAAAGGAGATTAGGGGCTGTCAGAGAGGTGTTAGAGACTCGAGTTGGCAGGAAACAGACTTTCTCTGTGAGTGTGAGTAATCGGCAGGTGTGGGGGACGGATGGGGACTTTCTCACCAGTGACTCAGCTTTATTCAATGTCACTTCCCTGTTCCCCTCAGCCCTCTCTGCCCGACACCCTGGTAAACACGAACACGGCACGTCTGAAGTCTGGCTCTGTGACCCAGGACTCCAGGGGAGGAGGGATCAAGCCAGTGGTACCCCAGCCTTGCTGGGCTGCTACTTCCCTCCTTCTCACTCCCATCTTCCTCGCCCTCCTCCTCACTTCCAGCCCAGCTTGGCGTGGATTTTCCTGTTTGGCCCCTGTATGAACTTGCCTTCTGCATGCTCACACAAGAACATTGCCGGGTAGAATCTAGGAGTGTGGATTCTGAACCTTAAATTCCATTCATGCTCAAGAGCTGTGTGACTTGGGGCTAATCATGTCCTGCTCTGTAGCCTAAGAGGCTGTGGGGGTGGCTCAATGTTAGAGTGCTAGCCAAGGGCGCAGTGCAGTCCTGGACACGTCACACTCAGTAAGTGATGGTTGATCATGTTATAAATAAAATCTCACAGTAGAGTGCCGCTGGATCAAAGTGTGATCTCAGCCATGGGTCTCTGGCCCCACAACTGCCAGCACAGATCCCAGACTCAAGGCACGGCTGAACTTGGTAGTGCCTGGGGAAGACCCCGGTGGAGGGTGGACAGAAGGCATGTCCTCTTCTCTCCATTCTGCCCTAACATCTGACTCCCTCCTCTTTCCTTCACTGAGGGACCAGGACAGACACCTTTCCAGTGGAGACTGATGGGATGTGAACCACCCAAGGACCCCCGAGCTGACAGGATCCCTCAATTTGCTGGGCTTTGCTTTCACTACTCTTGATGTGTCCTGCCGCTGGTTCCGCGACTGGGCAGCAGATTCTAGAAGAAATGCACACCACAGTCTGTCTTCAGCTCCCTATTTTTCTGGGAGGGCACCGGGGCTGGTAGTCAGCCAAGCACAAAGGGGTAAGAGAGACGATGGGTCAACGGCAAGGAGGGCATAGACAAGGGCTGATGCTTACGGTACGCCCTGTTGGTTACTCCAGAGAAAAATGACGGCGACATAACCACCAATTTTCATCCACCAGGAGGGACACACAGTGGTCCTTCCAGATAAGGGAAGGAAAATCCACCACCACCACCACCACCACCACCACCACCACCACCACCACCACCACCACCACCGTGAATTCTGGCTTCCCAGAAGGCAAGGAGAAAAGGGGTACAGCTGATGGGAAAACAAAAGGAAAAGAGAAGAACTATAGTGAAAATTATATGGAGTATTTAATACACTCTTGTCATTAAAAGCAGAGTGGGGACACTTTTGTAACCTGTTGATACAGGTAAAACTACTTGCTCTGGCTTCCAGTGAAACAGGAGAAGAAATAACCTGTGGCTAGAGTGGGAAACTTCAGAGTTATTCTGGTCCCCATCCATGACATTGGTCTCGATTGCTTTTCCATAGACTTGGCACAGAGAGATGAAGCAACCTGGCCGAGTGTGCACAGCTCCTCAGTGACAGCACGAGGACCGCCCAATCCGTTGTCCCCTTCCCTAGCAGACTGGCTCAGCTTCTCGGCACAACCTGGCATGACGGGTTCCCAAACTCATGCCACCCACCAGAGTAGGTAGGCAAGTCCCTTCCAGCTGAGGAGACGTCACTCACGAGGTGCCCCCAGACTGAGGGTGCTTGCCTATGCTTCCACTGGCTGCCCCAGATGACTTGGGGTCTGGCAATGCCGGCTCACAACCACATGCGACACCACAGTGTTTTCTGGGCTTCCCTGGGTGAGTGAGTCACTTGGGCCCTTCCACCCAACCCCCGACGTAAAAGACGCCAGTGGCTGGGTTCTGGAGGGTCATCACAGATTCTTGGTTCACCTTTGAATTGACATGGAGTGGCTAACATGACCTGGTCACCAGACCTTGCCCAACCTGGAACAACATCAAGGATTAAGTGACATAATCCAGGGGGGGTATTTAGCACAGTGTTTTGCCTCAGGGACCCACGCCATTATGAACGTGGCAACCATTATGAATGCAGTCAGCCTGGTCCAGACCTATCCTTGATCCACAGGTCATGGTTACTTGACCAGGATGGGCAGATAAGAACTATCTGAGCTCAGGCCCTAGTTTGGAGATGAGGGGAGGGGCAAGAGGCTGTCTCAGGTACCAAGCAGCCCTGAAAAGTCCCAAGTTTCTATCTTAACCGTGCCTCTCACTTGCTGTGTGACCTTGGGTCAGCTAATTCTCCTCTCTGAGCCTTATGTAAAATAGGAGGCTTGAATGGGGGACTTGCTGGGTCTGGAAATTGCATCCTTTACAATATTCAGAGCACCCTTGAGTAGGAAGGCAAGGCAGGATGTGTCCCTACTTCCTTCCAAAGGGAGCAAAATAGGACTGGACAGGAGGAGGGGCTCGCACCTGAGCTAAGACTTCCATCAGAATTCTGAATGGGAGGTGTGGGTGTGTGGGTGTGGCCTGAGAGCTGGTTAATGTCCTGGCTCCTCCTCCCTCTGGAGGGAAGGGTCATGGGGAAAACTCTGGATGCTATTCCGACCCACTTCCCTTGCAGGAGGTCTGGACTTGGAAGGGCTTCCCAATGGCCTGGGAGGCACGAGACACAGTGGGTGGTCGCCCCAGGACATTTGGCTTTGCACTGCAAAAGGCTGACCCACCACCTCCCCTCTCCCCCACAAAAAGCCAGGCTGGCTTCAGGATGCTCCCAAGCAAAGCCACCCAAGGCTTCACCACACCCTTTCCCCTTGGCCTCACTCTCAGACTTCTTCTATCCTTTCAACCACCAAAAATACTCTCTCGGGCAGGCTGGGCTGCCATCAGAGCTGTCTCCCAACCTCAGTGCAAGCCACCCCTCCCTGCGAGCCAATCCAGCTCTGGCCATCCTCCTTCAGGATCCTGCCATCTCTTACCGGGAGGTCTTCTCTGGCCCCCTCCTAAAGTCCCCATCGGTCAGAACCCTCTGGCCTGTCTCCAGGCTCAGCAGAGGGGTGCGAGGGGGGTGTCACAAGGGCCCAGAGAAGGTGCACAGTTGTACCTAGAGTCTGATCAGAGCACCGCTCACCTTGCTGGGGTTGGAGGCCTTGCACACCTGGTTTGTGGAGATGTTAGGATTTCCATATGGGCCACCAGTGCGAGAGGGGAAGTGAAGGCGAGACGGGCTCTAACGTACACTGGCGAGGCCAGGTTTGGAGGCTGAAGCAGGTAAGGCAGTGGTTCTCAATCTGTGAGTCACAACTCCTTTCAAGGGGTTGTCTAAGATCGCCAGAAAACATAGATATTTACTTTATGATTCATAACAGTAGCAAAATTACAGTAATGAAGTAGCGATGAAACAATTTTATGGCTGGGGGATCACTGCAACATGAGGCACTGTGTTAAACGGCTGCAGCATTAGGGAGGTTGAGACCCGCTGGAGAAATGCCAACCTCTTAGGAGGCAGAGGCTGGAGAATCCTAAGTTCAAGGCCCAGTCCAGGCAACTTAGTGAGGCCTCGTCTCAAAGCAAAAGTTAAAAAAAAAGGCTGGCGTAGTTCCTGCCTGATTCTCCAGGTTCTGGGCCAGCCTCGACATGACACCAGGGGTCATCATGGGAGACAGAAGTTTCCTGTATGCTGGACACCAAACTTTAAGTTTTGGGACTGTCACTGCTTCAAGCCTCCCAGGTGTTCTGTGGGAGCAGGGGTAACCTCTCTGCCTTACAAAAAAAATGGAAACTGAGTCTCCAGGAGATGAAATGCATCTGCCTGAGCTCAGTAGGGGTAAGGCAAGCTGGTCGCTGGTGTTGGAGTTCAGCACAGGGTATCTCTGAGCCCAGATGCTTATAGCAGTCAACAAGGCCCAGGCCTTAGCAGAGGATGACCTGTAACAGGGCTACACAAATGCCACTGCCTCTTGTCACTAATGTCACCAATAGCTGCTGCAAGGGATACTGGGGAAACCTGGTACTTGAACCTCTCCACCCACAAATGCAACAGCTAAAGTGCCCAGACCAGACAGTCCCACGCTGGCTCTCTAATCTGGGCGGGACACAGTACACAGCCCCTATTCCCAGCCTTGCTCCCCCTACATTCCTGTCTCATTCTGCTCTGGCACAAGGCCCACCCTGAATGCAGAACGGACTGTCTGTCTCCAGCCTGCCTCTCCTGGACCTCCTCCTTCCTTAGCCAGTGACTCAACACTCTAAATGCTCTCTGGGGCCAGCACAGCCCCCAGCTGAGGACTAAGCCAGGGATGGGGCTTGGGCCTGGCTTTGGTCCTGTCTACCCATTTACCTAGGGTGCAGTTTTCTCAATGAGCCTCAGTTTCCCCATCTGTGGGTACAGTGCTGGCTCTGTGCAGGGGCTTTGGAGGCACTGTCTGGTTCCATGCTGAATCAGGGTTTCTTCCCCTGAACCACTCTGGGTCTGGTTTCCTCACTCTAAAACAGGAACGCAAAGCCCCCAAGACCTAGGTGTGCTCAGGCAGGTGACCACCCTCAGGGTAAGGCTGATGTGATGGGCTCTTGGGGAGGGGCAGCACCCTGACTTTCCCAGCTTCTTGTGCATTCCAAACATGCCAATGGGACAGGCAGATGGCCTTAGCCTCCCTCCCAGGCTAGCAGCTAAGTGCCTACTGTGTGCCGGGGACAAGTACGGACATCCGTGGAGGGACGCTTATCTCCAGAGGAGAGACAGGAGGCTCGGGATTTAGATAAGAGGGAGACTAGGGGGCGGTGGAGGCTGTCCTTCTGGGGAAGTGTCTTCAGGCATTTATTTAGTACGATAATAAAGTGGGGATGTCAGGATAGGCAGGCAAACAGATCCCAGAGCAAGGCAGTCAGGCAGGATCCAAGGACAGGTGTCTCAGAGGCCAGGTGACCCCATTGCTCACTCTCAGCCTCCTGCAGCCCAAGCTAGCTGCTACTGGCTTGGGTGTCTGTAAGGATGGGATCTGCCTTCTACCACCACAGGGGAGCCCCAGGGGAGGCAAAGTGTTGTCAGAAACAGAGAACAGGGTACATGAGCCAGGCCTCAGCCCCACCTCCACTAGAAGAGGCTTTGCTACCTAGGGACAACCACATTCCCTGTCACTACCCTATGGACCCCACAGGAACACTAGGCTCACTTATCCTGGGGGAGGTCCTGCTCTGCTGCCCACATACCGATGAGATAGTGAGAGTGAGAGACACAGTCTGAGGCTACCCTCATCGTGAGCTGATGCTGTCACAACAGCTCTGGGCAGTGGGTTCATGGAAAAAACGCATCAGAGGCAAAGAGACACAGGGAGCCGAGGCAGAGACAAAGGAAGGGAGCTGAGTTCAAGCTCATGCAGACAAGGGTCTCGGGGACCCCAACGTGAGGCTGCAGTCACTAGCGGCTCTCACTTGGCTATGGCACCCCCAGGGGACACTTAGAAATAGGCAGTGGTGTGATGCCGCTCAGCTGGTGGGATCTTTACAGTCCTGGGTTTGATCCCCAACACCTCATAAAATGGATACAGTGGTGCATGCCTGCAACCCCAACACTTGAAGGATAGAGGTAGGAGAATGAGAAAGTTCAAGGCCATCCTCAGATACACAGATAGGGAAACGGGGTGCCTGGGCTACAAGAAATTCATTCTCATGTCAAGTCTGCTCTAAGGACAGGCCAGAAAGGCCTACAACTCTTACCCATTCTGGTGCTGCCCCAGCTTAAGAGGACCATACGGAATCCCACGGCCACAACCGGGCTTCTTAAGAACTATGACACATGGCCATCAGGGAGTGCATGGACATATTGCATGGGCCAGACCCTGGTGTCCTTAATATGACAACAAGTGCATCCTCACAAAGACAGAACTGTGCTATTAATAGTAATGTTGCTTAAGTGAGAGAGAGATTGACAGACACTTAACCCACCCCCACAAAGAAAGAATGAGAATCCAAAGACCAGGCCTCTCACCTGGGGAAAGCGCCTTCTGCCCTGGCTCCACGGTAAACTTTCTCAGGGTCACTGGGGACCATAAACCAAGTACAAGGAAGAAACCAAAGGCTCAGGCAAATCATCAGGGCCCAGATCTTCAAAAACAGGGTTTATTTAAATAATCCTTTGCCAGGCCTCCTGGCCCCAGTGCCTGGCTTCTCTGAGGATTTATTTTGTAAAAATGTCTCTCTCAAGTAAGTCATCCTACCCTGAGCCGATGAGGGAATTCTCCTCTGAGTTCAAAACCACAAGCCCTGGGCAGCCCCCTCTGCAGCCCACACCCTTTCTGCAGTCAGGCTGTGAATCAAGGCCCTCCGGGCTGGGCTGGAGGAGGGATGTGCTCCTTATGGCTCCCCCACTGCTCCAACAGCAATGCTCTGCTCTGGGGGACACCAGCATGGGATGCATGGATGCCAGTGAGACGGGCATCCTGCAGCCTCAGAGTCTGGCCAGTGGTACCTGGTTCAGAAATGTACTAAAGACAGTGACAGCACAGAGGAAGTATCCAAGGAGAAGGATCCAAGGGTCAGCTAAGCTAGTAAAGTGCCTAGCATGCATGAGGCCTTGGGTTCTACCCCAAGTACGCATAACATGGATGTGGTGGTCCATGCCTGTATGTAATTCAGCAATCCCAGCACTCTAATGGTAGAGGCAGAAGATTCATTCATTCAGGATCATTCTTGACTACATATAGAGGTTAATGCCAGCCTGAACTACATGAGACTGCCTTTATATATACATAAACAAACACACACACACACACACACACACGCACGCACACGCACACACACACACGTATATTACTTGTGCATGTGTATGTGTGCATTCCTCTCCAGAAATTAGTGGGACCCACGTGTAGCCCATAGTGCCAATGGAGCGCCAAGAAAATGCTGGCTCACTGCCACCCCAACCTTTCAGAGCACAGGATGCAGGACCACAGACAGGTCTGACCTTCAGAGGAGGACAAGGAGGCACCCGGTCCTAATGAATGCCTCTCTGATGTCCCCATGCCAACTTCAAAGCTTGCTGCAAGCCTCACTCCCCAAACTTCTGCAACAAAGGCCTGATACATACATAGTAGGCCTTCAGCAAGCAACCCTTTAGTCCAGGGACAAATAAGTAACTAAAACAAGTGACAGCACATACGTGTTAAAATGATCACTGGATGGATATAGGGATGGATGGGTTGATGGATGCATGGATGGATGGATAGATGGATAATGATGGATGGGTGGATGGATGGATGCATGCATGGATGCATGCATGGATGCATGCATGGATGCATGCATGGATGCATGCATGGATGGATGGATGATATATGGATGCATGGGCCAGCAGTGTGGTCCTGAAACCTGGAAACATAAGTCACTTTGCCTCTACAGCCTCAGTTTCCTCAGCTGCACTGTGAGGACACAAGGTGGCTGGGGCTACATGAGACCAGCAGGAGGAGCCAAGCTCTCCTTGCATCTGCACAAGCTCAGAGATGGAGCTGCCATGCCATCACCATCATCATGGAGACAGCACTTGAAGGCTTGGGGACCAGGAGCTCTTAGGGTTCTGGAAATGGACAGAGGCAGAGGCTTGGAGGGAAAGGGCAGTGGAGGGTCTTGGTTAGAAAAGTGCTCGCTGCACAAGCTTGAAAACCTGAATTTGCAAGAAAACAGGGCAAGATGGGACGCCTTCATAATCCCAGCACTGGGGAGGCAGAGGCAGCAACAGGAAGGACTTCTGGGCTTGCTGGCCGGACATCTGAGCCAACTGGTGAGCTTTAAGTTCAGTGAGAAACCATAGCTAAAAGCGTAAGGTGGAAAGTGATGGGGGACTCTCTTGATGTCTGGAGTCCATACCCACGCTCACCCACACATATTTGTACCCACACACAAACACATGTGTACATGGGACAAAGAAGGAAGGGAAACTGAGCTAGGCTTCCTGGAGCATACAATCATCTGAGCTCTATACAAGATGTCCCCAAAGTGGGGACACAGCCCCCAACCTCCTAATCCAAAGTAGAGATTTCGGGCTCTGTCACCCTGGGAGTGGCTTCACCCTGCTTGGCAGGGTCTACGAAGCATGGGAACAGCCTGACTATTTTGATCACTTCCTCCCACCTCCATGGGCTGGTGGGGGTGTCACGCTGAGTTGTAAAAGCCTCTAGGAGAAGTTATTTTTAGGGGCAGGCAGTGTCTTCCCTCATTCATAAAACATGGGCTAAGAACCTGCTGGGAACAGCCCTGTGCTGTGCACTAGGGAACTAGGATGGAGGTGAGGCTCCCAGCTCCAGTCTAGCAGAGGAGGCTGATGTGGAAGAAATCAGCCACCCCTCACTGTTCCAAGACCATCTATAAAAGAGCTGTGGGCTAAAGGCCAGGGGCAGGTATAGAACCAGATACACTAAGAACGGACGATGTATTGGGCCTTGAAGGATGAGTAGGAGTTTATACACAGAATTGTGAGGATGGAAGCTAGGGCTTGAATAAAGAGCTGGGTAAAGGGTGGGGATGCAGCTTGTGACACATGTGTGTGTAGATCAGCTTGTGGGTGAGAATGACCAGGACAGGGATGATTTCACCATAGGCCAGACCCTTAAGCACCTGACCACCCCACCCCACCCCACCCCCAGACCTTGGTTTTTAGACAACAAAGAATAGAGGCATAAAGAGGGCTGACCTCCTGGTCCTGCTGTCACCAATAAGGTCAGGGAGAGAGGCCTAAGGGCAGGTGGCCACTGTAGAGACAGATGAAGGGGTGGAGTATGGCCAGGGGGAGAGCCTGAGTACATCCAGCTCTAGCCCACAGGGGCCTCTCTGGAACTGCAGGCTGACAGAACAGGAAACTGAAGTCGGGTCCACTGATTCCTAGTGGCCTCAGAGGGAACCCCAGGTTCTTGGTTGCATTTCTGCCCCAGGATCTAACCAGAGGCCACTGCTAAGGTGACTTATTGCTGCCCTGTCCCAAAACTGCTCCTCCTCCCTGACTCTGAGATGCCACTGGTTTGGGACAGGCTGGGCCCTGGGCCTGTGGTTAGAAGCCCTATTATCCCAGCCCCCCCCACACCCCCCTCCCCGGCTGCCGCCTGCTTGGGAAGAAAGACTTCCCTTTGAGGAAGTCCCGCCCCCTGCTCAGGAGGGCAGACAGCTTCTTTATCTGGGCTGACCCTTCCCAGTGTTCTGCAGCCCACCCCAGGACCTCCTCCTGAGATCCATGGGAACCAGACTGGCCCCCTAGACACCTTCCCACCCTCTGGGGATCTACATTGGGACAACATGGTAGCCAGTGCTGTCCCCGGTTTGGGGAAAGACAGTTCTATGTCATGAAGATGACTGTGGGCCCTGTCCAGCCACCAGAAGCACTGGAAAGGTCCAAGGGCATAGACTTTGTGCCACTGAGGGTGGCTCTGCATCCTATTCCCCACACCAGCCAAACACTAAGGTCTTTTCCCCAAATGTACCCTCCACACCAGCCTGCTTGGTCAAGTGATGGTGAGATCTTGGGCCTTGAGCCCACAAGGCAGACATTCTCCACTCCATTGCACCTACTGTCGTCCCTAACAGAGGTCCTCTCTGTGCCAGGCTTGGTGTCTCTGTGATAGCCTGTCATCTTACCAATGAGGAAGGAACTAAGGCTCAGAAAGCAAGGCAGCCTTCAGAAGATCACACAGCATGTAAGGGACTAAGGCAGGATTTGAACTGCTAATGAGTTCATGCTTAACCACTACACAAGACCCCCTTTGCCCCAGATGCTCAGTCAACAGGAGGCAAATGGCAGATTTCCCATCACACGGATCAGAGGGGATGGATTCGGACTACACTGTGGGGAAGGAGACCAGGGAACTCTGTCTAGTCTCCAGGGGACTTCCAGGCCTAGGGAAGCAGGTTCCTCCTTCTGCCTGTCTTCCTAAGGCAGAAATTGCCAGTGCACTCCCATAGGGCTCTGGTGTCACCACAGGGAGATGGCAGCAGTGAGGTGTTCCCACGGCCACGGTGCACAATGACATGGCTTTCAAGGCCAGGCAGGGCCGGCTCAAACCTCCCTGTGCTCCTTTAGTGACACCCTCTCAGAGCCTCAGTTTCCCTTCTGTGCAAAAGTGTTAGAAGGAAATAATTTGAAAGCACCCCTACCCTCATGCTCGGTCCGAATATGCTGGTCTCAGCAACAGCACAGAGTCACGCTGAATTCTTTCAGGCCTTGCTGGTTGTGGTGGCACGGCCTGTAATCCCATAGTTCAAGGCAGGGGGACCTCAAGTCTGAGATCTAGCCTGGAAGTGGTTGTGCACACCTTTAATCCCAGCACTCAGAAGGTAGAGGAAGGTCAAGCTCTGTGAGTTCAAGGACAGCCTAGTCTACAGAGTGAGTTCCAGGACAGCCAAAGCTACAGAGAAACCCTGTCCTGAAAAAAAAAAAAGCAAAATAACAAAAGACGGAAGGAAGGAAGGAAGGAAAAGAAAGGAAGAAAGGAAGGAAGGAAGGAAAAGAAAGGAAGAAAGGAATGAAGGAATGAAGGAAGGAAGAAAAGAAGGAAGGAAGGAAGGAAGAAAGAAAGAAAGAAAGAAAGAAAGAAAGAAAGAAAGAAAGAAAGAATCTTATCCAAGTGCAGCTGGCACAGTGGCAGGCGCCTGCAATCCAGCACTCAGGAGGCAGAGGCAGGGGGATTCCTGTGAGTCATTGGAGGCCAGCTTAGTCTACGTAGTGAGTCTGAGGCCAGCCCAGGCTCTACTGAAAGCCTCTGATACAAACAAACACACAAACAGGGCCAATGGCTCAGTGCATAAAGGCGCGTGCCGTCAGGTCTGCCAGCCTGAGTTCCATCCACAGGACCCTCACGGGGAGAGGGACTGACTCCTGCCAGTTGTCTTCTGACCTGTACACCTACACCATGACACACACACAAGATAAAATAGTAAAACGTAACACAAATTTAAAACACAAACAATTGGGAAGAATCCTAAAATGATATCTGAAGGGGGGGGCGGCACGCGCACACACTGGCAAGGCTACAACTTCCTGAGAGATGATTCACAATTTCAGCCTTCCCTCAAAGTTCTTTATGGCCCCAAGAAATCCTGAAGTCCAGCCAGGGCAACCTCATCTCCTTACTGTAGACACATCTCTGAGTCTGTGCCCACACCACCCCCACTCCCCTACCCCGACTCCCCTCCCCAGAGCCCAGAGAACCATGGCCTTTCTCTCCAGAAGGTTAGAGACCTAGTGGAGGTTTCAAAGGGGACCGGACACTGTCAACTGGGCTGCGCTAAAGGAATTTATACTGCCGCTAGCTGCTAAGGCCGTAGTAAGGCGTCCTCCCGCTCCCTAGAGAGGCCTGAGAGGTCGGGCCTTGGCTTGCCTGACCATGGGGGCTCCACACGTGTAGGGGGGAGGGCGGCCGTGCTTCCGATATTCTGGGTTGGCTCCTGGCTCTGCCCCGCCAGTCCTCACTACTCTGTGCTCTGAGTTAGAGCATGGCCGTCACACCAGAAGGCTGTGGGTTATGCCCAGTTATGACTCTTTCAGGCTGTGTGGCCTTGGACAAGTACTGAACCTCTCAGAGATACTGACACTGCCCCCAAGGTCTCGCTATGTACCCCAGGCTGGCCTCAAACTCTCCATCCTCCTGCTTCAGCCTCCCAAGCACTGTGATTACTGCATCTTTCCTGTCTCTTAGCCAGAGCTAGGGACCTTTTTACCCCAGCGGTAGAGACGCCGTAGCTAGTGTGGATGAGGCAGTCGTGCTGTACGTCACCACAGCGGGTACCAGCCCTCTAAGTCCAGCTCCCAGCCCCATGCTGACATGGCGTCTTGCTTTGGCCATCTCACTGTGTCACCCTACCCTCTGTGATCTTGGTCACCCCATCCATCTGAAAACAAAAAGGCCAAGCATGCAGGCAGGCGAGGAAAATCTGGACAGCCCTAGGGTGGAGGCCAGGACAAGGCCTTGCACTATCGGAGCCTCAGGCTCCATATTTGAGTGGCAGGTGTCACGGCTGCACCTGCATTCAAAAGACACAGCGAAGTGTGTGAATGCATCGGCCAGGACATGGACTAGCCACTGTGATAAACCACACACACCACGGTCTTGTCACCAGCAGTGGGTCACAAGGAATATGCCTCTGGATGCTACAGCTCAAGGTCCCTGGCAACAAATCAGAAAATAAAGAGGGTCCCCTCAATTATTTACCAGCTGAGGAAAAAAAAACAAACAAACCAGCAAACCTTCAAATGGGAGGCACAAAAGTCAGTTCTAAAAACCAAACATAATGAACAAAAGTTAAAAAAAAAAAAAAAAAAAAATGTAAAGGGTCAGTGAGATGGCTCCATTAGAAAAGAGGCTTGCTGCCAAACCTGATGTCCTGAGTTTGATCCCTAAACCCCACAGTGGAAGAAGAGACCTGACTCCCACAAGTTTGTTCTCTGGCTTTCACACACAAACTGTGGAACATGAGCATCCCCCCTACCCCCCATAACACACACCCCCACACACACAGTCTAAAGCCAATTGTGTGTGTATGTATGTGTGTGTGTGTGTGTGTGTGTGTGTGTGTGTGTGTGTGTGTGCACTCACTGTGGGGTGTGGAATAAAATGAGGTCATATGGAAATGAACTATTTTTATTTCAACAAGGCATTTTAAAAATACTCTTAATTATATGAAGATGGGGGAAGGTTCTCTCAAAAATTAGAGAGCACTGTTACAGCTGCCCTCTGGCCCCCACACCCTCCTAAACCCTCCAGTCCCCTACCACACCCTCTTCAGCCCCCTCACCTTTCCCAGGCCCCCTACTGCTCTTCACATCCACCCCCACCCTTGGGAGGCAACTGGCCCACACATGTGGGCAGAAGGAGCCAGACTCCACCAGGCCCCACCCTCTAAGCTCTTTCCAGGCTTTTGGTTCATCTAGCAGCCCTTGGAAGCAGTCAGCTGGGCAGAGGGGAGGCATCAGCCCCAGAGGCCAGAGAGGGAGCGGAACCCTTCTGCTAGAGGGCGCTGCTTCCTGGGGTGGCTTCTGCAGAGGCTCCATTCTGAGATCCCTAGGCAGCAGACCTTTGCTGGGGCCCAGGCAAGCTCCTCCCAGGGTTAAGGAGACAGGGGTGGGGCCCAGGGTACTGAAGGCTTTCTGGGGCTGCTGGGGCCCTCACTGCATGGCATTTTGGAGATATAAAAGAAATGGGGTCCGAAGAGAGGAAAGCCACCTGTCAGGTCCAAGTGGGGAGGCTCCGAACCCGTCGGCAGCTATCCCCCAATACAGCCCGTTCCCAGGAGGGAAACGGCTGTGTAAAGTCACCAACTAAGTCCTGACAGGGCCAGAGCCCGGGTTCCTCCTCACCCTCTGCCCTCAGCTCCCTCTGGATAGCACAGCGAGTAGTAAAGTCACAAGCTCATTGCCATGGGGTCTGCCAGTAAACTACTAATTTATATCAGAAACAAAATGTCAAGTCTGCCTCCATTATGAGAGGAGCTGTCCTAGCTGGGCCAGGGTGAAGAAAGCACAGGACAAGCGCAGCCCCTACTTGGTGGAGAGGGCCAACCCTGTCAGGTTCCTTCCACCAGGTGCATGGGGCTCCTCCCATCTCTCCCCTCCGCTCCCCTTCCCCACCTGACTCTCTGAGCACAGGTGATACAGGCACCTCCTCACAGCCCGGCAGGACCCATTTCAGCCTGGCCCCTCCCCTCAGCCGCCTGCTTCCAGCGCCTTCCTCCTGCCCCAGGGCCTTTGCTCAGACTGTGCCTCTACCCAGCACACCTTCCTGGCAGGCAAAAGACTCCCGCCTCTCTTTCCTTTTCTCCTACTGCTCTGCTCAGCCCAGAAACGCTGACCTCCCATCCTCCGGTTCCCTGCCTGCATCCTCGCCTCTTCATGGTACTCTTGTCATCAGCCTGGGCCTGGAAAAGGAAAGTCCAATGGAGTATTCACGGTTCCCCCACGGCTTGCCCAGTCTCAGAGTCTCAGAACTGTTGAGGCCAGCGAGGCCCAACTGCCCATCGGAGTATCCAGTCCGAGCAGGGGAAGGCCCCTGCTGCATATCCACCAGGTCGGAATTCACATGTGCCCGCCACATCACTCCCCCTCCTGAGCACCAGGGGCCTCTTCTGTCTGCACGGGAGAGGAGCTGCCCACCGGGCCCTCCTCCCAGGAGCTGTACACGGCCGCAGCCCGCCACGCCTGCTCCACCTCAGCTCCCACACCCCCACCCTGGGGCCTGGCCCTGTGCCAAGCCCCTGCAGACTTCAATACCAGTCTGTTCAATTAACGGGAGATGACGGATGTCACAGCACCCTGCCAACTGTCACCCCGAAGAACAAACAGAAGCGTATCCCCCTTTCACAGAGCGGAGAAAACTGCATTCACTCCTTCATTCTTCCAACCGACACATTAAATGAACACTTACTACGGGCCAGACCCAAGGCAGGCCTGGGGAATCTAGCGGTAGGCGGAGCATTTGCAGTGTGGTAGGAAGGAGAGGACGACCAAAGACAAATGCTGCTTACGGACTTTGTGGGAGAGGGAGACTTCCCCAGAAAGCAGTGGATCGTGGGTAAGCATTATACAGGCAACCAGGAGAACAGTATTCCAGTTGAAAGGATCAGCCAGTGCAAAGGTCCTGTGGTGGATGAGACCTGGAGGCTGTAAGGGACCCAACTGTTATGTGAGCCAGCAGAACAAACACATGTGGCTCTGGGCCCTGAGAAGAGCAGTGGCTCTACTTCCAAAGTAATGGGGAGCCACAGAATGTGGCTCAAAAGACGCAGTGTGACTGGGTTCAGAGCCCAGCCCTGAATCCTGCTCCACTAACAGGTCCTTGTGATTCTGCGTGGCCGTGCTTTGGGCTTCAGGCTCAACTCTCCCAATTTGGAAAATTTAAGGCCAAAGGTCACCTGCCCCTTCTCCTCCACCTACACCAGGTGACAATGCCTGCTACCCTCAAAACTCGAGCTCTGTCTGTGCATGCCCTATGGCTGAGGGCTATTCTGCAGGCCAAGGTCTACCCAAATAGCCCAGTTGTCACAAAGAATTTAAGGGGGCCCAGAATTCCAGGCACCTTGGGGCAGCCCCCCCTGTGATCTGACCGGGAGGCATTACCCCGAGTGAGCACATTATCACAATGTGTAATTTCTGAAATAAACACAGCTGTGTTTGTTTCTCCTCGTGCACAGCAGACAGAACAGCAGATTGATCTGCCTCGTGCAGCTGAGTCCTCGCACCTTGGGACAGCCACGCACTGTAGAACCAAGAGGAGGAAGGGTCTTCCCCAGGGCCTCCAGATGCCATCACCCAGGTGAAATGTGCAAGGGGCCAGCTCAAGACCTTTTGGGAAAACAGTAGAGGGATCACACAGCAGGGGTAGGAACTGGGATAGCTGTCCCTTGGGAATAGGTGGGCCCTGATGAGTGGTGACAGCTGGCCCTGGAGTTATCAGTCATGCGTAGGTCCCTTAGTTTGAGAGTCCACATAGTTGAACCCTCACACGCTAATTCCAGCCTGAAGTTTTCCAGATGGGAAAGCTGATGCTCTGGGATGCCAATAGGGTAACACGGCAAGAGCTGAGACACCCTCTGTTGTGCCAGCCCCTGCAGCAGTCCCCAAGGATGCCCTTGCACCTGCTCAGGTCCTTAGCAGCCTGTCCAATCACATGGGTTCCCTTGTCCAGGTGGTGTGACCATGAGCGAGTTTCAGGCAGCCTCACCACAGCTGTTTCTTCATCTGCAATGTGACAACCTGTGTGTGTGTGTGTGTGTGTGTGTGTGCGCGTGCGCGCACGCGCGCGTGTGTGGGTGTATGTGTTGTGTGATTTGAAGCAGGAACTCATGTATCCCAGATTGGTCTTAAGCGTGCTATGTAACCATAGATAACCTCAAACTTCTGGTCCTTCTGCCACGGCTTCCAGGGTGCTGGGATTACAGATATGCACTCACCTAATTTATTCAGCACTGGGATGGAACCCAGGGCTTTTGTGCATGCTAGGCAAGTGCTCTACCAACTCTAGCCCGAATCTTATACCCAGACAGGAAGAAGGAAATTAAGTGTTACCTTTGTTGTGATGATTGTACCCATTTCACAGCAAGCTGAATCAAGGTTCGGAGAGGCTAAGTGCTTTTAAAAGTCCCCCTTTTCCCTTCCAACCCATCCAACTCAAAAGGGCTAGAGCCAGATGCTAAAAAAAAGTCCATCCAAGACCCTACCAGGAGAAAAGGGGAGTCACTCCCGAATGGCTGCGGACCCAGCCAGCCACAGGTTTTACATGACCTCAGGCAGACAGCAGTTTCCCCAAATTTGGACACTCTTAATAATTCGGGGGTGACCTTCAGGTTGTTCTGGCTCTGTGAAAGGCCTGGGCTAAACCAGGTGCCAGGGACTGCTCCCTGGCTGGCAGGAAGGAGCGACTCTGGTGTGAGGAGCTGGAGGGCTGGAGATGAGCCAGAGAGGCAGGCTGCGGTCCCTACTGTTCTGTCCCACGTCTCCCCCACTGACACAGTAGCTGGCAAGCATAGGCAGCTTGCACACAGGGTCATGTTTAATGGGGGCTGCACCCGTCGTTCTCCTGAACTGCTTTCTGCTTTGATTTTTTTTCTTTTTGGCAGTGCTGGGATGGAACCTGAGGGCCTTGCACACGTGAGCTAGGCAAGCGCCTCACCACTGAGCCACATCACCTGCTCCCTGCTTGGGATGTCTTTTGTCAGCCTTCTCCTGCTCCTAAGAGCAACCACAGCTTGTCACTCAAGGCCACTTTTCCTGCCCACACCTCTGCCAGGCTTACCTCCCATCTTCCATTTCACACACTTCCATCTACTGTGACATGCACAAAGCAGCCTCCTTCCAGCTCCTGGGCCTTTGTTTAGGCCGTCTCTCCACCACGAATGTCGTTCATTCCACTTGAATGCGCCTTCTCCCACAGCACAGGCTTTCTCTCCCAGCACACCTCTCTACAGCACACTCCACGCCACACACATGTATGGGATTTTTGGTTTCTTGATGGTTTAGGACATTTACATAAACATAATAAGGTATCTTGTTTGTTTGTTACACTGAGAAACCCAGACACAGGGGTTTCTCAGTGTTACAGTCCTGACTGTCCTGGAACTCGCTCTGTAGACCAGCCCGGCCTCAAGCTCACAGCGATCTACCTACCTCTGACTCCCAAGTGCTAAGATTAGAGGCATGCATCACCACCTGATGTAATACAGTATCTTAAGGATAGGCCTCAAGTCTAGACACAAAGGTGACATATTTCAGGTACACCTTCTATACACAGCCTAATGCTGGGAGTGTTTCCACATACTTATATACACAGCCTAAGCTGGGAGTGTTTTCACATACCTGTAATACCCACACATGGGTGGTGGAGCAGGAGGATCAAGACCAACCTCAGCTTTGCAGAAAATTCCAGGCTAGCCTTCACCACAGGAGAAACTATCTTTTAAAAATAATCAAACAACATGGCTCAGAGTAAGTGCAGGCTATGCATGCATGAAAACTTGAGCTGAGATCCCCAGCACCCACAGAATGCATGTCTGTAACCCCAATACTGGGTTAGAGACAGGAGAATCTCAGGGTGCACCGGCCAGCCAGTCTAGCCAACCGACGAGCTCCCGGTTCAGCCAGAGATTGTTTAAAAAGTGCAGCGAGCATGTTGCGCCTATACACAAAATAACCTAAGACAAAATAAAAATAAAACCCCCAAATCATCAAGCAATAACAACAACAAACAACAACTCCAGAACCAGCCAGAAGGTCATTTTATAGGCTGCTTTTTTGTTTGTTTGTGAGATTGTTTATGTGTGTATTGTCACGGCATTCATACATGTGTGTTGTAGACCAGAAGGTGATGCCAGGCATATTCTTTGATTACTCTCAACTTTACATATGGAGGAAGGGCCTCTCACTCGAACTCAGGGCTCACTGATTCAGCTAGTGTCACTAGCCAGCTTGCTCCTGAGATCCTGTCTCCACCTCCCGAGTTCTGGGACTACAGGTGGGTCTCCACATTCAGCAGTTTCAAGGACTTAGGGCAGCGGAACTCTGGTCCTCAGGCCTCAAGGATGCACCCATGAGTCAACCCCCAGCCCCAGTGTGCCTGCATTTTGTCACATGAGGCCAGGTGTAGAATTTCCTACTTGTGGCCTCATGTTGGTAGAAAAAAATAAAAGTTTTGGATCTTTTGGGGTTGCAGGCTTTTCACATTAGAGAGGCTTGAGCTGTTTAAGACAGTGACCTTGGGTCCCTGGACACTTATGAACTTGCACCTGTTTTAATCTGCCATATGAGTTAATGACTATTATCAGGGTCACTCAGGATAGTGTCAGCTCATCTTCAGGAGCTGCTCTGGTAATATTAATGAAGGAAAAGGAAAAAAGAGAGGAGGAGAAAAAAGAAGTGGTGGAGGGGAAGGAAGAGGAAGAAGGCTTTGCCCATCTCTGCTGGGATGCAGCTCCGATATCCAATGTCAGTCTGTTTAATTTCTCACAAGGTCCCCTGGCATCTCAGAGTGGGTGATGAATGGAAGGACAGATGAATGAGCTGATGGACGAAGGGAAGGAAAGGATTAAGGGAAAGAAGGATACATGGACAGATGGACAGAAGCAGCCTGGAGGAAGCTGATGGCATTAGCTAAGCCCAGTGGCACAGAGCCGCACCAGCAGCAGAGCCTTCTGAGGCCAGATGCTCAATCTGTCCCCAGCTGCTGCACCTCTCCCTGGCTGTGAGCTCCCAAATCGGAGCCAGCATCAGTCTGAGCATAGGATGGAGTAAGTGGAAGCATGGGGTGGCTGATGCCCTGGGGAGACCCAGCTCTTCCCCCACCTGTCACCAGCTCTGAGCACCAGCCCCTGACAGCAGGAAGACATCTCTAAAAGCATGAGCCAAGTCATTGGGAAAATAGGATTTACTGCACAGACATTGACTTGGGGGTAACTTCTCCGGAACTCTACAGCGCAGAAACTTTGGCAAACCCATAGCCGATGGCTCAGGATTTTTCTAAACCTGGGGTATCTGCTATTTGCCAGCATGATCCAGAGCCAGAAATAGGAGAATAAGTAAATATTATAGCACAGATACCAAAGGGAATTTAAGGGGAGAAGGGCACCCAGGTTCTTGTTCATTCTTCTATTAACTTACATGCAAACGCTTGACTTTGCCAATACATACATATATACACACACTCATACCACATCCATCTACCCAGCAAAACAGTCAGCCACCCACCAAATATCTATCTATTCTCCATCAATTCCATCCACCCACCCATACATATATCCCATCTATACATATATACATGCATATACATCCCATATATCTATACATACATACATCTCATCCATCCAGCCATGCACCTATCCATCCATACATCCATACATCCACCAACTTACCTACCCACCCACCAATTCATCCATCCATTCATTCATCCATCAATTCATCCATCCATCCCATCTATCTACCCAGCTGGCCAGCCAGCCACACTTATCCATTCATCTATCATCAATTCTATTCACCCATCCACCCCATCCACTTACCCACCCATCTATCAATTACATCCATCTATCCATTTATCCATCTACTCATTCACTCATCCACCCATCTGTCTGTCCATCTGTTTATCCATCCACCTATCCATCCATCTACCCACTCACCCATTCTATGCACCCACCCATTCACCTACCCATCCATCAGTCTACCCATCTTCCAATTCATCTCATCGTCAAGCCTGTCCATCATTTGCCCAACCATCTAATACACATAACTGCTCATACACTCATCCTCTGTCCATCCAGGCACTCATCTCTCCAACCATCAACCAGCTGTCAACTGCTCAGCTGCTCATCCTACTCTACCACTACACACCACTCAACCATTCCAACTGAGGGTCTCCCTCTACAGCTGGGAGGAGGTGGACACACTGGCCCATTGTACAACTGATATAATCTGAGAAATAGAATAGAATTACACACAATGTGCTCCCATGGACACAAAGACAAAGGGCAACCAGGGCTTCAGATAGGAGAAGCTGTACAAGCTTGAAGTATGAGGAAGATTCCAAAGCAAGCAGATGAAGGAGTACTGAGTAGGGGCAGGGTGTGATAGGAAATAACACTGTAGCCTCCACAAGTCCAATGGAGACGAGAGAAATGACTAAAGGGGGCTAATAAGAGTAACTCAGTGGTAGAGCACTTGTCCAGCATGTACAAGGTCCTAGGCTCCACCACAGGACACACACACACACACACACACACACACACACACACACACACACACACACAGAGAGACAGACACACACACACACATAGACACACAGAGACACACACACACAGACAGACACACACAGACAGACACACACACACACACACAGAGACAGACACACACATAGACACACAGAGACACACACACACACAGACAGACACACACAGAGAGAGACAGACACACACAGACAGACAGACAGACACACACATACACACACACAGACAGACACACACAGACAGACACACAC
Organism: Cricetiscus sungorus; assembly: GCA_030556225.1. NCBI lineage: Eukaryota > Metazoa > Chordata > Mammalia > Rodentia > Cricetidae > Cricetiscus > Cricetiscus sungorus. The sequence continues at coordinate 130,850,005 of JANBXA010000734.1, forward strand.
ACAGACACATACACACAGAGACAGACACACACACACAGACAGACAGACACACACATACACACACACAGACAGACACACACAGACAGACACACACACACACAGAGACAGACACACACACACATAGACACACAGAGACACACACACAGACACACACAGAGAGACAGACACACACACACAGACAGACAGACACACACATACACACACACAGACAGACACACACACACAGACACACACACACAGAGAGACAGACACACACACAGACAGACAGACAGACACACACATACACACACACAGACAGACACACACAGACAGACACACACACACAGAGACAGACACACACACACACACATAGACACACAGAGACACACACACACAGACACACACAGAGAGACAGACACACACACAGACAGACAGACACACACATACACACACACAGACACACACAGACAGACACACACACAGAGAGACAGACACACACACACAGACAGACAGACACACACATACACACACACAGACACACACAGACAGACACACACACAGACACACACACACACAGAGACAGACACACACACACAGACAGACAGACACACACATACACACACACACAGAGAGACAGACACACACACACACAGACAGACAGACACACACATACACACACACTGACAGACACACACACACAGACACACACACACAGAGACAGACACACACACACACACATAGACACACAGAGACACACACACACAGACACACACAGAGAGACAGACACACACACAGACAGACAGACACACACATACACACACACAGACACACACAGACAGACACACACACAGAGAGACAGACACACACACACAGACAGACAGACACACACATACACACACACAGACACACACAGACAGACACACACACAGACACACACACACAGAGACAGACACACACACACAGACAGACAGACACACACATACACACACACAGACAGACACACACAGACAGACACACACACAGACACACACACAGACACACACAGAGAGACAGACACACACACAGACAGACAGACACACACATACACACACACAGACAGACACACACACAGACACACACACACAGAGACAGACACACACACAGACAGACACACACACACATACACACACACAGACAGACACACACAGAGAGACAGACACACACACAGAGACAGACAGACACACACATACACACACACACACACCTCTATATAAGGAAAGAATATGACATAAAGGCCTTCACAATAATTGATGCGAGTCACAGCTGTATTGATGTTTAAGTTTGAAATATTTAAAAATAGGACTAGATGGTTCAATGGTTAAGAGCACTGGCTTCTCTTTCAGAGGGCCTGGGTTCAATTCCTAGCACCCACATGGCAGCTCACAACTGTCTACAATCCAGATTCAAGAGATTTGACACCTTCACATGGACATACATACATGCAGGCAGAACACCAATGCACATAAAAGAAAAACAAATAAATTATTTTGAAATATTTGAAAGTGAAGGTTTATCTATCTCGTAGCCAATGAGTTTGGGTCCAGCTCTACCATCCCTAGCCCAAGTCCATAGTAATTACTTACCTTCTCCAAGCCTCACTTTTTTAAAGTGTTTTTTATTATTACATTTATTCCACATATGTGTATGTATACTTGCATGGATGCACACGCTTGTGAGTGGAGGTCAGAGGGCAACTTGTGAGAGTTGGTTCTCTCGTCCCACCACGCGGGTACCAGGGACCAAACACCGTCAGTCAAGTTAGGCAGCAGGTGCTTATACCCACCTGCTCAGCCATCTTACTCACGCTCTCCCCTTTTTCCGACTCCATAGTCTAGGCTGGTGTCATACATACAGCCACTGTCCTGCCCAGACCCCTGAATTCTGGGTTTACACATGTGAGAGCTATCACGCCCAACTTCATTTTTCAATCTGTAGGATGTAACACCACCTATAAGCTAGGCCAACACCAACCCTAGTAGCTGCTCTTTAGTACCTATGCTGAAATCACCTCTGTTATTACGCTATTGTTCAGACTGAGTAGAGAAACTGAGACAAGGCGAGGTTTGGTAGGACGGAGACTTTTCTCTCTTCTATTCCCCCATTAACACCTGGAGTGTGTGGGGGGGGGCTTTTACTCATTCATAGACGAACAACTAAGACTCAAGAGGCTGAGCCAACAGCTGGGGATGTAGCTCAGTGGGTAGGGTGTGTATCTAACAGGCATGACGTCTTGCATATCACATATTGCACAAACAAAGTGCGGTCGTGCACACCAATAATCCCAGCACCTGGGAGGTGGGGGCAGGGGGATCAAACACTCACAGCCACCTTTGGCTAGTTCTGGCCTGGTTCCTCTCAAGTGACAGAGCTGACAAGCAGAGAAACCAGGACAAGAGTTCCATTCCACCCTTCCCTCAAAGAGCAGGCTCTTGCCTGCACTTCCTACCTCCCCTAGACCCAGTCAGGGGTACTGCCTTGCCCCCCCCCCAGCCCTGGGCTCCAGAAGGGACTAGTCTGAGGAGGTCCCAAGTGCTGGGGGCACCTCGGCTGCTCAGAAGTCCTTCCCACTGCTTTCCTGGAACCACGGGAGCTGCCATCTGAGGCTGTGAGTAGTGACAGCTGATGCTGATGGGCACAAGCAAGAGGATGTCACAACCGGGCCCTGACTGGAGCAGGCTCCCTGGGCCCCAGCTTTTTGTGGGTTCCAAAAGGGCCCCTTGGGCTCTGGCCGAGCTGTTCCCAGGCCCTGCCTCCTGGGAGAGGCGGAGAAGGTCCATTCAGGAGGGTCGAGTCCCACTGTGCTCTAAGCCTCTTTCTTCCCACTTACACGTCTCAAATGCTTTTTGTCCTTCCGGCTTCCCATGGATTTGGGCCAAGTGACAAGTTGGTGCTGTGGACATATGTCGTCGCCATAATGGGAATGTTGACCTCACACTCTCCCTGCTGGGGCCAGGCAGCTTGCACCCCGCCCCTGTGCTTGGCAGCTTCTGCTCTTGGGCTCATCCAGGGCTCCTTCCTGAAGCCCAGCTACATAATGCATTCATGGCTACCGGATCTTAGCAAGCATCGTCTCCATCGTCTGCCTCACACTTCAGCGGCCTGTGCTTTGGGAATCTCTGAGGAGTCACCTCCTCAAGGTGCCGGGAAGACAGCTCAGTCAGTACAGTGCTGGCTGTCAAACATAAGACCTGATTCTAGAACCAGGCACAGTGGAATCAGAACCCCTGTTGGAGTTCGTATACTCTTAGCCTGTGAGCAAAATCCAACCAGTAAACATGGTTAGCTATGATAGCTTCCCCATAAACACACAAACTTTGTAGATTATAAGCTTTTGCAAGACTAAACCCCATCTCCTGCAGAAAAAAGTGGGGGTGGGGGAAGGGTACCCTCCGATAGCTGCTCTCTATGGGACACCATTGTCCTAACATGAACGGCACACTTGATCATAAGCCAGGCCAGCTTCTGGGTCTGGGGTTCTCTAACCAAGATCCTTGTGATTTATTATCTGTCTGACTTTGAACTTGATCTCCCATTTAGGCAGTAGATAGGGGCTGTATTTCTTGCCTGTCAAACGTTTAACACAGCGGGTCTCGACCACTTTGGGAGTCGAACGACCCTTTCACAAGGGTCACATATCTGATATTCTGCATATCAGATACTTACATTATGATTTATAACAATAGCAAAATTACAGTTATGAAGTAGCAATAAAAGTAATTTTATGGCTGGGAGTCACCACCACATGAGGGGTCGCAGCATTAGGAGGATTGAGAACCACTGGTTTAACTCATGAAATCCCACTAATGCGTCGCCTGGGCCCATCCTTCACTGTGTCTCTGCAGGTGATGCCAGAGAGGCATCTCTACCCACCCATGTGTCACCACAAGTATTCAGCTCCCTGTGCTATGAGCCAACCTGTGCTCCAAAGTAGATCTCACAGCAATGAAAGAATCACACCGGAAGCTTTGCCATCCTTCCCTCCCTTGCACGTGACGGTCCGTGACCACAACAAGAATGACAGCCATAGTCAACACCTTCAGATTCTTTTACCGTCAAATGAACACATATCCCTGTTGGCTGGAATTATGACTCCTAGGGAAACTGAGGCCCGAGGGGGTAAATCTATCTATCTCAGGACCTTACCTTCAACTCCCATGTCATGGGCCGAAGGCCTCTCTTTAACCTTCAACCTCACACAAGGTCTTGAATAAGCTTGTCCCTGGCCACCCTCACTAATTTGGAAGTTCCCTGATTTTATATCTGTCGGGAACTAACTTAGGTATGGGTCACAAGGTGACCAGAGGCCCTGCTTGCTCGGGACAGATTACACTAGAAAGATACAGAGAGGCAAGTGCTGTGCTGGGGTGGAGTGGAGGGAGCAGAGGGCAAGGAATGGTCCTCCTGGCTTCCCATCGCCCTCATCCTTGGGCTATAAATTGCATGGACTAAACCGTCTAAAAGGTGGTGCCCTATATGTCCTTGCCCCAACGAACCCAAGGCCACTCTGTTCCCATGGAAGTCTAGATCATAATCTGGGGCACAGGCTAGCCCAGAGCACGCAGAAAAAGTGTATCAGTGATGGCGTGAGAGGGAGGAAGCCCAGAACTTTGAGTGTCTCCTCTAAGGTGCACTTTGGTGAAGAGACAGTTACTCCAGTTAAACAGTGTGTCAAGTCTCTGGCAAGAAAAGGGCCTCTCTTTAAGGCCCGAATGGAAATGAGACCATGAGTTTCCTCCCTTCCTGGGAGCCAGGGATGACCCTGAGCTGGCTTTGGGACTGTTGCAAACTGGTAAGATGCCAGAGGATGGAAAATTTTGTGACACCAGCCCCTACTGTTCAAGAAGTCTTACACGGAAGCTGGGAATGGTGGCATATGTTTGCAATCTCAGCACTTCGGAGGCTGAGGCAGGAGGACTGCCACAAATTTGAGGCGAGCCTGGGCTATAAAGTGAGACCCTGTCTCAGAAAACCCAAGCTGGTAAGATGAATCAGTGGGTAACAGGTTCCCACACAAGCCTGATGACCTGATTGGATCCCTGGGACTTCAGTGGAAAGTGAGAACCCACTCCTCTGACCTCCACAAACATGCCATGACACATGCATGCCCACGTTCACACACACACACAGTAATATATATGTATGTATGCATGTATGTATAAATGTATATATAATTTTATTTGTTTATGTCCTAACTAAAGCTACAAGTCGTACAGTCTTACATAGGCTGGGCAGGTAGCTCAGTAAAGCCCTGGCCTAACATGCTTCCAGCCTTGGTACACCCTCAGTATAGCAGAATAAGGGAAAGGAAAAGTCTACTACTGTTGGGCTTTGACCCCTAGGGTGCTTACTGTAGACTAATGACAGGTGAGAACACGAGAAGTAAGGGGGCCAACCCTCCAGCTGTCCCCAGGGCCACGTTGGCACTTCCAATCTCTGTCCTAGTGCCCTTCTCCACAAGGGTCCTGGCTGACACTACGTGGAACAGAACAAATACCTCCCAAAGCCATCAGCCTGCTGAGCTAAGACCAGGGGGCTGCTTGTTGCCCAGCAGCATCCCACACAGTACTTTCTGTAGTGTCCTCCCCTGACTGGGGTCCAGCACCTGGCCCTGAACCTAAGAGCTGAAGCTCAGGCCACATCATGGAAGAGGCGGCCAAGGTCCAGGAGACCCCTGAGCAATTGTCTTCAGGTCCCCACAGAGTCTGGGCCAGACTCAAGGGTCCAACTTGGACCTGCAGAGCCTGGAGGGCAACACCAACACGTGCTGCAAGGTGCTGGCGAGTCACCCAGTACCTGGGAAATCTGAGGAGGCGGCTCCGGCTGACCGTGGCCATGTGGCGACGTGGGCCTGAGAAGCTAGACTGACTTTCAGAGAAGCCAGATGCGTGAATTTTTCTATAACACTATTCTTCTTTATGTTGGCTAAGCACTCAGTGGGACTGGCGATTTCTGGGCTCTGTGGAGAGGGCTCAGTAACGGCAAGCCACTGACTTTGGATGGGTCGCATTTTTTTCCTCAGGCCTCAGTTTCCCTGTCTCTGAATTGGGTCCGCTGGCTCCTGCCCCCTTGGAGGGTGGCCACAGCACTCACGAGGCTCCTGACCCTTCAGTCCTTCCTGTGTCAGCTCCACGTTCCCCGACCTCAGTGGAGGAGCCCCCACTATGCACAGCGTCTACACAAGATTTGTCTAACTTATAACAACATTATTCTGGCCATTATGACAGAGATTACGTTTTTATGGCAGGTTTGTGAGCCCCAGAACACTCCCACCTGCGTTATCTCAGGATGCTGATGGAGTTGGAGGCTGGACAGCTGCCTCGGAGACCCTTGCCGGAGCGGAGCCTATCTCTGAGCTTGAAGCCCGACTGCAGAGGGAGCAGAAGAGGAGCAGGCCCCCCAGTGCTACCCAGACCCAGTTTGAATCCCAACCTTGCCACTCCCTGGGTGACCTTAGGACAGTCGGTATCTGGGTTTCCTTTGCTTTGTCTGCAGAACTGATGTGACCACATGGGTCACCATGGACCCGTGGGACACACAGACAGGTGCGGCAGTGTCTGCAGAGAATCACAGCCATCGTCACCTTCATGGCAGGAAGTACAAACCAGGGAGGCACTGGGCCAGAAGCAGAGTAGGAACCTGGGGGCTCTGGGGTGTCAACTGGGCCAAGGCCTTTGAGGAAATGGGGGTGGCATTAAACTAGGGCCAGGCCTTTGAGGGAAACCCTCCAAGACAGGCTGAGGGGCCCCTTGCTCTCCAGCAAAGGCCAGTTAAACCCTGGTTGTAGAACACACAGTCTTACATGTCTGCTGTTCCGCTGCAGGTGAGGGCAGGCCCAGGGAGAGGTGGGGACAAAGGACCGAGTGAAACAACCCCACCTTCCCCAGCTCTGAGCCCAGTTTCTGACTAGGATCCAGCAACTGCAGCTTTTCTAATGTTTCTTCACACTCATCACACCTGAGACTCACTCAGCTCACCTTCCTCCAGGGAAGGGGTCAGGTCCCACAAACACCTCGAGAGCTCGGGACTCATTCCCGCATGACAGGGTATGGAACTAGAACTCAGAGAGGGTAAGGAACAAGCCTAAAGACACACAGGAAGAGATGGTGGAACTCCATATGTGTACATGTGTGTACGTATACTGCTTACAGGACAGCAGGGAAGGGAGTCGGGGCTACACCAAAGGACTTGGGGACAGTAGTCCTATCTCACTTATGCCACCAAATGAATCCGGGCATGGCTGAGTATCGGGTTACTCAGCTGGTACAGACCTGTATGCTAGCTTTCACTTCATCCTCGCAGAGCCTCCAGCAGGCCCCGTCTGCCACTTACAAAAGAGGAAACTGAGGCTCTGAGTGACACTGGCTTAAGGCCACAGGGTGGGAAAGGTTTTTCTCTTCAGAGGGTGTACCCACTCCCAGGGCATATAAGGGCCCGTAGGAGGGGGAGCAGGTGGCTCTGGGATGCTCACCTAATGAAGCCCAGGCTTCAGTGGCCTCAGCAAGCCCCAGGTGACACGGGAGTCCCCCTCCCCCACCTTCCGGAAGGCAGCTGCTCTAAAAGGCCCTAAAACGCTTTCAAGGCCTTATCAGGCCTGCTTCGCTGATGCCAATCAGGAAGCTACCAGGTGCTGCACCAACGGCCACCCCACCCCTTGGAGCTGTACAAACATTCCTCCCTCCCACTCTCCACCCGCCCTACCTCCTTCTACTTAGCAGCCACCAAGAGGTGCCAGGAGGTGGGCACAGGCTCCGCTGGACATCCTTTCAGCCTGGCCTTTCCCAGATCCTGCCTGGCACAACTTCTCTCTCAGAAGTCCTGGGCTGCACCTCAGGTCACTGGGGACAAGTGTCACTCGATGACAGAAAGATTGGAAGGATGTTTAAAATGGAGATTCCCTCCACCTACCACCAAATCGCCAGCTGAGGCCAGCACACAGATCTGGTCTGCCTCTGCCAGGAACTCCAACCTGACCTACAGGCTTCAACCTCAACAGGAGCCCAGGGTCCCTCCTGCCAGGCTTCTGTCACCAGCCAGCTCCGCCCTCCACCCACCCTTTCTATATGCAAGGATCTTGCTCCACCATAGCTCATAGATGAACACAAACAGGTAGAGTGGATGGGATGAGAGCCTGGGCTGAGAGTCCTTAAAGATGCCCGGAAGGGGCTAGGGATATGTCTCAGTTCATCACGAGCATACTTACCTAGCATGCAAGAGGCCCTGGGTTCAATCCCTAGCACTCCATAAACCAGGAGTGATAGTGTACAGCTTAATCCCAGCAACAGAGGCAGGAGGACCAGACTTTCCAGGTCTTTCTTGGCTACAGAGCCGGTTCGAGGCCAGCGTGAGCACCCAGAGAATGTGTCCCTACAAAGACACTTATTTCAAGGAAGGGGTGAGAGACAGCAAGGACATCCTGCAAGAGGCACTGATGGATGGTCAAGACCCCAGAGGTAGGAAACCGACAGCTGAGGTACCTCCCCAGACAGGGTGACCAGGGTGCAGAGACCCAAGGGGCTTCCCCACAAGGTCCTAGATGTGGAGTCTGAGTCTATCCAGGGGTAAGGGGAGCAAGGCATCTGTGTGATGAAATCAGAACAGAGGCCTGACACTCAAGCAATCACAAGGCCACGTAGGCAGACACATCCAAGCCCAGCCATCGGGGACTACACCTACAGGCAAGGAAAGAAAGGAACCCTGGGCCCTTTCTTTATCTCTATGCTGGGTGTCTGGCAAGGGAACCATAGGAGATGAAGAGAGTGTAATCACCTATTCCCAAACCACACAGCATGCAATGTTCGCATTTGAACCCAGATGCATTGCTCCAAGAAGACAGTGTCTTCACCCACACCATCTATGAAGTCAGCAGCCTCTGGTCTCTACCACAGCCAGCCTCTGTCCCATCCATAACATGTCGCCGAAGCTAGATGGATGGATGAATGAATGATGGATAGAGGGACAAATGAAAGAATGATGAATGGACAGATGGGTGGAGGATGGATGAGTGGGTGGAAGACAGAACAGGTCCATCTGATTATAGTTTTCCAGTGCTGGGTTTTAAAGTGAAGCCCGGCTTTCACTGACTTAGACATACACTAAAGCTACCTCCTCGAGAAACAGAAAAAACAAACATACATAGGAAACAACTTTAAATTTACCCCACATTCACCAGGGCTCCAGGCAGATGAAGCCCCAGAAGACAGAACTGGGCTCCCAGTCCTCATCAGAAAGGGTCCATGTGGCCCCTTGGCTGAATTGTCTGTTCCTCACTCTCAATACACTTCCTTGCATCCCTATTCTGACCATCCTCAGACTCCCCTTCCTTCCAGGAAGGTTTCCTTGGTTACCCCCGCCCTTTTCTTCTCTGATGCTCGACCAGTGTTCACTCACTCAACACTCCATCCATTGGATGCACCTTAGCTGGCTGCACACTTGTCACCGAGTGCTCTGGGTATCAGAGCAAGCAGCCCTGCACATTGCAATGCCACAGCCAACACGGCAGCTTGAATCACTTCCTCCTGGGGTTCACGGCCCAGAGCACCAGGCAACATGAAACAAGGAAACTAATGTGGGTGTTAGGAAGCCAAACCGAGCGGTTAGGATACAAAATACAAAGTAGCAAAACTGGCATTTGTTTTGGGTGATACTATCAGAGAAGGCCTCTCCGAAAGTGGCATTTGAGCAGTTCCATGAACCATAACTACAAGCATACAAAAGATCCAGGGGGTCTTGCCTCTAGGAAACTCAGTCCAGATCACTGGATACTGTGACTCTACACGACCAAATCTGGATTATTCTCAACATCCCCAATGACTGAAGTCATTTGTCTTCCCAAACACACATCTGACCAGGTCCCTCAGTAAACAGCTCAAGAACCTTCAATGGCTCCCCACTTCCCTCCGTATCCAATCCATACCCCCTTAGTCATCTATCCCTGCCTTTCTGCACCTGCCTGTTCTCCCTCTTGTGTCACCTCACACTGGTGCCCTCAAGGCACACTCCCCTAGGTCACACCCAAGGAAATGCCAGATCATCTGGCCCCTGGGCCTTTCCATATGCTGCTGGCTTGCCAGGCAACATTTTCCTCATCCTCATAGTCCCAAAGTCAACGGCCTCAACTCTGAAGAGACCAATCTGTAAAAACGCCAGGTGGCTAAGAAAGTTCATTGCCGGGAGAGTGGGGAGTGAGAAAATGAAACACAGCATCGAGCCATAAAAGACGAAATAATCCTTTTCCAGCCCAAACTGCACCCCTAGGTGGCCCTCAGCTTCCTCCTGGCAGTGCTCAGGGACACACTTCACACATTCACTCTTGCCAACTATTTTCTGTCAGCCTGTCCCCTGTCTCCCTGCCTGCCCCAGGGTCGAGCACCACCCAGCCAAAAAGGAAGCACCATAAATATTTGGAGAGCAAACGAAGGGCTGTGAGGGGGAGACCTCAACCTTTATTCCATATAGTAGTGAGTCGGCCACCGTCCTCTGTCAGATGTGTCTCAGAGTTTCTCTGCCTTGTGACGCCCCAGCTCCAGATGTTCAACACTTTGCTTTTCCTGGAGGGGTCTTGTGGTTTGGACGGGACACTAGAATCACCATTCTTGTGGAAGGGTTCACTCCCCAACACACACACACACACACAGCATGCACACATGCATGTGCACACACACACACACACACACACACACACAGCGTGCACACATGCATGTGCACACACACACACACAGCGTGCACACATGCATGTGCACACACACACACACACACACAGCGTGCACACATGCATGTGTACACTATCTCCTCTTGAGCACCCCCTTTCCTCTCGAGCATTCCACAGGCTGGAGCTGGGAATCCTTAGGTAATGCTCAGGCCAGCTTTGTGGGAGACAGAGCAGCAGGAAGAGAAAGGAAGGTGGGCAGAAGTGTCCTCATGGCTCTGGATGCCAGAAACAAGAGCTGTGTCGTCTTCCCTAGACTCTGGCCTCCATATTGCCCCACAAATGGGGCTGCATCCAGGAGAATCCAAGTGTTCCCGGATGTGCATCACCAGCCATCAGTCATCCCACCTTCCCAGCACAAAGGCCATACCTAATTCTTGCAGTGGAATAATTTCCCCATCCACTATTCAGTGTGATCCTTATAATCACACAGGTGGGACAGCCACTCTGATCACCTTTCAGTGACAGATGGAGAGAAGGAGGCCTGGCAAAAGGATTATGGAGTCCTGAGAGAATAGCCAAAGGCCCTACCTAGGGAAACTGAGGCCCCTACAGAGAAGAGAGCTGACCCAGGCAGGGTCCTGAGTGAATTTGAAGCAGACCCCTGCAACTCACCTCATACTGTTTCTCAGTCCAATATGAGCTGATCATGATGGATTGAATTCTCAAGCGCCCTCCTACTCCTGCCCCCAAATGGGCAGCCATCCCATCTTGTGACATCAGCCACCAACCAGCCCTGTGTCCAGGGCCAGGGCTCAGTCAGGCCATGGCCCCCCAGATTCTAACCACCCACTTGCCAGAGCTGGACAGACGTGGCCCTTCCATCTACCCCACGGTAATTAAAAACACACCCAGGCCTTCTCAAACGCGCAAGAGAGGCCAATTTTCCTCCCCTCCAGCCCCACTGACTGCAACCTAAATAGCAATATTTATGCCAAGCTCCCCATAATACTGTAAACATCCCAACGTATAGTGGGCCAGCACATGAGTCATTTCCCCAAAGCCAGTATAATAAGTGGTACACCAACCAAATCCCAGGGAGCTCCCCGCCAGCAGCCGGGCTCCAGGGCTGCCCTCCACACCCAGGGCCCGTGGCACCCTCAGTGCCCTGGCCACCCCACTCTGGGAAACCACAGGCAGCCGCCAAATCCTGCAGGAGCCGGAGGACAGCTGCCTTGGTGCCAAACAGGATGGCTGCCATCCAAGGACCCCCTTCACTCCCCCCAACACTGCGGTCACTAAAATGCTCATTACTGAGAGAGAAACTAAGTTCTAGCACGGCGTCCCACACCGTGGTTGCGCCTGGACCCCTCAAGGCTTCTTCATACTTCACCCCAAAGTGGTCCAAGAATAAGACACTCAATGCCTCACCCCTCAAACCCCGGTGGCACACTCCTAGAACGGGTCACCCTCTTTAGGGGCAAGAAAACTCAGCCAATTGTTTCAAAAACCTCAGACTCGGGGCCTATTTTTAACACCCAATGGCTATGGGTGAGATGGGATTTTTCTGAACCCACAGTTTCTCTGTTAAAAAAACGAGTAAAAAATTCGACCCTTCTGGCTTCCTGGAAGACTTCTCTTGAAGGACTCAACACGACTGTCGGTCGGCCGGCCAGCAAGCACTTTGCAAAGAAGGCTTCAAGTACCTTGTCAACCGTGCAGCACGCTGTAAACCACTGAGAGCAAAGTACTTCATAAACTGTGAAGCGATTGGCAAACTGTAAAGCGCAGTACACGTGAGAACCATTATTAGGATTCACGCCTGGTCCTACCAGTCCAGCCATTCCTGGCGGACACACCCAGACCCCGCTAACAACTTTCCCTCCAGAGCCAGCGAGCTGCGACCACCTGGCAGCCACTCCCGCCCCCGGGGGGTCGGGTGGTACCACAGCGCGAGGCCTCGGGGAGAGGCCAGGAGACCCAGGCCAAGGCCAACAACACATGGCAAAGCATCTGGTCTGGGCTCTGACGGCAGCTGGAGAGTTCTCGGGGCTCCAGACTCCACGCTGAGCTCTGTCGCCCTCGGGGCGGTGGCCCGCGGAGGTACCCGGAGGACCCCGCGCGCAAGAGAGATGCCCATCACCCCATCCCCCGCTCAGTCCTGCTGGGGAGGGGACCCCATTGTACGCCGCGGGCGACCGGGCGGGCACGGACGAGGGGGAGGGGGACACGAACGCGCCGCTCCACTCCGCGGGTCCTCTTGCTCTTCGGGTCGCCCAGGCTGCATCCAAGGGGGCGCGGCCCGGGATCCCCAATCCTTGGCGCGGCCGCGATGCCTCCCTCGGAACGCTCCCTGCCAAACTTTGCAGCGCCCACTGAGCGCCGGGCCCGCGCCCCTGAGCTGGGTGCTGAGCCCGGCCGGGCCAGCACCGGGCTCTGCGGGGATGCAAGGACCGGGGTGGCCGGCGCGCAGTGGGCAGAGCCCCCGGCCCTGGGCGGCGCTCGCCGGGCTGGCTACAAAGCCTCAGCAAGATGGTCCCTTCGCCTCCTCCTGGCACAGTCAATCAGCGCCCGCCGCTCGCCCGGGCGCCCGCGGGGCCCCGCGTCCTCCCCAGCGGTGGCCGCCGGCCACACCTCCCCGCGGCCACCTGCGCCCGGCACTAGCCCCCGGGCAAACTTTGCGACCGCGGGGCCGAGTGAGGGGGCGACCCAGGGCCGAGGCGGCCGCTCCCCGCCCCCATCCCCGCTCACCTTCCACGGCGGCTAGCAGAGGCAGCAGCAGCAGTGCAGCCCCCAGCCTGCGCACGGCCATTGCTGCGCTGCCGGGAGCCTCGGGCCGCGGCGCCGCGGGGACCCCGGGGCTGGAGCGCGCTCCCCGGGCTCGGGGGGCCGGCGGGGAGCGGCGGGGCGCGGTGCACACACACACGAGCCGCCGCCGCCGCGCAGCCAGCAGAATGAGCCATCCAGCCCGGGCAGAACGGGGACCCGGGCTCCGCCAGCACTGGGCACGGCCCACCTGAGCCGCGGGCGCGGGGGGAGCAGGGGTTGGACTGCCAACCCTGCTCCTGTATCCCACGTGCCCACGGGCTGCACCACGCCCAAAGCACTGCCTTCTTAGTCTTTTATGTCCCTTTGGAGGGAGCAGCACCCGTGCTGGAACACCGTGACCCCACGCACCCGGGTGTCCGGGACCCCGAATTCCCCCCCGCGCAGCAGTGGTCTCTCCCGGCGCTGTGGCTCCTCCAGATAAAGCAGCGATTTCAGCCCAAATGTTTCTCAATTTTTATTGAATGCTGCAAAGCCGAGATCGTCTGGCGCGGCTGACAGGAGCAGAGAGAGGGGACCCGGGGCGGGGGGGCGGGGAGTGAGGAAGGGGTTGCCCAAAGCTGAGGGATTGGCCCTACCTGTCAGGGCCGGGAGTGCCACCCCCTTGCAAGAGCCCTGCCACCCGCGTCCCTGCAGCTTCGAAAGGGACTGAACTGCAATGAATGAGGAGGGAAAAAGAGGGGGGAGCTGGGAACAAAACAGGCGGCTTTCCCAGGCTCTGGGGCTGGGCTGGGGCCTCCGCCTGGGAGAGTGGGCCTTGGCGCTCGCCGGCGGGCCCGGGGTTCTCTCTGGCAGGGGTGGCGGGCCCTGGCAGGCAGACCCCAGGCCTTTCCTCCTCGCCTTGTTGTCTTGCGCGAGCCCACCGGCCCCTCCCCGCGGACCTTTCCAGACGCACATTGTATTTCTCCTCTGTTGATCTGGTTCCCGGTGCAGTTTGCGTGCAGGGGTGTGGAGGAGGCCCAGGGGGTGCCTAGCGACAGCCCCTACTCCACCCCTCGATGGAATGGACCTGTCTGGACTGCTCGGTTTTTTGCGTAGCTGTCCCTTCAGGGAGGACACAACCCCTTGTTCCATTTCTGCGGGCCCAGCCTGCTCTGACAGCCTTCATCACCGTCATCATTAGCGGGCTTGCTGAGGCCGGTGGTGGGCGGACTGTAGGGACCCTGCGGGAGCCACCCAGGCAAGGCCCCTAGCCTTTGAGATCCGCGCTCCTGAAAACACGCTTAGCCAACAGCATTGGCCATGCTCTTTGCAGTGGGCGGAAGAGTGCCCTAGAGGAACTGGCTGTTAAAAGTCCAAAGCAGACATCTCCAGTGTCTTTGTCCCACAAACTAGCAAAATGTCCCAGAGAGGTCTTTCCTTCAAGGCCCATCAGGCAGACAGTACTGAGACACCGACCGAGGTTTGGAGATGTGGGTCACCTTTTGAAGCTCTGAGAGTCCATTGGGAATGAGCGTCAACCTGGGAGGCCCCCAGGAAGAAGTGGGCCTTGAAAGCTGCAAAGGAGGCAGAACAGAAGTGAGCCAGGGAGAGTAGAAGAGAATGGGGGAGACACTCACCCCTGCCAACACCTTCCCCCCTCCCTGTTGCCTGTGGACTCCTGCCTGGGGCTTTAATTCTCTTGTTTCTGCTTGTCAGTTCCAAGGGACTTAGGGCTTGCTGGACTCTGAACCTATTCCGCTCTCCATCCCAGATGGCCCCTCCCCATTTTCAGAAATAATTGCCGCGCGCCCGTCTATTACATGCTGGGTGGATTCAGCCCTGCTTGTTTTCTGTCCCCTGGGGCCCTTGCCATCATCAACCCACCTCTAGCAATTGCATCCCTTCTTTGATTCAAACTACAAATACCAGACCCTAGCTTTCTTTGAGGACCCTGGTAGCCGGCATGAGGCTCAGGGCTGTTGATGTGTGCATACTTTTGTCTCGGCCATTGTCTCAACCCTGGTGGCACAAGCTGACTATCTCAGGTGATGAGACTGAGGACTAGGTAAGTCATCTGCTCAAGGTCACATAGCACGTTGGAACTAGGATTCAAATCCTGTCTGCCTGACACCAACCACCATCCCCCGGGGCCTCCCGTAGGTCCATAGAACCTGTTTATGTAATTAACCTAATTCCCATAGCCACTGAAAACCTTATCGAAACAGGTAGCTGTCTTCTCCTTTACCTAGCTAAACACACACTCACACACACACACACACACACACACACACACACACACACACACACACCACATCACAATACTGTTCCTCATCTTTCCCATCCTCTACATGGTCTCCCCCCCACCCCATATTTGGGATCCTATAGAATGTCTGAGTATTGTCATCGGGCCAGGGCCTTCGTCTCTGCTCTTTTGTCCCAGCCCAGGGTCCCACCCCACTAAGAGTCTCCACCAACACTGGCCTCTCTTTGACCGACACCCATTTGCTTAGGATGTTTCCTGAAAGATGATCAGTGCTTCTCTTGCTGGAGCCTCAGGATAGTTTGGCTGTCTTCGATTTGCATACCGCCTCTGTAACCTCAGCAGGTTGGGTGCTCCCTGGGGAGTGGGGGTGGGTGCTGGGAAGATGCTCCTCCCCAGGTGCAGAGGCTGGAGAGCTCTGGATCCAGACCTGGGTCCCTCACTGCCTCGGAAGAGCCGGCTGGAAGCTTCATTTGTCTAATGACAACAGCTCCTCGCATTTGCAATCACGCTTTAACAGTTTACAAAGCAGTGTTCACACCCATCAAGTAGGCTCATGATAATTCAACCAGGCGAGCCTCCCGCCCCCAGCACCAGCTTTTAGAAGGGGAAGCTGGGATTCAGAGAGGGAAAGGTCCTCACCCAAGTACTCACAGCCCAGTCCACTGTATGTTGCTGCAGTTTTACAGACTTTGATGACCTAATTTGTCTGTGTCTTTTTCTCTCTCATTTGATTGACAGCCATGAGTTGGGCATTGCCTGCATGCCAGGCCCAAGGGAGGCAGGAATGCAGCTGAGGACCTGTTAGACAAGACCCTGCAGGGAGTCCCAAATAGGGACAAAGTAATGGACAATGATCAGGGCCAGGAAGACAACAAAGCAGGGTGACAGAGTACTGACTGACCGGGATGGGGCTGTATGTGTGTGTGGGGGGGGAGGTGTCATGGAAGCCTGTCTGAGGAGAGAATATGAGAGCTGATAGCCAAGCCAAGCAAATTCGAGGAAGGGGCCTACTGGGTGTCTCCTAGTTGTCCTCCGACTGGCTTACTTGCCAAGTTATTGGACTGATGGAGGCCCTAAGCCGTGTGTGGATTAGAACACACCTCCAACCACTGCCAAGCTAGAGGATCTGAGCAGACTGTTCTAATTCTATCCTGCCATCTGTTTGCTGTGTGACCTCAGACAAGACCTTGACTTCTCTGAATCTGAGCTGGGGCATATATATTTCTACTCTTATGGAGCTCATAGGTCAACACTGCCCAAAGAAACCTAACACCAGCTCGTACGCATTTCTGGTAGCCACATTAAAAAATTAAATGGAGCCAGGCGGTGGTGGCGTACACCTTTAATCCCGACACTAGGAAGGTAGAGACAGGTGGATCTCTGTGAGTTCAAGGTCAGCCTGGTCTACAAAAACTAGTTCCAGGACAGGCTCCAAAGCCACAGAGAAACCTTGTCTCAAATAAATAAATAAATAAATAAATAAATAAATAAATAAATAAATGAATGAATGAATGAAAGAAGAAAGAAGCAGTCAAAGGTAACTTTAATTATTTAAATCAACAAATCAAAAGTATTACCATGTCAACGTGTAATTAAGGAACCATTTCATATCTTTCCTTGCCTTCTTTTGTTTTGAGACAGTAGTTCATGTAGTCTAGACCGGCCTTGAATGTGGCAGTCCTCCTGCCTCAGTTTACTAAGTATTGGGATTATGAGAGTGAGTAATCTGATATTTCACTTTTTAGCACGTCCTGATTTCCATCTGCCCCGTGTTGAATGCTGAATAGCCCCATATGACAAGGTGGGGAGGGGGCTGGGATGTGGCTCAGTTGGTAGCATGCTTGCCTAGCATGTGCAAGTCCTGGGTTCCATTCCCAGAGTTTCATTAACCAGATATGGTGGTGCACACCTCTAATCCCAGTACTCAGGCAGGAGGACTGAAAGCCAAAGGCATCCTCAGCTACATAGTGTGAGGCTAGCCTATGTTACATTAAACCCCATCTCAATAAATGTAGGCAGTGACAGCATTAACTGTCCTGCAGGGTGAAAAGTGAGATTTGTCCAAACTCTCCCAGGACGGATTCACAGCCTCTCCCTGAAGAAAGGGGGGAAGAGGGGGGGGGGGGGCTTCCCAGAGGATGGGCTGGGAAAGATCATCTTGACAGCTAGGATCTGACCCACCCCCCTCTTTATTTTTGTCTGAGACAAGGTCTCCCTAATGTAGCCACGGCTGGCCTGGAACTTGTTAGATAGACCAGGCTGACCTCAAATTTATGATCCTTTTGTCTCTCAAATGCTGGTTTTACTGACATGTGCTTGCATGCCCGACTGCCTTTCCTATACTGAGAAAAGTTTTTTCTTCCTTCTTATAAAATCACAACACATTCTCATTGTGAAGAATAAAATCAACAATGAACACTTCAGAAGAAATAAGATAAACAAGATCCACCCAACCTTCACCCCCACCAACCTGAGAGCCACAGCTTATCTTTTGTGACTAATTTCATGCTCAGTGTCCCTTTTTTTTCCTTTTGTCTAGGCACACATTTTTTTTTGGCATAACTACAGCCTTGCTTCATGCACAGTGCTCAGTCCTAACTATCTCCTCTTAGCACGGGGAGTATATTTGTTAGGTCATGACTTAAGGGAGATATACTACCCTAGGGACCAGAGGATGGACTCCTTGCTTCTCCTGAAGGCGACTGAGAACATAGCCCTTCCCCTCCCAGCGCATGATCCTCTGAGCACAGAGCAAGAGAGGACCAAGCAACCAGGAGGGGAGGACTCCCCTGAAAGCCACTCTGAGTCTGAAGTCTTTGTCACTGGGAGGTAGAGGTGGCTGGGCTGGGCTGAGGTTGTGAGCAGCTGGTTCCTCTACTGCCACCTGGTGGCCTTTAGCATTAGCGCAGTCTTCGGGAGCCTGGTCTGGACAGAGGTCTAACAGAAGACCGAGGTACTGGACTTTCATCTAATCCAGGCCTCTAGATGGGGTTCCTCAGGATCTACACGCCTGGTCAGTCCACCTTCCTGCTATAGGCCTCCATGGGTCCTCATCTGTCTTCTGCTGTGCTGACAGTTAAGGCTCCTCAGGGACTGGACCTCTCCATTCTCTGGCCCTGTTTGCTATGGTGTTCTCCTCCTCACAGTGTCCCAGTTCTTATCATCCTCAGCTCCACTCTGCCACATCCTCCGGGTCATCCTCAAAGTCCTGTCACATGGTGCCTACTCCATGAGTCCTGCCACAGACACGCTCACCAGCATGCTGACGACACATGCCTTGATTTTCTTGGCCGTCCCCCCAATTGTCTCAGCACAGAAAGAGGGGGGCTTTGAACTTAGAGAATGATACGCACTGAGTCCACTGAGGGCATGCGTGACCTTAACTTCCTTAATTCTCAGTTTCTTTGTTATTCTGTTTGTTGTTAGTTCTGCTCTTTGTGAGACTGTCTTGTTATGTAACTCATGATCCCCGAGCCTCAGTCTCCTGCATGTTGTGATTACAGGCATGCGCTGTATGCCTGGCTCTCGGTTTAGCTACAAAATGGATTCGAACCTTACAGTTCATTAAGAGGACAGACTGAAGCTGAGTGTGGTGGCAGAGACTTGTAATCCTAACAGTTAGCAATTGCTCAAGAAGGTTGGCAGTTCCGAGCCATCTCGGGCTACATAGTGTCTCAAAGACGAATAGTAATAAAGACTACAGACTGAGTATGCTGGCACATGTCCATAATCCCAGTATTTGGGAAGTGGAAGCAGGAGGCTCACAAATCACATTTGAAGCCTATTTCAAAACAAAACAAAATAGAATGAGGTTCCAATGCAAACACCTGCCTTAGAGAGTGTCTGAGACACACCAGTCTTCCTCCCCGATAGCCCACACCTCCTGTGTCCCCCGACCCTTGACAGGCCCATATCCTTGTTCTCTAGATCCCAGAGTCCAGCAAAAGTCTGGAACCTGGGCACTGAGTTGTTGATTGACACCTCTCCCACTGATAAAAAGAACCAGCTTGGCACCAGAAACAGGTGGCAAGACACTTTGAGATATCCGTGAGCCACTGGACGACAAAGATTCACTTCTTCCCTACAATTGAGAGGGCCTGGACTGTCTAACTAAAGCAAAGGGTCAAGGCAGAGGTGGGTGGGACCCAGGGTGGGTGGGACCCGGGGTGGGTGGGACCTGGGGTGGATGGGGCCTGACTAGTAGCCTGTTCGCCTATCATTCTCTTTGATCCTACCCCTTGACTGCAGAGGAAACTAAGACCCAGAGAGGAAGCGATTTGGCTAAAGTCATTCAAAGGACTCAGGAAATCTAAGCTGGGTGCCAGGATGCCTGATCCCCAGGTTAAGGCTTTCTGTAGCTCATGGCCAAAATGAAGATGAAACCGGATCTGAGTTCAAATCCCATCATAGTTTTTTGCCTTCTACACAACTTTTATGTCATGGAGCTTCCTGAGCCTTGGTTTCCTTGTAGCAGGAGGCCCTGTTAGAAGATGAAAGGGGCCAGAGATGGTGACGCCTTTGTAAACGGCAGAGTGCCATGCCCAGGTGAAAGGTTGACGCAGTTGCTTGCAGAGCCTGATACAGGTTGCTTTGATCTTGGCGCCCTGCAGTAGTACAGGGTTATATGACTGGCTGTTCACCCGGCTGCCCATTTCCCAATCTACTTCTCTTCAGGAGTTTGCAAGAGCTATTTGGATGGGTGCCTGGCAACGGAAGTGCAGTAGGATCAGCACTTCCTACTGGGTATGGCGGTGGGCAGGGATGCCTAGGAGAGCTGCCCCATCTAGGCACAGTCTTAATAATACATGTAGGCTGGATGCTGGGGCTGAAGAAACATGCCAAAGGTATGACACAGGCTACACTCATTCTTTAAGGATGTAGGTGTATGAGGACTAATGGGATCAGGTATAGTGAAAAAAGCTCCTAGCAAAAGTGAATCAGGAAGAGCAAAGATTATAGCTGGTTCACATTTAAAGAGAATCAGGCTCAAAATAGTGTTCCAGAAGTGTTTGACAACAGGATGGATGGATGGATGGATGGATGGATGGATGGATGGATGGGTGGGTGGATGGATGGAAAGGTGGGTAGGTAGATGGATGAGTAGATGGCTAACAGATAGGTAAGTGGGTGTGTTGATGGATTGCAGCATGAATCAATGGGTGATAGATCAGTGGATAGATCGAAGGATGGGCTGGCTGGCTAAGTGAATAGATGGACAGGTGGACGGATAGATAAGTGTGTGGATAGATGGCTGATGAGTAGATGGATAGATGGATGGATGGATGGATGGATGGATGGATGGAAGAGAGTGTGGGTAGATGGATGATAGATAAATGGATGGATGGACAGATGAGTAGGTAAGTAGATGAATGGGTGGCCAAATGGATGAATAGTAGGTAAATGAATAGATGGGTAAACTTATGGATAAATGGGTATATAGATAGATAGATGGACGCATATAACAGTATATGAGCAGATGGGTAGATAACACAGAGAACAGAGGATAATGACAAGCAGGTTGGCTTTCAGGAGATAGTGACATATGAGTTTAAATAAATTTTGGGTTTAAATTGACTTGAGAGTTTTTAAAAGGGCACAACCAGCTTTCAAAACTTAAGAGAAGCAGAACAGGCCTCTGCAGCTCTGCAGACTCCTCAGACACTGAGGCCTCTGAAAGCACTCAGATGTGGTGGCATCCGTGGCTGCTAGGTGCCATGATGAGCATCCTAAGGAAGTTACCCATCATCCCCCAAACCCTCCTACCGTGCTTTCTGAGGCCTGCGTGCTCTTCTCTCACTGGTTGTATCCCAAGCTCCCACCTCACCCAGCTGGCACTTTTAGCTCCTCTTGGGAGATATTAGGACTCGAGAGCCAGAGTGCCAGCCCAGAGCAGGTTGAGCTGTTCTGCTTTGCTTATTCTTGGATTCTGTGGGCATGGTGCATGGGGATACAGGGCTGGACTGGAACTCAGTCCCTATCTCTGCAACCATGGGAGGGAGTGCCTGGGGGCCAGGAGAATATCTGAAATGAGGGAGAAGAAGCTTTAGGGGAAGTGGCCCAAACATCTCAGACTTCACAGCTCTACTTGAGATCTGCTCCCGGAAAGTGACCTTCAAGGCATTCAGATCAACTGTACCACAGAACACCTTTTGTGACAGTGTTTGATCAGATAAGGACAGAAACTCAGCAGGCTTGTATTCAAAAGGGTCTGGTATCCCACTGCCATCATTTCATGAATCAACAGGCTCAGAGAAGGAAAGGGATTTCTTCAAAGTCACACAGCAAGGTAGAACACAGTGATATGAAGTTTTCCAGCTCCTGGAGGGGGACTGGCAGGTAGCCTAGACTCCAAGGAGAAGCTGGGTACAAGGAGATCAAGAGGAGCCCGAGGAGACTGGCTAGAAAGCTGGGCAGAGCTTCTCACTGTGACTCTCGCAGATGGAACTGGAGAGCAGCCAGCTTGTCGACTCCAGCTATTAACTAATAGCCTATTATTTCCCCCTAGGATTAATTTTTAAATGCAAATGGCATGTTTTTATCACACATTTGAACATTTAGAATCCACAGATCCCTGGTCAGAGCAAGGCAATCCTTTTCTACTGCCTGGAGAGGCCCAGGCAGTCCCTCGAGACCACAGGCAAAGGGAGGCATGGGGAGCAGGTTCCTCTCGTGTTCTGGAATTCCAACCCTGCACCCTTCCCATGATCAGTTGGAGAGGATCAAAGATGCAGAGATGGCGTCAGGAGACACGGTGGAAAACAGGGCCAGTCTCTTGGCTTA
This sequence comes from Cricetiscus sungorus, assembly GCA_030556225.1. Classification (NCBI taxonomy): domain Eukaryota; kingdom Metazoa; phylum Chordata; class Mammalia; order Rodentia; family Cricetidae; genus Cricetiscus; species Cricetiscus sungorus. The sequence goes on from JANBXA010000734.1 coordinate 130,872,459, forward strand.
GGGAAGTTCCCCTTCACTTCCATAGTATGACAAAAGGAAGCTGGCTCTGCATTGGATTGTGGGGATTATGCAAATGAAAACGTGGACTGAGATTTCTGAGTGCAGTTTGTTTAAGCTGCCACCAAGGCCTGTCCAGCAAATGTCCACCAAGGACAGAGCTAGCATTAGTTCCTTCATTGCTTCTAAAACACAGGGAGGCAGGTGGGGGACCCCAACAGAACAGAGCCCAGCCTGGTGGGACCCTGGAGCAGGCTGCCCTCCCTAGTAGAGGGGAGCTGAGAGCAGGGGCAGAGCCGGAATCTTATCCAGGTGAAACTGGGTTCACATACCTGCTCTGCCACTTGCTGGTTATGTGGCCCTGGGTGAGGTCAAGCCTTGATCTCCTCATCTGTGAAGTGGGAGGGCAGTGATCACTCTGGCTTGGTCGGTAAGGTGCTTGCTGTCAAGTCTGATGACAATCTGAGTTTGATCCTGAGACCTACATGGTAGGAGGAGGCAACTGATTCCTGTAAGTCTCTCTCTCTCTCTCTCTCTCTCTCTCTCTCTCTCTCTCTCTCTCTCTCTCTCTCTCTTTCTCTCACACACACACACACACACACACACACACGTGTACACATGTGTACTATGAACATGCATGCATGTATATGCACAGACAAACACAAATAAATGTAAAAACAAAACAAAAAGAAGATATGGTCTGTGCGATGCCTGGGACCCTGCTCCATCATGCCAATTATGGTGGTCCTTCTATAGTGCTCCTGGGGAGTGCCTGCAACAATAATTCATGCAATATCATAATAACAGTATTAGGATAAATAATCTATAATGCAACAGTGAGTTTTAGGGGCTAAGAGTGGTGGAGTGCTTGTCTAGCAGGTAAGTGACCCTGTGTTTTGTTCCCAGGACTATGAAAAAACAAAACATATTATCTTTGACTCTGAGGGAGGAGGAGATCCAGGACCCCAGGGACACCAGGGCCTGCAGTTACCCCAATCCCGTAATCCCTTATAGAAAATTCTATAGTATTTGGCTGTAACTCACGCAGAATACATCCTCCTGTATACATTCAATCATCTCTACATTACCTGCGTCCAGCACAATATAAATGCGGTGTAAATAACTGCCATACTCCCTGCTTAGGGTATAAAAGCAAAAAGAAAGTCTGTCTCTTTGCTACAAATGTGATTTATTTTCAAATATTTCTGATCTAACCTTTGTTGAATGCGTAGGTGCAGAAGCCATCGAAGAAGAGGGCTGCCTGGATGCAGTGACAGCAAGAAATGATATCATAGTAAATCATAGTAAATGCTTTTCCAGTACCTTCAGCACTAGGAGGGCTGCCCTGAGCTCAGCATATGTGAACTCACTGAAACTCAGGCACTTGGAGTGTATCATCGAGGCATGTATGACAGGAAGGGTCCCTCCTGTGCATCCTCCTCTAAGTTGATCCTGGCTGGCCCAGTGTCCTCAGCACAAGCTGCAAACACTTTACAAGAAGCACCCTGATGTTTGGGTCGGGAAGATGGCTCAACAGATAAAGGTGATTGCTTTCAGTCTGACAATCTGAGTTTGATCCTGGGGACCCACTGGTAGAAGGAAAGACAACTTCAATAAGTCGTCTTCTGACCTCCACACTTACACTATGGTGTATCTGTGTCTGCACACACACACACACACACACACACACACACACACACAAATGTGATTTTAAAAAAAAAAGGTAACATTTGTGGGCTGCATGGCTTTTGCAGCACTCAGGAGGCAGAGTAGGTGGATCTCTGTAAGTTACAGGCCAGCCAAGGCTACACTGTGAGACCCTGTCGCAAAATCAATTAAAATTTAAAAATAAAAATAAACATATCATTTACCCATGTTATTCATGCTGTGCATGGTGCTGCAGGGTTTTGGCTCATCCTCTCAATTTTCAGTTGTGTAATCACAGTGATATAATACTGGTAGAATGACATATATAGACTATAAGAGTATTAAATATTGAATAATCTTACATATAGAATATCGCAATCATTTTGCAGATAAAGACATGAAAGTTCAGAGGTTGAGTTTCTAACTGGCCCCAGCAGCAGACAAAGGAATCCACACCCACTTCTGCAGTCTGTCCAGTATGGCGGCCGTTGGTGTGACGCAGCTATTGAACACAGGCCACGTGCCGGATTGAGTGGAGATGTGTCTTGAATATCAAGTGCACACTGGATCTCAAAGATTTAGTAAGAAAAAGAGACTGCAAAATAGCCAGTGAGCTTTTTTCAAATTGCATTCATACTTTGATACGGGGAGAGGCATAGGCCCTGTCGCATGTAGGGAGGCCAGAGGACAACTTATGAGAGTTGATTCTTTCCACCATGGGATCAAACTCGGGTTGTCAGACTTAGTGGCAGGCCCCTTTACCCACAGAGCCATCTCACTGGCCTTTGTTTTTTAAAACTTCTTGGCAAAATGTTGAGATAATTTCATGAAATAGTGGGATAAATAAAATGTATTATCAAAATTAATTTCACCTGTTTTCCAATGTTATTTGAATTTTTTTTTTAATTCCACTTGTGATTTGTCTTCCATTTAATTTAATTTCTTTTCTATTTTTATTTTTTTTAGGTGGGAGATAGGATCTTAAAGCCTAAGCTAATTTTTTTTGTTTTGTTTTTTGAGACAGGGTTTCTCTGTATATAGATCCGACTGTCCTGATACTCACTTAGTAGACCAGACTGGCATTGAACTCACAGAGATCTGCCTGCCTCTGCCTCCTGCGTGCTGCAATTAAAGGTGTGCGCCACCACTGCCTGGCTTCAAGCCTAGGTTAAACTTGATGTCCACCTCTGAAGTTCTGAAATTATAGGCATGGGAAAAAATGACCATATTCTCTTCTCCTCTCCTCTCCTCTCCTCTCCTCTCCTCTCCTCTCCTCTCCTCTCCTCTCCTCTCCTCTCCTCTCCTCTCCTCTCCTCTCTTTTTATCCCCTCCCCTCCCCTCCTCTCCTATATTCCCTGTCTCCCTCTCTCCCTTCTCTTTTTATTGTTGTTGTTGATGATGGTTAGAAGATGGCTTCAAGCATGCTAGGCAAGTGCTCTGAGCTATACACCCCAGCCCTGTTGCCTATGGCTTTGCCGGGCAGAGTCTCACTAGACCATGCTGCCTGCAGAACATGCTAGGCTGATGAAATGATAGACTGCCCAGCTCTGGAGGATCATTTCCAAATCTCTGGCCATTGATAGCTTGAAATACGACTCATGTCATTGGATAAGTGCACTTTCAATGCTATTCTGCTTTAATTAATTTACATTGCAGGGTTAGTAGCCACATATGTCCAGTGGCTACAAGAGCTGGCAGTGCATTTCCAGACAGTCATAATTCTCTGTCTGGGGAGAGAGAGAGAGAGAGAGAGAGAGAGAGAGAGAGAGAGAGAGAGAGAGAGAGAGAGAGAGAGAGAGAGAGAGAGAGAGAGAGAGAATTTCTGGTGACTCCACAGGTGTTCTTGGACAGGATCTGGCTGTCAGCATTCTAGCTGTGGGCATGGAGACTCAGAGAAGAGTAGATCGCCCCTTGGCACACTGCTTGGCAGTGATGGAGGGGAGGTAACTCCCAGGTCTCATTCTGCTGGGGGACTGTCTCTAGGGCCCCTCCAAGCCTGATCAGCAGTTCCCCACTGGAAGCTTGACCCCCCACAACGCGCACTTTGGGAAGCGCTGTCCCGCTTTGGGAAGCAATGCCCCGCTTTGGGATGCCCTGTGTTTTGGGAAGCACTGCCCCCACCCCCACCCCCACCCCCACCCCCACCTCCCACCCTGCATTGGGAAGCACTGCCCTGTCCCCTCCCTTCAGCCCTTTACACCTGAATGATGGCTTGCCTTCAAGAGACTTCATCTTGTCCCCCAACTCTCCAGCATCTCCCAGGCCCCATACATTCTGTCCCCTATCTTCACGAACCTCTCGGATCCCTGGTACCCTGCTCCACCCCCAGCTCCCGCAGAGTATAAAAGCCTTGGCTTGGGGTAACTGATTTCCACAGCCCCTCGAGCCCATAGGCACTTTTGAACAGCCTGTGAATTTCCCAGTGCAAGCAATAGCAGAAGCCTCGGGCTTCCTGCCATCCTTCCATGCTAATAATGGGCTGGGTTCCCACCCCAGCTCTGCCACCCACTGCCTGTGTGACTCTGGCCAAGACATTCTCTCTGAGCCTCAACAGCTCTCTGTAAAATGGAGAGGCAGGCAGGCACTCCTCCTCGTGGGACAGGGTCCCATCCTGAGCAGCCCTCCTGCTGATCTGCCTACACCGAGAAAACACAATGAGTGGCTCAGCAACACCCAACTCTGCTGAGTATCAGTTTCTCCAGTAACTGTGTACCCAAATGACAGTCTGGGAAGGTACTGCTGGGCCTCAGGAGACTGAGGCAGGAGGGTTGCCATGAGTCTGAGGCCAGTCTGGGGTATAGTGTGGAAACAGACAGCTGGGCATGGTTGTTCATGTCTTTGATTTCAGCACCCAGCAGGCAGAGCAGGCAGAACTCTGGGTGTTTGAGGCCAGCCTGGTCTACGTTGTGAATCTAGGTCATTTGAGGCTAGGTGAGACCATTTTAAAGCAGAACAAAACAATTTCAACTGAAAGGAAACTGTTTCCTTTCCCTTTCAATACTTGGTGAAGCTAGAAAAAATCCTAAATCAAATAAATAAAATAATCATAAGTTGGACTATTTGAGACCTATCTGTGGTGATATCTAAGGGTTCTTTTCAAGTTTTTAATCTGTGTGTGTGTGTGTGTGTGTGTGTGTGTGTGTGTGTGTGTGTGTGTGTGTGTATGCTTGTCTATATGTGAACTACATATGTGTAATGCCCTGAGAAGCTAGAAGACATTGGATCAACCCAATGTGTGCGCTAAGAACTGAACCTGGGTACTCTGCTAGATCAGCAAGTGGTTTTAGCTGCTGAGTCATCTCGGCAGCCCCATCAAAGGATTCTTATGAATGTTAAGTATCTCAAGATTGAAAGTTTTTAATTTATTTATCAATTTACTTATTTGGATTTTTTTTTTTTTTTTTGAGACAGGGTCTCTTGAATATGTAGCCCTGGCTGTCTTGGCACTCACTACATAGACCAGGCTGACTTTGAACTCACAGAGATTCACCTGCCTTAGCCTTCTAAGTGCTGGGATTAAAGACGTACACTATTATGCTGACTGGATTTTTTTTTTTTTTAATATTTCAAAGTAGCATGTGAGATCATGGGAAATAACTGTGTTGTTTGTGGCTGGGCTCTCTGCCAAGTGCTAACCTCATCGTGCCCTCAGGCTACAGTGATTCAGGCTACAGTGACGCTGCAGTGTGTCCCCTTAGCTTCCCCTCCCCTCAAGAGGCAGAGACTTCCACGCAGGCGGCCTGGAGCTAAGGACATGCTTCTAAAGGGCGGCCGCAGAGAGGGAAAGATACCCTGTGGTTGGGAGCTGTCTTTAGGGGAAGTTCGGCCTCGTCTCAGCACCCCATGGATAAAGGCTTCCTCCTGGCAGCTAAGTGGGTGGGGGACACCTGAGATGTGGACCCTCTGGTGCCCGCAAACTTTCTGATGGCTGTCTCTTCTTCTGACATTCTGATCTAACCTGGGAGAATTCTGGAGTCACCTCTGTGTTCCTGACCTACAGAAACCAGGAAATGAATGTGTCTTCATCATTTAGGCTACTGGGTTTCGGAGAAAATGTATCACACAGTAATGGAGATTTAAGCATGGACTCCGCCACTGTATCGCATTCTCACACATAGCCGTGCGGGTAGGCTTCGTTTTTATTTACTTTGGGACAGCGTCTCATGTATCCCAGATTGCCCTTGCTGTGTAGCAGAGGACAACCCTGAATTCTTCACCCTCCTGCCTCTGCTTCCGCAGTGCTAGGATGACAGGAATGGTTGGATATAATTTCTCTGTGGAGCCCCAGCTGTCCTGGAACTCTCTGTAGACCAGGCTGGCCTTGAACTCAGAGAAACACCTGCCTCTGTCTCCTAAGTGCTGGGATTAAAGGCTAGTGCCACCATCACCTGGCTCAGATATAATCATTATCTCCTCCATCTCATAGACACTTGCCTGACACAGCTCAGCAAAGATGTGGTGCCCTAGACCTAATGCCTGATCCATTTGGATGAGGTCTGGGGAGAGTCTAGTCACAGCACCAGGCCACCGACAGGAGTCCAATGGCCGAATGTACACTGCCTGGGCTGGAGTATGGGCTGATCTATCCCAGTGATGGAGGCTGCAATTTCAAGATCTCGGTCTAATTTCTACATCAAGTAGCTAATAGCTGCTAATTAAATGTTCGCTGGATAAGAGGCTGGATGCTTGGGTCTTGTGTAGTCTTGGGTAGGTCCTCGACCAAACCCACTTGAGGATTTTGGCAGCCAGGGCAAGATTTGAATGGAGCCCTTATAACCCATATCTGAATATTTAAAAGCTAAAACTCAGCTGTGCATGTTGTCAAATGGCTATAACATGGGAGACGGAGGTAGGAAGATCAGGAGTTCAAGGTTATCTTTAGCTACATACATTTGAAGCCAGCATGGGCTATGTGAAATCCTGCCTCAGAAGTTGGAGGCAGCTAGGGAAATGCTCAGTGGGTGAAAGTGTTTGTTCTGCAAGCTTGAAGACCCAACTTCAAACTCCCAGCATGCACACAAACACTAGGACCAGGTGTGGTGGTGCACGCCTTTAATCCCAACACTCAGGAGGCAGAGGCAAGGTGATCTATGAGCTGGAGGCCAGCCTGGTCTACAGAGTGAGTTCCAAGACAGACAGAGCTACACAGAGAAGCCCTGCCTAAAAACAACAAAAACAAAATGCTGGGACATGGTTGCACGAGCCTGCAACTTCTGCACTTCAAGGCAGAAAGGCAGATACCTAAAAGTCAGGGGTTCTAGCCAGTGTAACCAAAACATCAAGCTTTCTATTTGGTGAGAGAGCCTGTCTCAAAGCAAGTGAATGGATCGTTTGATAGAGGAACACACACACACACACACACACACACACACACACACACACACACACACTATAACTCAAGCTAATAAATGCTTAAATAAAATATAGGAAACATGCCTTTATTACAACGAAATATAAACTATGCAATGAACTGTGGTCTTTATAGGCAGAAAGTCTGTAAAGTACCAAAGTTGACTGAATATAATTATCATAGCATATGTCTGTAGAGTCCCTTGAAGGGTTAATAGTATTTGAATGAATAACAAAATAAAAACATAACACAAGTAATAATTTTCTGTGTAGTACTGGGGATGCTATGCCTCAATAAACCACTTGTAAATTATGATATATTTGATCCATCAATTAAAAACTTTTTTTTTTGCCTTCATTTCAGCACAATTAGAACTGCGCTGTGAAAAGCCAAGATTTTTTTTTTTTTTTGATAATTTCTGCTCTGATGACAGTGACATGGAATTAGACCACCTTTCTCAAATCATTGCATTCCTTAGTTTTTAATTAAATTCAATGTGGAAACACTTGCTCTGCTGAGGATGTGGCCACAAATTGCCCATAAAACTCTTAAAGTGATATTTCCATTTGGAAATGAGCTGTGTGTTTGATACAGTGAGCTGAGGAGGTGGGGCTGCGTGCGATAAATCACTATCCAGTGGGGAATGTTACCCGCTGTTCCGATTGTTCTACGGTCCCTATCAAGGGTGTCTTTTTGTTTGGCTGGCTTTTTCTGCTGCTTCTGTGGTGACAGAGACTCTCTGTGTAGTCCAAACTGACCTTAAACTCACGGCCATCCTCCTGTCTCAGACTCCCTAGTGCTGCCACACCCATCGACGGTCGTACACACTTGATTTTAACTGTAAGTTACATGCAGACAAACCCAGCAGCCATGGAGGCAGATGATGACATACTTGAAACACAGTTCATGTCACTCACATAGGCACAGATTTAGAAGTGACAGGGCCTATTTAATAATGAGGGTTATCCCACAGCTGCCAAGTGTGAGTCCTGTGCATCTCCTACCTCCACATTTTAGGCGCTCTGCTTGTCTGAGCTGGGCTTCACACAGGTTAGGTAAATGCTCTGTCGCTTGGCTATCTATATTCCCAGTCTTTTTTGATTATTTTGAGGCAGCCTCACTCTGTAGCCCGAGGTAGCCTCAATGCTCCTGCCTTAGTCTTCCCAGCACAGTCTTCCTAGGCCCTCACTACACCAGGCCCTTGTGCTCCTCCTCCTTATTTTGTATTTCTGTGGAGAGAACCAGGCTGGTTTCAAGCTTGCAGTGATCCTCCTGTCTCTGCCTCTCAAGTGCTGGGATTACAAGTCAAGAGTACATCACCACACCTAGTTTAGATTTTCATTTCCTCTTTTCTGGTGCTGGGGATCGAACCCAGGGCCTTCTGCATAACAGGCAAGCACTCTTCCCCTACTTTGCCTTTTGTTAAGACCTCTGGAAGACCATAACCAGAGAGTGGAGAGAAACCAACGCCCACCAATACTTAAATTACTGGGAACCCCCACCCCCTGCCCTCTAAAAGGAAGGACTTAGATGGCTCATTAGGCCTTCTTCTGGCTTAAGGTTTCCTGGCATTGCTCTCAGCCTTCCGGTGCCCTAGAACAGGTTCTGCATGGAGATGGGACTGTGAGCCTATGGACCTTGGCAGAACCAGCCCACAGTCCTCAGCAGTGTTAGCTAATGGACCTCGGCAGTGCTGGGCTGGAGCCATCATGTTGAGGACAGAGAACAAGAAATAAGAAAAAGTATGTCCATTCTTCCTCTGGGGCTCCAGCGTGGTCTGCCAGTCAAGGGAGCCGATGTAGAGGGTGACAGGGCATGCTGAACCACGTGACAGAGGCGCCAGCAGCTAGGTAATAAACTGTGCTGCATGGCGATGGGTGTGCCTCTGCAATCTTGGTGTGTGGTCTGGGGCTGGGGGTGGTGTGCAAGCTGCCCAGAAGCCAAGAAGTGTTGAAAACCTTTTGTGCCAGGAGAGTGCTGTTACATGCAAGCTTGTGTTCATTTTCCTAGAAGGTTTTTTTCTTTCTTTTTTCTTTTCTTTCTTTTTATTAGATATTTATTTGTATGTGTGCGAGTGTGTGCTCTCATATGAAGGGAGTGGGAGGGCACATTTCACATGTTAGAGAACAGCTTGCAAGAGCTGGTTCTTTCTTTCTACCATGTGTGGGTCCCGGGAATTGAACTCAGGCCATCAGGCCCAGCCGCAAGCACCTTTACCCCCAAGCTATCTCGCTGACTCTTTTTTCTGTTTTGTTTTTGTTTTTTGTCGTCACTGTTTGTTTGTTGGCTTGCTTGCTTGCTTGTTTAGGTACATAGCTCAGGCTGTCCTAAAGTTCTGTATGTAGCTGAGGATGGCCTCGAACTTCTGACCCTCCTGCCTCTATTTCCCAAGTGCTGGGATTGCAGGTGTGCACCACTATACCTCAGGTTTCGTTTTTTTCAAATATGTCTTTTCCAGCACTGAGGATTGAACCTTAGGGCCTCTCACAGACTCAGCACCTCTGCCACTGGGCCCGGCCTCAGCCTCAGCCTCCGCTCCCAGAAATGGTTTTATGAAATGTTGTAAGGCAGACATATAGCACATTCGTCCCATCCTGGTTCCTGCAATTTTAACAGCACTGTTTTGCGAGGTGCTGTCATTTCGAATGTCGGCATCTAGATCACTGCACGTTAGAAAATTGTTTTCTCTCATTGTCGGGCGAAAAGAAACAGTTTACAGTGCTAGCCATCTTTCAAGTGTCTCAATGAGCAGCAGTTTGTGTATTCAGAAACTTGTGAGGCTTCCAGGGACCTTCTCTCACAAAAGGCCCTGTGCACCACAGGCACACACACACACACACACACACACACACACACACACAAACACACACACACACACGCACGCACGCACGCACCCACGCACGCACACACGCACGTGCGCGCGCGCACACACACACACAGAGTTCAAGGAGGGGGTCAGCAATTTGGCTCTGTGGGTAAAGGTGCTTTGCTGTAGGACCTGAGGACCTGAGTTTGACCCTCGGGTCCTACATGAAGGGATGAATGGAGTCCTAGACCTCGTCCTCTGACCTCCACACACAGGACTTGACAAGTGTTCATCTCCTTCACTTCTTATCATACACAGTCATGCACATGTGATGATGATGATGATGATGATGATGAAGATAAAGGGTGTTGGGGCAGAGGCCAGTATGGGCTGAGACATGTGGGAGTCATCCCTCATTCATTGGTCCCCACAAACTATGTCACCTAGCCATTGTAGAACGATGGCTCGCGTGATTGGATAGTAGAATCTTTACAGTCTTCAAGTTGCTGTCATATCTTAGCGGTGCTGGGACAGGATCTTAAAGACTCAGCCGACCCTGTGCCAGCTGCTCCTGACATCATGACACTTTGAGGATAGTGCCAAAGAACTCTCACTTTTAGGGGTTATTATTACACCTCATCAATGTGTAATTAGAAATACGTGTAATTAGAATACACGTATTAGAAATGAAGAGAAATCACAGGCCTGGGTGTAAATTTGTAGAGTGCTTGCCTGGCACACAAAGCCCTGGATCCAGCTCTGAGTGCCTTATACCAGGTGTGGTAGTACACACCTCTAAAGGAGAAGTAGAGGCAGGAAGATCAGGAGTTCAAGGCCAGCCTGGGCTATAAAAACCCTTGTCTCAAAAAAAAAAAAAAAAAAGTTTTAAAAGATGTAAACATATTTACTTGTTTCAAAAGAATACATCTATTACATGTTAAAATGACTGTTGTCTTTTCCTGAAAACATTCAGTTTCCCAAGATGAAGCCCTGCACTGGCAGGATGGCCTCTCTTCGTTTTCTGACAGCTTTTACGTTTAGCATTATAATAATATTTAACTTTTGCAAACTCCCCCAGGAAGATCTCAGGGTCCCCCCAACCCTCGGAGGAGGGTGGATTGGAGGCATTTCCCTGCAGAATGAGAGGTAGGGGTCAGTGGGAACAGCTTTTCTGAACACATTGGGGATTGGAAGGAAAGCCAGAGCTGCAGGTAGGGTGGCCAGACTTTGCCTGCAGGGGGCAGAAGTGAGTACCAAGAGCCACTAGGCTGGCTAGGTGCCCAAGCTGGGCTACTAGAGAAGCCACTGTGGGAGGGGTGACAGATCCTGTTTGCAACTCTGGGTTTGAAGATCTGTGAACTCCCCAGGAGCCATGTTCAGAAAAGACTTGGGCCAAGACGGGATATACTATTAGGAGAGAATATGGCACTGTGGATCCAGGAAGGCAAGCTGTCAGGACGCCAGGGAAAGAGCTCTAGGAATGGAGGGGGTGGCCTGAGAGCAGTACCTGGTGGCCAGAAGGTGCAAAGAGGGTGTGTCTGATTCCTCCCAGCTGTGAGGCCAGAACTTGTCCTAAGAAGCAGCTGCCATGGTGGAAACTGGCAATAGCCCAGCCAGAGCGGACCTAGGGACATGGAGGTCTTAGGTGCCCAGGTCGTTTAGAGAAGGTGTGTGTGTCAGTGAGGAAGGGACCAAAGACTCCTCCCGTGTCTGAATCTCTACCGTTCCCAGAACCTGACTTCAGGCCAGGAAGGGGTGTGCTGGGCCAGTTGAGCACACAATGGTCCTTCCATCAACCTTCCCTGGCCTGTGGGAAATTCTGCACAGTGCTCTTGGGCCTCTGGGGATTGGTTTGGGATGAACATAAGCCATGTCTGTGCCTTTGTGCTCTGCCCTCCCTATCCTCATGCCAGCCAGCTCCAAGCAGCTATTTCTTAGTTGCCAGCCTCAAATACAGAGGGACCTGCAAGACCGCTGGGAGAGAGGAGTCAAGATCTGTGTCCAGTCAGGGTTTCTATTGCTGCAAGGGAACAGCATGGCTGAAAACAAACTGGAGAGGACAGGGTTTATTTGGCTCACACTTCCACATCTTAGTCCATCATTGAAGGGAAATCAGGACAGGAAATCAATCAGGGCAGGAACCTGGAGGCAGACGCCGATGCAGAAGCCATGGAGAGGTGCTGCTTACTGACTTGCTCAGCCTGCTTTCTTATAGACCTCCTGCTCGGGTGGTCCTCCCCCCATCAATAGTCAAGAAAATGTCCTACAGCTGAATCTAATGGAGGCATTTTCTCAGTTGAGGTTCCTTCCTTTCAGATGACTCCAGCTTGTGTCAAATTAACATAAGATCAGCCGGGACAGCTGATAATGGACACTGACAAGTGACAAGTGCCAAGCCTTGCAACTGAGGAGACCTCACTCTCAGGACAAATACCAAGACTTAGAAGATATTGCCACCCTGTGCTAATGATAAGAAACGGAGCAACAAAGAGTCTGTGTAACTCTCTTGGGGTCACACAGCTGGGAAACGGCAGGGTGTAGGTAGGTGAGGTTTGAGCCCAGGCTGCAGATCTACTAAATCTAATGTTTCATGGATGTCATTTCAGAGTGCACATGATGGCAGTCACAGGAAGACCTGTGGGGTCTCTGAGGAGGCACTGTCCCAGCCGGGGGACATGAAGAAGGCTCCCTGGAGGAAGTGCTGTGTGGCACAAATAAATACCAAGAAAAAGGGATCAGAGGACAGAGGCGTCCCAAGCAGTGGAAGCAGAGTAGGTATAGAGAGGCCAGCCGGAGCCTGGCTGCTTCAGGACTGGCAGAGCTTTCACAGAGTGGCTGGGAACATCGGAGTGGCTGCAGGGAACAGCAGCAGCAGGGTAGTGTGGAAACAGATGGATGCCTCTTCCCTCTGGAGTTTGGACCCCTTACTTGTCAAATGTCCAATCTAAGACCACTACCTTCCTGTGACCCCTGGCCACAGAGGCCCCCTGTCTCAGTGACATCCCATCAACTTGCAAAGGATAGAAACCCTGCATCCCCATGCACTGGTCCCTCCTGACCTTGCTTCTTAAAAGCAACTCTTAGCCTCCACACTCACTCTGCTTTTCTTGGACCAAGCTACCGCTCTACCTGATGTCTGAGCCCTGCTGTAGGCTGGGCCATCTTTCTCTACCTTTGAATCATCCTAATTCCCCACTGCCTTCCTTCCCCTATGCCTGAGTGGCCTCTCAAAGCTGGCTGGGAATCCAGGTTCCTCTGCCAGAAGAACCCTTGCCTGTGTGTTCCGCCTCCTGGCTATGATCCAGGCTTCTGGCAATCTCTTTACTTTCATGGAAGCCATGCACCTCAAGGCCTTTGCACCCACTGGAAGCCCACTCTCTCTCCAGGGCCTAAGAGCGGTTTCACCTTTGCTCTGGCATTCTCCTCAGTATCATGTCATGTGTGGTTTCAATTGTCTATTCTGGTGAGCCACTGTAGATACTATGAGAGACGGGGAGGGGGGCAGGAAGCGTGTTTCTCCCTCAGCACATAGCTCAGAGCCCAGGCTTAGTAGGCGAGTTCTCAATAGTGTTTGCTGAGTGACTGAATGGGGCATAATGACTGCTGCTGAGGAGCTTGGGAGCGCTGGACAGAGCTAACGTAACGCATGCAGAGCACTAGGCCCCCTCTGGAGTCAAAGTATGACATGGACATAGATAGGTCAGGGAAAGCTACTAAAAACTCTCAAGTAATTTCTCTCCAGCAGACAAGATAAAGGATGGGCCTTGAAGTATGAATAGGAGTTTATTACACAGACAGTCACAGGAAGAGCTGTGGAAGCTGCTCCATCCTGAACTATAGTGTTAGTGAGTGAGGCCAGGAGCCCAAAGGATGTTGGGAAAGCTGATGGCTGACTCTCACTGAGCTGAGGCCCCTCTTGCCTGGGAACAGCATAGCACAGACCCTGGAGGCCTGCACAAGTCAGATGTAGCTTCCTGAACTGGCTCTCTCTCCCTCGACTGTATGACCTAGGCTGAGTTGTTTGCTCTCTCTGAATCCCAATTTTTCTCTTCTGCAAAATGGGACAAATCAGTCTAAGACAAGGAAGGGACACAGAGATGGGGTTGTGTAGAGGCAGAGGTGGGAGTTGTATTATCGAAAGCCCGGGAGCAGTAGGGGGTCAGCAGAGGGTGGCGGGGCCAGGAAAGGCACTGCCTGGGCCCACAGAGGAAGCCTTGCCTAGCCACCACCAGCTACAGGCAGGACTCTAGATCCCAGAACCAAGACAACTGTGGCTGCTGTGTTGAATCCCTGGGGTTGTGGTACCTTGCTGTGAGCTCTCCATCACTGCACATGAAAAATGATCTTACTTATCTGTGTACTTATCCCCCCACACCTCGTCTTTTCCCAAGAGCCAGACTCCAAAAGGCAGAGACTATCTATTACTATCACCAACTACCGTGTCCCAGAAGATCTGGGACAGTTTTGAGTATATGGGCACTCACCAAGTGTTTGGCTGAGTCAGTGGGCGATGCCTGAGGCCCCCCCCCACCCCCCCCGCCTGACATGCTCCAACAGATTGGTCCCAAAACATCAGTCCAGTGAGAGGCCTCTAGGCTCCTCCAGGCCACATCCTACATCCCGCTCTTGGAAACATTTAAAAATGTGTGTGTGTGTGTGTGTGTGTGTGTGAGAGAGAGAGAGAGAGGGGGGGGTGGGGAGAGAGAGAGAGAGAGAGAGAGAGAGAGAGAGAGAGAGAGAGAGAGAGAGAGAGGGAGAGAGGGAGAGAGAGCCAAGAGCACAACATTTGAGAGTGGGTTCTCTCCTTCCACACGGAGATCCTGGGACTGGAACTCAGATTGTCAGGTTCTGAGGCAAGTGCAGCCATTTTGCCATCTGCATGTGCTTTTAATGAATTGTTCTCTCCCCAACCCCAGACTCACAGGCTATATCATCCATACTCTAGCAGAGGCAGTGGAGCCTGTGATGACAAGCTTGGAGGTGTGGGGACCCCAGGCCCAGTTTCATCGCCATCGTTCCTCTTTCAATTTCCTCTCTGGAAAATAAGGACAGACTCTCCGAGCTCTCATGGCAATTCTAAGGGCATGAGGCACAGTAGATGCTCAATAAACGGTAACTGGACTCAGATCTGGTAACTTGATCTCTGGTCTTCTCTGAGAGGCTGGTAGCCTGTCTGATGTCCCCAGTCCCTGGTGGGCTCCCTGGACACTCAGCACAGACTATCTGAGTCTGGGAATTCTCTTCTATGTGTGCATCTCAGCTCCCTAGTGAGCCGCCCCACCCTGGCTAGGTTTTATTGAGCTCTCTCCCCTTGAAGGAGAGATGCCGCCTTTGATCTCTCTCTGTCTGTGGGTTCCTGCTTTGATGCCTGCACCCAGGGACCTGCTGAGAGTCTCCCCACTGCTGTTGCTTGAGGCTGGGCCCTTGGCAGGTGCCTCCTCTCTGCCAACCTCAGTTTCTCTGGAGGGAAGCCTGTGCAAAGGGGATGTTCTGCCGTCTGTGAGTCACACAGTCTCTGAATTCAGAAAGATGTCATTTTAACCCCAGGTCCTCTGGAAACTTCCCTTCTTAAATTCCTGGGACAAGTTAGTCCATGAGGAAGCTTGAGGCCAGGAGAAGAGATAGTCTCACGCATGTCCACTAGAGGCAGGACACAGATTCAACCCAGATGCCCCTCCCCAGAGCTCACTTATTCCTGAGACCTCAAGGCCAAAGTTACTTGGAATGATGTGGCCTGTGACATCCTGGTTTCAGTCAACATGGGGAATTGTAGGTTCACTCTGTCCTTGGAGGGAACTGCTGAAAGTTTTGGGCTGAAGCTGGGGACCAGAGTCTGGAGGAGGCCCACTGCCAAAGGTGGGCAGATTCTTGCCTGACTTGTGAACTCCCCCAGGGCCAGTTCTAAGAGGACCAGTTCCCTGAGTGCCATGTACAGACAAAGGGCTCTGGAGGAGAAAGGTTTGTGACAGGTCTGGGACAATGCCTCAATTGTTCCCTATGCTCCAGGGCAGGTGCAGGATCAGTGGAGAAGCAGCCAGCAGCCTTGGTGTATGGATGGGATAGAGGCAGGTTCAGCTACCAACAAACTTCCCTGCAGAAAACATACAGTGGCTGGAATGGGAGGAGGAGAGAACAGGGGAGAGGGGAGGAGAGGAGAGGAGAGGAGAGGCAGGGAGTGAGGGACAGAAACAGAGAGCACAGAGGACAAAATGACAGGCGTGAGGGCTGGAGAGATAACTCAGTAGCTAAGGACGTGTACTGTTCTGGCAGAGGACCTGAGTCTGGTTCCAGGTACCCTGGTCTGGCTCCCTACAATAACCTCTAACTGTGGCTCTAGGAGATCCTACACCTCTCCTGGCCTCCAGGGGCACTGCACTCATGCACACACTCATAATATACATAATTAGTAATAAAGTACTCTTTAAAGAACAGTTAGGAAGGAGCAGAGAGAGGGAAGTAGGAGAGATAGGAGAGATACATTCATGGTGTGGGTAGAGCAGGTGCAGAATGGAGTGTGAGGGGATACCATAGCTGTCAATCCACTTCCATGGCAACCTAACAATACCAGCACCTTGCTCCATCCTGTCTCCCAGTGTGGTACCCAGATGGGAAGGTCCTACAGAGAGGTTAGCAGGGACAAGTGGACAAGAGCCTTTGATGGGAGGGTGGAGGTCATGTTCCAGAGTTGGGTCACCGTTAGGGAAGAGGCGCAGTCCCATTTCTTCACCTCAGGTTTGGAATCTTTAAATAGAGTTGGGGCCCTGTGTGCCTGCGAATATCAGTTGTTCATGAGGATATGCTCCTGTGTGTATTTATGAGTATACTTGTGCACACATGCACATGTACATGCATGAATGTGTGTGCACGGGCATAGGCGTGAACATATGTGCAAGTCTACATACATGTGTGTACACATGGGTAGGGGTCAGCTTTTGAGCTCTGATGTCCTGGACCACACTGATTTTGCCTCTGGGCCTCCCATGGGTGTGGGAGCAGTGGGGAGCAGCTGTTTCCCAGTCCTCTTCTAAGAAGAGACTCAGTCCAGGGCCCCAGGTGATGCCACTTCTGCCCATCCCAGCACCCCTGTTCCCACACCCCCTCACACACACACTTCTTTAAACCACCAGGAAAATCCCCGCATGAAAAGATGCACGTTTGGGGGCCACACAGGCAGAAAAGTACTGTTCCCATATTTCCCTGTTCCAGGTCCATATTGCTCTGGAATGTTTAAAAGTAATAATCTGCCACTATTGGGTGCTCTATGCATAGCCAGACTGTAGCAAATGTCTATTATAAACCATCTCCTTAAACCTCAGAACCTTGCTCTTCCAATACCCACTTCGTAGAGGAAGAAAAGGGGCTCATTCGGGTGAAGCATCCTGGGAGGACATGCAGCCATGTTGCAAACTGAGTTATGGAGCAGAGACCAGAACGCATGAAAGCCAAGGTTTTCTCAGTCCTGTGACATGAAGCCACAGTATCTTCTGCTGGGTGGCATCAGTTCCCCTATCCAAAGGCCTGTGGCAGGAAACAGAGATGGTTGCAGAGCCTCAACCTGGAGAAGCTCAGCAAACCACAGCTCCCAAGATGATGGAACTTAGATTCAGCCTTGAATAGAGATCCCGACTCTGCCAGGTGGCAAGCAGCTGGGTGACCTCAGGCAAGTGACTCAGCCTTGCTGAGCCCATTTGTAAAACAGAGTGGTACAAGGAAGAGGGGAGTGTATCTAAAGGGCTCCCATAGAGTGCCTGGCACAAGGAGAGGGAGACCTTTGATCCCCTCTCCCCTCCTCTGTCCTTTGCTGGGGTATGGGAAGGAGAGGCTTGGGGCAGGAGGGGATTAGCCCTGGGTCCCTCTCCCTGGGCGGCACTTTTAACCACAGTCTCCTGGGGATCAGCCCTGCCCCCTCCCAGGCCCTGGGCCAGGCCAGTGTTTGCCGTGAGGATCTGGGCAGCCAGGGCCAGGCTTTCGTTGCTAGAAAGCTTTTGCTTGTTTAGGAGGCCCGCTCTGCCGGCTCCCAGGAGCAGATGGGCCACAGTGGGAAAGGCGCTTGGCCCTAAGAGGATTGGTGGCCTTTCTTCCCAGCCTTTGTGTGGTTTCCTTGGGCTGCCAGCGCCCAGACCATAAAGGCCATTTGTTTGGCGGCCTCTGGGGGCGCAGGGGTCACAGCTGGTGTCAGGGGCACCCTAGTGTGTGGGACACCCAGCACCATTGGAGCACCCAAGCTGGGGGAGGGAA
Organism: Cricetiscus sungorus; assembly: GCA_030556225.1. Lineage (NCBI taxonomy): Eukaryota > Metazoa > Chordata > Mammalia > Rodentia > Cricetidae > Cricetiscus > Cricetiscus sungorus. The sequence goes on from JANBXA010000734.1 coordinate 130,890,497, forward strand.
GGTGGGAAGTCCCGGGATCCCCACATGTCATGGAGCACATTGTCATGCTGACCCTGGACAATCTAGTAGCAGACTAGAGGGTCCTTGGCCCCTGGGGATCCTTGGTTCACTGAAAGCCAGAGCCCCACCCACAGGGAACACAGCAAGTGGTGTTTCCCTGAACTCCCTCCTGGGGACCCCATGACCCACGGGAGCACACTGTGATCTTGGGAATGCGGTCTCATTCCTGAGGCAGGGTCGGGGAGGCTCTGCAAAAACTGGAGGAGAGGGAAGGTTTGCAGTAGCTGAAGCCCAATCATGGGGCCAGGGGCCTGGTGCTGGGTGGTAGAGGTGAGAATTTTGCCTGAGGGAGGTTGGGAAACCTCACCTACACAGCTATACATGCAGAGGTGCTGGGTGCCTGAGCTCTGTTGGGTGCCAGGGAAGCAGAGACATAAGACTGAGCTGGGTCCTGGGGCTTTTGCATGGATGACAAGATATTGTGCACCAAATACATTTTCTGCCTCCCTCCCAATAGCCCTCAGGGCCATGGGGCTAACCTCTTACACCTAGTGGGGTTCTTAGTCACTTGAGATTTTAGAAACAGGTCCAATGGCATTGACATGTCTGTGGATGTGACTAAATGCCCCTGGGTGGCAATCACAGTCGTCTGCTGCTTCAGTGGGCACCGTTCTGTTCTGAATGTGTGGCATTGCTGAGACACTGGCCATGCCACACAGGGCTGTAGGTACCAGACTCACAAACACTGTCTTCATCTCCTCAGGGACAGGATGACCTAGTCCACACAGGGAGGAAGTGGGACAGATGTTCCCATTTCAGGCTCCTGGATGAGGTGACATTTGAGCCAGTCCTAGAAGGGTGAGTGGGAGATGCCTGGCCGGGGAAGGAAGAAGGGATAATATGCCAGGGCAGACAGAGCAGAGCACACAGCCGCTTCCGTACCCTGCCCGGAGGTTCTGTGGATTGCTGTGAGGGCAGCATCCCTGAGGGCACAGCATGCCAGGACAGGCTGGAGCTGGCATGTGGGGGATTTGAAGCTTTTCCTGTGGTCTGGAAGGGCTGGGGCTAAGCAGGCACGGGGAGGGACGATGGCAGGCAAAGGAAGCAGCCCCTGGCCCAGCTACTGAACTCCAGCAGGCCAGGAACAAGGGGGACCTACAAGGAAGAAGCTGGGCAGAGGCAGGCGGGGCAGGCTGGTCTCTGAGTTCGAGGACAGCCTGGTTTATGAAGCAAGTTCCAGGACAGCCAGGGCTGTTAACACAGAGAGACCCTGTCTCGAAAAAGAAACAAAAACGAAAAAGAAAAAGAAAGACATTGGAATGGGAGCAGAGGGGAGAACACCAGGTTTGGCGGACGGGCGGGGGCGGGGGCGGGGGGGGGGAGCTTGGACTTTATCCTGGGGTACGTGGAGGATATTGAGCAGGGGAAAGTTAGTGTCATTTTTAGAAATTTCACTGCGACAGTTATGAAGTGATTGGATCTGAGGGGAGCTGGGCAGGCGGCTAGGACAAGCCACAGCAATGCAGGTGCATGTGGAGTATAGGGGACAGCCTCACAGACACCAAGAGGTTCATGTTTGAGGACACGGGCTGGAGTGTGTGGAGGAGGGAGCTGAAGGAGACATCTGGGCAGATTCTGGGTGTCTGGCAGCATGGCCCTGCAACAAAGCACCAGATTAGAAACACCAGATAAAAGACTTCGTGGGGGAAGAGATGTCTGTGAAGCGGAGAGTATGAATTATTTTTGGAGCTTTTCTCTCATGCGCCATCTTTAAATATTGATAAGCGACATTTTTAAAGAGCTTAACGTGACGTGCCAGGCACTGTTCTGAGCGCTCCGTGCTCATCAACACATTAAGTTCTCAAAACAACCCTCTGGAGGAGGGGTTTCATTCTCCATTTTGCAGATAAAGAAACAGGCACAAGAGAGAGAGAGAGAGAGAGAGAGAGAGAGAGAGAGAGAGAGAGAGAGAGAGAGAGAGAGAGAGAGACTTGTCCAGGTTCACACAGCTAGTGAGCAACCAAGCCTGGCTTTGAACTCAGGAAGTCTAGCTCCAGAGTTTGTTTTAAGTCTGCTCCACTTTGGCTATTTATAAAGTTCCATATGATATAGCTCTTATCTACCAGGGATGAGTCAGCTGTAATAAAGATTCTCTTCTCTCTCTCTCCCTCTCTCTCTCCTAGAACTGGGGACAGAACTCAAACCTGCGCTCATGCTAGGCAAATGCTTTGCCATACCCCAAGCTCAAAGGCAAGCATTAATATTTCCAAGTCAGGGTTGGGTCAGTTGTGGCATCTGCAAGTGAAGCTTCAGGTGGATCGTTAGGGGAGATTAGGACACACTTCACATTGTTAATACAACAATGGGGAAAGCCCTGGACATAGCCGCACACTCCTATAACCCCGCACTCTGCAGGCCAAGGCAGGAGAATCATTCCAGGCTATCCTGGGCTAGAGAAAAGGGGAAAGTAACAGCAACATGTAGCTCAGGCTGGCCTGAAACTCATGGCTCTCCACCTGCCTCGGCCTCCAGAGTCCTGGGCTTACCGGAAGGAGTCATGACGTCCTGTCCAGCAATGGCATTTTATAGGTTGGGGCAGCAGAATGTTTAAAAGGGACAGAGGGAATCTTTTTGGGGGAATCCTAGCCTGGGTGGCAACTGCTGCCACCTGATGGAGCCATCACAGAGACCACCCTCCACCCCCTTTTCACATTGTGATAGCCATCCCTGGGTTTGAGAGTTTACTCACAGAGTCGCCACTGTTGTGAAAACAGGACAAGGAGACAGGACTCTCGGGCTGCAGGGTGTGCACAAGAAAGGGCAGAGATCATGGGTACCAGGATAGGTTGCCAGGACCTGTCCCAATTCTAACCAGTCTCCTAGACAACGAGCATCAGGCATTTCTGAAACAGCTGGTGGGGCTAGGGGTGGGGTGGGTGTAACTCTGCAAACAGGCTGTACCCATGACCCCGACCTTCTAATCCCAGGGTTTAACTGACTTCATTAATTCTGGAGGCCTCAAGGGAAAACCTCAGTCATTCCTTGTCAAACCATACTCATAAAAGCCCCCATCTTGGGAGGTATGCAGGAAAACTTCTAGCCCGAAGGCAGGGGATTGGAGGGGATGACCCTGGACATGAACCTTGATGGGCTTGGAAAGAGCACAAGGAACCCCACCCCCTGCCTGCCTGAGGGCAGTGAGGGAGAAAACTGGGTGAGAGCAGAGCATGCTGGGTAGCCTGGCCGAGAGCAATCGGTCCAGCTGCCTACCCCCACTGTGGTTGCCATGGCAACCGAGGGTCGAGGGAGGAGGAGAGAAGGGACCACTCCTCCTCAGACAATGGGAACCTATTTCAGGTCACCCCTGGCCTTTTCTTGAGGCGCTCTCCATACCCTGTATCTGAGGATTTGGGGGAGCAGTCAGTTCAGGCCCTATCTGGGGTCCCCTTGAATGGGGACACAGACAAGTTCCTCCCTCCTGGAAAAATCCAGGTTCCATTTCTAACTTCTTTTGTGGGGCACCCAGATTCCCCCCAAGATGAAGTAATGACATGGTTGTACAGGGGGAACTGTGGGCACAGGGAGGAGACAGTTACTCTGGGGACAGAACAAATATTTTATGAGTAATTTACTATCTGGAGCAAGAACAATGAGCGGAGACCCTGTCAGTCAGCACTCAGATCAAGGAGTGGGGCTGGGCTTCTTAATTCGGGCCTGAGGATGGGGGCTGAGGGACATGTCAGAGCCTCTGGGAGGCTAACCCCTTAGGGAATTCCAGGAGGAAGCTGGTTGGCACAGGACAGGTGTCTGCTGCACGTGTCCTAGATCTGGAGCCCAAAGGCGTGAGTATCTGGGGGAACCCCCCAGACTTAAGGACCTGAGTTTGGCTTCTGCTAAATGGTGATGGTGGACCAGGGACTCCACCTGTCTGAGCCTCAGTTTCCTTACTCTTAAAATGGGATGATAACACACCCCCTGCATGAGTTCACAGTAGCGTCTGGGCTGGGACACAGCAGGTACTCAGTGAGACACTTGTCCTGGATGTGACTGTGCTACCACCAGATCACCCCAACAGCCCCTTCAAGTCCTTAAAGTCCCAAGGCATCCTTCATGGTTTTCTACACCACCCTGCTTTGGAGGGGTGGGGCAGCACGGTCCTCCTCCCACTGTGCAACAGCTAGATTAGTCACAGAGGATGCTGTTGACAGCTGGTGACAATGGCTTTGTAAATGTGAACACACAGCCTAGTCCCCATCAGGCGCTTCCAAAGAGCAGCTAGTACTGTCCCAGCTCCCTGAGCATGAGCTGTGAGGTCCTGGTCAGGCTCTCTCTTCCCTCACTCTGTTTCCATCCATGCTAAACCAGCCCAACAATACCCCTCACTACCTGGTGGGACTCCATCCAGACCCAGGAAGCATCTAGAACAGAGTTCAGAGGGGAGGTGACCATGCTAGCTGCCTTCTTTATAACACACTTTTCCTCTGAGCAAAGGGACTCCAGACGGCCTCCCCAGCCTCGCAGCATCCCCGGGCCTCTGCTGGTCACCTTCACTGGGAAGAGACTGTGGTGTGGGAACTTAGGCCCCATGCTAGGCCTGTCTTTTTGTCTCCTCGGGCCTCCAACAGTGCAGGGCTTCTCTGAGACACCCTGCCTTAACTCCAGGCAATGAAACGTCCCCATGCTCCTCCCCTTTGTGTGTGCTAGAGCTCTGGGGACCAGAGGCCAAGCTGGCCCAGCTTTCTTGTCTTACAAATTGGAAAAATGAGGCTCAAATGGTCATCTGAAAGCCCTATTTGGCTTGGGCTAGGACTGGCCCTTTCTGCATGCCACGCTGCCCAGTGGGCTGGACACAGCCAGACCCCAGTGTCACTCTGTCAATTACTTTTATATTATTGTGACCAAACACCTAACGAAAGCAGTTTAGGCAGGAAGGATTTATTTTGGCTCTATGCTCATAGGACACAGCTTATTATGGTAGGGGATGGAAGGCAACACGCTTGAAACTGCAGGGTCTATGGTAGCAGGAGGCGGTGAGCGGGGAGCTCAAATAAATTTGGGCCTGGCTTTAACCGCTAAGGCCCACTAAATCCCACTCATAGTGATCTACATTCACCAGCTGGGGACCGAGTGTCCAGATACTTGAGTCTGTGGGAGATACTCCAGATTTAAGCTGGAACAGCCCTGGTAGGGATGTGGAGGTCTAGACCCCTCAGATCTCCAGCTAATGATGGGGTCAGGAGTCTGGCCTAGGAAACTCCCCAAATCTCAGCACTCTAGGACCCTGAGGGGGACCTGAGGGCACCTGGGCAGCTATTTAGACCCCATCACAGGGCCCTGGAAGGAGACGCCTGGCCACTCCAGAGGTAAAGCCCCACTTCACAGATGAGGAGACTGATCCTGGAGGGGCATTGTCACTTACCTAGAATCAGTTTATAAGCTAGGGACCGTGGGACAAGTGGTCCTATAGCACACCTCTACCCTCACCCTGAGACCTGTTTTAATCTTTTCTTTCCCCTGCCTGCTTGGGTGCCACCGAAGAGACAGCCATGGACAGCTGCACAGCCTGTGTCTGGCTCCATGCTCCACTGTCCCTCTTTGATTTCCTGGTGGCTGTGAGCACGAACTCTTGGGCAAGGGCCTGACTGGGCATCTTACAGGTGTCCTTTATCTCTCTAATGGCAGGAAGACACAGACCTCAACATTCCCGTTTCAGAGATGGAGAAACTGGGGCTCTGGTGGGAAAGAGGGCCTCGACCTCGGGGCTCACAACTATCCACCAGATATGGGGCACCATGGAAACCTGTTTCATCTTGACACAGAACTCCAAATCCACGCCCCCCAACTCCGGCAAGTCCTACTCTTCATGGAGACTTGCTCCAATCAAGACACAGGGGAGGGGGCACTGAGCCACGCAACAGAAGGAATAAAGATGTATTTTTCAGGTCTCCTTCCTAGGCAACCAGCTGGGGCTGGGTCCCTGAGAGGCTGGTACTTATGTCCTGTCTTTAATCACATTAGCTGACATATTCCAAACAAGGCCTGCAGACACGGAGTTAATGAGGACCCGGCTGTCTCTCCAGGGGATACCTGTGAGTAGGGACAGCTGCCCTGGAGAGTTGTGCTGCCCCAGAGAGCTGCTAGCTTGGGAACTGGTGGACATTTCAGGCAGGCTGCACTGAGGTGTGGCCCTCATGCCTCCCACACTCCTCTGTGAGCCTGGCTTGTGTCCAGGGTGTCAAACACAGGATGGAAGGAAAAGGAAGACCACCCCAAGGTTTTTCTTATTCTGAGACATCTTGCCTCTGGTGGCTCACCTGAACAGGGAGCCGTGCTTCACAGAGAAGGATGCTGACATTTACTGAGAACCTACTATGTGTGCAGCACGGTGTATGGCTTGTTATAATGGCGCCTCCTCACTGCGCACCTACTGTCTGCCAGGCACATGCTCTACTTGGGCTGGCTTGTTCAGGTCAGGCCAATGTTCATTTGCTTGGCTCAACCTCCAGCTGAAGAAGCAGAAACTCAGCAGGAAGGTGCCTGACTTGCCCGAGGACACATCACTGCAAAGTGCCAGAGCAGAACCGAACTCACTGGATCTTGCCGGGCTTGGATCCCGAACATGCCCCAAAGGCATGTTACAGGCTCAATGCCCAGAATGGAAGGGACTTTAAAAGTGTGGCCTTGTGGGAGACTTGAAGGTCACTGGGTTTTGTGGGACCTTGAACTCTTCTTTTTCATGTGTGTGTGTGAATTTATCTATCATCTATCTATGTGTGTGCGCATGAATGTGTTCATGTATGCCATGGAATTGATTCTTTCTTTTTCTTCTTGAACTCCATGAACAGCTAATCCTCTGTCTTTCCTTCCCAAGGCTGGGACTATGGACTATCAGTGTGGCCTGCCAGGCAGAATCTTTTTTTGGGGGTGGGGGTTCGAGACAGGGTTTCTCTGTGGCTTTGGAGACTGTCCTGGAACTAACTAACTCTTGTAGACCAGGCTGTCTCGAACTCACAGAGATCCACCTGCATCTGCCTCCTGAGTGCTGGGATTAAAGGAATGTCACTGCTTGGCACTTGAAACTAATTCAAGCCAAAGACTAAGGATGAAGTTTGGCTAGTAAAGTGCCCAGCACGCACAAAGCCAGAAACAGAAAAAAAAACATGAGTGTGTTGGAACACGCCTATAATCCCAGCAGTCAGAAGGTGGCAGCAAGAGGCCAGCCTTGGATAGATAGCAAGGTTGAGGCCAGCCTAGGCTACATGAGACTCTGTCTCAGCCTGTGAGCCAAAGCAACTGTTTTCCTCTTACGAGTGAATAATCTCAGGTCCTTTCTTATAGAGATGGAGAGCTGAATCATGAAGTTCCCCGAGGGAAACAGTGAGGGGCACACAGCGTGCATCACATGCTTACAGAAAGAACATGGGGGCTACTGAGTGAGGCTTCAAGCCTTCACAGCCTCCTCACCATTCAGTCTTCCTTGTTCACAGAGGCCGTGGAGCAGCTTGAGAGGTGAATACCAGAGGTGTCTGGTAGGTAAGAAGAATCCATGGAGGGAGTGTACCAAGGGCAGGAGGGAGAGTGTCAGCATGGGAGGGGGAGGAGGGAGAGGGGGGACTGCCCCACACCGAGTTCCTCACAGCCCTTTGAACTCAGCGTCATCCTCAGGCTCTGGTCTCTACAACCTGTTGGGGGTAACCTTGGCTTTCTTGCTTTAGAATGGGTCACGGATGTCCATGGATGAGAACCAAGCCACATTCACCACACTCAGCTCAGGCCACTTCTACCTGCCTTGATTCCCCCTCAGGGTGCCAAGCCTTACGGTGACCATCCGAGGGCATGGGAACACTATTCATTCTTTTCTGTAGGGGTGGGAAGTCACGTTGATGTCCTTTCTGTTTGTTGTCTCTCTTTGCCTTCAACATCTGCTCATAGGGCATGTGTTACGTCTGTGCTCAGCACTCACAGGGGAGAGATGCTGGGGCCCCCGGATTCCAAAGGCTAAGAATTCTCATTAGGAAGTGTTGCCATATTAGCACAAGGCTTGCCCTTTTGCATACTGAGTATGTAGTGTGTCTGTGTGTAGTATGTTTGCATTTGGGTGGGTATATACATGTACACGTGTGTGCATGTAAACATGGAGGGTAGAGGTGGATATCCGGTGTCTTCTATCACTTTCTCTCTCTCTCTGTTTCCAACTTTTTAATTGCATCCTTTTTACTCATTTATGTATGTGTTTGTTTATTGTGTGTACTCACCTATGCCATGGAGGGAAATTTGTGGGAGTCACTTGTCTCCTTCCACAGATCATCAGCTTTTTTGGTGCTGGGGATCAAATTTAGACCCTCATGCTTGTACAGCAAGACCTTACTGACTGAGCCATCTCCCCAGCTCCTGAATACTGAAAAAACACATTTATTTGTGTGTGTGTGTGAGAGAGAGAGAGAGAGAGCATGAATATGAATGTACAAGAGTGTGAATGTCAGAGTGTGCACAGATTGTGATTGTGTGTGCCAGCTTGAATGTGTTTGAGTATATGTGCATAAGTGCATGCATGTTTGTATATGCATGTGTGTATGTGTGTGTGCACACACGTGTGTAGTGTGTACATATATGGAAGATACAGTATAGGCCACAGAAAGATGTCTGATGTCTTGCTCTTTGACTCCTGCCTTATTCCTTTGAGATGGGACCCCTCACTGCAGCTGAGCAGCTCCCAGCAATTCCCTTGGGACTGCCTTCCCATAGCCCTGGGTTATAGACTCGGAGGGCTATACCCATTTTTTTTTATTTTTAAATATTGTTAACAATCCCTTGAGAATTTTATACAATGTATTTTGATAATGGTCGACCCCAATTCTTCCTCCGAACTTCTCCCAGACTCAGTCCCACTTCCCTACCCATTCCAACTTCATGTCCTTTTTAATTTTCATTTTAATTTAACAACCCACTGACTCCAGTTTGCACTGTCCATGTGCTTCTACATATAGGGCAATCCGCTGAAGCGTGGTTGACCTATCAGGAGCTACACTCTTAAAGAAGCCTGGCTGTACTCAGAAGCCATTAACTGTACTCAGCTCCTCAGTGAGAGGGGCTCATGAGCCCCTTCCCTGTCCGTGCTGGAATGCTTGCTTGACCCTGTGAGGTCAACCACAGCTATTGCATTTGCTAGTGCAAAGGTTCTGTCATGTCCGGAAGACATAGTTTTGCTCTGGTCTTTCCTAGCCTCTGGCTCTCAAAAGTCTTTCTGCTGAGCTATTTCTCCAGCCCAGTGCTTTTTATGTAGGTGCTGTGGAATTGAACTCAGGTCCTCATATGTGTATGGCAAGCCCTCATGATGGATGAGCCATCTTTAAAGTTCCTCTGTATATGCTTTTGTTGTTGTTGTTGTTTTTCCATAACAGGGTTTCTCTGTGTAGCCCTGGCTGTCCTAGAAATTGCTCTGTAGACCAGGCTGGCCTTAAACTCAGAGATATGTGTGCCTCTGCCTTCTGAATGCTGGGATTAAAGGCATGGGCCACCACACCTAGCTTACCTCTGTATACTTTTAAAAGCTTCTTATTTATTGACTTTGTGGCCTCTTCCATAGCTAAGTCACCTCAAGATGACTTCTAGCAGCTAATGCAATGGAAATCTATGCAAATAGTTATGTTATCTTGCGCAGGGAGGAATAAAAGGCAAAGGAGCCTGTGCCACTCGGTGTAGACATACCCCTCACAGGGAGCAGTTATGAGGAGGACATGAAGATGCGTGGGGCAAATGGGGATGACAGTACTTGGCTGCAGGCCCTGTACTTGATGAGGTAAGCAAGATGAACCAGTAAGTTAGGTAAATAATAGATCCATACTTTCTTTCATCCATTTGATGAATGTGGCCCTCCCCAGCTCTCTGGACTGTGACAGCTTGGCTTCTGGCTTGCTTTGTTGGACACCACCCCCATCTCCATGGGGTACGTTTTCCATACTGGAGGGAAAACTCTGTTCCCTTTCCGCATGGGTATCAGCAGAGAGCCTGGGTCCCCCACCTTCTACTCAGCCCATTTCTAGTGAGCCTCAGAGCCTGTTTCTACCATAAGTTCCCCATGCAAGCCTCCTACAGTTGATATCTTTCAGCCCCCTTCTTCTGTGGGGCAGGCTGAGGTTCAGAGAGGGTTAGTGACTTGTCTGAGGTCACACAGTTAAGTCAGGTGTGAAGCCAGCCTAGAACAGCCTAGAACAAGGGGACTTTGACTTCTCTTTTGTAGGGTTTCCCCTGCTCTGCCAGGGCCCTCGCTGTGGGTGTCCCTCCTTGGGTGGGCCTTGCTGGGTTTCTTGAACAAACACCTCCTTTTCTCCTGCATCTGGCCAACAGGGTCGGCTATGAGGATGCCTTCTGGCTATGTGCAAAAATAAACTCAGCTTGCAGCTTTCTGGGAAAGGAGGGTGTGTGCTGGGTGGGCAGGGCACCTGGTACCGGGTTGTCACGGGAGACCAGAACAGTGAGGACATGTGGGAGAAGAGGAGAGGCCACTGTGTCGAGTGTCAGGACTCAGGTACATCCCCACCACAGCCCTGTCCTGTGTCCTTTGCTCTGGAGTCAGGCTGCCTAGGTTTGAATTCGTCAGCCTCTCCTCCAAGCTTGGAGCCACTCCTGTGTCCACAGCAGGACAGCGAGCTCTACATGGTGTCAACTCCACCATAGTCTGATGCCTAGGACTATTCTTCACAACCTTAAGTAGGTAAAAGCAAATCAAAAGGGAAATTATGTAAAGCTCAAATTTCATAAAGATGTTTTGGAAGCTAGGCAGGGTAGAGCACGGCCCCAGTACTCTGATATTTTTTTAGAAAGTGGGAGATAGCTCAGTGGGTAAGGTGCTTGTGCAAGTAGGAGGACCTGGGTTCAAATCTCCAGCACCCACGTAAGTAGTCCATCTGGGGTTAGGCGTGGTGGTGCATACCTTTAATCTGAGCACTTGGGAGGCAGCAGCAAGCAGACCTCTTCAAGTCTGAGGCCAGCCTGTTCTACAGAGAAAATTACACACCAGCCAGTGTTATACAGTGAGATCTGTTAAATTATGTTAAATTTAAAATGACCCATAATAATCTCAGCATTCCAGAGACGGAGACAAATGATCTCTGTAGAAAAGCTGGCAAGCTAGACTAGCCAAATTGTCATGCTCTGGTTCAATGAGACCCTGTCTTAACATATAAGGTGGAGAAGTGACCAAGAAAGGGTGACTGGACATTAGTCTCTGATCTCCATACACACGCATGCATACCTGCACACACATGCGCTCTCTCTCACTCTCACTCATGTGCAAACACTCATGCACACATGCAAACACACACACACATTCATATATGACACACACATATACAAACATGTCTAAATTTAACCACCATTTATGTATATATAGTCATTCCTTAGTCTCCCAAAGATGGGTTCCAGAACTCTCTCAGGGATCTCAAAATTCACAGATGCTCAAGTCCCTTACAGAGAAAGGCACAGTATCTGCATAGGAGCTTCGTGAGCCCTCTATGTATGCAGCTCATCTCTAGACTTGTTAGACCAAACACAATGTAAACGCAGAGAAAGCAGCTATGCTGGGCTGTTTGGTGAGCGATGATGGTGTTCCCACATGTTCAGGCCAGATGCGACTTTTTTCTGCGTGTTTTCCATCTCCATTTGGATGAATCATGAATGCAGAACTTGTGGGTCCAGAGGGTGACTGTATATTCTATAGGCACAGTTTCACCCTACAAAAACAAGGCTGAGTGCTTGCAATAATCTGTGGTGCCCAAAACAAAGTGTTTGTTTTCCTCCCTTTTCCCTTTTCTGAGACGGGCTGGCCCAATACTTGCTATGAAGCATGAAGATTGTTTAGAATGTCTGACCCTCTTACTTCCACCCCACAAATGCTGGAGCTCCAGGCATACACTCGCTTATGGGCCTAGGCTCTGCGGTTCAAAGCATCTGTTCTTTCAAAGGACCTGGGTTCGGTTTCCAACTCCTACATGGTGGTTCACAACCAGAGAATCCAACCTCTTTTGGCTTCTGGTGCACAGCATGCTTGAGGTGCACAGTCACAGACACAGGCAAAACACCCACACATGAGATAATAAAGTAAAAACAAACAAGAATCCACCTTGACAAAAACAAAACTTAGGGGAGAAAGATGTTTTTTCAAGTCACACCTCCAGATTACAGACCACCATAGGGAAGATGTCATAGTGACAGGTGCCTAAAGTGGCTAGTCACATCCAAAGTCAAGAACAGGGAGAGAATGAATGAATGTGTGCTCGCTTGCTTACTTGCTTATACTCAGCTGACTTCTCTGCTCTTCAACACTTCAGGGACCCCTGCCCAGGGAATGATGCCGCCCACCCTAGGCTGATCTTCCCATACAAGCTAATCGCCCCACAGATGTGCTCTCAGGTTAATCCAATGTTGAGACTATTGAGACTCCCTTTCCAGGTGACTCTAGGTTGTGTCAAGTTGACAGTTCTGTTACACGAAGTGCTGCGGGACCCTGTCAAGGGTCCTATGTGCACTTGACAAATGCTCTGTCATCTGAACTACACCCCAGCCCTCCTGTATGTCCTGAACAGAAACAAAGGCATCCTCTTTGTCTGGAGCACTGGCTCTCCGGGACCTCTTTGTTGTTAGCGTCACTGGAGAAGGAACACAGTCCTTTCCATGCTGAGTATCCACTGGGTTCTCAGCCTCCTGACCCCACCCACCCACCCAAGGGTGGTCTATGAAAACAGGTTGCATTCCCTGCTTGGAGTTCCTGCTTCAGCTGGTACAAGTTGGAGACGGAGATTGTAGGTTCCTTAACCTGTCCTCTGTGAATGTGAGGCTGACTGTCGCCACATTTGGGGACCCTGACTTAGGCAAGGAACCTGGATCTTCAAAGCTGACTGGCACGGAGACTGGGACGAGAAGGGAGGGAGGGGGAAGCTGCCACCTGGCATCAGTCCTGGGCAGGCCAGCCTTCTCCTGGTATCTACTTCCCCCTGGTGGCCGCAAGGCTAAAGCTGGCCTGCATGTCCAGCCTTGAAGCCAGTGGCTCTCTGTGGAAACATTCCCAAGCCTGGAAGCAACTGGGCGTGGTGGTGCACACTTGTGATTTTGGCACTAGGGAAGCTGAAGCAGGGAGTGCTGTGAGTCAGAGGCGAGCATGGGCTGTAGGGGAATGGAAGCAGCTGGAGAGGATGGCTTAGCAGTTAAAAGCACACATCGCTCTTGCAAACACCCTAAATTTGGTCCTCAGCACCCAAGCCAGTGGCTCACAACTACCTGTAAATCCGGAGATCTGACAATCTCTTCTGGACTTCGTGGGCACCTGAACTCATAGGTACACATTCCCTTACACAGACAAACCTTTTCAAAAATTAAATAAGTCTTGGGCTGGAGAGGTGGCTCAGCAGTTAAGAGCACTGGTTGCTCTTGCAAAGGATCCAGTTTCAGTTCCCAGCTCCCATATGGTGGCTTACAACCATCTATAAGTCCAGTCGTAGGGTATCTGATGTCCTCTCTGACTTCAGTGGGCATGAGGCACACACATAACATACATACATGCAATCAGTCAAAACATTTATACATATGAGATAAAATAATCCATTTTTAATATTTAAAAAATAAAATAAAATAAAGCCTTACTTAGGTCTAGAGAAATGGCTCAGTGGTTAAGACAACCATAAAATAATTTTAATTGCTACTTTATAACTGTAATTTTGTTATTGTTATAGATCATAATGCAAACATCTGTGTTTTTTGATGGTCTTAGGCAACACCTATGAAAGAGTCATTGGGACCCAAAGGGTCCATGGCCCACAGGTTGAGAACTTTCAGACTGAGAGCTGGCACTACCCTACCCTTGCAATGGACCCCAGCTCTGTTCCCAGCATCCACAGCAGATGGCTGGCAAGCATCTGTAGCTCAAGTCACCCTTTAGCGTTGTAATCAGGGCACCTCCTCTCCAAAGCAGGGGCTATTTGAGCCCTTCAAATTCCTCCCATCTCAGCCCCTCGTGAGATGGGGCCTAAGCTGGCTGACACAGGTGAATGCCAGCTACATACAATCTGATTCCTGAGGGGTCAAGACCACAAGAGTAGGAACCCAGCCATAGGCTTGCCTGTTAAGTTCCTCCTGCTAGCCCCAGCCACAATCCTGTCCTCAAGGTGGGAGGGATTAAAAGCATGATAGCTTTTCATAGGGTCCCAGCCCCAGCGTGACTGCTGATTGACAGGCTCACTTCTCAGCAGCCTTGCTTCAGTTCCAACTTTTCCTTCTTGGGCTTTACAGGAATCCAATGTCCCTGGCCTCAACAGACACTTGCAAACATATGCACATGCCACACTTGGACACACACACACACACACACACACACACACACACACACACACACACGTACACACACATACAATTAAAAATAAAACTCATTTTAAAAAGCCAAGGAAGTCATTGCCTGAGACAGATTATATCTAGGAAATTAATTCAACAGAGGAGTGAAGGACATTGTTGCTCCACTGTTTGTTTATAAGGAGTTGAAACAGGACACCCAAGGGCAGTCACCTGTTTGTAGTCACAGCTGCTGCGAAGCCCAGACAGGACCTGAACTGTGTCTGTCTGACTCCAAAGCCAGCGCCTTTCACTGCCCCACACAGCTCCTCCAGGCGAGTCCTGCCTGCCGCAGGCAAGCATGGGATGACACGGCTTAGAGCCTGCTTCTCCTACTTACTGTGTGACATCAGGCAGCTTACTCTACTGCTCTGTCTCGTGGTTCCCACTCATGACAGGGTCATGAGTTCATGAGAACTCAGGTTACATGAGTTCAAGACCCTAGAATGGTGGAATCATCCTGACTTACCCAGCCATGCCTCAGATGGGCTTAGTGGCCCAGCCTGGAATCCCAGCTACTGTGGAGGCTGACACAGGAGGATTGCCTGGGTGACGGACTTCAAGGCCAGCCTGGGTAACTTAACAGGTCTAAAGGATGGCTAGCTTGTCAGAGTGGAAGGCTTCTAGGAGGAGGACCCACCGTTGTAGGAGCGCTTCGGAGAGAAGATACAAACCAGCAGCAGACACCCAAGCTCCCAGTCTGGAGCTTTTTCCAGCAGATACTGGAGAGCTATTGAAGGTTTTTTAGCAGAGGCATGACTTTTGTTTTAATGAATGATTGAGCATGCACTAGGCTGGGAAGACACTAAGAGGTAGCATGCAAGGCAGAGGGTAGGGTGGGGTGTGGATCCCTAGATCTCAGAGTGGCAGAATGTGAAGGGATAGTGCATAGACCATTAAGAGGTTCCGGAGACATATTGGCTTAGGAGAAATCTCAGGCAGAGCCCCTTGGAGCCCTGCTATACTATGGGATCACAACTGCTCCATCTTCTGGCCCATTTCCTTCCTCTGCAGCACTGTCCTCAGGACAGTGAGGAAAATGGCAGAGCTTGGATGTGCTGGTACCACCTCCCATGATGTGCTGGTCCAGAAAGAACCACAACGGAGCCTTCCATTCATCTCTGGGTAACTGGAGATTCTTGTAAATACACATGTGGGCACATGTGCGAGCATGTGTGTGTGTGTGCGCGTGCGTGCGCGCGCGCGTGCGCGCACGCACGCATGCACATGTGCACACACATGCATATTAACACATGCAAAGCCAAAGGACATTTGGTGTCATTTCTTAGGAACCTCCTTTGAGACACGCTCTCTCATTGAAACTGGAGCTCACTTATTTCCTAGACTGACTGGCTGGCGAGCCCCAGAGATCCATCCCCCTGTCTGCTTTTCCAGTGCTGAGAATACAAGTGCATGCTGCCATGCTCAGCATTTTTGTGTGGGTAGGGATTGAACTCAGGTCCTGATGCCTGCAAGATAAGTACCTTACTGACTGAGCCACCTCCCCAGTCTGTGAAAATTCATTCATTCATTCTTTGACTAGCATTTCTCAGCCCTCCTAGGAGACAGGTCCTGGGACCAAGACTCAAATTAGACCACTGTCCTTTAGCCTTGAAGGTTTATTTACCCATTTATTCTGTAACATCTACAGGGCTCTGGCCGGGGCTTCGGGCAGACCAGGGGTGATGTCAGGGGTGCAGGGAGGCAGGAGATGGTCATGAATAGGTATGATTTGACCTTGTGATCATGCATCCATGTCAGGGAAAAGCAGAAAGCCAGTGAAGATGCTGTTGGCTCCTTCGATGCCCAGCAGGGAGTTCTTGTCTGTGGCCTGCAGGTGAACAACCTCATCTTGCTCCAACTTCAAGACTACACCGCCTGTGGTGACCTGGAAGGTGTTCTGGGCATAGTCACAGAAGGTGAGTACCTTCTGCATGCGATCCCTGTCCCGGCCGCGCACGAGGTTCACGCACAAGTTCCCCCGGGAACTGGCGTGGTAGGTGAAATAGTAGAGGCCAGGCACTTTGCAGGTGAACTTGCCACTGCGTGGCTCATAGTTTTCATTCACATTGGTGATGACCTTTTCAAAGCGGATGGCCTGGTCCCGTCGCAGGGGGTTGTTGATGGTCCTCAGAGCAGAGAAGGCTACCTTCTGTGTAGCCTTGTAGTCTCCGGAATCACCTCTGGGACCACGGGCTCCAGGGGGTCCTGGAGCACCTTTAGGGCCAACAGGACCCTTGGGACCAACTTTGCCTGGAATCCCAGGGGTCCCTGGATCCCCTTTCTCTCCAAACTCACCATGGTCTCCAGCCAGTCCAGGAAGCCCTGGAGAAAAAGAATCAAGAGAAAAGAGAAAACTAGAAGTCGCTGTGACAAAAGGTCTGGGGCCTTGGGTGGTTCCTCTCCCTTTCTGGGTTCGACTTACTAACTATAAAATAGTGGCCATGCCAGAGAGAGTCTCCTAGTCTCCCTCTATTCCAGATCTTTAACTCTGGGTTGGGTTTGACACTGTGGGGAACTGATGCCCAAGAGTTGAGTGAGTGGCACCAGCATGGAGATGTGAACCCTGTCCTTGTCCTCAGCACACCCACTATTGTCAAGCTTAAGCCTGAAGCAGGGGCAATGAATTCACAGCATACGTGCTATCCTTTCACTTCCCAACCCATGGCAGACATCCTTAATCAATCACAGCACACCTCTAGCTACACCTAGCTGTGGATGGTAGAATATTTCTCACATCATCACTCTAAGCTGCCATGGACCCACCATCACAAGACAGAAGGACATTCCAGTGGAAAATCAGAGCACAGTGCTGAGAATATACGCTCTAGAGACACAGATGTGTACCATGTAATGTCTGCCATTCTTTCTTAGTTGTGTCACCTATACACAATGAGACACAGTCTCCAAGGACAGCTTCCTCATCTGTGAAATAGGATGGTTGTATTTTGAGAAATTGTGAGGATGTAGTGGGCTTCTGAGAGAAGAGAGACTGCCACAGATAGAGGCTCATAGCTCATGGATTAAATGGAACTACATTTACAGAGGGACCTTTATAGCAAGGAGCCCTCAAGCCCGCACCTGCCCTGACTTACAGATGAGGGCAGCTGCTCACCCTGGAGGGCAGGGTGAGCACAGGTCTGAGGCACTGCACCACATTGTCCTAGCATGGAGGAGGTTTGGTCCGAGCCTCACTGCTGCCTGGGCTGCCTTTCCACACAATTTCCCTGTCTGCAAAAGGGCAAACAGAAGCCCTTCCTGGAAAGATGTCGGAGTATCAAACTCTTGTACTCTCAAAGGCAAACGACTGTGATTTGGGAGGTAGAAGATGCGGCCGTGGCCAACATTAGTGTGCCCAATGTGAGCAGTACCTTTCTCTCCTTTTATCCCTGGAGTGCCAGGTTGGCCATCAGAGCCAGGAACCCCAGGGATGCCGGGGATGCCAGGGATGCGCGGGGGCCCAGTGCAGCTTTGGGTCCAGGAGACATGGAGAAAGCCCAGGAGCAGCAATAACAATGGTGTTGAGACCTGGTGCCACCACGTCGGCTTCATCAGTTCAGCCTCTGGGGACTCCTATAGGGTGGGAACATGTGCAAAGTTACTGCCTTGGTAGCTTCCATCATTCATTAACTCATCCCTTCATTTATGCATCTACCCATTTGTCCATCTCCCCAGCCGTCTTAACTATTTATCCATCATTCCAGCCACCTATCCATCCAACTCTTCATCCATCCATTCAAAACTTCATCCATCTGTCCATCCATTCAGGTCTCTAACTATTCATCTATTCATCATCTATCCATTCATCCAATAATTTTCTTTTAATCAATCCTCCCATCAACTCATTCATCCAATTACCTATCTCTCCAACTATTCATCTAGTCTCCATCCACCCACCTATTTGCCTATCATCTACTGATCTCTTCAATCATCTATCCTCCATCATACATATCTCCAACCATCCATCCATTCATTCATTCACATTTTTCCTCATTCATTTATTTGCCATTCAGCCACTCACCTATCTACTTCTCCATTAATTCATCCATGCACTCATGTATCCACATGTATGTATGAATGTATGCATGCAACCAATTATCCATTCATCCGTCCATCCATCATTCATCCATCTGTGCATCCATTTAATTATCCATCCATTCACTACATCATCCACCCATGCAATCACCTATGCATCCATACACCCATGTATTCATGTATGTGTACATGCTTGCATCCATATGTTTACAGATTGCCTTTCATACGCTAGACCCTGAGGGTACAGTGACAACAAGGCAGATGGTCTCTTCATCCAAAGTCCTTTGTTACTAAAAGGAAACAGACAAAAGGTGCACTAGTAAACTGAGATGGACACAGACTTGAGGGCGCTCTGGAAAATGGATAATGGTGCTCTGAAGGAAGAGGATGGGCTGGGGACGGAGGGGACTCAGAGGTTAAAAACGCTTGCTGAGGACCTGAGTTCAGTTTTCGGTACCCACATGAGACAGCTCACCAATGCCTGCAATTCTAGCTCTAGGGAATGCAACACCTCTGGCCTCCTACACACCTGCACTCACCTGCACATACCCACAAACACATACACTTCCATATAATTAAAACTAATAAAAATAGCAGGCTGGAGAGATGGCTCAGTGGGTAAGAATATTTGCACTTGCAGAAGACCCAGGCTCGATTCCCAGAATTCATAAGGCAGTTCACAACTATCTATAACTAAAGCTCCAGGGGATCTGAGTCCCTCTTCTGACCTCTGCAGGCACCAGACATGCATGTGGTAGATATACATACATGCAGGCAAAATAATAGAAATAAATCTAATTTAATATTGTTACTTAATTAATGAATTTTTGGTTTTTAAGACAGGTTTTCTCTGTGTAGCCCTGGCTGTTCTGGAATTCTCTATGTAGACCAGGCTAGCCTCAGACTCAGATATCCACCTGCCTCTGCCTCCTAGGTGCTGGGATTAAAGGTGTGTGCCACCACTGCACAGCATAAATCTAATTCTTAAAAATTTTATTAGTAAGAAAGTTAGTATAAAAAAAGAATGTTGCAGGAGGAAAGAAGTGTGACCTGAGGTAGGACAGAGAGAGACCACAAAGACTCAGAACAAAGGACCCTAGGGACTGTGACTCAGCAAGAGAGCTGTGTGGCCCCTTTCTCATCCCAAGGAACTGAGAAGAAAGCCGTTGACTGATTTGAGCAGGTCAGCACAGCCATTCTGCAAGCCTTTGGTCAAGGATTTTTCCTCCAGGAAGCCCTCCCAGTGTCCTGCCTTTCTCCCACATAGCTATGGAGACGGTGGGAACAGGAGACCCTGAGCTCTCCCAGAGTCTGTGGCCCCACAGCAGGATTCTCACAGCATCTGAGAGGTGGGTTGTGATGGATCTGCCCATCTCAAGATGAGGAAACTGAGGCTCAACCATTTGAAAATACATCCCAGCATCACTTAGCAGGCTGTCCATGGGCAGGGCTATGACAGGACTTCTGTCTGGGCACAGTTTACTGTTCCATAAGACGGGGACAACGCTGATCTCTAGTCTATATTGGGGGTCTCAAGTCTCAGGTGTGGGGAGGCCTTCAAATCCTCTTGGTTAGACGACCCATCTCTTCTGCCGGACCATCGTAACAATCCCTTATCTGTCTCTACTCCAGCCTGGAGTCAAACCAACTCAGCTTTGAACTCCCATCTGCTGCTCCCTGGCTGTGTGACCTGAGACAGGTGTTTAACTTCTCTGTTCTCTTTGACATGGGCCGTTTCCCGCTTCCAGGGCTGTCAGCAGTATTGACTGAGGTGTTACAGTGAGGATTAAGGTCCCTTGAACAGCATGTGTCCTTTGCAGATATGATTTTGTCACTCAGGAATAACCAACAATGACCTCCAACTCCAGGTGCTGAGGACATGTGACAGATGAGGCCTGGGTTCTTATCCAGCCTTTGCCTCTGCTCTACTGACAGCATCAAGCTTGGTCTCTCTCTGCCAGGGTTTACTGCACACACAAAAGGCTCTGTTCTCCGCTGGGGTTTGGGGATCAGAGAGGTTATAAAACAGGTTGCAGATGAGCAGCATGCAAGAGACAGAAGTGGTGTCTGGTTCAAGTCTCCACGGTTCCTGAGACCAAGATCCCAGGTGATCCTGCTACCGGCTGCCTACCCATCCTGTGCCCCCTCCTGCTACAGGCTGCCTACCCATCCTCTGCCCCCTCCTTCTACAGGCTGCCTACCCATCCTCTGCCCCCTCCTGCTACAGGCTGCCTACCCATCCTCTGCCCCCTCCTGTTACAGGCTGCCTACCCATCCTCTGCCCCGGGTATCCACAGACACTTCCTCCCCTAGTCCACCCCCAGACAGTCTGCGCTGTGGATCTGGGCTTGCGCTCTGAGTTCAGTTGCTCGTAGCTGGAAGCAATGCCTGTGTTGGCAAGTTAATCCACCTTTCCCTGCCTCGCCCTGGCGTGCTTACCTGAATATGAACGGAGTCCTGATGTCCTGTGATGCTCCAGCTCAGACAACTCTGGGTTCTCAGAGCCCAGAGCCTGCTGCTGTCCACAGAAAGCGGAAGTATGGGTCCCTAGAGACAGGAGGGCCTTCCCTTGGTGTCCTCTCCCAAGGCCCAACAGACTGACCCCTGCTCTCTTGTCCATCTGACCCCCATCCTGCTGCCCTCAGGCAGTTTCAGGTCCTGTTTCTGCTCCTGGGGAGGGAATTACTGTAAATGATGGCTATGACCAGCATGGTTTCGCCAACTCAGCATCCGGGTGGGTGAGGGTGGGGGGAATAGCCTGCCCTTGGGGACTGTCCCCAGCAGGCTGCTTGCCTGCCAGGGCCTCAGGAGCACATGACTTAGATGGGTTCTAATGTTCCTCCATGGATGCAGAGAGGCCCATCTAAGGCCTGTGCGCTGGCCTCACAGCCAGAGACCCTCATTCCTACCACAGCTCTGCCACTTGCCAGCTAAATGCTCTCAATAGAGAGAACCCAGGCGGAGCCCCAGTTTCCCCCACTATGTGATGGAGCCATGGCTATATACTCTGGCTCTCACAGACCTCCAGGAGGATAGGAGCGGGATTGGAGATGGGACAGAACAAATTAGAGCACTCAACTCGTGAGTTGTGTATGTCACTTCATGTCCTAGATGCCTCCTTTCTGGCCTTATCTCGTTCTCTGCCTCCCGCTCTCCACCTCTACCCT
Organism: Cricetiscus sungorus; assembly: GCA_030556225.1. Lineage (NCBI taxonomy): Eukaryota > Metazoa > Chordata > Mammalia > Rodentia > Cricetidae > Cricetiscus > Cricetiscus sungorus. The sequence goes on from JANBXA010000734.1 coordinate 130,912,078, forward strand.
CTTCTCCGTCTTCAGAAAATAATCCAATAATGAATTTTAAATGTATTCATTACTTATTCATTCCCCTCCTTCCACTTCCTACAGGGCTTGGAGCCCTTGACAATAACAGCTGCAGGCAGGGGACTGCTGCTTGGGGCTCTAAAGACGACACCCAGCAAGAGCTGCAGAGGGGCTGGGAAGTCACCGTGACCACCCTGTCCCTCTTTTTACACTCAGGGAAACTGAGACTCAAAGGCATGAATCAATGGGCCTTTTATTGTGGCCAGGTGCTGTGAGCTATAATCTGGAAAGAAGACCCCAGTGAGTAGTAGCAATGAGTCCTTTCATATGGATCATTTCTTTAGGGAAGGCTGGGGTAGGACATTGAGTGTTCCTGTACTAAATGCCACAGAAAACCAGTGAGTTTCAAAACCCATATGCCAGGGCAGAGTCTGAAGCCAAACAGCTCTGGGCCAGGACCTAATTGTGCTGCTTTAACTGTGTCTATGGCCAGGCATCACTCTACTCCAGGGTAGGTACCCAGAGGGTACAGGCACTGAGCTCCACTGGAAGCTTAGAGAGGAGGGATCAGTTTTCAGCTTGTGATGTTACCTATGGATGGAAATGATGCACTGACCATAGGCATTAACTTATGGATGGAAATGAGAAGAAAAGAGGAAGTAAATACGATGAAGCCAGATCTCTATGCTCAGCCAGGTCTGCGTGTTCAGAGGACCCTCTTTGTTATTTATTTAGTTCTCACACAGAGTCTCACTACGTAGTCTAGGTTAGCTTCAGACTCAAAATCTGTTTGTCTCTGCCTCCTGTGTACTGAGATAACAGGTGTGCACCATGACTCTCGGGCCCAGGTCCTCCTGAGGGTCTCATGGCCATCTAGATCCTCAACCTGGGGTCCTCCCGAGGGTCTCATGCCATCTAAACCCTCAACCTGGGGTCCTCACGAGGGTCTCATGGCCATCTAGATCCTCAACCTGGGGTCCTCCCGAGGGTCTCATGGCCATCTAGACCCTCAACCTGGGGTCCTCACGAGGGTCTCATGGCCATCTAGATCCTCAACCTGGGGTCCTCCCGAGGGTCTCATGGCCATCTAGATCCTCAACCTGGGGTCCTCCCGAGGGTCTCATGCCATCTAAACCCTCAACCTGAGGTCCTCACGAGGGTCTCATGCCATCTAAACCCTCAACCTGGGGTCCTCCCGAGGGTCTCATGGCCATCTAGACCCTCAACCTGGGGTCCTCCCGAGGGTCTCATGCCATCTAAACCCTCAACCTGGGGTCCTCACGAGGGTCTCATGCCATCTAAACCCTCAACCTGGGGTCCTCCCGAGGGTCTCATGGCCATCTAGAACCTCAACCTGGGGTCCTCCCGAGGGTCTCATGGCCATCTAGACCCTCAACATGGGGTCCTCACGAGGGTCTCATGGCCATCTAGATCCTCAACCTGGGGTCCTCCCGAGGGTCTCATGGCCATCTAGATCCTCAACCTGGGGTCCTCCCGAGGGTCTCATGCCATCTAAACCCTCAACCTGAGGTCCTCACGAGGGTCTCATGCCATCTAAACCCTCAACCTGGGGTCCTCCCGAGGGTCTCATGGCCATCTAGACCCTCAACCTGGGGTTCTCCCGAGGGTCTCATGCCATCTAAACCCTCAACCTGGGGTCCTCACGAGGGTCTCATGGCCATCTAGATCCTCAACCTGGGGTCCTCCCGAGGGTCTCATGGCCATCTAGACCCTCAACCTGAGGTCCTCACGAGGGTCTCATGGCCATCTAGATCCTCAACCTGGGGTCCTCCCGAGGGTCTCATGGCCATCTAGATCCTCAACCTGGGGTCCTCCCGAGGGTCTCATGCCATCTAAACCCTCAACCTGAGGTCCTCACGAGGGTCTCATGCCATCTAAACCCTCAACCTGGGGTCCTCCCGAGGGTCTCATGGCCATCTAGACCCTCAACCTGGGGTCCTCCCGAGGGTCTCATGCTATCTAGGCTCTCAAGAGTCTTTTGTTCCAGAATAAGTGCCAGTAGGACAAGCTCATCCTGAACTTGAACCTGGAGAAGCAGCATGTGAAGAACAGGAAACAGATGGAGTGAAAGATTCGGGACGCTTATCTCAAGTTTAAACTCCAGCTCTCCAATCATGTAGGCGTAAGCACATTACTACCTGGAGTCCCCTGAGGTCTACATAAGAGATGGGGGAGCCTGTCTCCTGGGGCTGCTGTTGACACAGGGAAGGAACCCTGGAAGACCAGGGCCAAAGTGCTCCCAGACACAGTAATATTTGTATGAATAAGAGTCAAGATTGGAGCAGGCAGGCAGGGCCTATACCTGGGGATCAGGAGCTGAAGAGGCCTTGGCCCCTAAGTGAGAGGTGGTATCTCTTCCTTCACTTCCTGATAGAGGGTGACACATAAGGAGAAAAATCAGAGAAACCTCAATTGCCCAAAGAAGTCCCCTACAATAAGAGTCTTTTTCTGCTTTGTCCCAGCCTTCAGAACCCACCGCCTCCACATGGCCAATAGACTGGCATAGTCTAAGGTCTGCTCATCTTGATGTAGCAAAGACAAGGGAACAATTACGGAGGAGGGGGTAACAAACCTTATTGTTTCCCAAGTACAGGCACTGGCTCTGACTCCATGACTGACACAAGCAACACATTTATTTTTTTTTTTCTTTTTTAACCAAAGAAAAATGAGAAGAAAGATTTATTGCATGGGGCATCACTGGGTGGAAGTGGCTGATAGAAGTACAGCTGGGGATGCCACGGCCAGTGACCCAGGCTGGCCCTGCTGAGTGCCCGATGCAGTGAGCCAGGTGGGATTTCTCCTCCACGAAGCTTGCCCTGACTCCCTCCCTCATGAGACCCCACAATGCCTTTCAGAGACTTGGACCCCAAACTCAGTTTTCAAAGCCCAGTAGTATAGAAAACCAACCTAAAGGCACTTAAAACAAAACTAGGTTTTTGTTTTAAGGTGGCAGTAGGTGAGCCGCAGGTGAATCGGTGCACATGGTCCCAGGGTCCGTGGAACAGCTTTCATCACTTACCTATTCACGGTCCACATGCCACACAGGCCTGTAAGCAGCCCTGTGTGGGAACCCTGTGATGCCCACCTGGCACACAGCAGAGGCGATGAAATGGGTAAGATAGCACAGAGGGAAATAAAGATGCATGCATATGTGCATGCGAGGAAATGCGTGTGTGTGTGTGTGTGTGTGTGTGTGTGTGTGTGTGTGTGTGCTCCTTCATACCTCTCTGCCCCAGACAATTGCACTTTGTGATGTTTTTAGCTTCTTTTTAAGTGTATATGTGGGTATGTACATTATGAGTACAGGTGGCTGTGGGGTCCAGAAAAGGCCACCAGATCCCCCAGAGTTCCAGGCATTTGTGAGCTGCCTGACGGGAATGCTGGGAGCCAAACTTTATGAACAGCAAATGCTCTTAACCGCTGAGCTATTTCCTGTGGCCTGACAGCTGAGCTTTGCATTTTCTGAACTCAGGTGCTCCTGGTGAACCTCCCTGGTCCAGTGCCTGCCATCAGGTATTTCATAGCCCAAACTTGACAGCTAAAGGGCAGCCATGTTTTAGACAGCCTTCTGGGGTTCCTAGAATCTGTGTGTCAGCCATCGGGGTTGCTCCTCTCTCTGATCCATGTACCCATGTTCATCTCAGAACACCGGTGTGAGTATTAAGCGCCTTATACGCTAGCTAGGATGGGTTTATAATGGCTCATTCATTTGTTCTGTTTCTAGTCACTACCTTTCCCATTTCAGCATTCATTAATTCACCCCAAATCATCCCTTCACTCAGCAAGAACTCACAGATGCAAAACTGTTCAAGCCACATTCAAGGTCTTCCAGTGAGAAATCTGGGCCATGCATAATTAGTGATCCATTTATTTATGTATCTCTCCATCTGAAACAAATAGTCTCAAGGGGTGAACCGCCACAGGGATGGTACCAGTAGGTGGCTCCTGAAGAAGCTCAGAGGAGGCAGCTGGCTGATGGATCAGGAGCCAGGTGGACTTCCTGGAGGAAGAGGTCAGCGGTGTGGAAGGGTCTGAGTGAGGATGGAGGAAGCAGAGGGATTGAGGTTGGGGGGCTGGGGGGAGGATTCAGCTTGTCACACTAGTCAGGAAACAGCAGGAAGCCTGAGAAGACGCTGTCGGAGCCCTCAGTGCCCACCATGCCATTGTAGTCGTTGACTGCCAGCCACACCTCATCGCCCTTCTGCACCCTCAGCAGTACGCCTCCTGAGCTGACCTGCTTGCTATTGGACAAGTGGTCGCAGAAGCTGGTCACCTTGACACTGTTGTGGAACAGCTGCACGCACAGGTTGGCGGTCTGCGATGTGTGGTAGATGAAGTAGTAGAGGCCGGGCACTTTGCAGGTGAACTTCCCTGTGCTGGTGTCGTAATCCCCCTGAGGGTTGGTGATCACAGAGTTGAACTTGACCAGGCCATTGGCTGCTGGGTACTGGGCTGTCTGCCGGGTGACTGTAAACACGGACTGGTGCTTCTGTTTGTATCGCCCCTCCTCGCCTGGCTCCCCAGGAGGTCCCCTGGGGCCTGGATCCCCTGGCAACCCAGCAGGCCCCATGGGGCCATTTTTTCCACGATAGCCAGGCATGCCAGGCTCACCCTTCTGACCCTTGGGTCCTCGTGTCCCAGGGATAGCTGGGATTCCTAAAGAGAGAGCAGACAGAAAGTGATAGGGCAGGGGACAGGATGGGGGACCCCAAGTGGGTCTGGCAGTGACCTCTAGGCTGTACTTCCCAGATGGCTTTGACCAGGAAGAAGGGGCAGGGTGTGTGGGACTCTGTTAGGACCTGGTCCATCCCTCCTCACTTTTCAAACCTGTGGTGGAAGGAGCAGAAGAGGGGCCCAGGCGGCAGTGAAGGACAGAGGAACAAGAGTCACTATGTGACTTTGAGCCAGTTGCTTGATCTCTCTGGATGCCAGTTTTGACATTTGCAAAGGAGAAGCAAAGCATTTGGGCCTCGCTTTTCCCATTTGTAAAGCATGACTGAGATGTTTATCTGCTCTGGGAGGTGAACGTGCAGAGGGCTCAGAGAACACCAGAGCCGAGCCTGGTGCCTAGGGGTTCAAAGAACTATGAGCAGGGTTCCCAAAAGTACAGCCCTGGGGAGAGGAGGGGGCTCGCTAGCTCCCCTAAAGTGAGTAATTCCTTTCAGAGTACCAAGATTCCATCCAGTGGCTTAGAGGGAAGAGGGCGGAGTGACATTCTGAAGGGCACCTTCCATCAGCCCCCACCCCACCACATTCCTGTGTCCTCATGAGTGCTGTTCAGCTCCCAGCATCCCTCATGCTCACATTCCACTGACCTCCCAGAGAAGCACGCTCACCTGGGGAAGGAATCACCACACCTGCCCTCCTCTCCTACCTAAGAGCCGCCCACTCCTTCCCTTGGCCCTTCCCTCACATCAGGACACCCATCAGAACATTCTGGGTGAAGTCCTAACCATCTGCTCCTTGCATCTTGATTGACAGAAACCACCCACCCTGCCAGGTGCTTACTTTTACCACACATGCAAACTCATTTAAAGCTGTGACACCCCAAGAAGCGAGGGCTGCAACACCGGTTTCACAGATGTGGAAACTGAGGCATTGCTTGGTTAAGACACTTGTGCAAGCTGGCACAGAGGGAGGTGGTGGGTGTGGCTTTGAGCCCACAATCAATGCACCCAAAGCAGCCAGGGTGGGCCACCTTCCCTAAGTGTCCACATGCATAGTTAGCAGGCTGTGACCTTCCTGCAAGGACAGGAGTTCTCTTTAACTCTTCCACAGGGTGATCAAATGAGGACAACAAGCTACAAGGCCACCAGAATGAGCTGGGGGTGGAAACCAGGACTCTGAGGACAAAGGGCCTAGGCCTACTGAAATAGAGGCCTGCAGACTCACCTGGCTCACCCTTGGGCCCCGGAAGTCCATCATGCCCATCCTTCCCAGGGGCCCCCGGCAGGCCTGGCATCCCGGGGATTCCATAGCAGTTGGTGTTGGCCTGGCTCCTGAGTGTCAGAGCCAGCAGAAGCAGCATCAGGCAGATTCCACGCTGGGGCTGGCAGCTGGGCCCCACATCCATCCTGAGCGGGGGCTGTGGGGGGAGAAGGGGAGCTAGCACTGAGCTCCCCACTTGCCCTTCTTCCCCTCACTGCCCTGCCCCGCTCCATAGCCCTTCACCCTGGGGAGTCCACATCCATCCACAGATGATGGTTAGATGGATGATGGACAGATGGGTAGATAGTCGGGTCTCTTCTAAGGCCCAGGCCTGGGCTCAGCAAACAGAGCCGGTCCTGGCCTTATGATTCAGGAAGGGACCTGCGGAGGGGGTGTGTCTCACTCCCACCAGGGCAGGGTCCCAGCCTCACCTGAGGGAGCAGGGGACTTCAGGCCTAATCGCAGAGATGTCCTGTTCTCCCAGACAGGAGGACACTGTGTCAGAATGGACAGAGAAGTGCGAGCAGGCTCCGGTACCCCTCCCCCCACATCACCCTAATCCCACATCCTCTTCCCAGCAATTTTTCTTGACTTAACACTTTCTTTTAGGCTCTGAGCCAGACTGACCACAATGGCATCTCTGTCCGCCCCTTCCTCCCCTGGCCCTAGGTCATGTGTGATAAAATGAGGAAGTGTCTGCTATCCCCTCATCCTGGGAACAGCAGGATGCGTGCTCATGTGTGTGTGTGTGTGTGTGTGTGTGTGTGTGTGTGTGTGTGTGTGTGTGTGTGCTCGTGTGTGTGTGTGTGTGTGTGTGTGTGTGTGTGTGTGTGTGTGTGTGAGATGCATGTGTATTGCATGGACCTGAACCCAGGGCACAGCCGTCCCCAAGGGCAGGGTGGCCATTGAATTTATAGCCCCTCTCTGGCATTCACCATGCCTGAGGTTCATTGTCCTTCCATCTCCTTGAGGTGAAGTTAGTCTTGCCTGCCCTAAGCCACACTGAATGGTTGTCAGGGTGGCCCCTGTGTTCATCAGCTCCCCAGAATCAAGGCTCACATGTGGCTATCAAGTGAGGGGCTTGTTCTAGAGACATCCGCACTCCCAATCCATTGTCAGGCCCAGGGAAGGATGCCAGGGTGAGCTTGCTTTGCCTGCCTTCGTGCATCAGCTGGTCTTGATGTAGAGCAGGAGCCTTGGCTTTTCCTTGTTGGCGACTCCCTAGTCAGCAGACACAGTCGCTGCTCTGCAGACCGGTTCCCCCAGTGGGTGCGGGGTGCCAGGGCATGGCTGGTGCTACCTCTTTCTTTGCTGGGCTCCCGCTGCTTTGATTCACTTCCACACTCACATCATCCTGGCCCCTACCTTGTCTCTGGTCCTAGGGCTTTTGGTGATCAGGGCAGGCGTCTCCCTATCTTTCTTCAAGTGGGATTTTTACAATGAAAGGAAGCTGGGGACAACAGGGCTGCCCAGCCTTGCCCCTTTTATTGCCTGTATTTGTGTGGGGTCCTGTGTAGGTCGTGGGAGGATTCTGCACCATGCATATGCTACAGCCTGGCCCATGCTAACAGTTCAGGCTGCCTAGCTAAATAGCGCTCAGGGTCTTGTTCTCTCAATCATTCTGACAATCCCTCCACCTATAGCCCAGAATGCTCCATGAGGCCAGGGTGAGAATGCACTAGCATCCCAGGGCTGGGAGGAGAGGGCATTGTGGCCTCTGCACTATGGGATGTCAGTAATGGAACCTGCTCTCCTCTTGGTCACCTTTGTGCCATGCCTGGCTCTCCCAGCAGGTGGCAGTCTCGGTCTGTGCTCAGCCCTCGCCACCCCGCCCACCTCCCTGCCTGGCTCAGCTTCCAGGCTCAGAAGAACTGAGATTTGCAGGTGAAGGGGTGCGATTAGCTGGATTGCAGGCTCAGGAGGGGTTCGACCCTCCCCACCTACTGGTTCAGACATTCATTCCCCTTTCTCTCGGTGCCCCACAAGTGACAGGAACCCTCCACGTTGGGTCGAGACAGCCTGGCTTGGTTACAGATCCTCTATGTTCCAGCAGCTGTCTTGAGACATGCTTCCTTTCATGAAGCCTCAGTGTCGTCCAGATGCACCAGCCAATGAATGGGAGGGATCGTCCCTGATTCCAAAGTGTGAGCATGTGGGGTAGGGGTTAGTGTGGAAGAAAACACAGGCGTTCCTATTCCTGTGTGTATGGGACATGTACGTACATCTACCACAAGAGTGCAGTAGTTCGTGTGTTCACGTGTGTGTATGTGTGCTTGGAGAAGTAACTAGTGTGTACCTCCAAGGGTGTGCATAGTATGCTCAGAGGAAGTCCCTGAGTCCAAGTTCCGGTGAGGAGTGGGTGAGTCACACACCATGGAGCTTCCATTCGTAGCCATTTAGCAGATTTGGAAACTGAGGCCTCTCACTCCATGTGATCTGGCAGCTAGCAAGGGATGATGCCCAGATTGGAGCCAGGCTGATGTCCACTCGACCCCTCCCCTCCCCACCTGCCAACATTTGTGTACAAGGCTAACACTGTTGCCTCTCAAGCAGTTGGCAACGGCCAGCTTTGTGCCTCCTTCCTGCCCAACGCCCAGAACAATCATTACACCTCAAGCCGCAGACACAGATGGGGTCATTTATTCCAGAGAGTACTTGAGTAAACCCTGGGCCGTGTGCAGAGAGGCACCAGTCCTCAGGGCCTCTAAACCAGCCCTGCCCCGGGGCTGCTAAAGCCCAGGCCCCAGCTCCTTCACTTAGCAGAGAGAAGGGGTGCAGGGCAGGGCCCCCACGGGGAGTGGAGGAGACACAGAATGTGGGGTGGCTCCCAGCTCAGGCAGAGGGGAAAATGAGAAATCCGCTGAAGATGCTGTCGACTTCGGACCCTTGGTAGATGCGGCCCTTTACAGGGTCCTTCTCGATCCACACTTGGTCCCCCCTTTGCAGGTGGAGCACAGTGCTCCCTGAGACCACTTGGAAGAGCCCCCTGCTGTTGGCATCACAGAAACCCAGGGTACTCCTGGTCTGGCCATGGGAGGAGGACATGATAGACAGACAGATGTCCCACTTGGAGGTTACTTGGAAGGTGAAGTAATAGAAGCCGGGCACGGCACAGACAAAGCGGCCGGTCTTGTTCTGGTATGGGCTCTCCTCATTGGTGATGACCTTGTCGAAGATAACCACATTGCCAATTGTCGGTGGGTTCTGCCGAATGGCTGAGAAAGCTGGCCGGGGCTGGTCTCTGATATTGCCTGGATTGCCTTTGACACCCTTAAGTCCTTGAGGCCCGCTGCTCCCCAGAGGCCCAGTGGGCCCTGGGAACCCCATATTGCCGGGTTTGCCAGGGGGCCCAGATTCCCCCTGGTCTCCTTTAAGGCCTCGGATGCCCGTCCGGATGCCAGCAGCTCCTGGTGGAAAGGGCAGATTGGTGGATGGGGGCATTGTGGGTATGGGGTCTAGTCCTCATAGAAAGAGCCTTTGCTTTTAAGAGACTGAGTCTGACTGGCCGTACTGGCTGTGTGGCGTCAGGCAAGCATGCCAACCTCTCTGAGCCTTGACTTCATCCACAAAAATGAAGTGAAGCAAAGGCAGTCGTGTGGCAGACCCTGGGTTCTAGGAAATATGAGGCACTCTGGCTGCTCAGTTGAGCTCTGCTCATGGCTGTCACCTCACATGCCTCCAGATCACCAATTTCTTTCTCAGATTTGGGGCCTTAGGAGGCGTGGGGGCAGGGTAGGGATGTGTGCATATTTCATCAGTGTTAATGAGGGGTCTTTCTGCCTGCTGGAGACCCAGAGGCTGTGGGAGGCAGGGGGCCTCTCCTTCCTGCTCTGGGCTTTGATCGTAACACCTTCCCTCCCTCAGGGTGCTGTGTTCTGACAGAAGGGAGCAGGGACAGAGTAGGGAGCTGGAAGGGACTGTAAAGGGCAGTTGTCATTGGCTGATTTTTTTCTTACATGCTTTTTTGGGGGAGAGGGGTACAGGGTTTCCGGGTGTATCTTTGGCTATCCTGGAACTCGCTCTGTAGACCAGGCTGGCCTCTAACTCACAGAGATCCTCCTGCCTCTGCCTCCTGAGTGCTGGGATTAAAGGTGTCTGCTACCACCATCCAGTTTAGGTGTTTTGCTATTGTTGTTGTTTGGTCTTTCTTACATGCCAGGCAGGACTTATTGCTACTGGCTTACTTTTCCCTACACCCCAGGCAGGGCTCTGCCTCCATTTTACAGAGGAGGAACCAGATGCTCAGAGAGTCTGTAACTTGTTTGAAGTCAACCAACATCGCAATGGTTCCTAACTCTAAAAATCTGGGCTCTGTTATAAGGCATGGTTCCTAACTCTAGAAATCTGGGCTCTTGTTATAAGGCCTTTCACATCCATTGTTCTCCATGTTGCCTGTTCTGCAGAGGAGGAAGGGGGAGGGGCATAGCAGAGCTGGAAAGGGTCACAGAGAGGCCTGAGGTTGGGAACAGGGTGCCAGAGAAGCCTAGGCCCTCAGGCTCCGGACTGCAATGGCTTCCTGGAAGTCAGGTGCACTGTAACTTCTCAGGGCCTTCCTAAGCCGTTGCTTTGAGGATGGCGGGAGCAGGATCCCACGAGAGAATGCTTACCTGGCTCCCCTCTCTCTCCTTTGAGACCTGGCCTCCCTGGGCGGCCAAGATTTCCTGGGGCTCCATCCTTCCCATTGGGTGCTCGGCAGACATCCTCAGTCACTGTAGATACCAGGGTCATGGCCAGCACACAGGCCACCAGCCATCCCTGAGAGGCCTCCATGCCGCCCCTGTAGAGATACACAGGAACCCTGGGGAGGCTGGCACCCAAAACCACACATCTGTCCCACAAAAGAATCTCACATACAAAGTTCTGTGACCCTGCCTGGGGCCTTGGTGTCCACCCATGATACACACCTATCTTCATAACCTGTGATCAGTCATAGGTCCCTAATCCTAGTCCTAACAATGACCTTGACCCTAGCCCCTAGCCTTAACAATGATCTGGACCCTAGCCCCATAACCCTAACAATGATCTTGACCCTAGCTCCTAGCTCTAACCATAACCCTAACCATAACCCTGACCTTAAACCTGGCACCCAGTTCTCACCCTAATCCTAATCCAAGATAGCTCTAGCCTTAATCCTGACCTTGACTTTAACCCTAAACTTAATCCTATCTCCTAGCTCCAGCCTGGACCCTGACCCTGACCCTGTCCCTAACCCTGATCTTAACCCTAGTCTTGATCCTGACCCTGACCTTGATCTAGCCCTAGTCCCAGCTCAAAACCCCACACCTTTCCCCCTGCATCTGCTCAGCACATGATCTGATACCCACATAGACCTCCCCACTCTGTGGACACGCAGGCTCACATACTCCCACGGATGATGGATCTCATTGAACAAATATTTACCAAGCGTCAGCACTGTTTTAATTACAATCTCCGGCCCAGATGGCAAGCTATGCATGCTCACAAGCTTTCACAGACATCTGCCTGCTTCCCAGGCAGCCTTGGCCCCCTTTCTACATCCATATGAGGGCTAACTGTCCCTGCAAACCCCTCTGCTGGTCCAGCTGCTGGGCTCTGGCTACCCCACCCACTTCCTGACTTTCTGTGTTTTTTGACAGGAGAGAAACAGGACCCATTAACTCTGTTAGCCCATGGGTCCGGGTTCTCTCACCTTCCCCCAGGCTTTGGCCAGAGGATTGGGTCCCTTCATCCATCTGCTCTGGATCCTAAACCAATATGCCCCACCCCATCCATCACTGCGTAGAACTAGCTAGCAGCAATATTCTTCCTTCCCTGCCTCAATTGTCCAGACTAGTCCAGTTACCTTGTTTTCCCAGCCCCCTCCCCCTCCCGCTTGGCCTTACCTGCCTCCGTGGTCAGCTCAAACTGGATGCTCTTGGCCCTTTGCTGATGGTGAGAGTGAAACACCCATCAGCAAAGGGGTGTCACCAGGGTGCTACCAAGTTTCACATCCTTTTCCACTTCCTCTTCTTAGAATCTGCCCCCTGAACTTCCCCAGGGCCAGACACCAGGCATGGACATTTTAAGCAGACTTCAGCAAGATTGGGACACGGCATGTCCTATCCTAGCCACAGTTGTGAGAAGGGGACTTTGGAGAAGAGCTGGGTGGGGCTTTGGGATCCAGAGAAGCAAAGACTATCAGGGCAAAAGAAATCTGTCTTCGAATCTGTAACTTGGGGGCCTTTTTCTTGTTTAGGGAATACACAAGAGTTCATGGCTAAGTGCTTGTAAAATTCAAAGAAGTAACCAACAGGCCAGTGGAGCAGAGGGGACAGGCCACAGGGAGGCGAAGGCACAGAGCAATCAGTTTCGAAGCTCACCACTTCCTAGCAGCCAGTTTTCGGGGAGTTGCCACCTCTCTCCACTCTCAATTCCTTTCCTTCTTTCTTTCTTTCTTCCTTCCTTCCTTCCTTCCTTCCTTCCTTCCTTCCTTCCTTCCTTTCTTCTTTCTTTCTTTCTTTCTTTCTTTCTTTCTTTCTTTCTTTCTCCCTCCCTCCCTTCCTTCCTTCCTTTCTTCTTTTTTTCTTCCTCCTTCCTTTTTTTCTTCCCTTCCTTCCTTCCTTCCCTTCTTTTCTTTCTTTTTTTTTCTTCCTTTTATTTTCTTTGAACAGGGTTTCTCTGTGTAGCACTGGCTGTTCTGGAACTTGCTCTGTAGATCAGGCTGGCCTCCACCTGCCTCTGCCTCCCAAGTGCTGGGATTAAAGGTATGCCTCTCTTGTGCTTGGTTTATCCAAGACTGGGCATCGAACCCAGAGCTTCATGAATATTAGACAAATACCCTACCAACTGAGCTACACCCAAGCCCTTTAAATCCACATTTAGAAAACAACAACAACAAAAGCAACAGAGCCACAAGGCTGGTGTGTATGGCTCAGCTTGGAGACTTGCCTAACATTTATAAGGTCTCAACTTTCATCCTAGCAATGTTTTTATTTAAAGGCATATTTGTATATGCAATGTTTGCATACATATTTACAGGGGTTTTTGTTGTTGCTGTTGTTTGATATACCATTACACAGCAAGTATAGTGGTACATGGCTATAATCCCAGCACTGGAGAGGCAGAAATAGGAAAGATCAGGAACTCTAGGCCGCCTTGATTGTATAGTGAGTTTGAAGCTAACTTGGGCTACATGAGGCCCTATTTAAAGCAACAACAACAACAAAAACAAGGGCCAGAGAGATGTCTCAGCAGGTGAAGGCATTGGCCATCAAAGCTGGTGACCTGGATTGTCTTCTGACTGCCACATGTGTGCTGAGTTGTGCAGGCACTCATACATGCACATAAACAAATAATCAGTAAGCAAGGAAATGTAATACAAGCTTCTCAGATCATGTCAGCTTTTGTGGCCTGTGAAGGATGCAACCAGCAGAGCCTCCCCGGGTTCAGTGGAGGGGCATCCAGAATTTACATTTGTATCTACAGAGGAAAGAGAAGGGAGGAATTCCATCAAAATAACAAGAGTTCTGGAAAGTTTGTAAGATTGTTGTATTAAATACAAACCAATTAAAGTTCTTTGGGAGTCAAGCCTGGGAGCCACAGGGTGGAGGGTGAGAGCCTGCTTTAGAAAGTTGCCCTTTGCCCTCCACGTGGACTCTGTGCATTCAAGCATAAAGTCAATAAATGTAATGCAAATTATAAAAAAATTACAGTTCTATGGGACAATAAAGCCTAATGGAAAACCATCACTTATACCTCTATGAGGCTAAAATAATTTTAACTTATTAATTTTCTCCCTGTTCACAGCTGTCTGTATAGAGCAAACAGTACATTATGCAAAGTGACATTCCCATGAAGTGGCAGGTGACCCTTGGCACTCCTTAGACACAGCTCAAACTTGGCTTTGAAAGGACATTGTTATCTGCCTGCCTTATTCCCACATGCTAGGTGGTTTTCCTCATCAGACAGTGTGCACACCCTGCAAGAAGTCCAAGTATACACATTCCCACATGTAACTTTAGACTGGAAAGTGAGTGGGTCTGGGCTGGGGAGGTGGCTCAGTGGGTAAAGCACTAGCCTAGCAAGCATGAGGACCGGAGTTCAGTTCCTAGAACTTATGCAAAATGTCTGGTTTGTGGTGGCATGCATTTATATAATCCCAGTGCTGGGGAGGTGAAGACAGGCGAGTCCTTGTGACTCAGTGACCAGTCAGCCAAGTCTAATCAGTGAATGCCAGGCCAGCGACAGTCTCTGTCTAAAAACAAAGATTGCCAAATTGGACAGAACCCAAAGAATGACACCTGAGGTTCTCAGGTTGTCCTCTGGCTTTCACCTGCCCTGCACATACATACCCTCACACCACACACACACACATACACTCACACACACACACACACACACTCACACACACTCACACACACACACACACACACACACACACACACACACACACACACACACACACACACACCAAATGGGGAACATCTTCAGGCCCCTGCATTGTGTATGGGCGGGCATATTCTCCTCTGCCTACAGAGCTCAGACTCCTGGAGGGGAGGCAGTAGACTGACAGGAAATGCTCTTGCAGCAGCATTCATGAAGTCGTGGTCTGTGTTTTTAGATACATAGTGGAGTCAGGGGTCTACAGAGTTAACAACAACAAAGTGTGTGCATATGTGTGGGCACGAAATACTGAGGATTGAATCAAGGCTTCACACACACTAGCTATGCTCTCTCTATCACAGACTATCATCTCCAGCTCTCCCTTTACATTTTATTTTGAGGCAGAGTCTCTCTAAGTTGCCCAGATCAAGCTTGAATTTATTCTGCAGCCCAGACTGGCCTTGAATTCACAATCTTCTTGCCTCTGCTTTTCCACATAGCTGGGATTACAGGCCTGCACCACCAGATCCAGCATACATATTCTTTCAGATATTCAGATTCTTTCTGGTGGAGTTCTGTCTCCATCAAGGGCTAAGCTCTCAGATCAGCACCTTAGATGAGCCCTGTGTGGTGGCAGTGTTTCTGTTGACAGGCAGGGGCGTGGCTCACAGGGATAGCACCTGAGCATGTATGAGGCCCTGGTTCTAATCCCTGGCACTTAAAAAAATATATATTACTAGAGGAAACATCCAAAGAAAATGCCACATTGAAGGACATATTAGCATTCTGCCATGGTCTTCTGCTGTCCCTTTGGGCTTTGATGTTAGGACAGATTTTCCATTCAGTTGAGCAGTTGACTAATGTTAACCAGCGCTCCCTCCCCAAAACGAATTGGATCTTTGAAGACAGAAGTCACAGACAGTGTGAGGAGCTGAGGTAGATCTGGGAACTGAAAATCTCCCCTACTATGCTCTTCTCAGAAGCTAAGGCAACACCCCTACTCTATTTTAAATCACCATTCCTCTTTCTTTGAATCATAGTAGGCAAAGTGTAGGTAGATATGTATATAATTTTTTTGTTTTTTTCATTTAGAAAAACTGAACAGGCACGGTGGTACAGACCTATAGTCCCAATACCTGGGCGGCCTAACAGATCCTGAGGCCCTGTATCCAAAAATAACAATAATAAAAGGAAGTATAATGTATAATTTGTACAGAGTAAGATGATGCCCAGTGTTTGATTTCTGGATATTAAATACCTCTATGTCCATTGCCACCTGGTCAGACTCGGAACATTTCCACTTCCCATCACCACTGTTCCAACCTCAGGTCAGAGTCCACCTCTGTATCCGCCTCATGTGTCTTCCTTACATCTGAGTGGCCACGAATGTCAGTTCTGTCTATAGCTGCCTGGTATCCATCACACTCCACCCACCGTGCCCACTCCCCTGTTCTGTCAGTGGGTGGTTTGGACCAAGGACGGATGACACCATGAGGGACCTTATAAGCAAGTTCTCACCCCGCCCTGTAAACTGTTTCCACCACCCAGGGGCAGATGGACACTCAGCACCTCTCCCTCCACTCTCCCTGCAGCCTCTGTGCCCCCAAGCCCCGCACCTTGGTGGAGACACCCTTCCTTTCCTCACACTCTCCTCCTCACCCTTCTGATGGACAGTATCAGCATCCCAGCCTTTTTTCCTTGCTCCTTTAGGTCTCCCCTTTCGGTCTTGCCCTCAGCGTCCGCCCCATAGATGGGAGTTTCGAAGGTTGGAGCTGGGAGGGGCTGTCTGTGGCTGTTCAGGTCGACCCTGAACACTCCCTGCCTCTCTTTGAACTGCTGGTCTGAGGTTCAAGATCAGTTCGAGGGGGTGATGGACCTCAGTTGGGGGGCACTGAGCCTTCTAGTCCTCCAGAGCCTGTGTTACTTGGTGGCATCTGGGGAAGCCTTTCCTTCCCCTGTCCTCACCTGCCACTTAGAGGGCCACTTCCGTAGTGGACCGTTGGAAAGTGTAGGAAAGAAAATGAAAAGCTGGGCATGGTGGTGCATGCCTTTAATCCCGGCATTTAGGAAACAGAGGTAGACGGACCTCTGTGAGATCAAGGCCAGTCAAGTCTACATGGTGAGTTCCAGGACAGCCAGGGCTTTGTAGAGAGACCCTGTCTCAAAACACAAAAACAAACAACAACAACAAAAACCCCAAACAAACAATGAAAAAAGACATTTTATGTTGTTGTTGGTTAGGGAAGATTAAAACCCCCCAACTCCTCCCTTGTCCCGGCTGGAGTGGGGCACCCTGGATGGTGGAAGGCAGTCTCCAAATCCAACAAGGGCCTGGGAGCCTCTTTGAGAAATCCCAGCTAGTAGTCGCCCAGCTGGACTCCAGGCAGGTGAGTTGTAAAGATCTAGAGGCTTAGGAGAAAAGGCTTAGAGAAAAGCCCGGCAGCTGGGGAAGCCAGCTGGGAGGTACCCCTGTACCTTGGCCACTGTGTAATTGAGCTGCTCGAGCTTGTCTGTCCTGTCAGTGGCTCCCTGTGGGTCTTTGTTCAACAGTCCCCCTGACCTCAGGTCTAATCAACCAGCTCCATTCCCCAGAGCTGGGGATGTGCCCAGGGTGACTGGGCATGTTGGGCCAAGGCTGGGTTTTGACACAGCCCTTACCATGCACAGGCGCATTCTCCCTGGCACTCTGAAATTTGGGCTAATGACAGTTGCTTCTGCTGGTGTCCTCCCCCTCTTCCCAGCCCTGGGCTGATTGCAAATAAACACCCGGTCGACGCGGGAGAGTAATTAACTCTCCGATGTGGGGAGAAGTAATCAGCCCAGAGTGTGCTGCAGGTGGGAAAAGTGAAGGCTTTTCCTAAGTAGTATGCAAATGAGCCGTAGTATGCAAAGGAGCCCCGGCTGCTCCTGGGAAGGGCTGTCATAGCCTGGAGCCTGGCTGGTGCTGTGAGGATAGGCTCCAGGAAAGGCCAGCCCTAGAAGGAGGGTGTGTGTGTGGTGGGGGGGGGGGGGGGGGGGTAGAACTCATCCTCAGATGTGGGGGTGGGTGGGGGAAGGAAGTCAGAGTGGAAGGAGCAGGGCTCCCCTTCAGGCTCCCAAGTTCACCTGTCTGTTCTGTGTGTGAGGCACCTGGGGAGATGGAGGGGAACCAAGTTCCTGAATTTGCCTCTCCTTCACCCTCTCTGTGACCTTGAGTGTAGGTCCGCCTTCCTGAGCTTTCGTTTTCTCGGTGAACAGGAGGGATGCTAACACATGTGGATGGGGTTGTGCTGAGAGCCCAGGAGTCACAGTCTGGCACACAGCATGTGTCCAGGACACAGGAACTTATCAGGCAGCAGGGAGATACACCAAGGACCACATGTTGCCAAGACAAGGCAGAGTCCCACCCAGGACTACCTTGTAGGGTGCTCTGGGGTGCTGATTTGAAAGCTTTCCCTCTCTTTTCCAAGTCTGAGCCTGGAATTCAAATCTCGTCTACTGTTTGGAGGGAGGTTCTAAGGGCACATACCCGAAGGAGGCACCGACTCTCAGATTGGTTCATGTGTAGAGTTATCCCTGACCGGTGACTTTGTGTCTTCTTAAAGTACTCTGCCCTTTTCTGTTCTGAAAAGGGAGCTAGCTATGGGGGAGTGGCTTAGAGCTTGCTGCAAGCCCAATTTTTGTTCGAGCACCTTTGGAATTCCACCCTGTTGAGGTTTCCTGGGACATGTGTGTGGCGGTGGAATAGGCATTTCTTTCATCTTGGGTCTTTTAAAACATCCTGTCCTGTACTGTGTGTCCGGAGGTGTAGCAGGTCATGGGTAAGGCACAGGGACAGGGCAGTGTCCTAGGGTAATGGAAACACTTGACGTCTGAGCTCGTGTGTCAGTTACAAGGGTGTATACATTTGTCAATGTTCATCAAGTGGGGCATGGAGTTCTATATGTTTATAAATCTTACTGTCATAAAACGCTTTTCAAATAAGACAAAGTTGGGACAGATTTATCTCCATTGGTAGAGGGTTTGCCTAGTGTGGATTTCGTCCCCAGCACCATGTAAACCAGGCACCGTGGGACACCCCTGTTATCCCAGCACTCAGCAGGAGGAGGCAGGAGGATCAGCGGCTCCAAGGCTAGCCTCAGCTATAGGGTTTGGGGCTAACCTGGAATACTTGAGACCCTGTAAAAAGGAAAGTAAGTCTGTGTGATAATGGTGCCAAGTGTTGCCATCCAGCTTCTGTTTGCATTCGTCCTGTGATGGAGGGCTCACCGCCTATGGAGGCCTATGGCTGTGGAGCTAGGATGGCAGCTTAGAGTCCAAGGCCTTGACTCGCATCCACACGATAGAAGTAAGTCATCAAATGTGGGCTGCAGACCTCCAGAAGTCCTGTACTGTCCTGTATGTCTGGAGAGGTAGCGGGTTTGCATATTCTGGATTGTCCCTGTATCATCAGTGCCGTGAATTGACTCAGGGACAAAAGTGACATCGAAGATGCAAACCCTGCAGCATGCTCTTGCTCTGCTGGTGCAGCTGAGATATCCTCACGGCTCGCAAGTAGAGCTCCAGCATCCTGGGGGCCTGGCTTACTGCATGTGTCTTGATGAGTCACCACGACCCAGATGAGCTTTGCAAGTGTGCAGAGGCAATCGCCACGGCTAAGCCATGGAGACACTGTTCTTAGTGCCTGTGACTCAGTTTACCCTGACTGATAAGGCACAGGGTGGTGTCCTCATGGTCTTGATCACCACCCTCCTTACTTTTCAGGGCTGTGAGTGGCCATATTCTCATAGAACCTGCAGGGGGCACCATCCCTAGCTGGTTCCTGTTGAGCTGTCCAGGGTTCTGACTTGACTTAGCCATTTCCCTTCCTCCTAGCCATCTGAGTCCTACTAATTCTCAAACATAAGATAGAGGCTGCTACCTCTAGGGGGCTTTGACTCTCCAGGGAGAGGCACACACAGAAATGGCGTTCAGAAGATTGTGGGGACCAGAGACTCAAGTAACTGGTGTAGGTAACATCAGCACCACCCCAGGGCACGCTCTTGGGAGCTTGCGCAAGGAAGAGGGTGGAGGTGGCAGCAGGGACTCCCTTCTCAGTATCATAGGCTGGGGATTTTGGTGCTCAGCTTCCCTCCATGTAACCATGACACTGGCATCTTCTCTCCTAAAGCTGTGGTCTTCTCACCTGCAACAGAATGACAGGACATCCCTATAGCATTGCTGTGAGGGTCCTGTGGGCTATGTGTACAGAGAAGCCAGGTGTGTTGGCTCACACATATAATTCCAAGAGGGGGAAGCAGGTGGACTGCCATGAGATTGAGATTTAGAGTAGCCTGGGTTACAAAGTGAGTTCTAGGCTAGCCTGGGCTACAGAGTAAGACCCTACTTCAAAAACAGCCAGCTGGGGGATAGATTCTGGGGCGATGGCAAGCATGAGTTTAATTCTCAGCACCCATATAGAAAGCCTAGCATGGGGGTGGGGGTGATGCCCACCTTTAATCCCAGAACTCAGGAGGCAGAGGCATGTGAATCTATGTGAGTTAGTGGCCAGCTTGGTTTACAGAAAGAGTTCCAGGATAGGCTCCAAAGCAACACAAAGAAACCATATTTTGAAACACAAAACAAAACAAAAAAGAAGAAAGTCTAGCATGGTGATATGTGTTTATAATCCCAGTGCTGGGAGACACAGACTCCCACATAGATCTCTCAGGCTAGCCGGCTAGCTGAGTCAACTAAGTGAGCCCCAGATCCCAGTGGGTTCAGGTCCACAGAACACAGATTAGCATTGGTCTGGTTGTGTGCCTCACCCCCCAAACAGGGTGTAGGCTGGAGAGGTGTCTCAGCAGCTTAGAGTGCTTGCTGTGAAGTCATGGGCACCTGAGCTTAGATTCTAGCACCCATACAACAAGCATGGCATCTACAATGCCTGTACCCTGAGCTCTGAGGATCCAGTGCTTTTTTCCAGCTTCAGCATGCATGCAGAGACCTGTGCACCCTTCTCACATGCACACACATAGAAATGAAAAGAAATCTTCAAAAAAAATTAGGCAGTTCCTGAAAAATGATACCTAGGGTTGACTTCCAGCCTCCACATGTGTGCACACATGTGAATGCACACACACACACACACACACACACACTTGTATACACTTGCAATATGTGTATACACATACCTTCACACACATACACACTGAGTTCAAAGTGGGCAGTTTATTTTAATTGATTGATTGATTGATTGATTGATTGATTGATTGACTGATTGATTGATTTGAAACAAGGTCACTCTACTATGTAGTTTTGGCTGTTCTAGAAGTTCCTGCATAGACCAGACTCACAGATATCCTGTCTCTGTTTCCTGAGTGCTGGGATTTAAGGTTTGTGCCACCAAACCTGGCTGTGGTGCTTAGTTCACACTTAATGCAGCCTCCTTTGGTCCTTGCAGCAGCCAACAGAAGGGAGGTGACTAGTGCTCCCTCCATTTCACAGATATGAAACGGAGGCTGCAGGGGCAGTGACCTGCTTAGAGTCATGTGGCCTGAACCCAACTGAGCTTGACATGAAGGCTTCATTATTCCCCTGCCCAGATCTGAGGTGTTATTTATGGTCAGCAGGCTGAATCTCACCCTTTCCCCCCAAGATTCCAAATCTTTAGATGTCCCCAACCCCAGCCTGACCTGTGAAAGTCACTACTTCTTTTTGTATTGCAGCAAAATATATAGTATATGGCATGAGTACTGAATCATTTCTGGCATACAGTTCAATGGCATTAAGAAGGTCTACAGTGGGGCTGGAGAGATGGCTTAGTAGTTAAAAGAGCACTGGCTGTTCTTCTGGAGGATCCAGGTTCAATTCCCAGCATGGCAGCTATAACTGTCTGTCTAACTCCAGTTCCAGGGGATCCTGCATCCAAAACACCAATGCACATAAATAAAAGTTAGAAAAGAGAAAAAAGGTTCACAGCCAGATGTGCTCAATGTACATAAATAAAAGTTAGAAAAGAGAAAAAAGGTTCACAGCCAGATGTGAGGAGCACACAGGAATTCCAGCACTGGGGAGGCTGAGTCAGGAGGGTCACAAATTGGAGGTAAAGCTTGGCCTGCATAGACCTTGGAGAGAGAGAGAGAGAGTCCGAGGAAGAGGCAGAGGGGCATCAGTGACAGAGCACTAGTGAGCG
The DNA here is from genome assembly GCA_030556225.1 of Cricetiscus sungorus. Taxonomy (NCBI): domain Eukaryota; kingdom Metazoa; phylum Chordata; class Mammalia; order Rodentia; family Cricetidae; genus Cricetiscus; species Cricetiscus sungorus. Next base: position 130,933,520 of record JANBXA010000734.1, read on the forward strand.
ACAGACAGAGGCCAAGAGTAAGACTGTTCCTCTATCTCCACAGTCCTTTCCTCATTCCCTGGGGCAGCCCCACCCCCATGAAGCCGTAACATTTGGGTCACCCAACGCAACACTTGTGTCTACGAATTCAACAATTCCAGGGGGCTCGTGGGCTGTGTACTGTATGTTCTGTGCTTATTTCTCTTAGCCTGCTGTGGAGCCTGTACTGTTTGGTGTACATCAAGACTTCCTTATTTTAAAGCAAAGGCATGTCCCATGCTGGGTTCAGACATATCTTTTTTGTTTGTTTGTTTGTTTGTTTTTGTTTTTTTCAAGACAAGTTTTCTCTGTGTAGCTGTGGCTGTCCTGGAACTCGTTTTGTAGACCAGGCTGGCTTCAAAGTCACAGAGATCTCCCTGCCTCTGCCTCCTGAGTGCTGGGATTAAATGTGTGTACGCTACCAACGCCAGATGTATATATTATTAACCCTTCAGCCGCTGAGGGCCATTTGTGCTGTGTCCCCCTTTGGGCTTCTGTGACTTACTGGGACAATACATCCTGCGTTTATGAGACGCTATGACTGCCACCTTCTTGGTGCCATGTTCAGGTCCACAGAGCACAGATTGGCGTTGGTCTGGTTGTGTGCCCCACCCCCAACCTGCGTGCCCCTTGCTGGTCCTCCATGCCCTTGATTTCCCAGTTCCCTACAGCTGGTCCCTGCAGTCCAAACCCACCTGACCTTGAGCATGTCCTAGCTTCCCAGGAAGGCTTCTCCTCCTGCCTCCTGGAGCCCCTGATACTCTGTCTGTTGCTGCTCACCTGGGTCTCTGGTCACATTGACCCTTAGAGGACTGTGGCCTCTGTCTGTTTTACTCCACCCCTTCCACACTGGGGAGGTCCTTAAGATGTGGCTAAGGTTAACATGTTTTAAAGTAAGGTGGGGTGCAAGTTCTCCCTCCAAGACAAACCCAGCTTGTCATTGGCCACTCCCACTAGTGCAATGTCTTAGAGGTGACCCTGCTCCCTAACCCACCCACACACAGCCTCAGGTGAGTGACCACCTTAGGGGCTTCAGTGTTCCCATCACAGGAACCGTTATGACAAAGCTCCAGGGAAACCTTGGGTGGATTCTATGGCAGGCGAGTTTGACTGAGGCGAGTGGGGGGTGGGGGGCAAACATGCCAGGCATACACAGAGCTGCTGAGAAGTTTTATTAGAAAGGGAAGGGAGAGGAAAGAGAAAAGAGGTAAAGAGACAGAGGCAGAGAGAGAAGGAGGAGACAGGAAAAGTCCTGTCTGCCCCAAGAGAACAGCAGAAAAGAGAGAGGGGAAGAAAGGAGAGAAAGAGAGCACAAAGAGAACAGGAGAGTGTGAGTGGGCGGGGTCTTTTTTCATAGGGGTCCTTTGCCCCTGGGCTGACCAGGGTACTGCCTGAGTACATTCTGCCAGGTGACAGGGCCAGGCCAGCATAACGCATGGATCCTCACATTAACCACTGGCCGTTTTGCCATGATTCCAGCTTCAGTAGGTTCTCTCTCTCTCTCTCTCTCTCTCTCTCTCTCTCTCTCTCTCTCTCTCTCTCTCTCTCTCTCTCTCTCTCTCTTTCCTCCCACCTTTTCTTGTGTGTGTACATGAATAGCATGCATGTGGAGGTCAGAGGACACCTGTCGGGCCGCACCATCTGTCTTGTTGGGGACAGGATATCTTGTTCTCTGCTGTCTACTCCAGGTGAGCTGGCCCATGGGCTTCTGGGGAGCCTTCCGTTCCCTCACGGGAGCATTGCAGCACCTGGCTCACATGGGTTTGGGGGGAGGTTCAGGCCCAGATGGGGTTCAGACCCAGGTCTTCAAGCAAGTACTTAGACACCAAGTCATCATCCCTGCCCATGGACTTTAAAAAAAATCTAGATGTCCACAATCTACCCAGTGTCAGGCTCCAAACGTGACATTACTCACCCAAACCTCACTATGCACCAAGAGGCTCAGGGAGTAGAACTTGGACTTCAGCATATACTGCTGTGTGGCCTTGAGCAAGTAACTTTGCTTCTCTGAGCCTTGGCTTCCACATCTGTAAAATGAAAAGGACAGGCTTTTCTATCTACAGGCTCAAAACACAGGCAGGTGGTAAGATCCCAGCTGACCCACTGAGACAGACATCCTATGTCCACATGTCAGGCTGCTTTCTCCGGAAGACTTAGCTGCTCAGTGGGTGTGGACACAGCTCAGTATTCATGAAGCCTCTGGTCTCTGGGAGGTGTGTACCCCCTCACATTTAGGCAGCCCCTCTCCTTATTCTGTAGTACAAGTTCTGAGGCTGTGAAGACCCTCAGGTTCCCAGTCAAGTCCCAGAGCTGGATGTGGGCTGGGCTAGACCCTCCTTGGCAATGAGGGGCCTGTGACTTCCTGCCTCTGGGAGGGGGACTGACCTGGGGTGCTATGACAGAGTGGCCCCTTTGCATCTCAGCAGTTGGGGTGAATAGGTTACAGCAGTGATGAGAGTTTAATACATTGAAAGGCACGGCTCTCGCTCTATATGTAATTAGCCTCGGCGGCCATGCTCCCCCTAATTGTCTCTCTCACTCCAGACGGGAGGAGATCAATAGGAAGCGGCTGCTGTGTGCTGAAAGTCACAATTAATTAATTGTCGGGCATGTGTGCGTCTCCATCTCTGTCGCATCAAAGGACCTGGGCGGCAGCTGCCCACGTCTCAGCAGCGTAGGCCAGCCCATCCCCCAGATCCCAGGTGCACAAGACTTCATGCCAGGCACTACAGGGGTGGGGTCCCCTGAGACCCCAGGCTCAGAGGCCTCCTCTGACAAGCAGCATCACCTGCCACCCCCACTCTAGCCACCTTTACCTTGCCCCCCTCCTCCCCTAACCCAGACCCCCTGCAGCTCCTGCAGCCTGGGCTTTTCCTGCTGTTGCTGAAGTATTGACTGGGAGAGGAATTTGAGGAATGCCGAGAATCCGTGATGTGGGTGGTGGGCTCTCGGTGTGGGGCCGTGTGAAAAGCTGTTTCTCTGAACCTTTGAGATGAGTAAAAACTGTTGAACTCACACACACACACACACACACACACACACTCACACACACACACTCACACACACACACACTCACACACACACACACTCACACACACACACTCACACACACACTCACACACACACACTCACACACACTCACACACACACACACTCACACACACACTCTCTCACACACACACACACACACTCACACACACACACACACACACACACACACACACACTGGCGCCTTCTCTTCATCACATGGCTCTCGAGTGCCAAGTCGACCCACCTTGCTTACACAGGTGTCTCACTGTTGCTTTGGCGGTCCAGGGCACTGTCCCTATCACTGTCTGGGCTGGACAGATGGGCTTGGCCCACCGAGGGAGGAAGCAGGAGGCTGGCAAGTATAAACTGGTATGCTAGGCTGGGCTCCATGACCTACGCTTCTTCACCCTGGGGAAGCTACTGAAGGGGATGGCATTTCCCAGCAAAGGTAGAAGAGAGCAGTTCTAGTCTGAGGCTACACAGGGAAGGAAATCGGTGAATCAGAACACAGGTGGTCTTGTCCCATTTTCTTACAGAGGGAAGGGGAAGAAGGTGACAGAGAGGACACAGAGATGAGGCAGATGGATCAGAAAACCCGGAATCTTCCTAGTCAGATTTGAGCACCGAATAGGTGTTCAGAAAGACACAGGCATGTAAGTGCATGCTCTCTCTCTCTCATACACACACACATACGTGTACACATATATGTACACACACATTGGCATATACATACAAATGTATACATACACACACATATATGCATGCACACATGCTCTCACACACCCCGTTCTTACTGGTGGCTTCCATAGCCACCCTGCAGCCAGATGTCCAGCTTTTCCATCCAAAGCCGAGAAGACCATCTGTTCATAGGTGTGATGTTCTCACTCTTTGCCTAATATGCCTGGGCCTTATTGTGTCCCACCAAAGTGGGTAGGGCCACTTGGATTTCTGGCATACAGCTGTGTCCAGGGTCTGCTGCCTTGCAGGAGCCGCTTAGCTATAAAAAGGGCCTATTCTGCTCCCCCTGGATTCTTCTCCGAGTACCCTCACCTCATAGCAGGCACATCAAGCCCCCCAGCGCTCGCCAGTTGACAAATATTATACCAGCCTCTGCTGCAGGGGAGGCATCCTTGTCCTTCTGTCTACTCTGGCCGCGTCTTGGTGAGAACAGAGCTGCAGTCCAACCTCCCATTCTCAGCTGGCCGTCAGGGGAGGCCACCTGCGCTCTCCGATCACCACTGCCTCCTGTCACTAAGCCTTTGAAGTGTTGCCTGATTTTCCAGTCTGTCTGAAGTCCTTCGCTGTTTATGCAGCAGCTGGTCCAGTGAGGCCCTCCTGCCGGGCCTTTCCATGATGGGGTCAGCCACTGGGGACACAGGGAGACAGCCACTGAGTCTCAGGGGGGGCTGTGAGAGGAAGCCGTGGTGACATTCCCTTCTTCAGGGTCTCCGAGACCGAGTTTGCTTATTTTTTTGTTTAAAAAGACAAAAAGGGAGTTTCTGAGAACCCTGATGTGCTAGTTCACTTCAAAGAAAAAGGAACAAAGAAAGATAAGCCCGAAACAAGGGGCAAAGGTGAAGCTCAGAAATGTTTTTGAATATTTTTGCCGCTGTGGCAGCCACATGTGGAAGACACTGAGCGGGGACACTTACTGGGCTGGACAACCTTGGGTGCGTCACCTCTGCTCACCCGATCCCCCCATGGGGGATGGGGCTACCCCCTCCTCCTGTCCCAGATCAGGCCTCTTTCCATCATATATCAGGCAAAATGCAAGGCGATAGCCCGGGATGCACTGGCAAGCCCTGGAGAATGGTTTCCCTATGGTAAGAGGGCCACTGCTCAGGACCAGAGGGGTTAAGCAACTGGCCCGAAGTCACACCGTGAGGAAATCCATGGTAGAACAGGGCCACCAAGTCTGTCTCTAGCTGACGGGCTGGGGATATTTTTTTATCTGACTCTCCTGGCTCAGGAGGAAGTACTTAGACAGAAAGGGGGTCTCCTTTCCTTTAATATGGGTTTTCCTGACACCTTTCTGAAAAGTTTCTATGCCCAGATAAACCTCTCCACTGACATGGCAAATCAAATCAAACCAAATTAGAAAAGGCCCATGTTTAATTGATACAATGCTCCCAGATGGCCTTCCAGCCCCCCAGAGAGGAGAGGGGAAAGAGAGACTGGAAAACCAGGAGTCTGTTTTCTGGGTGGAGGGGTGCAGTTTGAACATCCCATGAGAGTGGGCTTGAGCATCTCTGGGGGAGGGGTCATCATTCGGCAGGCTCTCTGAGATGCAGCAGGGTTTGGGAGGAGGAGGGGCGGGGGCTTGGGTGGAGCTTCCACCAGAACATCCCCACGCTGTGGATCTCTGGATGGCAGGGTGAAACTTGCACCACTACACTTTCTTCTACTCTGTGTGGTATATTGGAGGTCAGAGCAGGACACTGAGTGCCTTCCTCTATGGTTTCCACCTCACTGCCTTGAAGATGGAGGGGGTGGGGGTGGCTCTTACCGACCCTGCTGGAGCTTCACATTTCAGATAGCATGGCTGACTGCTGAGCTCTTAGGGTACCCCATCTCTGTCCCCACAATGATGGAGTTTCAGGCATGCACTCCCATGCCTAGCTTTTTATTCTAAAATGCATTTTATCCCGTGTGTGTGTGTGTGTGTGTGTGTGTGTGTGTGTGTGTGTGTGTGCGCATATGCTGGTATGCCAGTCGCTGTGTGTGTTAGTGCCCGAGGAAGCCAGAAGAGGGTGTCAGATACCCGGGAGCAAGTTGTGGTTCTGCGGACTAAACTCCAGTTCTCTGAGCAAACAGCACACGTTCTTAACCACTGAATCATCTTCCCACCCTCCCTCCTTACGTCTTCCAACAGGCTCTGGGGGCAGCACAGTTCTGTTCTATAGTGGTCCCTCCGTTCATGCCTCCAGCCTCAGGAACCACTGTACAATGGACACCTCCAGGTCTCACTCCCACACAGCTGTGGTGGGTAAGGAACAGCATGGATATGATTCCCGGCCTCCACGAGTCTCTGATAGTCTGCCTGTCAGCATCTTCAGTATAGACTGGAGCCTTCTGCTTTGTCCTCAACTTTTTGGAAGAGGAGGGTGCATGGGCTGCTTGCTCTCAAAGGCTTGTCACATCCTTTCTCCCATCATACCCCTCCCACCAGAGGCCCTTCCTGGGAGAGACAGGCAGTGCCTGCCAGGCTGTATGCAAAGTGTCAGCCTCACGTCACTCAGAGGCCTCAGCCAAACTGATGAGCCCTCAGCGGGGGGCGCCCAGGGCCTGGCCTTGTTTCCCCTGGGCTAGGCCTTTCTCCTTTTCACTGTCACAGCTCTGACTACAGCCCCTGGGAGGTGACCCTGCTGATTGTTTGGGTCACCTGCTTGGGGCCAGGGACCTGTCAGTGTGGGCCTGTCTTCAGGAAGCTGGAAAGCTGTGGAAGGCTCAGCCTCAGCAGGGTGCTGGGGGCAGGGTGTGGGTGTGCATGGAGGGCACAGGTATAGAACAGGCAGGGTATAGTCTGAATCCACCCCTCACTCATCTGTCACAGGTGAAGTTGCCTCTGTAGAGGAGAGTTCACAAGATGACCGGGGTGGGGCAGCAGAGGGTGGGGGAGGGGGAAGGGGAGGAGGTACAGGGCTAGGAGGTAAGCTTGCCACAGGGCTCTGGGAAAGCCTAGAGTAATGCTCACACCAGTGTGACACCGGTGATGGGAACTGGCCAGATGGGAGGTGGTTACCTTCTTGCTTCCATGGGTTGGCACAAGGTTCATTCATTTCTTTCATTATTTTACTATTGGTTTTTTTCTCTCTCTCTCTCACTGGTATTGAACCTGGGGCCTTATGTATCCTGGGCAAGTACTTGATCACTGAGTCTTGTTCCCAGATGTTTTTACTCACTTTTTATTTTGAGACAGAATGTAATGAAGTTGTCCAGGCTGGTCTTGCATTCACTCTGCAGCCCAGGCAGGCCTAGAACGTCTAACCAACCCCCCCCCATCTCCGCTCAGTTGGTTCATTCTCTCAATAAAGAGCAGTTGTTAGCTCCCTGGTTCCAGGGACTCAGAAGTTCATAGCAAACAGAAAGATGAAGTCCCTCAGGAAGCTGACATTCTAGTGTCAAGAGTGGCCCAGAGATAGACTTCGGAGTCTATCTCTACCACTAGATTGCTGTGTGTCTATGAGCAAGACACTTCCCTCTCTGAACTTCAGTTTCCACATTTTCAAAGTAGGGCTAGTCACTAAGCTTTAGATCACCAGGAGACCAGGCCTGAGAAGGCACAAAGAGAACCGGGTTGCCTCTGCCTGTCCCGTTCCATTCTCTTGGAGATCAGGGCTAGATAACCAGTAGAGGACCTATGGGAAGACATTTGTAATACTTTCACTTCACATGGATGCCCAGCCTGAAAGCCTAGAAACTGTGACCCCGGAAATGGTTACTTTGCCTTTTGAAGTCCCCAACCCCAGGATCTCCAGACTAGGCTTCTCTACTTGCCTGGGCAGCCTGCCTTGCGGGTGACGAAGACCAACAACATTCATCCATCCGCTCATTCAGTCCTTGTCAATCAACAAACGGCTGTGTAGCATTTACCATGTGCACCTCCATGCCAGGCACAGAGCTTCTGGGAAGGGGGTGGTCAGTTTTGTCATATTACGTTTATTTCATGGAGATGTGTCACAGGGTGTGTGTAGAGGTCAAGGGGCATTCTGAGGGTCTGTTTTCTTCTTCTGCAACATGAGTTATTGGGATCAGACTTGGTGACAAAGCACCTTGACTTCCTGAGCAGTGTCAATTTCTGCAATGAATCTTCAGTACCTTCCTCCAAGTTTTATGCATCTCTGTTCCAGGCACTGAGAACGGTGTTTAACTGATTTGTTTTACACTCAGACTCACCACGGGCCCTGTGCTGAGTGTGGAAGACTGAGACACCCCCTCCCCCTCCCCCCTCCCCCCAGCCTCCTGCACCAAAGCCTGTGCTGAAGGCAGAGACCAGCGTCTCCAGGCACAGCACATCCATTCTGCTCCGACTCCACGCTTGGAGAACTGTAGCTGATGCTTTATATGCGGACTTGAAACCCGGTGTCTCCCTGTGGCTAATGAATCTCCCGGCTTCACAAGAGAAGCCAACAGACCCCCTTGTCCATGAATTTGCTAATTGAGCTCCTCAAACTCAGACATTAACCTACATTACCATAAAGAGTGCGGAGGACGTCTGTGCTCATTCCTGGCTCTGAGCTAATGGAGAAAATTGGTTGAGGAATAAAACTGAAATGGAATCATAAAACCTTATTTTCACCATTAATTTGAACCTCATCTTCCCCAAATACATTTAGTTAAATCTTCCTCTCGAACTGTGGGGCTGGAATAGGGAGCCTGGGGCTGGCAGAGGGCTATGCTGTGCTGAGGTCAGGGTTCCAGGGGTGGCTGGACTGCCTGCCATGACTCACTCACTGGTCCGTGGCCTTGAGTGGTGGCTATCATGACTATAATACCACCTCCGTGTGAAGAAAGAAATGAGCACAGAGCTGAGGAAGAGCAGGAGGCAAGAAAGGAGACAGACAAGGAGGAGGGTAGGGCTGCCTGCCTGCCAGGTAGACTGGAGACATCAAGTGAAAGACAGCCCAACCAATCAGGAGCATTTACCAATGGCCAAACTCACAGCTATAAGGATGGAATACAAATGCACTGGAGGTGACTCTGGAAGGACAGACAGACTTGATATAGGATATAGAGATAGGAAGGCCAGCGGGTAGAGTGGCTTGCAGACAGATGGATAGCTGGGCTGACATAGCAGACAGAGTGGTGATGGCTTGAAGCAGGTCATGGTGGGGTGGTCAGTCTGTCTGCCAAGAAGCTGGATGAATGATTGATAGGCAATGGAGAGGAGGCAGCAGCTGGGGTTAGGGACTAGGGCTTCCCTGGTTCCCCCATGCGCTCTCAGCAGGAGGGGGAGACCCAGTAGCTGCCTTCACATTGCGTGCCAAGCTCTTAGCGTGAGGAAGATTGGCTTGTAGGGTGCTCCCCTGGGTCCCAGGCTTCCTGACATCATCCCCTCCCCCTCAGCCCCCCCAGAGCACTATAGCACGCAAGGCAGGGAGTCTGGAATGCTCTGCAGTGAGCTGAGATGAGTGTGGGGTTCTGACTGCATGCTCTGTGGACACCTGTGCTCAGCAGTCATCAGTGATTCAGACTCAGTTCACTGTCCCTGCCCTTGGGACTGAGGGCTCAGAAAGTCTGGAAGGAACCTGCTGGGTTGTAACCTCTCTGCCACTTTCTCACCCTCCTACCCTCCCCACAACTTGGCGTATAAGATCCTGTTATAAACCCCACTTAGCAAAACAGACAGGACTCAGGACAAGGAGGTGAGGGAGGGGAGACATCATCTCCTATTGGTGCTCTGGAGGGGTGCTCCCAGCTCAGTGCTCCTTGTCTGAGCTTAGAGTCAGCCATACTCTGAGTTCACTGCAGGAAATCCAGCAGCCCTCAGGACTGAGCCGCATCACAGTTTTTGAGGCTCTCCACTGGACTTTTCAGATGGTGACAAGTCAGAGAACAAGCCCTTTGCAAACCCATAAACAGCTACCATTGGTCAGGTCTCCATCTTGAGTCCCAGCCCAACATGACTGCTGACAGTTGTGGAACTCTTCTAAGGAGTAAATGGGGTCTCCTTTTCCTGCCTTGACTTATTATTGTCTTTATTACTGTAATTTTGTTGCCGATAATTGAACCTGGGGCCTCATGGATACTAGCCAAGCACTCTACCCACTGAGGCACTTGCACGGGCCCTATTATCGTTTTTTGTTGTTGTTTTGTTTCTTAGAGATAGAGTCTCACTGTAGCCCAGGCTGGCCTGGAACTCACCATGTAGCCCACACTTGATTGGAATTCACAACAATCCTCCTGCTTCACTCCTTTCTAAGTGATTACAGGTGTAAGCCACCACACCCAGCCTTCTCGCCTCTTTGTAGTGGCCAGTCTTGAGGATGCAAGAATAGGAAGGCTGTCAAACCTCTGGTGGGGGCAGCAGCAGAGATTGTGACAGTGGCCAGTTGTGGAGCAATGGATGAGCAGTGGCCAGCTCTTAGGACTTCCGTGCTTAGTCCTCACCCATGAGGCTGGCACTGTCCAATTCCTAGAACCACCCTTGGAACTCATAGCAGAAGGCAGAGTTGATGTACACACTGGATTCTTTTTGCCTTCTCAGTGATGGTGTTGAGGTTGGGGCAGCTTCATGAACCATGGGGATCAAGGGAGGAGGAGATGTAGTGGCAGATGGTGGCACAGACAGAAAAGCCCACAGGGCCAGCCCATAGGTGGCCAGAGTGACTTACAGGCAGTGGCTTCCTTGAGCTGCTGGTGATGAACAACACCCCAACTCTCATAAAAGAAACATGGAGATTCTAATCTCCTTGGGCTCCACACACTTGGCCCCTGCTCATCTATTTTTCATTCATCTCTTCTTTAAAAAAACAACCATAGGAGGGAAAAGGGGAGGGAGTTAGAGAAAGCTGGGGAGCGAGGCTGTGGCCCGGATGTCAATCCCTGGGCCTGTTGAGGGATTCTTCATTGTACTGAGCCAACATCACGGGGTTGGAGTCAGGCACATGTGTGATTCCAGCCCTGTGAGCGTGGTCAAGTGGTTTCCCCTCTTACAACATGGTTTCCTCATTTGTAACATGGAGCCATGGATACATATGCCTGTGGGCTGTGGTCAGCACATAACAGATGCTCAGTAGGTAGTAGCCATAGTGCTTTGAGCCTGATATGCTGCTGCAAGGACCCTTTCTGTCAAGAAGCCCACCTATTCCTAAGACAAGACAACCCTTACTGAGAGCTCTGGCTGTATGAAGAGTTTCTTAATTGAAATCTGTCTTCCCAGGGCTTCCACCATTTGGTTCTGGGAAGAGCCTCTTCTACTGTGATGCCTGTGCAGGCACACCCACCCTTCTTCTCTCAGCCACATCAGCCTTCCGGACTTCCTGAGCCCCTGATGCTCTGAAAGAGGTGTTCAGCCAACAGTGAAGCAAGTTCCAGGCATGCCAGGCCCATATGCAATACAGTGAGAAAACTCATTTTTCCTAATCACAGCCCTTTGCTCCTAGTAGTATGACCCCCAGGACCTGAAGTCATCCTGGGATCAGGGTTTACAGCTTCTCAAAGTCAGTTGGGGGCCAGCCCAGGCCCCCACAACAGGTATCGGCAGCTGCCGTTTCAGCACCAAGAACAGCTCTTGCAAATTCAGGTATTTTCCCCCTTCCCTTCCCCACTATAGATGGAACCCTCCTATAACCCTGGATGGAGCCCTCCTCTCATTATAGAGGGAAATCTCCTGTAACCATGGATGGGGCCCTCCTCCCATTATAAATGGAACCTCCTATAACCATGGATGGAGCCCTCCTCCCATTATAAATGGAACCTCCTATAACCATGGATGGAGCCCTCCTCCCACTATAGATGGAATCCTTCTATAACCATGGATGGAACCCTCCTCTCATTATAGAGGGAAATCTCCTATAACCATGGATGGAGCCCTCCTCCCACTATAGATGGAATCCTTCTATAACCATGGATGGAGCCCTCCTCCCACTATAGAGGGAAATCTATCACCATGGATGGAGCCCTCCTCCCACTATAGATGGAATCCTATAACCATGGATGGAGCCCTCCTCCCACTATAGAGGGAAATCTCCTATAACCATGGATGGAGCCCTCCTCCCACTATAGAGGGAAATCTCCTATAACCATGGATGGAGCCCTCCTCCCACTATAGAGGGAAATCTCCTATAACCATGGATGGAGCCCTCCTCCCACTATAGATGGAATCCTTCTATAACCATGGATGGAGCCCTCCTCCCACTATAGATGGAATCCTTCTATAACCATGGATGGAGCCCTCCTCTCACTATAGAGAGAAATCGTCTATAGCCCTGGGTGAGGCCTTCCTCCAGCAATGAATAAAGCCCTCCTACAGCCATGGATAAAGCCTCTCTTACGGCTATGCATTCCATGATGGACTTCATCCCCCGGTGGTGGTTTCAATGAGATTGGCCCCTATTGGTTCATATGTTTGAATATTGGATCTCCAATTGATGGATGTTGGGGATGAATTATAGGATGTGGCCTTGTTGGAGAAGTTATGTCACTTGGGGTGAGCTTTGGAGTTTCAAAAGACTCAGGCCATTCCCAGGAGGCCTCTCTGCAGTCCCTTCCTTCTGAGTGCACATAGTTGCTGTCAACATCTAACAAATGTCAACCCAGAGATGTCACCCCTGGCCTTGCCAGCCCCAGATCTAGAGTCACCTTGACTATGTCTAGGCTTAAATTTTCCTGCGAAACCAACTTCCTCCTCCTTGGCTGAATCTTCACCAGCTAACCATGCTCCTTCCTTTCTCCCTCCAGCACCAAAGTCCCCAGGTCCCTCCTTCTTTTGGGCTTCTGCCATCTCAAAGCTGGAAGGTATCTCTCTGGCTTATTTTGCATTTTTGGTATTCAGAGAGATGCTCTCTTCGTAATCTCCCCACTCTTGATGCTCATCACATCCCTCTTAAAGCTACAGGAGCTCCCCCTCCCCATCTTTTATTCATCACCTTCCACCAGCCCCAACACAAGAGACATAGAAAAGTACAATCTCCCAGGACTGCAGCTTGCTTGCCAGCATTGACCCTTCCCCAGCCACTTTGCTTAAGGAGGTGGGCGGGTCCTTGTGAGGTGCTAGACACTGAAGATGAACTGAGAAGACAGTAGGAGCCAGAAGAGGCATGGCTGAGGCTGCTGTATCATCTGAGGTTCTGACTGGCCTACCCCTCCTGCTTACAAAGCTGCACCCATCCTTGATGGCTTGGCTTTCACATTGCAGCCATCTGCCAACTTCCTTGAGGTAGCAATCATCTGTCCCTTGCACGGAAGCTCTCATAAGAAGCCTGTGGGATGGATACACAAAGTGATTCCATGCTGTAGACGATGAACTGAAACTCAAATAGGATACATGGCATTCTCATGTTCACAGGGAAGAAGAACCTAACCTATTGGCTGAACAGAGACTGGGAGCTCAATTTAGGGCTCCTTCACTGATGCACCATCCCACACTGAATTCTACTAGGGTCACATCTGGAACAGGCATGTGTGTGTTCTGCCTACATAGGGCCATTCCCTCATTTTTTCCAGGGCCAGTCCTTTGTTAGTCCATGGGGAAAGTAACATGTCTACCATGGTGCAATGTAAGTGGAGAAGCCCAGGATCCTTTGGGATCTCAGAGAAGCAGGCATGTAGCTCTGAGTTAGGGGAACAGTGAAGAGGCTGAGAGCAGCACTGTGGGATAAAATTAGCCTAGGGGATGAGGAGAGAAGAGGGACATTCCTCGAGTAAGAGTCACACATGGCTGGCCAGAGAAGACCTAAGTACTGACGGACCTACAGGACCTTCTAGTGGCCAGAGAGGCCATATGACTTGCTGAGGACTGAACCCTGAGATAAGCAGAGCCAGATGAAAAAAACTGGGTTTAGGGCCCTACCTACCTCTTCTGGTGTTTCCTCTAAACTCCTGAGGTGGGGGGATTGTGTCCACTTTGTCTATTGTGAGGTGCCCAGGAGACATTCTTTTCAGGTTTCAGTTTGCTCAGGGAAGTCCAAAGCAGGCAAAGCCTGCTCAAGAGAGATGGATTTTTAAGGGAACAGTACAGACACTGTTTGTGAATGGGGAAGTGTCCTGGGCTCTGGCTCAAACTTCTCCCATTGTCATTCTGCTGGTGACACATAGAAAAACAGGCTTCAGGCAATGAGGAGTGAGGAGGACCTCTTATAAATGCAAACCACAAGGAAATATGTGGCCTGGACTCACATGTAGACCATGCGTCTGATGTTGTGTGAGCTTGGGAGAGTCCTTGACCTTCTCTGGGCAGGCTTGGGCTATTTTAGTTAATAAACAAGGGGTGAGAGATGAGCCATCAGATTAACGTTCTTTGATTCTTTAATAAGGGAAAGGGGGATTATCCGCCTTCTGAGCCTGCGATTTGGCACTCTGTTCTCTCTAGCCTGTGAGCATCCTGAGGGCAAGGATTATCTTATTTATTCTGGAATCTACAGACCCAAGTGCAACATCTGTCACAGAACAGGAGCCCTGTAAGCATTCATTCAACGAACATGGCTTGCTACCTGCTGGGGCCAGAGCACTGAGCAAATCACACAAGGGACCTGAAAGCAAAGAAGCTGAAAATTACATGAGTGAGATAAGACCTCCAGTGGGGGGTGCAGCAGGCACAGTGGCACAGGTGGGTGTGATAGCCTCAGCAGCGATCTCCTCCAGGGGCCATTTATGATTGAACTTTTGGGAGATGGGGAAGAAGGAAGAGGGAACGCAAAGCCCATAGGTCCAAGAAATGAAAGGAAGGGTGCCGAAGGAGGATGGTGTGATGGTGGGGTAGGTAGGAGGATCAGCCTGTGCATGCTCAGAGGCAGGAAACAGTCTCAGGTGTGATGGAACACTAACCTGTTTGGAGAGTGGTGATCAGGGATTGGCTTATGATTTTTTTTTAAATTTTAAAGTTTTATTTATTTTAAAAGAACTATCATTGTTATTTTAGACAGTGTTTGTGCAGTCCTGGAGGCCTATAATTCATTATGTAGACCAAGTTGGCCTTGAACTCACAGAGGTCTGTCTGTCTCTGCCCTCTGAATGCTAGGATCTAAGTTATGGCTACCTCACCTGGCTAGAATTATTTTCAATTTTTAAGTGTGTGTGTGTGTGTGTGTGTGTGTGTGTGTGTGTGTGTGTGTGTGTGTGTATGTATGTATGTAATGATGTATTCATGTATGTATGTATGTATGCATGCGTGCATGTATGCATATATTCCCACATATGAGTTCCTGCAGAGGCACTGGATCTTCCTGAGTGGAAATTAGAGGCAATTGAGGCCGCCTAACATGTGTATTAAGAACAAAACTTGTGGGGCTAGAGAGATGGCTTGGTGATTAAGAGCACTGGCTGCTCTTCCAGAGTACCTGGGTTCAATTCCCAGTACCCACATGTCAGCTCACATCTGTCTGTAACTCCAGTTCCAAGGCTTCTGATATCCTCACACAGGCATACATGCAGAAAAGACACGATAAAACAAAATAAACACTAGAAGCTATAGAATTTTTTAAAAGGAGAACCAAGCTTGCGTGTATGCGTGTGCTCCAGCCATGACACATCTGTGAGGCTTAAAGGGTAACTCATGCTTGGTTTTTGCCAAAAGGCCGAGAAGTGATCAAAGAACAGCTTACAAGAGTAGGTTCTCTCTTTCCACCACATAGATGTGAGGATTAAACTCAGGTCGTTAAGCTTGCATAGCAAACTCCTCTACCTCTGAAGCCATCTCTCTAGTCCCAAACTGGTGTTTTCAAAAGTTCCATTTTTCTGGAATTGAGGGCGGGGGTGCTGGGGACCATGGAGAGCCATGAGAAAGCTCCCATAGGGAGTATAAGACAGGGAGACCTGTCCTTCTGTCCGGGGCTCAGCAATGCAGACTGAGCCTACCACTGGAGCCCAGAACCCTGGACAGCTCCCTGCCTCGATCCAGAACCGTGGACAGCGCATCCCCAGCGGTGTCACACGGTCAGTTCTTTGAGTCTCTTTGAGTCACTGGACCTTCCCAAGGCATCTCAGAACCGTCCCTGTGGATTAAAACAACAGCAACAAAAAGTTATTCTTTTTTGCATTTTACTTTTTTGTGTGTATAGGGGGTGTGTGGCAAGTACAGTGCTCATGTGGGGTCAGTTCTCTCATTCCACCATATGAGTCCCAGGGTTTGAACTTAGGCTGTGAGGTTTGGTGGCAGACACCTTTATCCACTGAACCTTTTTGGTGACCCACTCACAAAAGCTATTTTTTAGAGAAGCATCAGATTCACATGCAAGTTTTATGGGAAAAAGGATCTGTAGGTATGGGTCCTGTGTGATTTTGTTCATGATTCATTTTATGAGTGTGAGTGTTTTGCCTGCATGAACACCACATGCCTGACCCCTCGGAGATCAGAAGAAGTCGTCAGATCCCCTGGAACTGGAGTTACAGATGTTTGTGAGCCACCATGTGGGCGCTGGGATCAAACCAGGTTCCGCAGAAAGAACAGCAAGTGTTCTAAACTGCTAAGCCATACACACACACACACACACACACACACACACACACACACACACACACACACATATACATATATATATGCATATATATATGTATATATATATATATATGTTGCTTGGTGAAGCAAAGTTGTGTTAGGGTTTCTGTTACTGTGAAGACACAACATGACTTTGGCAACTCTTATGAAGAAAAGCATTTAATGGGGTGACTTACATTTTCAGAGGTTTAGTCCATTATTATCATGGTGGGGCATGGTGGCATGCAGGCAGACGCAGTGCTGGAGAAGTAGCTCAGGGTTTTTCATCTTGATTCCCAAGTAACAGAAAGTGGTCTGAGACACTGGGCAGTATCTTCAGCATATATAAGACCTCAAAGTCTGCCTCCACAGTGATACATTTCCTCCAACAAGACCACACCTACTCCAATAAGGCCACACCTCCTAATAGTGCCACTCCCTTGGGAGGGAATTTTCTTTGAAACCACCACACTGGTCTGAGGTGTATCTCAGGCTGGCTATCTGTCTTACTTGGTCTTCTTGGCGCCAGAGTTATAGGCAGGTGCCACCACATCTGGTTTCAGACATTTATATTTTTAAGATTTATCTTATTATTTAATGCATGTGCATTTCATATATTTGTGGGTGCCTGCAGAGGCTGCAAGAGGTCATCAAATTCTCTGGAGTTACAGGTGGTTGTAAACTGCTCAATGTGGGCACTGGGAACCAAACTCCTGTCCTCTGTAAAAGCAGCCAGTGCTCTTAACCACTGAGCCCCCTTTCCCGTCTCCTACCATTTTTATTTTTAATCATAGACTATTTTGACACACAGGAAAGGGAAAATCTGGAAAACGATTAATAGGCATCTCTGCATCCATCATTAAGGTCAATCACTTTTGGGGTCATATTTATTTTAGTCCTATCTTTTAGAAAAGAAAATCAATGAAACACGACAAGTAGACTGAGGTTGAAGCCAGGATTTATCTGGCCCCACATGTTCTGTGCTATCCTTATCCAGTTATTCATTCCAAATCTCAGCATCCTGTTGCAACATGTGCTTCTGAGGTTTTCATAAATGAGATGACACCATGTGTGCCCTGCTGTCATTCACTTCTCTCCCTGGATGATATTTGGATGACTCACTCATGCTGACTCATGTGGATCTGGTTACTCGTGTTAACCGAGGTAGATTATTTCATTGTACTTGTTAAGCAGTTTGTTTTCCTGATCTCCTGCTGAGAGGCTGTCTGCTTGCCTCTGCTTATCTGTTACATGTTAGGCTGGGATGGACACATATGCTTTTGCATGTGAGTGAAAACACTGCGGCTGCAGCAGGGAGTGTAATTTAGCTGTAGACAGCTTGCCTAGCATTCTTTGGGGGAGCAGATTAATTCACAACACTGTCCTCCAAAGCTCCAAAGTCATGGGTGTCTTTTTGTCTGTAGTTGGCTTTGTGAGAGTCAGCTGCTGTGAGAGTTGGGTGATAAGGGCTCACAGCTGCTCCTTGTGAATTTGTGGGTGGTCCACAGCTTGTGACTAACATGAAGGTACAGAAAGATAAGCTAAAGGGTCATTAATGTTCCAGTACCCCATTTGATCATATTAATGCTAATGTTGCAAGAACACTGCCCTGCCCTGCTGTCCCCTCATGAATCATCTGTGCAGGACTCTCCATCCCAGTTCCTGCTGAGGGACCAGAAGCTATGACAGCACACATTCATAATGGTATTGGCCAAAACATAGATCTGGATTTACTAAATGCTTTTGAGTTGGTGTGGTGGTCCACACCCATATCCCAGCACTTTGGAGGTAGAGGCAGGAGGATCAAAAGTTCAAGGTCATCCTCTACCACACAGTGAGTTCAAGGCCAGCCTGGGCTACAGGAGACCATGTCTTAAGACAAACAACAATAAAATATTCCTAAGCATTTTCAAATTGGCTCTCCAGAGTAGCATGCCAACTTGTATTTCCCCATAGTGTCTCAATTTGTATTCCCCTAGCAGTCTATCAACAGAGCAGTTTCCCCCACTCCATCCATAGCTGTTGTTAAGCAGCTACTACACTCAGATTGATGTAGTCTGTGGCCTCATTATTGTTCTACTTTGCATTTCTGTGTTTATTGGTTCAGAATCTTTGTAATATCTTTATTGGCTATTCATATTTTTTCTTGTTATCTGTCCATCTATGGCCCATATTCCTATTTCTGGGGGTTCTTATTGGGCTGGGAATATATCTCAACGGTAGTGACCTTGCCTAGTATCATGCCCAAGGCTCTGAGTTCAATTCCTAGTACCACAAAACCCATTATTTCTATTAGTATATTCATACAAACTCTTGCTGGGAAGCTCAAACTGGCCTTCACTCACAATGTAGCCCAGGCTGGCCTTGGGCTTGACAGCCTCCTGCTTCTGTCTCCCACGTCCTGGGATAACAGATACACCCCCTCAATCTATCTATCAATCTATCTATCTATCTATCTATCTATCTATCTATCTATCTATCTATCTATATTTTTTATTTTCCAGTAGAAGTTCTTGTGTTTAGTAATTTAAGCCTCATCATGTTTTCCTTCATTATTTATTCTTTTTATGCCTTATCGATAGTTCTCTGTTTCCTTTTGAAAAAAATTATTTTTACAGATTTACTTATTATGTATACAGTGTTCTGCCTGCATGCATGCCTGCAGGCCACAAGAAAGCACCAGATCTCATTATAGATGGCTGTGAGCCACCATGTGGTTGTTGGGAACTGAACTCAGGACCTTGGAAAGAACAGCCTGTGCCCTTAACCACTGCGCCATCTCTCCAGCCCCTTCTTTTGAAAATTTTATTAGCCTTCTTTATACATTTAAGGCTACAGTCACCCTGGAACTTATTTTGTGACTAGTGTGAGTTGGGACCCATTTTGCCTTTTCTGCCAAGCTCAATTGACCTAATGTCATTCTTAAATAGGACCCGGCTTTGCTCTTGCCATGGTCAAACTCTCATGTGTATCAGGGTTCAGAGGCAGATTCTTGTGGTGATATATTATTTATGATTTAATAAAGCTTGCCTGAAGGATCAGAATGCAAAGCTAGCCACAGCCATAGAAACCAGGCAGTGGTGGCACACGCCTTTAATCCCAGGACTCAGGAGACAAAGGCAGATGGATATCTATGAGTTCAAGACTACCCAAGGCTACATGTGAGTGAATCAGTCAAGAAGAGCTCACCCCAGAACAGGAGAGGTATTTAAAGTCAGTCTTAGGCAAAGTCTCCAGTCACGCTGAAGGGAGGATTGCAGTCCGAGGTTTGGTGGAGGCATTGCATTGAGACAGGAGCACCCATTTTCAGTCTGAGGTAGAGGTAAGAGCTAGTGATTGGCTGCTTTGCTTCTCTGATCTTCAGCTTTGACCCCATATCTGTCTCTGGATTTTTCATATTCATGCTACAGATTCTCTATTATTTTCAAATGTTGGCCTCTGGCTGGGACTAAATCAAACTCTCCCATTACCACTTCAAGATGGTGACCAACACTGCTGGGGTGAGTCTCCTTGTCCTTCCTACCGGTTCCTTTTCAAAACCATGTTGGCCCTTCTGGGTTCTTTCTTATTCCACACTTACCTTGGGCCGACCTTGTCATATAGCAGGGACAATGCTGGGAAATCTTTTATTCCAAGTGCAAGAGGCAGCATAGTACGGAGGGGGACAACCCTGCCTCAGCAAGCCCCCCCTCTTTTCCTCTATATTCCACGATTTCTACCAAGAGCTGCCCAGAAAATCAAAACCCAGCTCTTCTCGTCATTTAATGGCAAACGAAATGCTTCTTTCTGTAGAAAGCCCTTGGTGACGGTCCCAGGCAACCTTCTCTCTGGCTTCCTCTAAGCCCTTTGTACCCATTTCTGGAATGTTCAGCATGCTGGATATTCTATAAAACCCCACTCAGCTTCACAGCTCATGTGGGGCTCAGTAGAGCCTCATGGCTATTGTGTAAGGATGAAGTCTGGGCCTTTTCTTTCCAGAGAACAGCAGGAGCCACAGGGAGGGGCCTGAGGCTAAGTTTGGGGTTTCCATCTGGTATGGTTTCACAGGAGGCTCTTGCTGCATGGGACACAGGCCCCTCTGAGTATGTTTGCTCACCGATGACTCCTCTGTTCTCACTTTCTCAGTCACAGGGAGCTAAAGAGCGAGGACTCCCCCGACCCAGTTGGAGACTTTATGAACATGGAAGCATCTTCCCCAAACATCCATACCATTGGCTCAAATGGACAGCCTTGAGTACCGCTGTTCCCGTGTCCTGTTCTGTCCAGGCACTGATGTCTACTCGCTCACGCTGCCTCCTGCTGTTACATCCTCAGTTGCTCCCTGCCTTGCCTTACAGTCCCAGCAAGTTGGTCCCAGGGACCTTTTCTACCTCTCATCTTTCTCCAATAGGGGACATGTTTCTTACCTACAGGGAGTCTAGCAAGGACATTGAGTAGCTGTGAGGACTGGGCTTGGGGCTGAACCCTAACTGCAGCCTTGGCGTCAGAATCTGGCCTAGGGGAGGAATGCGTCTCCTAGTGTGAGGGCTTCCGTTCATAGGCACCCTAGTCTTGACTGAACAGGTCAGTCTCTCCGAGACCAGTTTCTCTTGGGACAGAGGGCTGGGAGGGATCTTGGTGCAAAATACACTTTTCTGATGCCCAGGTGGAAGCAGGAAAGGGGAGAAAAATAACACACAGAATGCACAGACAAAGATGAGACTGAATTTATTCTCATCACAGGTAATTTCCAGACAGGATGGGAGCCACAGAGAGGCCCCAAGAGCCCCAAGGGGGACTCACCTCAGAGGCCTTGCCTGAGGATCCCAAGCCCAGACACTGGGTGAGTGGGGTGGGGTGGAAGACTGGGTGTCCTCCCCACCTCGTGTCCTGACCGTGTTTCCCACTTCCATAGGAAGGAAGGGCAGCTCGGCTACATAGTACTATAATATATAGAAGCGCAGGAGCTGGCCGCGGCACCTGGGTGGGGCTGAGGCCCCTGAATTATTGCAGGAGGGAAGGGTCTCAGTGCTGGTGTCTCGCGGGGTGCTGTGCTGGCTGTGGGCAGGGCTGGGCAGGGGAGGGGGCCACCCTTTCCTCTAGGCTGGGGCTCCTTGGGCCCTGCCTCCCCCAGGGTGGGGCTTTCTCACCCGGGGTGCTTTTTATGTGCTTTGAAGACCATTTTTGCATTGTCAGGAGTGAGGAAAAAAAATATTCTGACATGGTAGAAAAAAAGATATTTACATACCCTGGTGGGCCGTTAACAGGAGCTGTTAGCCTGTGGGTGATGGGCTTGCCAGACCCCTCCCATCCTAACAGACCGTGGCTGGGAGGAAAGGCGCCCAACTCTAGAATTTGGTTGTCATGTGACCTCAGACAAGGAATCCCCATCTCTGGGCATCCCTATCTGGTAGAAGGGGAGGGATTGGGGCTTAGAGTCTGCCCATGCTCCTGTTCCCAGCATGGGCAGGGGTGGCAGGGATGGGCAGTGAGAAGTTGGGAAGAGGCACCACGGCCATGAGAGCAGATGGCCAGGTAGCCAAGCCCCTGTGAGGGCGTCTCACTCTGCTGTGACCCTCAATGGGAGGTGGCCAGAGGGACTGGCCAGGAACCCTGTTTTCCTGTTGAGCAGCAGGAGGAGCCAGGCAGAAGCTGAAGGTGGCTCCCCGAAATCGGAAGGAGGCCCGGACCTGAGATACAGCCATGGTGGGCTCACCCAGGCTGGACGGTGGGCCTGGTGCTGGTGTGATTCAGAAGCAGCCTGGGCTCCAGCCTCCAGGCACTGGGGGAGTAGATGCGAGCCTCTGCCTGGTCCCCACAGGTACTGGGTGCTGGGCAGTGTCAGCTCAGATTCCTTGCTCACATTATCATGCCTCCTCATTCATGATGTGTTATTTGTGGTCACACATATGTGGCTCCTGCCCTAGTGGATAAGCACATACGTGGTAACCTGCACACATCTGTGTTGGGGCCTGACCAGGAACAGAGACGTGATCCCACATTGTTTCTAGGAGCTGCCAGGACCTTGTGAGAGCACACCCTTACCATCACCTACATGCATGCACATACAGATAGGTGAATGACGTCACTGTTGGATTCTGGTGTTGGAGACTCCAGGCTCTAGACGGCACAAGGTCCTGTGCCTCCAGAGGGCAGGTGTTCTATCCACCTGAAGCACCAAGGACCTTGTCCCAGGTGCCTGACTCCTGTAACTGAAGGTCCTGTGGCAGAACTCAGGAGCTACCCTAACTGCTGGGTGGCCCCGTGGAGCCCTACAGCTGCTATGACCAGGGCCAGGGGGCCATGAATCAGAGGTGCCGGCGGGGCCCCTGAGTGCTGCTCAGCTGTGCCCTCATGGTCTGGATGCTTCCAAGGATCTTCTTCTGGTGGCCCATGAGGGTGATGCCAAGGGCACGCACATCCCTGAGAAGGAAGTGAGGTCCACTGGTTTGGCCTGAGGAGTCTGGGAGCTGGGAAGAGAGCCCACTGCCTACCCCTGAAATGCTGCGGAATTGCCTCTGGCCCTGCACCCTCTTACGCGCCCTGTCACTCACTGGGCATTCATGCGAAGCACCATGCCAAGAGAGGAGTACCCGCCGGCAGCAAAGTGGTCCCGGTACCGGCCCATCCGGATGGAGTCCAACCAATCCCCCACAGTGAGGTCCCCACTGCCACTTCCGCCCCCTCGGAGGTCAAAGCAGCTCCTGGCAAAGGCAGGGGGTGGGCACCTGGGAACAGAGGAGGGTCCAGTGAGTATTCTGTCAAGGCTCTAGCCTTAGCCAGGATCATGGGCACCGGGCAGCCTCTCCCTCCACCCCAGCCCTACAGAAAGTAAAGGGTTTGCAAAGCTGGACTCTGGGAAGGAGGCAGTAGGGCTGGTGCAGGGCTCAGGTACCTGCTGACTGTGGCTGTGGCCCTAAGGTTCTCGGGGCTGTGGATCAGGGCATCGAGAACGCTCACGACATGAGAGAAGCGAGGTCGCTGGGCACGGTCCTTGTGCCAGCAGTCCAGCATAAGTTGGTGCAGGGCGCGTGGGCAGCCCATGGGCGCTGGCAGCCTGTAACCCTCTTCCACTGAGCTGATGACCTGGGTGGAGGCAGTGCTGGGCTCAGGCTGGGTTTCCTGTTGAGGCCTCACCACTATACCCTACCCTGGGCCCTAGACTCACATCCTGGTTGGTCATGTTCCAGTAGGGCCGTTCACCATAGGCCAGCACCTCCCACATGACCACGCCAAAACTCCACACATCACTGGCTGAGGAGAAAGTGCGGAAGGCAATGGCCTCGGGCGCTGTCCACCGGATGGGGATCTTCCCTCCCTGGGATGGATAGGACAAAGTTGAGGGACCGGCGGCTGGGCTTGTCCTCTAGCCCAAGGCAGTCCTGCTTCCCAGCCCACCAACCGAGAGCGCTTGTTTTAGCAGAGCCCACCTCCCCGAGCCACTAGAAAGATAAGCATGACAAGACAGCCCCTAAAACACATGGTGTGTTCCACGGGATACATCAGAACGTGGTGCGCTGCACGCCACACTTTAGAGACAATTGTAAAGCCTTGTTTATACCCCCCACACACAAGAGGGTGTCGGAAACGCACCGCAGTGGTGTAGGCGGCTTCGGGGTCATCCTCCAGAGCCCTCGAGAGCCCAAAGTCTGACACTTTGCACACCAGATGGCCATCTACCAGGACATTGCGAGCGGCCAGGTCACGGTGGATGTAGCCCAGGTCTGAGAGGTAGCGCATGCCGGCGCCCACCCCTCTAAGCATGCCCACCAACTGCACGATGGTGAACTGCCCATCATGGGTCTGCAAGGGGACACAGAGTGGTGCGGGCTTTTGGGGTAGGCCCTGGCTCGGGGCTGGGGAATATCCCATAATTCCCTAGAGACCAGAGATGACTCTGACCGCAGTGGGCAAAGTGAAGTGCCTGGCTGCTTACACTGGCTCCTGGAGGTGTCTCCTCTGGGGAAATGGGGGCAAAGATTACACATTCCAGGTCTGGCAGCCCTCAGTGAGTACCTAGCAGTGGGGACTGGAAATGTAGCCACTCCCTCTCAGCTGGTGGTGCAGGTGGCATGGGACACATCATCCCTTAGCTCGGGGTAGGGCAGTAGGGGCCCTGCAACAGTGGGACCTTCGCCATAGGCAGCCAGAAAGCAGAAAGGTCACCTGACCTTTAAGATTCCCCTCACACCTGCCTCTTGCCATGTATGCGAGACGCAAGCTTGGGTGGGTGGAAGGTGCCGCTTCCAAACAGACCGCAAGTGGACACACACACCCCTGTGTGGGTAGCAGTGATGGATGTGCACCCTTCCCCCAAATGGGGACAGACATACCCTGAGGAAGGCATCCAGAGAGCCGTTCTCCATGTACTCCGTCACGATCATCGCCAGGCGGCCTGGACAGGAGACGGGAGATAGAGGCCTGGTGTGTGTGGGCAGGGCCAGGGCTGCTGATCAGGGACCCCAAGAACATATGCCCACCCGGAGGTGGCCAGGACAGCTTTTAGGGTCCTGGGCTCTGAACACTCCAGAGTCATTTTAGGGACCTGAGACATGGGCCCAGCAAATAGGTCTGATCCCTCTCTTGGTAGGAGTGTCCCACAAGGTGAGGCTGCCCTTGTCTGGCACCTACCACGGGTGACAACACCCTCAAGGCGGATGATGTTAGGGTGGTCAAACTGGCCCATGATGGCTGCCTCACTCAAGAAGTCTTGTCGCTGTCTCTCTGTGTAACCGGCTTTGAGGGCCTTGATGGCCACAGGCATGTCCCGCTGGCCTGGCACCTGCAGCCACCCGTAACATACTTCTCCAGATTCTCCTGTGGGGCCCAGAAGGAGCAGGCAGCCATGGACCCCCTCTCTCCAAGACCCCAGCACCAGGCCCTGCAGGGTTCTCATTCCCTACCCTCTGGCCATGGGTCCCCTCCTGTGCCACCCCTCCCTCCCAGCCTCTGGGGCTCACCCGAGCCTATGATCTTCTCAATGTGGACCCTGGATGCTTCGATCTCTCGGGTGAAGCTGCGGCCTGCTCGACCTGGCTCCTCATAGGTGTGGGGCTCTGCACAGAATTGGGGTTCTGGGAACTTCCCCGGGGGGTGATTCAAGGGCAAGAAGACAGGTGGGGGTGCTGAGGAGTCAAGGAGAAGGGCCCTCAATAGGGACAGGAGGAAGTTCCCTCTCCAATGTTTTCTGGGGGGAAGAGGGTGTCTCTGGGAATCCCTGGATACAGTGCAGACAGCAGGGACCCCACAGTGCTTACCCACAGGCTTAAGTGAGAAGTCTGTGGCATGGCTCTGTGTTCTTAGTCTCTGGTTAATTCTGACATGTCTGATGTTCCCCGTGCCCCGCCTCCACCATGGGCCTTGAGACTCTGTAATCTTAAAATTGCTCTTAGGGTGGTGATGCCATTAAGAAAAAGAGTTCACAAGTGCCAACTTTGCCTGAAGGTGGGTCACTAGAAGGTGGCTATGATGGATTCTGAGGCTGCATCGAGCCGGTGGGAATGAGCACTCTGACATTAAGGAGCACAATGATGGGATGTGGAGGGGAGGCTTCCCCCCCCCCCGTCTCCCCTGCTCCCTGGAATCTCTACAGGACCCTGACAATCTCTCTGTAGCGGGGCTTTCGTCCAAGACCGTACAACCTCCCACCAGGGAAATCACACATGAACCATGTGTGAGTGGACATGGCTGGGCCTTGCCTTGGCCAAAGAGCCTCCATCATCCTCCTGGAAGCTGTCATCCAGCAAAGTGGGGTGCTCTCTGGGACAGCTAGCCTTAGCCTATGGGCCCTGCCTGGCCTTTCCTACAGATACCTAGACCTACCGGCCCTGTACTGGGTCCTGCTGAGGTCAGGCTGTGCACTCACCCTGCCCATTCTGGTAATGCATCTTCTCCTCATCTGAGTCTTGGAAAGCCTTGCTGTAGCCGCAGTGCCTGCATTGGTGGGGGGGGGGGGTAGAGCACTCACCACCCTGCTGGGGCCAGGCCAGCCTAGGCCCAGCCAGAAGATAAATTAAGGTGCCCCTCTCCCAGCAGGTTGGGTCATGTCCCTCAGAAAGTCTGCAGGGGAAGGGTCCTTGCTTTTAGACTCACAGCTCAGCCCATGGGGACAGTCCCAACAGTTATAATCTACAAAATGCTCCCAGAGCGGCTGACCCTCACACAGGCCATGCTTGCAAAGGCATGACTTCCATGCTCTTCTGGGCCACTCTAGCAAGTCCCCTTTTTCCCTGCCTGGGTGTGGCTGAGGTTAGCTGGGCGTGGCTGGGCATGGCTAGGGTGGGGCTGAGGTGGGACTGGCATGGTTGGGGTGTGGCTGGGCCTGATTGAGTTGTGGTTGAGGAGGGGCTAGGGTTGGCTGAGCATAGCTGGATTGTGGCTGGGGGACCTGGGTTGTGGCTGGGCATGGCTGGGCGTGGCTGGGTTGTGGCTTGGGGCAGGGCAGAAGGACACCTACCTCTTCTTGCAGATGAGAAGTAGGAGGAGCACCACCAGGCCGGTGATGAGTGTCAGGCAGATCCAGACTATGGTCCTAGTGTCAT
This sequence comes from Cricetiscus sungorus, assembly GCA_030556225.1. NCBI lineage: Eukaryota > Metazoa > Chordata > Mammalia > Rodentia > Cricetidae > Cricetiscus > Cricetiscus sungorus. The sequence goes on from JANBXA010000734.1 coordinate 130,960,223, forward strand.
AGCGGGGCCCTGCAGGAAGTCCTGGCCCTTCACAACCAGCAGCCAGCTCTGTACCCCACCCTCACACACACGAGGCTTCCCTTAGTCCCTGGTCTCCCTGGCTTCTCACTGTGCATCTGTGCATGCGTGCATGCTGGGGACAGTTACTTGTCCTCTTTGACCCAAACAAAGAAGAGCTGAAAACCACCTGTGCTGCCTATCAATCTCCAAGCACAGGAGTGTATTGAGAGATGTGAGTGCTGGCCTCAAGGGACACTCTTCTCAGCCCTGTTAGCTAGGGCCTGGCACTGTCTGCAACCTACCTGAGGCTCTGAGAACTCTAACTGGTGGCCACACGATAAATAGAATGGAGTGGGCATGACTGCCACCTTCTGTCACAAAGGGACGGATAAACACTGGGGCTTGTGCAAACCTTTAACTGCTGGGCTCCCTTCTCAGGGTCTCTGATTCAGGGCAATAGGCCTAGGGACTAGCATTTCCAACAAGGCCCTGGTGATGTGGTTCCTGTGGTCCCTGCTTCTACACCAGGACAATCAGCAGGCTTCACGGGAAGCCTCCACAGGGTGTGGAAAGCATGAGCTTCTGAGAGATGTCCCTGGGACACCCATAAAGTTATCTGGAAAAGGCCTCAGGCTCAGGAGAGGCCTGCAGGTGAGGGGGACTGAACTTCACTTTCTGCCTGAAAAAATGCAGCCCCACTGGGTTGGATAATGAGAACAGGGGTCCAGTGGACACAGTCTGGTATGACCATAGCCCCCCCCAACCCCCTCCTCCTGGTCTTGCCAGCGGGGCTCCCTGTTCCTCCCACTCCTTGAACTCACGGGGTTTCCCAGTCTCCACCTCCATGGCCTGGCTGAAGCGGCCACAGCCTGCTGAGGTGCGGGCTCGGACCTGGAACACGTAGCGAGTGCCTGGCTTGAGGCCGGACACAGTAGCGCGTGTGGTGACGGCCTTGAGGGTAGAGTAGCTTTGCATCTCCTTATCCTGCCCAAAAGAGAGAGGGCAGTGAGGCCATGGAACTCTGAGGCCCTCCTCGCTGCCCAAGGCCCCCTATCAGCTCCTTGCCCACCCACCTTTGGGAACCTTCTCAAACCTTCTCGTAGTACTTGATCTCGTACTCCAGGATGATGCCATTGGGCTGCTCTGGCTCCTGCCACAGCAGTGACACGCTGGTCTGCCCTGCCCGCTCCTGCCGGATCACCACCACCTGGGAAGGGGCTGGGATGGCAGCTACCCATCAGGCCCAGCATGGGCCATGCCCAGGCCTCTGTCCAGCCTTGCCCAGGCCCCTCTGGGACTCCAGGCTCAGCTTGTTGACCCCCTGCTTCTACACCAGGACAATCAGCAGCCCCATACCCTGGAGAGGCACTGGCTTCCTCCTGGGTCACTCCTTGGGGTCATCTCAACAGCACAGCCTGGCCCCTGGGCCAGGATGTAAAGCTGGCTACATCTACACAGGCCTGGTTGCCCTCAGGGCCTCCATCCTGAGCAGAAGTCTGGGTATAGCAAGACATGCCTCAGGTATGCCTGAGGAAGGACCCTGGGCTGGAGTCCTGGCTGGGGTAGGTAGCACTGGACTACCAGAGGCAGGAGCTGAGCAGGCCTGTCTGAGTTCAGGGGTTCTTTGGTCACAAGAGGTGCCCTGCCTCCTACCCCTGGCTTCCTCTTCAGGTACTCTGTGCTCTCCTGAGTCTGCCCGAAGGTCACACACAACTACAGAAAAGGTCAAACAATGCAATACGCTGGGCATGGTGGCTCCCACCTGTAATCCCAATACTCAGGGTGGAGACAAAAGACTCAACATGAGTTCAAGGCCACCCTGGACTGCAGAGTGAGACCCTGACTGGCCAGTTCTTCCTGTGTCTAGGTGTACTGTCACTCCAGCATGCCTGGGATCCTATGAAGGCAGGGACTGCATACAGTTGGTGCCCAATAGACGCTGCTGATGCTAGAGACTCTGAAAAGTCAAGAAGACCCTATAGGAGGACCTGCAGTAGGGGCTTCAGATGTGGAGCCCACAGGTCTGCGGTGGCTTTCTCAGTAGCCAGGACCAGCTAAGTCACTTACAGTTGTCCCCGCAGGCTGCTCTAAAGAGCCCAAGGCTGGCAGGCAGATGGGCAGGGGTACAGAACAAGGAGAGGCACCCGCTGCATGTGGCCGTGGTGCCAAGTTGGGGGAAAGACTAGCAGGTGCCGTTGAGGTCGCTCTACAAGGAGAGCCTGTGGGAGAGAGGGCCTCGACAGGAACAGCACAGGAGGCCCACGGTGGGTGGAGTGGGGCAGTGTATGTCTCTTTTTAATGTGGGTGCTGTCCAAATGCTGCTGCCTTCTTCACTCTTTCACTCCCCCCCCCCGCTACTCCCCCTCCCGGTCCAGCCAGCCACCTGCTCCTGCAGACAGGTGGCAGAGCAGGACTGTGGACCCAGGCATGTCTGTTCCTGAATACGGCTGGATAAGAGGGTGGAAAGATGGGCGGAAAGGAGGTGGGCCCTGGATAGATGTTGCTGGACCATTGGAGAGATGGTGGTGCTGAACTCCCCAGGAGGATGCTCACTTGGGTCCTGACCCCTGCTTTCTACATGGTGACAGGGCATCTCCGTGTGCCTATGGATGCTAATGGTGGGGAGGAGCTGCGGGTCCTGGGAATGTTCCTGGGTGACTACTCACAAAAAGCTGGTCCTGGCTGCTCTGAGGACCAGGCTGCTCCCGACAGGCAGGGTCCCCCAAGTTTGGAAAGCACAAACCCCCAGGGGCTGAACTTAGCCCAACTGACTAGAGATAAGTGAATGGCCATGGTCCCAATATGGCCAAACCGACCTGGTTCTGGAAGTAGGCACTGAAGTGATGACATCTAGGGCTAGGGATGTGCTTCAGTTGGTAGCGTGCTTGCCTGGCATGCATGAAGCACACTGGCTTTGATCCTCAGCCCCTCGTGAACTGGGAGTAGAAGAATATATCTGTCATCTCTGCACTTGGGAGGGTGAGGCAGAAGGACTGGTGTGGGTTCAAGGCCAGCTTGGGCCAGCTTGGGCCAGTGTGAGACTCCGTTGCCGGCTGCTGGACTGGATACTCTCCCTTATCTCTACACCCCCACAGTATGGGAGACACTTCCACTGCACAAGAGAGAAAGCAGAGATACAGGCAGGGAAAGCTCCGGAATCCAGGCTTATGGCCCCCAATGGAAGACTGCCTCTGTACTTTCTAAGGTACATCCATTCACAGGACAGAATCTGCTTTCCTACAGCCACAAAGGTCCCCTACTCAGGTCCTGGTGGGAAGGAAGAGCCGAGAGAGACAATGGTTCAGGAGGGTGTGGGGGTCCCCAGGGCTGCTCCGCCTACCTGCCTGGTTCGTGGTGATGTTGACCACAGCAGCACTGCGGGGCTCGGGGCTCAGGTTGGACACACCATTGACAGCCTCAATCCAGAAGGAGTAGTTCATGTGGGCCAGCAGGTTGGCCACCAGCAGGCTGGCCTGCGCCAGGCTCGTCTGCTGGGGGACGAAGCGGGTTCCACTCCCACAAGCCTCACAGTGGCTCAGGGCCCAGGGGCAGCGGCGGCACACGGCATTGTAGGTGATGTCACTGCGGCCGCCTGGGTCCAGGGGAGGGGCCCACTCCAGGGTCACAGATGTCCCATTCACACTGGAGATCAGGTTCACTGGTGCTGAGGGTGGCCCTGAGGGCAGAGAGTACCAAGTTTGGGTGGCATTGGCCCGGGCTTCCCACTGTATCTCGGGCTTCTTAACTAAAAAGTCACATCTACCCCACCCTCTGCAGACTCCCAGGGCAAAGACGTATCAGCATCTGAGACAGAAGCCTGGGTTTCCATGCTGCAAGGCAGCAGCGTGTGTTCCTGCAATTCCCACCTGTAGCTTGAGGGGACACTGCACAGTCCTGGGGTGCCCACAGCAGCCACTTTATATGTAAACAGTTTGGTTGTGTCCACCTGCCTCCATCTCCACATGCCTCCACCTCTACATTCTTGTGCTAATAAAATGCCACCAGGCACCTTCTGTGGAAGCCTGATGTTTCTCCACCGGGCCGTGGGGTACCACACACCCCTGCCTCACCCCTAGAATACAGGCTGGGCAGCAGAGAATCTGGAGAGAGGGGCTGGTGGCCCCTTAGTTGGGCTGACTGTAGGGATGGGTAGAAGTGTCATGGGGGTTGAGCTGGGGGGAAAAGGTTGGGTAGAGGACCTCAGGGTTCCAGGCTGGGAATCTTGGCCTTGAGGAACTGAAGCGCACGTTCTCGGAACCCTTCTTGAAGGGTTCTCGGGGCTCTTGAAGAATGCAGAGAAGAATTTCCAAGCCAAAGATTCAAAACACCAAAAGCCCTAACCCATGGACTTAGGCCAGCTGGCGTCTTTGGGCTCTGTATCAAGGGCTTGGGAAGAGGCCAGAGTCTAGCCAGATGTGGGCACCTGCCTGGGACCAAGAGCTGGACTTGTTTAAGCTGAGGAGGAATTCCTCAGCTGAGGAGACCCATCAGGTCTCCCGTCAAGATAACGCTCAAGCCTGGGCAAGAACCACTGAGGAGGGCTGGCTGGCACGAGCGTGTGTGGCATCCATGGCTGTGAGCACATTCAAGCCCTGACCTGCCTGTGCGGGGAGCCTGGAGCTGGGTGGTGAGAGGGGCAAGGGAGGAGGGATCTAGGCAGCAGTTTCAAAGGCAGAATCATCCAGGCCTCTCTGTAGCAGGCGGTGGGCAAGGGTTGGTGAGTGCTGATCCCCTGGCAAGCGAGGTTAAGGCCAGGGCTGAGAAGCAACCCCAGTGCCAAGACAGTCCGGTGTCTCTCAGAGTCCCCTCAGGTGCACAGGGCACATGCACACAGAACCACACCCTCTTGAGGCACAAGACACACCAGTTCAGCAATCTTTTCAACTGTCCTGTGTCTCACACTCACCCACATGAGAACCTGTAATACACATGTGTACAAATGCATGCTGCACACTCACACTGTGGCGTGCAGACATCATTGGTGAACCTGCCAACACACACACACACACACACACACACACACACTCACACACACACACACACACACACACACAGAGAGAGAGAGAGAGAGAGAGAGAGAGAGAGAGATGGAGGGAGAGAGAGAGAGCGAGAGAGAGAACACTCCCAGCATTCAGCAGTTCCTGCTGGCTTGTCTAGGATGTTGGGGGTAAGAATGCTATCTGGCTCCCACCCTCACCTAACACTGAGCACAAGGCTTGCCTACCCAGCCCTGGGACACTGACACCACTGCCAAGTCTGATGGCCAAACAACCTTGCTCCAGGAAAGCATAAGCCCTGGCTGGATGTTCCTTAGGGGGAGAAGGAGCAAGGGAAGGATAGAAAGAGGTTCTTGGGTGTCCCTGAAGAGATGGCAGGGGACCAAAACAAGACTCGATGAGGTCAAGCTTGATGCTGCAGTGAGAGCCAGGGGCCTCCCCTACACACCAACCCACCCTTATTTCACAGACACCTAGCTCCTGAACCCCGGGGATCCTACTAGGAGAGCTGCTAGGCGGTACTCACGGGTGCAGGCTGCGGATGGTGGGTCCAAGGCTGCTCGGTAGTAGCTGAGGTCACAACGGCAGGTCTGGGCCGCAGGGGTCGCAGAATGGCTGTGGGGTGGGCATCGGGCACACAGCTGGTCCCCGGGGGCTGATTTGTAGAAGCCCAGCTCACAGGCTGTGGAGGATAAGATAGCTTAGGCAAGCTTGGGGACAGCCAAAGGGCTTCAGGGGGCAGTCCCCCTGAGCTTCCCAGTATGAGAGGTGGGGGTCCTGGAGGGCAGAGCTTCTAGTCTGTAACACAATGCTGTTATCCTCACCAACAAATGGGAGGACAGAGTGTAGAGAGGGCCTTTGACTTCCATAAGGTTGCATGGAGCTGAGCTAGGTCCTTGATGTGCGTTCCAATGCCAAAGTGGACCCCCCGCCCCGCAAAGCCCCACCCCAAGCTTTAAAATCACACACCCTCCTTGGCCTCAGAGTCGGACAGGGCCTAAGCAGCTGAGAATCAAAGGTAGGGTGGTTAAAATCAAGGCTTGTGTGATTTGAGTGATATGGGGGGAGTGGAAGAATAAGAAATGACCCACATATGACCTATTCCAGACTGGACAAACGGGCCCTCTCCCATTAAAGCCAGCTTCCTGACTTGAGCACAAACCCCAAGGTAGCAAAGTCTGTGGCTGGGGTCTCCTACTTCATGCTTCACGAGTTCCCCAGGGAACCTGACTCCAAGACCTGCCACTCTGTCACCTCTGCTGCCAGTGGCTTGTTTCCTGTCTGACCCTTTCTCCTGCCAACCCTGCCACCTGTTCTATCTCACCTGAGTGACAGTGGCAGCCTGCAACTGGGCCTCTAGCCCCACCTGCCCTCTCACAGTCGGCTGCTGATCAGATGGCTTAGGAGCAGGACCTGGGACCAGGCCCTTTTCAGATCCAGGGGACTCTGAAAGAACAGAGCTACCCAGCCCACTTTCCAGGACCACCATGTTGTAGGAGGGCGACACAAGGCAAACACGATCAAATCATCTTCAGGGGGGCAAGTGCATCATGGAGGGGAGTGGCAGAAGCCCCCTGCCCCAGGAGGGGGAATGACAGGGTCAGGAACCCCCTCACCCTGGCCTGGCCTGGCTTGCTCAGTCCCTTAGAGTTCCAAATAAAAAAACTTCTCTGCCAGGCCAACGTCAGCTGCCCATCCTGCCCATCAGGTCAGAGTGAATGGCCGGTCCCAACATGGTGCCGGCCTCAGGGCCTTTGTACATGTTAGACTTTCTTCCCAGGGTGCCTTATCTCTCCTATCCATGTGCTGAACTCCTCTTTCCAGACCCATCCCAATTGGTCCTCGGTGACAGCATTGCTGGCCCTCTGCGTGGAACACACAGAAATGACTGTGCTGCCCCGGTATCTCCCTTCCCGAGTCAGTCTCCTGGATCAGGGGGGCCTCACGGGGGGAAGATCCTTAGGAGGGTAGGGACTGGTTTGTTCCAGAGCAGGAGCTTGCATGAACCCTTCTGTAGGGTGAGGCAGACCCAGTGCCACTCAGCCACTTCCAGCCCTGTCACAGCAGAAGTCCTCCTCCACAGGGACAGTGGCAGGCTCACTGGATTCTCTCCACGCTAAATCCCATTCTGGAAAAGCCATTCCCCCAGAGAAGTTTTATTGAAGAGAATCATTTCAGAGCACGGTGCCTGCGGATGCCGATCAGATCTCTTTCTTGTATCTGCTAAAGCCAAGCAAATTCTAGAATTCTGTAGACCTGTGAGAAAGTGAGCCGCAGGGGAAGGACAACCCTAGAGTGGCCCTGGGCACCGGATGCAGCCCTGGAAGGGGCCCAGCACTGCTATGTGATGGGACAATATGCCCATGTTTTGAGGTATGTGCCCCATTCTGAGGGACCCAAGGACATTCAGGCTTGATTCCACTTGGGCTCAAGGTACAGGGACCTGTCTTGGGGTGCAGAATGGACAAGGCTCTTTCTGAGGCAGGGACTTATCAGAGAAGCCCTGTTGGCAGGGAATTTGCATCTCCATGCTGGACCTGGGGTTGTGCTGAACATCAGTGCCCTCACCGTGGTGGGCACAGGCTCACTGTTTGCTGTTCCTCCTTCACCCATCCCCCCACTGTCCTGCCCCTCCACTACAAACTAGATCACAGAGGAGCGGGCTCTGCCCAGGGAGCCTTTGGAGCAATGACCAGGGAAGTTGTTCTTAGGGACATCTTGCTCTGGCACCGCATGAAGGAAGTACAATGGGACAGCCATCTCCGAAAACCTTTGGCTGTCAGCTCAGAGTAGGTAACAGTGGGCACCAGGGGACGACTGAGTCTCTTTCTGGCATAACCCCACAGTTGGGGTAAGTGACACAGAGCACTTCATTAGGCCTTAGTTTTCTTATTTGTAAAATGGGGGCAGCAATAGTGCTAGCCTGGGGCTGCTGTGAAGATCACATCAGGATCTGGTAGTACTGTTGCTATAACTAGATTCAATTGGCAAATTGCTGTACAACTGTTTTGCCTGTGTGTGTGTGTGTGTGTGTGTGTGTGTGTGTGTGTGTGTGTGTGTGTGTGCCTGTGTGTGTGCCTGTGTGTGTGTGTGTGCCTGTGTGTGTGTGTGTGTGTGTGCGCGCGCCTGTGTGTGTGTGTGTGTGTGTGTGTGTGTGTGTGTGTGTGTGTGTGTATCTGTGTCTGTGTGTCTGTGTGCCTGTGCCTTCGTGCATGCTGGGGATAGGACCCAGGGTCTTATTGCATACTCTCGCTTGGCAAACTCTCTCACTATATTTCACCCAGCTCCCAGGATCCTGTGACAAAGAAGGGAACAGCTCAGAGTTGCAGCCTCCAGCACCACGTGCTCAGCCCAGGGATAATGCAAAGCCAGCCAGGGACCTTCCAGCTGGGCCCCTACCTGGCTTTCCTCAGAGCCCTGAGCTTAGAAGTGGCTGTATCTTTCTTAACCACCGAGCTGTCTCTCCAGGCTGGCTGTCTTCCTACAGCTCACCAGTCGGCAGTCCCCTCCTGCTCCGCTAATACCCAATATGGCTATCACGTGTCAAGGCCAGATTAATCCACGCCTTGAAAATAAAATCATCTTTAATAAGAATACTAATCACCAGGCCTCAGGGAGCCCTGGATCCTGGAGGCTGGGCTAGGAATTAGAGGCTGGGACAGATGGAGGCACTCCGGGCTGGGGCCTGGTCCTGCCCCGTGACCCAGGGGGCTTCCGGAGAGGTCGAGGGCTGGAGCTGCAGGCTGTGGGCCAGGAGAGGCCACTGCCCCTCCGAGGGCACCTTGCCCAGGCTGCCTGTCAGGTTGGCAGCTACCCACAGCCTCAGCCACCTCTTTGCTCCCCCTACACGAAGCCTGAGATTTGACAAATAAGGTGCCCGCCCGTGGTCGACCAAAGGAAATTAATTCTAAATCAGATTTTAAACACAGGCAGGAAGGCAAAAGAGCTCGTTGTCCCCGCTTCCCTCCGAATGAGCCTCTGATATTTATAGAAAGATGATTAGGGCCCCCGAGGGTGATTTACATTCCCATCCAGGTGACAGGAAGGACAGCAACTAGGCTTCAGACTCTCCCTGCCTCTCAGGGAGGGGGGGTGAAGCTCCAAGGCCCTTCCGCTTGCTGGAGGAGTCGGGGCAGGGGAGGATTGCAGGTAGGTGACTAAGGAGGTCACCGAGTCACTAACTGGCAGCTTCCTGGAGGGATCCTGGAGATTGGAGACCTACCTACTAGTCTTCACTGTGTGTCCCTGGGCTAGTAACTTTCCCTCTCTGGAATTTTGTCTCTCAGTGGGAAACCGGATCAGTTTCATGTGGCTCTAACATTTACCCCATGAGTTTCTGATGCCGGAAAGAAATCTTATTTAGGCACCTGAGGAGCCAGGTGACACGGCAGAGTGACAGTCTCCAGACAGAGACCCAGGAAGGCTTCTGGTCTGGCTCGCTCTGTGAAGGTCTCTGTTTGGAACCTCTGTGGCTCCTTCCAGATGTGGTGACACAGACAGTCACAGATGCCACCAGCAGGACTGGGAAATGCCCCTCCATGTGGGACTCAAAACCCGCAGCCCATCCCTACTGCTGCCTGCAGTGTACTGTGAATTGATATTTTTTATAAAACCTGTAATTATCTTGCAACTAGCATAATTATGTTGCATTATGATTTAAATGTAAAACTCAAAACACACTGCAGTTCCCTAACCCTGCCCCGCATGTCTTTGCTAGTTTTTATTAATGGGTTGGCAGCAGCAGGCAGTAAGCTTGGCCTTGGCCTCCCAGTTTCCGAGGAATTCTCACCAAGAACCCTACCCTGCCCCATTTCCCACCTCTGCCAAATAAGGGGACTTCCTAGTCTTGCCCACAGGCCAGTGCAGGCCATAGTGTCTTGGTGCCCATGGGACTGACTGGCTTGCTTGTTGAGCTGGCATATAGAGCTGAGAGCTGAGACAGCCCTGGGCAGGTGCCAACAGCTAGGCATGACTGTACCCATCACTAGCAGCCTGGATGTGACAAGAGCACTCTGTGGGTGGATGAGGGCCAGGTAGCCTGGGATCAGATCCACTCTGCTACTCACATCAGAGGGCCTCAGTTTATCTCACCTGCAAACTGGGAGTATGGTGCCTCACTTAGAAGGCTGTTGTAAGGATGGGGACTTCCTAAAGGCAGGGGCCTCCAGCCCAGACTTCCATGTTCTGAGCACACAGATGCTCAGCGGAAGAATAGATGACCTAATGTGTTAAGGGACTATATTAAAGTCTCCAAACATAGCAAACATTGGAAAAGGTACCGTAGAGACAGTGTGTTCTTCCCCGTCTGCAGGAGGTGTCTCCAAGATTCCTATAGAGGAAGGTCCCTCCCTGGATCCTCTGCAACCAGAACCGAAGTTCTCCATAGCCAGACTTGTCTGTGCTCTGGTGGCAGAGGGATCATGTGTCCATCCTCTAGCAGATCCAAGAAGGGCAGAGGAAAACCAGGCTGAGGCCCACACCAGCTGGTGTCCCAGCTGGTGCCCACAGAACTCCCCTAGGCAACTTGTTCTCAGCATGCCAGGCTGTAGGGTCTCACATGGATCCACTTGTGTGTGCGCGCCTGTGTGCGCACACACACACACACACTCACACACACATACACACTCACTCACACTCTCACACACTCACACACACTTACACACTCACACACACTCACTCACACACTCTCACACACTCACACACACTCACACACACTCACTCACACACTCTCACACACTCACACACTCACACACTCATACACTCACACTCACACACGTACACACTCACACTCACACACTCACATACTCACACACACACTCACACACACTAACACACTCACACTCACACAACTCACACACACTCACACTCACACACACACTCACAGACACACACACTCACACAGACACACACACTCACACACACACAGACACACACACACATTCATGCAGCACAGTGCCAGGGTGTCCCTTGTCAGTTGTGCCTGGTCATGGTACACCTGTGTGCCCAGCTGTCCCCAGCAGGAGTTTGCAAGCTCTCCCAAACACAAGTGGCCTGAGTCTGGGACCACGTGACAAGTCCAACCTAGCCTGTCCTCCTTGGTGGTCCTGTCAGCATGTCTTTGCAATGTCCCCTCCCTATGCCTCTTCACTCAGAACCCTGGTTCTACCTCCGTCCACTCCACTTTGGAAGGCTGGCCATTTTCAGCTTAGAGTCCGGAGCCAGCATCCAAACCCTAGCTTTGCTACTGCCTAGCCTAGCTGTGTGACTCGGGGCAAGCTGCTTCCTCTCTCAGCGCATCTTCAAAACCAGAACAGTAATAGCCCTTACTTCGTAAGGTGGTGACAAGGACCGAGTTAATACACGTGAAGCCCCTAGAACAATGGCTGCATGGGTTAGCAGTGTTGTTTCCTACCCTAGGGACGTGCCTGATAGCATGCCCGACCACACAGCTCCCTTTGACAACGTTCACAGGACAGGCCGCCTGCCTGTTTCCCAGCCCCAGATGCACTGTGAATCTGCTGACAGAGCGCCAGATGGCTGGATATGATGTCTTGTACACCAGCAGCCCTGCCCACACGGAGACACCTGCCAACCACCCGGACAGCCAGCCTTGAGTTCCACTCACCCATACAGGCATCTCGCCGCTCCTCATAGCCAGCACTGCACACGCACTTGCCGATGGGTACTAGCCACTCGCCCTCAGCACTGCAGTACATCTTCGGTGTGTCACGCTCTTCGGAGTGCCGCACACACTGGCCTCGAACCTCTACCAGCGAGGACGAGTCAGCCCCGGTCACTGCCTCCGAGAATGCTGCCAGGTTGCGTACCATGGCGGGGCACTTCTTGTAGTAGATGCGGAGTGAGAGGATGGCGAGGCAGGCGCCTATATCCTGGAAGGCCAAGTAGAAGCCACGCTTGCTGAGCGGGCCCACACCTCGAACCTCCGTGTTCAGCTTGAGCCTCCGCACACCCAGGTCAGCACCCGTGAAGCTCTCATCAGCCGCGATGGTGTCAATCTTGAGGAACTGGCTCTCTTGTGTGCTGGCACCTAGGTCCCGGTCAGACTCCAGGTAGTGAAGGTTGAAGGTCTCCTTGCAGGTGCCCAGCACGCCAGGGATGCTGTTGCAGTCACGCAGCGTGAACTTGATCTCAGCGTAGACACGCCGGGCACCATCGCGGGGCACCCAGTTTGTACGCAGCCAGTTGTTCTGATTAGGGGTCATGACGTTGCACACTTGGTACGTGTGGATGGGCCGGAAGGACTCATCCACCTCGTTGATGGAGTCCCACTGTGACAAAGAGAACACAGTCTGCTAAGGCGGAGGCCTCACCTGGCCCTGTCCTGCCAGCTCCTGCATAGGTGCCAGGAAAACCACGCACGAGAAATCCCTGTGGGTAGGCAGTCACCACTGCCCAAGCCCAGGCCCCTGCAAATGAACCCTCAAGTCACACCCACGGAAGTGTTATTGACTTACAGATATGAGGAGGAGCCAGATGTGTGCCACCAAGGGGTGAGGCTGGCCAGAGCCTGTCTACAGTCCAGGATCTGACTGCTCTTTCTAAACGGCTCTACCCGTCACCCCAGGGTGCTTGGATAAGTGTGTGAGTCCAATTTCCCTTCGAGCTACTAAAGGGATCCCTTCAGCATAAAATCAGTGGCCCTGGACTGTACCCCACCTCAAATCCCTCTCCAGCTCCCTGTCCTTTGTGGCTGCTTGCTGAAGGACTGGTGGACTATTCAATCTACCCTGCTAACTCACTTTACAGTCAGACCAAGCCTGAACAACAACTCTGTTTCTCTGGCCTGTACCCTTCGAGAGCCGGAACTTTTTTTCCCCAAGGGTGAGACAGGTTTTCTGTGTGTAGTCTTGGCTGTTCTGGAACTCTCTCTGTAGACCAGAGAGTCACCTGCCTCTGCCTCTGAGTGCTGGGATTACACACCTGCCTGGTTGGTGGAGGGTGGGGGATAAGACTCAGGGCTATGTGTATGCTCGGCAGGCAAGCTACCAAAGGAGGTTCTGCTTCACTGTTCTTGGCTTGGGATGCTAGGGCTGGCCTGGACCCTACTCAAGCCAGAATAAGTCTGGGGGAAAGTTAAGCGGTACGGCTTCTGTCTGGTACTAGCTGGGTGAGGGAAACAGAGATAAACCAAATACCCCCACAGAGCTAAGAGAAAGGCAGCCGCGAAGCAGGGGAAATCTGCCAACCATATATCAGACGAGACATTAATATCCATAACAAATAAAGAAATACGCTCACGAACAGAAAACTAACAGTCCAATTAAAAAAGGAGCAAAGGACTTGAAAAGACATTTTTTTTCCCTAAAGAAGATACACAGATGGCTAAACAGCACAAGAAAAGACACTCGACATCACTAACCACTGGGGAAATGTGGATCAAACCCACAGTGAGAGCCCACTACAGATCCTTTAGATATTGTGTAGAAAGAAAGTGCCGGTGAGGGCATGAAGAAGGCAGGAGCCTGGTGTACCGCTGAACTATGCAGCCACGGTGGCGAGGGCCTCGAAAAACAGAATTACATGAGGCAGCAGTTCTAAGTGTGCATCATCTTGATGAGATACCTGTATGCCCACGCTCAGGACATGGATGGGAAGCTGGATGGATGTGCGTGCTACTGAGTGTGGATGCTTGCTTACCATGCAGCATCCCTTGGGTCATCAGAAAACACATAAAAACTCAAGTAGCTGAAAAACTGCAAACAACCTACTTGCATACCAACAGATAGACAGAGAAGATAGCACACACAGACAGAGGACTACTGCTCAGCCTTAACTAGGAATGGGAGTCTGATAAATATGCAAGGACACGGGTAAGCATGTGTGTGTTTGCATGCGTGCATGCCTGTGTGTGTGTGTTTGTGGTGTGCTCATCCATGCACACGGAGAGAGATCAAAATATGCCGAGTGAGCCGGGCATGGTAGCACACCCTTCCCAGCACTAACTCCCTAGAAGCAGGTGGATCTCTGTGAGTTCAAGGCCAGCCTGGCCTACAAAGCAAGTTCCAGGACAGCCAGGGCTACACAGCGATAACAAGCAAACATACATACATACATACATACATACATACATACATACATACATACATAGTGTCATCCTCTTTTGCTCCCTATCATATTCCCCTAAGATAGGGTCTCTCACTGAAATTGGACCTCATTGCTTTTCAGCTAGAAGTCAACAAATACAGGAATTCTTCCATCCCTACCTGTCCATCAGTACCACCATAGTGCTAGGGCTTCAGTGCACGCCTGAGCATGCCTGGCTTTTTCTGTGGGTGCTGGGGGATTCTAACTCAGGTCGTATGCTTACACAATAAGAACTCTTACCCATTAAGCCACACTCCCTGCCCCATGGGTGAGTCCTAAGGGCATACTTGCTCAAAGAAGCCACAAATAAAGGGACCGATGCTGCCTCATCCCACCCCAGCTTCATCAGGTCTTTAGGACAGTCTGGTGGGGAGATGGGAAACAATGATGATTTCTAGGGGGTGTAGGAGGGGAGGGCAAGGGTGTTACTGTCCATGGTACAGCATCCTGGCTGGTAAAGACAAAGTGTTCTGGAGGTGGGTGGTCTGTATGGTGGTGACATAATGGTCACATAGCAATGTGAATGTGCCTTATGCCACTGAACTGTATGGCAAAAGTGGTTATGGTGGTAAATTTTATGTGTGTCCTACCACACATAAGTACTCAATGGTAGAGTACTTGACCTGCATGTTTGAGTCTGGGGTCAACCCTTATCCCTAGTACCATGGCAACCACAGCCATGATAAAGTAAATGATTTCTGCTCACAAAGTGGGTCCCTGGCCTCCACCCCCACCCCAGCAAAGAAGTGGAGAGTGATAGCTCAGGGGTCCTGGAATCCATATGGGAGAGATTGACACCTGAGCCCTCCTGATGTGGCCAGCAGCATCCTGGGTGAAACGGGGGCTTTATGTAGGCACACAGAGGGAAGATCCTGGGTTTCCTCATCCACACTGGTATTAGCTCCAGCCAGGGGCAGCCAGGGGCTGAGTCCTGAGGACCTCAAGGAATTGCTGGGGCTGAGGACAGATGGCCATGTCCACCTCTGTGACTCTCTGTCTCTGCCCTGTGAGAACTAAGGATCTTGTTACTTCAGTACAGGGAAGCAGGGGCTTGAAGACCCTTCCTCCTGACACCCCACTAATCTGTGGGTTGATCTTGCTCTCTATGTGACACACTGGGGGTCCTGAGTGTCCCAAACCCTTTCCTGCCTGTCGCAAGTCCCTCCATCTGGCCTCATTCCTGCCGGCTGCATGGTCTCCACCCCAGCACCCCCAGACAGGCCCATCTCTACTAGGCTGGGAGAGTGCCAGGAGAAAATGCCTGCAGAGTGCTGAGCTCAGGCCTGGCGCAGGAAGGCACTCAAAGAGCAAGGCACGGGTGCACTACCGCCTTGCCAGCGCATCCCTGGTCTGCCCCCATGCCTGCAGGACCATCAGAGTGAGGAGCTGGGGGAGCAGCCTCGCTTGTAAGAGCTCACGCTTGCTGTCCCACGCCCCACACTGTAGCCCCCGCTCCAGGCAGCACTGCCACATCTGGGGCTAAAGTCATTGTCACAATTAATGGAACACCAAAGAGCCTGCCAGATGCTCCCTGTCTGTTTCCTGCCAGGGGCCCAGATAAATTAACCAGCTTGAACAGAGTCCGCTCCAGCTGTCCCCACCAGTGCCAATGGCCTGGCCCAGCCCTGCCAGCCCCAGAGTGAGGGCAGACGCCTGGAGTGGCCGGGTCCCTGTGCAGGGCCACTCCCACCCAAGGTGACTCTGCAGCTGACCCCTCATGCTGTCCCCCACCCTGTGCTCTTCCTGGAACAGAACTGGGTAATGAGCCTGTGCAGCCCTGGGCATGTTACATTCCCTCTCTGAGTGTTGGGTGTTTTATCTATGAATGTCTGCTCCTTCCAGCTACTCCAGGGCAGGGTGAGGGTCAAGGGAGATGTAGATAGTAATATGCCCCCTTTCCTTAGGGCACTGTGCATTCCATCTGTCCATTGCTGGGCAAGATACAGGATGTCCCAGTGGGGTGGAAAGAGAGGTGCAGCTTAGTTAAGTACATGAGGTCTGGGCCTAAGCAGAGTAGACAAATCTCTCAAAAGCTGGCTTCTCATTGGTCAATGCCCTTTCTATGCATCACCCTATGTAACTGCAGAGAGCACACTCCATGATCATATATATATAAGAGGTGAATGGCCTGTGAGATCCAACTGGTCAGAGAAGACAGAGCCCCCCATGGGACTGACACCCATGCCTTCAGCTATGTTCTGCCCAAGCCAGATACCCCCTCTCATGCTAGGCACAGCCCAGAAGACCGCTAAGCAAGCTGCAGAAGGAGAGAGCTGGACAGAGCTTCATGAGCCAGGTGGTGGGCAGAGAATCAACAGAAGGCTCTGGATGGGTGCATGTGCCCACTCCCCAGATCGACCTGCTTTCAGGACTGGGGTTGGAGCCAGGTAGCACATTCCTGACCAGGCAACTCCAGCCTCCAGGTGGAGCAAGTCCATCCTTGGCTCAGTAGTTACATGGATCCTCCTCCACCCCGTATGGGGGGTCACAAAGCCCGCAGAACCTGAGGTGTGTAGGGGTTCCATGCAGGATCCAGGCCTAGAGAGATCTGGGTTTGAGTCCCGCTGGCAGCGTTTTTTTGTTTTGTTTTGTTTGTTTGTTTCACTGCACTGGTGTAGGCCTCATCTGTGGAATGTGCCTACCATCCTCCAAGGGCTTGCTCCCAGGGCAATGTGAGCACAAGGTTTTATCGTTGTTTTCTAAAGTGGAAAGATGTTGCACATGCCTGGCATGCCACAAACAGCAGAGCCTTCTGTCACCAGGTGTGAGCCCCCCAGAAACCAAATCCAGGTTCTCATTCCCTGGTCCCAGGGCAACGGAGACAGCCAGAGCAGAGCCCACCTGGGGCCAAGGCTGCCTCTTCCTAGCAGTAGAGGAGATGTGTTTTAACAGCTCAGCTAGCATCACGCACTCCACGTGGACCAGGCCTGAGACCACAGTTCCCTTGGACAAGTCATCACAGGTCCTTCCTGGGGAGAGCCACATTGGGCAGCATTTCTCAGGAGCAGGTCACCCAGCCTCTGTCCTCAGAAGTGGTGGCTGTGCAGGCTACAGCTCTGGGGCTGAAGCTACAGCACTCAGGCTTGGCCCTGCCAGCTCCCAGAGTCCTGTGCCCAAGGACTGATGGCTGTTGGCTCAAGCCACTTCTGCCTGCTATGAGAGTCCAGAGAGGGAGAGCAGAGATCCATCCTAACCTCCAAGAAGAAAACCTCACCCAAGGATTTAAAAAAAAAAAAAAAAAAAAAAAAAAAGAGTTCTTTTCTAGGCCTGAACTCTCAGTGCCACTGTCATCTTTACGACAAACTAGGCCCTGTCACTGGGGCCATGAAAGCCAAAAGTATTCATAAAAGCAGTCAGCACAATGCATGCCTGTGCTGGGGACAGGGATGTGTGTCATGTATGTGTGTGTTCATGATGGGATATAATCACAGTACACACTAGTAACATTGCTCATTGACTCTGAGAGCCACTGCTGCTGAGGTCCCATTGTGTACCAAGGCCATGTAACAGCCTTAGGAGGTCACCACACACGCCTGCCTTTTTATAGACAGGGAAACTGAGGCCTGGAGAGGTGACCCAAGTCCCACCTGTCACTGTCTCACCTTTACTATGACACCCATGGAATCTGAGAAAGATAATGAAGGACACAGTTTGTGCAGTGTGGCTACCGGAGTCCACGGTCACCTGGAGACCTGATGGGGCCTGGGAATGTGCCATCATGGACCGCTGTGCTCAAGGTGGTTCTGACAGACACTCAAGGCTCCTGGGTCCAAGCAGCCCCTGGTGAGGCCTGGCAATTGGAGGGAGGGGACCCTGATAAAACTAAGGAAAGTCTGGGAGGACTTGGTTGTCTGTTTCTCTGTCGCCATGGTTCCAGCTACCCTGGGCCTGGGCTGGGCAGACTGTGAATATGCAAGCCCAGGGCACAGATATGAAAGACAACACTATGTCATCACTCACCCCGTGAGCCGGATATGTGAGCCAGCCCCAGTCTCCATGGATGGTTGATGTGTCCAACAGGTTCACTGTAAAACAGAACACAAGAGGGCATTAGGCTCCTGTGACCCTTTTCCCAGCCAGAGCCAGCCACACCGGACACTCCTAGCTGCCCCTTCCCAGGAGCTCACGGTTCTAGCCCAGGATGCTTGCTCTAGCCAGTGCCCTTTATCCAACAGCCACGTCACTGCTGCAGCACATACTACCCAAGCCCTGGGCTTCCTGGAATAGCTGGGTCTAGTGGGGGGGCATCTTGCAGGCCCAGGCTGGCATCCTGGTTCTATCTCTTCACTGAAACCCCAGATTCCTCCTTTGTGGGATGAGGATGATGGTGTTTACTCCCAGCACTCTCAGAGGAGGTGAAGCTATTCACATTTACACTATCAAGTCCCACCATTTATCCAAGAACAGGCACGATTTTAATGTCCTCAATGTCCCAGGATGGAGCCTGGCACCTGCTGGACCAGTAAAGGCAGTGATGGCAGGGCTGTGGGTGGGAAGCGTTGCCTCCTGATGCCACCTACTGTGTGCTGAACTCTGCCAGGGGAGCCTCAAATATGCCTGTGATGGTGTCTCATGGCAGTCCAGAGCAGTCAGTACTACATCTACTTTAGGAACAAAAGATGTATGTCTCTGAGAGGTTTGGGAACCTGCCTAGAAGCCCAGGTGTGGCTAGCAGGACCAGCACAGAGAGAATTACCAATTGGCAAGGCTGGCAAGAGAAGCAGATTCTCTGGATGGTACCCTGGATAGGGGGAAGGAGTTCTGATTCAAATGCCAGCCTGTTCAAAGTCAGACCCCATGCCCACCTGGGGGATCTTGCAGCATCATAAGGTAAAGATCCCTCTTTGGCGTCAGGCATTCCTGGACCCCTGTTACGTCACAGTCTCTCATTACTGTGAATCTCAATTTCTTCATCTGTAACATGAATCAGTAAGACCCAGAGATTCAGATGCGGGCAAGAAAGCCATCTTTAAAGCGCAAGGCCAGTGCCTGGTCCAAGGCTGGTCACTGTTCACACTCTGGTCTTTTTCCTGTATCCCTACGCTTACTCACTCACTCAAGCAACTACAGCACACTGTCCTCCTCAGAGAACAGGATTCCAGTCTCAACTATCTGCATCTGCTGTGTGTCCTAGGAAAGTTCCTTCCTGTCTCTGCCCCACCCCCTTTAAATCTCAATGGTCATGGTTGTCACCAGAGGCCTTTGGCACAGAACCTCATAGCCGTCTGTGTTCTGATTTTCTCTTCTGTGGGTCTCCTTTCCTAGCCAACTACCATGGGCTTCCATCTACGGGGTGGAATGCAACCTGGCCAGGTCACAGACAGTTATATCGGGGCCTTTTGGAAATTCCCCACCGGGAGGAGGGGTATCCTTCCGCTTGAGATTTGCATAGCTCCAACTTGGCCCTCTCTGGCCCTCAAAGATGGAGTCAAGTGTCATCCGGAACTGTGAAGTGAGGATGCTCTGCTCTGAGAGATGCATTTCCTTCTCCCTCCCACCTTCCCACTCCAATGCTAGGAGCCTGGCTGAAAACGGGGAAGGCTCCTCTGCACTCCGTTCTAGGTCCCCAGGGACTGGGTGGGACCAGAACCAGAACAAATGTCCACAGAGGGACATCCCATCTCCAGAGCCAGCCCCATGCCAGAGGCACAGGCAAAGAGAGGGCTTCCCATCTCCCTCCCTCCTTTGCTCTCAGGCAATAGACAGAAAAGTGGGTCAGGCAAGCTCTTTCCTCCTGCTGGTTGGGGGAGGGAAGGGGCCGTACTACAGTCCCCCCAAGACCAGTGGGGCCCCATTAAAAAAGAGGGTGGGGAAAGAACAGCCAGGGGTGTCCCCACGCTAGCCAGTATCCCACATGTAGGTCTCGGGCCGGAGGCCCCTCTTCCAGGCACGGAACAGTCTAGTTCAGACCTGCCTCTACGTCGGAGGACCCTGAAAAAACATCTATTGTCACAGAGGTTCCCCCTGGACACCCTGACTTCAGAGCTACCCTCCGTCCCCAGGAAATCCCATCATACCAGTCAGTTCTCGGACAATCCATGGTTAAGCCAAAAGTCAATGCTATTGGATTCACAACAGGCTGCAGGAGTCCAGGATTGTATGTTCTGATTCCTTCTAGACCCTTCTCTGCCCATTTCCTCCTGTCCTTTTTCTCTGGATTATTGCCAGCCTCTGTACCTGGCATCTCTAGCCATGGGGTATGGAGGAGAGTGGGGTGAATCTCCAAGGACAACCCACGCCAATAGGGGTTGATGGTGACTGGGTGGAGTTCCAGGTCTAGGCTGCAGGCTGGTCAGAAGCCCCTTGGACCAGGCGTCCTAGTCTTGCAGCTTCCTGGTTTCCTCTCCTGCCAGACCATGGGATTGATTGCCCACTCTGGATGGATCTATTTGGAAAATGGGAGGCTGGACTCCAAGGCTTCTCTCTGAACCCCTCAGGCCTCAGTTTCCTCAGCTGGAACATGCCCACAGGCAGTCTTCCGAAAACTCCCTGTGCAGGTTGTTCTGGGGACTACACTGGACCGGTAGGTGCTGAGCAGCACAGATAATTCCTCGGCAGCTCCCGCCTGACCGTGGAAGGTATTATGCGATTCTTTTTCTCTCCAGTACTGTCACCTTCCCCCATTCCATTTCGCTGAGACTAATACTTAAATTGATTCACATTCCCTGAGGACACAGCGCGTGATGGGGAGGACAGAGAATCGGGGTGGTCCAGGGACATCAGGCAGGACATGCGGACTGCCTTAGAGACCACCTTAAAGTGGAGGATGATCCACTCTAGGGAGAGATAAGGGGTCTGGCGCCTGGTGTGGCTCAAGAAGTCTCTGCAGGTGCATGACTGCCCAGCAGCCACTGTGAGCAGCGGGCAGCTAGCCAGGCTGGTACTGTCACCTCTACTGGGCCCCAGTGGGGAAGAGTGCCTTCTCCGAGTCCCCAGTGGTCTCCCTAGCAGGTTCTGGCTCTGTGCCAGTGCAAGGGCCATGCCATAAATGCCATGGATATTCTACATGGACATCAAGCCCAGGTCTCCGTCATGTAGCCGTCTGAGTTGTATGGATCACCCCTGCTTGGCTGGGCACTCTGCAAGTTATCAGACGGCTTTGCCCTTAGCCCCACTGCAGGCGGGTCTCTCCCCTCTTTCCAGGCCTGCCTCTTCTCCAGCTGTGCTTCCTCTGTTACATGTGTTCTTTGACCACATCTGTCTGGAGCCTGGGAGCCTGGGAAAAGTCACTGTACCCTGGGGGCTCTAGGACCCGCTGCTTGTGATGCTGGAAGGTGGCTGGCTCCTCCACAGAACAGTTGAGGCAAGGACATAGGGCATACAGTTGCCTCCTGGAGCCTTGCTGAAGACCTCCTTAAAAATTACTGGGCTAGAAACACCACCTTAGCCCACCCCAACACATGCCACAACACTTGACCCAGCTCTGGGAAAACAGTTCTCTGAGACCACGGTTCTTCTGAGCCTTGACTCAGCCCTCTTCCCCACTTACTCTGAATACCCCCCCAAACATGTCCTATAACTAGGTAGCCAGCCAGTTCTACCTGCCCACCTGTCCCTTAGCCACCCTGCAACATGTCCTCATGCCTCCTTGGCTCTGCTTTCCTTGAGGACAGTATTTTACCTGTCTCCAAGTACATGTATTTCACTGAGCATGAATGCAAGTCCGGGGGTCTCTTTCTGTGTGTTCTGTGGCACCTACATACATACATGGGTGTCACACATATGCATTTCCATGTGCATATATCTGTACATGTGTGTGTGCAATGACTGCACTGCTGTGTGCATGATGGCGTGTGTGCTGTTCATGCGTTTGAGGTGCTGCTAGCCTGGGTCTGTGTGATGAGCCTATGCCTGTGGGCTGGGTGGGCTCCCTGAGCTTCCAGGGTCACTCTGAACAGGATGAGCAGTTAGGCTTGATAGGGAGCCATGGCCACTGTAAGTCCGGTCTGCCTGGTGAGACCAGCTTCAGCCCTGGAAAGTGGACTGCAGCCTCCTCGGTACAGCATCCTAAGGAGAATCCACACCAGGAGCTAGGGTGTATGAGCCCGGACCCCTTAGTCTGATTGCAGTGTCTGGTGGGACTAAGGAGGGTGTGGGTCGGCAGCCCTGGAGCCCCTCTCAGCTCTGGGGTCTCTTCCATCACCAGAAGTCACTTCCCAGACCCTTTTGGTCCTGGTGACTCAGTGCCCCTCCCACCTTCCCGGAGCCCTAGTGAAAGGGCCACCTGGTTTTGACCCAGACAAGACCCTGTTCTGGGAGACAGCGTGCCTGTCTCTCCCAGCCCTTTCCTCACTGCACCTCTTGCCCCTGGTGCCTCTCCATTGAGCCCCTTCCCACTAGCCAGCTTCCGCCCCCCACCCCACTCTCAAGGCACCCCTCAAATCTGTGTTCCCCAACCCCTGTTCTCTGGTCCCTGTCAGTTCTTGGCCTTGTTTCTCAATGCCATCTTCAGCCCCCTTTCCTTCAGTCTTCTGTATCTTGTCCCCGATTCCTGGATTCTTGCGTGTCTTCCTGTCTGCCCAGTGCCTGCCAGTTCGTTCTGTCCTAGGTCTCCATCCCTTGCCTTCTCTCTGTCCCCTCTCTCCTCCATGCCTCGTCAGTCTTCTGTCCAGTCCTGTCCCCTTGCCCCCGGCGTCCGATTCTCAGTCCCCTATGCATCCTCCCTCCGCCCTGCCCACGCCATCCCGAGCCCAGCCAGGCTGGGGTCGAGGCTGGGAAGTTGCGCCCCGGGCAGCGCCGCCCCCGCCCCCGCCCCGCCGCGCTGCTCACCTTCGCCGCGCCCCGCAGACACGCAGGTGGCCGCCGCCACGGCCGTGACGACCCAGAGAGCGGGGGACAGGAGGGCCCGGGCGGGGGCCATGACCGGGCGGCGCCGCGCTCCTCGGGCTCGGCCCGGCGGCCGCGCGTGGCGCGCTCCTGCCTCTCCCGCACCCCGGCCGGCGCACACGCGGCTCAGCCGCACGCGGGCACCCGCGCCCGCCGCCGCCCCGGGCGGGGCCGCCCCCGCGCGCAGCCAATCAGCGACCGGGCGGGTGGGACGCCGAGCCCGCACCGCGGCCACCGGCCGGCAGCACGTGCACACGCCCGACCCGGCCGGCTCGCGCCTGGGGGCGTTGGCCCCACACCACTAGTGGATCGCACCGCACGCAGGAGGCCTCATGACCTAGGCGAACCTGAGGATGTCCCGGAGGACACACGCGGGACGCACCGCCGGCTCTCTCACTCTTGCTCATGCAGTACCTCGCAGGGGACCGCGCGTGCATGCTTCTAGTTCATGGACTCATAGACAACTCAGAGCTCCTTGCAGTTTACACACTTCTCTGCCTCCCTCACCTCCAGGACTAGGCGGCCACCGAGGTTCAGGGAAGTCATACAGATCGATACTCCAGAGAGCTGGGCATCCTGGCTGTGTGGCCAGTTTCTTACCCTCGCTGAGCAAAGCAGGAATCACACTGTACCTATATCCCAGGGCTGTGATGAGAGTTAAGTGAAAGGGTCCAGGTGAGCTCCCAGAATCCTTTAAGAGCACACAGTCAAACTAGCGGTGGCTGAAATTCACTTCCTACTTCTCCCTCACCTGATTCCCCTAACGCCCATCCATCCTGGGAGGGCTGCAGGCTGGGGTGTGGGGGAGTGGGTGTGTCAAGGCGGTGCGATGTTCCTTGAGAAAGACTCACCACGCCACTGGCCACTGTTCAGCACTCTGAGCAGCCTTTGGAGGTCGACTCCAAGAGTGAGCGCCAGTGAGGATGAGACCCTCCACCGAGGTCACACAGAATGGCAACACTTGGGGAACACATACATGCCTTATGCTGTTAGTCCCCCATTTCTGGGCATTATAAATGCACCTGCTCTAGTTTAAGCCTCCCCCCCTCCAGCTGCAGGGAGGAGCTGGGGAGGAAACTAACACCCAGAAAGAGCCTTAGGTCTCCCAGCCGGATGCTAGAGAAGGCTCCAGACCGGTTGGCTCCAAGCCCATTTCTTTACTCTGGATCTTTATCACAGAAGGGGCAGGGCAGTTCCATTTCAGACTCTCTCTAACAGATTGAGCTGACTGTCTCAAAAATATAGTGAGTGAGCCTCCCGTTACCAGAGACATTCAAGCAGACATTAAGTTAGAGATCGTCAAGGTGGGTGGGTGGGTGGGTGGGGAGTGGAAGAGGCAAATTTCACTGGACCTTGGAAGATGAACTCAAGTACCTAAGTGAGATCAGCAGGCATCCTTGTGGTCCTTGTGGGAGAGTGACTGGTTCCAACTCAGTGCGCCAATGGCCACATGAGCTGGGGTTCGTGCCTTTTCAAAAGCAGGTGTATATTGGGATTGGTTTCCTGACTTTGAAAGCCAGAGGTTAAGATGCTACTGTAAAACCTAAGGGTGAGCACGCCTGGGAGTGGGGGAGGGGAAGCTCAGCCTTAGCCTGCAGAATTTAGGACAACTCCTCTGGTGGAAGCCTCACCTAGGAAGTTGTCACTGGGGTGCCAGGACTTTGCAGGTCTCAGTCACAGCCCCTAGGGACACCCCCTAACCTAGTACCAGCTGCAGGAAACCCTTGCTGGTGGGTGACATTGCTAGTGTCTGGGACTTGCATCCCCAGGTGGTAGTGAGGCTGAGATGGCTTTGCTCACTATGCAAATGAGGAGCTGGGGACAGCTGGGGACACTGGAGGAACTAGGAGGGTGCCTGGGCCATTCTTAGACTTTGCTTTATACCCGAAGTTCTCCTTAGACCTCCCTGGGATATGGGAGCCCCGGAGGAGTGCTCAAATGTGCAATCTCCTGAGTCTCCCTTCCTGGCTCCGTTGTCCTTGGTATCCAAAGGAGGGAGGATGAAGCCATTAAAAGTGCTCCATCCAGCAGGACCCCAGTCCAATGACACCTAGGTGGTAGAGCAGCCACAGGGCACTGGGGGGCCCATAGATGGGCTGGGGGTGGAGTCCTTTAGTCACTGCGAACACTCAGACCGGACCCCACCCTCTTCTCACTATTCCCCCCCTCCCCTGCAGCCAGCCAGGCTCTTACCCTGACATAGACAAAGGCAGGGGTGCGGAGGCCGAGAGGACCAGTGACTGAAGAGCAATCATAGAGCTCTGAGAAAGATGTGTGAGAGGGTGTGGGGGGCGAGCTATCTGGCATATGTGTGATCTAGCAGCTGAGGTCCTATCTCCTCTCCCTGATGTTTGCTGATCTAGAGGAGGGCCCAGTCTGCACTGGATCTTCTGGACGCACAGGGATAGCTATTGAATGGCCAGGTGTGGCTTGCAGAACCCTTGCAGAGGAGAGCTGAACACTCACTCCTCTCTTACCAGCACCTTGATCTGCAGAGCAGGCAGGTCAAGGTGAGAAGGCTAGAAGCCCGGCTGCACTGGAGAAACCTCTGGGCCAGTCCTGGACCCACCTCTGTCCTGGTTCACAGGGACAGAGCTGGAGAGGGTAGGCTCTCTATAATTTGGACACCAATCTCCTCTATGCCTGGGAGGAGACTGAGATCTAGACAGAGCTTTTATTCTCAGTGTGAGACTGAGTAACTTCCCTAGGCCTCAGTTTCCATTTTGCAATGTGCCACCTGGGTTGTTTTTATAGCGTTGCAAAGAGCATGGAGGAGCCTGGCATTGGCCCTGCCCTGGAAGAATAAAAGGCCAGAGTGAAGGCAACCCAGCATAAAGCTACTCCATAGCCTACTGCTGTCTACTCTACAGGAGACTCAGGCTACATCCTCTACCCGAGTCCAGGCAAGAACACTTAAGGCAGTGTGATTCAAACTTTTCTCCATATCACATTAAAAAGTAAAATGAAATAGTGACACAAGATATAAAAATATATGTATAGACTGCTTGTTGCCTGGGATGGAATATTAACTAGTCAATCTCTTCACTAATTTAGCCAGCCAGGCAGGCACATGTCTGTAATCCCAGCCATCGGGAAGTGATAGCAAGAGGATCAGGGGTTCAAGGTCATCTTAAGCTACATAATGAATGGGAGGCCAGCCTGGGCTACATGAGAGACCATGCTTCAAAACAAAACAACAAATCAATTCAAATCGTGAATCAGCAGTTATGTTTGGGTCCTTCTCTGAGGTGGTGCCAGGCCAGGGCTGGCCTAAACTAAAGGACTGCACAGGCCCAGCTTCTGTTCTTGCTGAGATGTTTGTGTAACCATGAAACAGACAGACAGGCGAGCACCAAACTCCCTTCCACATAAGGGGGTATTGCAGGCACTATCGCCACCAAAACTTAAAATCAAATTTACAATGTAAAAATACATATTTAAAGTCCCTTGTAAGCATAAATGTTGCATGTAATTTAGTCTTTTTGGGGGGCCTCAGAGTCACCCTATGAACAAAGAGTCCTTGGCTTTATGTGGAAACTGATCCAGAGATAAGCTAGTCTGCCACTGCACGGCTATGTGGTGGAGGAGGAGGAGGAGTCCTAGACAGGTGCCCTTGGGGACACTGAGGTGGGGGGACTGACCTGTCCTCCAGCGGGTGACCCTGCTCTCTCCCCCTCACAGGCTGCCAGTTGTCTGCTCCCTCTGCTGCAGAATCTCCTCCTAAACTGTGGTTTCTGATTCACTGCAGGCTTTAGTGACCATCACTGATGTTAGAATTACACGTAAATCAGGAGTCTGTGGGTTCCAAGCAAGGGACTTCTGAGGAACGGAGTTGGAAGAGCCAAGGCTGTTTGCAGGCCTCCCTTCCTTATCCCAGGCTTTTCCAAAGATGTTTGTTCTTAGGATATTGGTCTTCGGGTTGGAGGGTAAGAGAGGTGTTGTTATAAATACATAAGAGGTTTATTAATGGCTGGGCATGCACAGACTAATTGCTTCTTCCTGTTTATGCACAATCAATCACATCTATGGTGGGAACCACTGGCACAGAGTGGATCAGAAAGACGTCCAGACAGGGAAGCGCCTCAGCTGCTCCATCCTTCAAGATGTTCTGTCAAAACAAAGCAACAGCAAGAACGGCCAACCAAGGCATGCTCGTCCCTGTCCGGCTGCCTTCTCCCTCTCCTCCCTTCCAGCAGATGCGGATGGGAGGTCCGTTCTCACTGTGTCCAGCTCTCATCCAGCCCTTCTGCCTCCTCTGCTCAAGTCTCCTCTCCCTTGTTCCATTACAGCCTCCCCCATCCCATCCACAATGCCACATGCCATGGCTGATACCCCTGCTCCTCTCCAAGCTACGCAAGCCAAGAACCTGAACGTGGCCTCTCATCACTCTAGGACCACTCACACCTTGTGATGAGAGCACCACATGAGTCTGGACCACAACTATATCCCCATTTCCTCTCTGCTGCCTCTAGCCCCCATTACCATGTTGTCTCTATGTTATATCACTAGATGTGGGCATATTCTCTGGGCCTCTATGACTACTACTCACTGCTCAAGATCATAGTCCTTCAGACCCATACGCTCATCTCCACATTAGAGCCCTGTGCTGATAGAGGTCCTCCCCTTATGGCTGCAGGCCAGTCCAGGAGCTCCGTGCCAACAACTCTTCTCAGGTCTTATCTTAACCACTCCCATTGGTACTGAGCTCCATTGGGACTTTTGACTGTATGAAGTAACTTTTCCTGGATTGGCATACCTCTCCCTTCTGTTCTTGTTGGACCTCAAGACAAAGAGGTCTCCCATCGTAAGTGTCTGGTGCTGTTTGGCCATGGCTCCCTTTGAGACTTGAGACACACCTGCAATTGAAGGTCCGCTACCAGGTGACCCTGTGCCTCTAGGTGTATCACTGAACTTCCTATCTGGGGCTCTGTGCAGCCAGGGGGTGGGGGTAGCTTCTGAGGACTTTCCACATCTGGAATCATGTGACAGCTCATGCACTGTTCTTATTAATCTTAATAGCAGCCCTTTGAAGCGAGTTCTATTCTTATCTGCATTATCTCTATAGAAATGAGAACCGGGTGGGGAGGGGGTGACATAACTTGTCCAAGATGTCACAGATGTTAAGTGGCAGGCTCAGATCTTCCTGGCTCCACATTGGGAGCACTTAGCCATGAGGGCTCCAGGAGGTGGGGGACAGGAACTGGAGTACTGGGAGAGTGAAGTCCTGGATCAGGGTCCTGGAAGCCCTGGAGAGAACGGCTCCATACATGTCCGGGCTGTTGATCTGTGGACTACTGGGCTTGTTGTCCCCTCACCCCTTGCCAGGGGAGAGGTTGAACAGCTCATAGCCTGAGGAGAGGCCCATGTCAGGAAACCACAGGAAGGGGCACCGGGCTGTTGCTGAGTCCAGGGACCTCCCTGTAGGCAAAGAGTAGAGCAGGCTGCCTGGAGCAGAGACAGGGCATGGACTCCTGGGCAGCAGCTGGAGAGGTCAAGATTTGTTGGCAGGCTGAAAAGAGCACAGGCGCTGGCCTTAGACCTACTCCAGAAATAGCCCTTACTGTGTGGCTTTGGGAGGACACTTCACCTCTCTGAGCTTTTGTCCTGGTTTGTAGAATGAAGACACCACCGCCTGGCCTTTAAGCTTATGGCGATTGGAAGGCACCCAGCAGTTGGTCCACATGTCTCGCCTTCCTGTACCTGCCTTTCCCTGCCCACCTTTCCTCGGGGATGAGGAGGGTGCAGGCCAAGGCTCATCATCAGAAAGAAATGTCTTCATATCCCTGATATTAAAATAACCTTCCTGTCACCCTGTCTTGTTGGGAGGGGAGCCCACATGGCATTCTGACAGCTGGGAGCAGCTCGCTGTGTGTTGTGATGGCTTCCACAGACAGACAATGACGAGGGGCAAAGTCAGCAGGCCAGTACCTGGTGACAGAACCTTGCTGGAAGTAGGGAGAGGAACAGGTGAGTTGGTGGTATCTCTCTAGACCTAGGACTGGCTGAGGAGGAGGCCAAGGAGGCAGGACCCACACTTGGATGCTAAGCAATCTGATGACCTGAGCTGCTTTTGTCCTTCCTTCCTTCCTTCCTTCCTTCCTTCCTTCCTTCCTTCCTTCCTTCCTTCCTCCCTCCCTCCCTCCCTTCCTCCCTTCCTTCCTCCCTCCCTCCCTCCCTCCCTCCCTCCCTCCCTCCCTCCCTTCCTTCAAACTATCTTTTTCAAAGATTAATGCATTTACTTTGTATACAGTGTTCTATCTGCAGGCATGCTTGCACACCAGAAGGCGGCATCAGATCCCATTACAGATGGCTGTGAGCCGCCATGTGGTTGCTGGGAATTGAACTCAGGACCTCTGGAAGAATAGGCAGTGTTCTTAACCTCTGATCCATCTCTCCAGCTCCCTGAGCCTGCTTTCAATTATAAAGGTCAGATAGAGGGGTGGTAGCATGCCACTTCTGGAAAGGTCTAATGCCAGGATCATAGCCAGGTCCATGTGGTACTAGCCTCTACCCTGCCGGCTGCTCCCATCCAAGCCCTCACTTCAGCAGCTGTTTGGAGGAAGTTCTGCCCTTGCTTGCCCCGAGGTGCTGGTGGCTAGCACCCAGCACCAGTCATCAGTCAACGCTGTGCTGTGCTGCCCTGCGCTGCGGCAGCCCAGGACTCCCTGTGGGAAGCTTCCCCTCCCCCACCTATTTGTCACACGGGCAAGGACCCCAACTTCTCTTGCATTTCATTCCTTCTCCTGTGTCCTATAGGCCTGACAGCCTAGGGCTGGGGGAGCATATGGACTCCCCTTGGAACACTGCTAGTGTGATGGTGGGGAGACTGGACCGGCCAAGACATCTAGTTACCAATTCATGACAGCGAGATGTCAACACAAATTGCCACTGAATGGTCCAAAGGAAAGACAGTGCAGGGACAGTGTGCATGTGGCAGCCAAGGTGGTCTCAGGACCAGAGAGAGAGGGCCACACAGCTGATCTCCCATCCCCCACTTAGCCCTCCAGCCCCTCTGCAGACAGAAAGGAGGCCAGGCTGTTGGCCTGTACCCATGCCAGCTCTCTGAGTAGGGGGACTAGGGTGTGGCATTGTGAGCCCCCAGCGGTGCAGGGGGACACACAGCTGGAAGGAGCTGTCATTGGTGAGGTGCTCACAGTGGCTGGGTGCTTTGCAATGCCCCTGTGCACTTGCCCTGAGGCTGCCGGGGTCCCAGACCACTTCTATTAGGCCCCATGGAGATTCACGGTGGGGAAGTGACCTGCTGAAGATCAGGAAGAAGGTGGGCTGAGATGTGGGCCTGAGATGCCAGCCCTGCATATGCCCCATTAGCCAAGGGAGTCCCTGAGATGGATTTCTTGGGATAACTTGGAGGCTACACCCATTAAATGGCTCAGTTCTTGGAATGCCATTTTAATTTCGAATTGCCCCAAATGCAAACAGGTACCCTGGGTATAATGGAGAATCGAGGCTAGCCCCGCCCCTCTGAAGAGCCCAGGGACTAAGGGGCCCAACCAGAGGTCCCTGTGTCCAGGGTGACCAAATCCTACAAAGCTAATCTGCAGTTCAAGGTCATCTTGAAGGGAAGAAAGGCAGCTCCTGCCCACCCCTGCTGCCCACTGAGCTCAGGCTCAGGCAGGGCTGACAGATACCTCCTGTGAAAGCCTGGGAAGGAGCTGGCTGGGAGAGGTGGTGACAGGTCCACAGTGACACCATGTCTCCATGGGAAGCTTCCTGGGACTGCTATGATAGCTTCCTCTCTGGCTGTGGAGGTGTACGGGGTGGGACCCAGATCAGCCCTCATGCTTTTTTGTGGCTTCCTGGGCAAGGTTTCAACACAGGGTTTCCTCCCCAGGAGCCCTGGGACTAATCAGTCTCCAAAGACCAGTGACTACATCCAGCCCTGTTTAACTCTGTTGTTTCTTGTCTCCTGGCCACAGCTTCGTGGGGCTTTTCTGCCTCCACCCCTGACCAGGGCGCCTTCCGAAAGCAGGGCATCCCCTCTGCTTCTTAGCTGCAGCAATGCTCCTGACCCAGGAAAAAGCCTTCCATGTCTGTGGTGTGGCTTCTCCCGATAGTTCATCCCACATCTTCCTGGCTCTGGGCCCTACATGTGTGGCTTTCTCTGCCTCCTGTGGACCTATGCAGCTTGGACATCACCTCACCCCTTCCTTGAAGCCTTTCCTGAACCAAAGGCCCAATGTTGGGTAGAGTGAACCCACCCCCATCACATTCCCCTTAGGCCATCTGTCATTACAGCAGGGTGCTCTCAAAGCCAGCTAACTGTGCTGTTTGCTGGGATGTCGAATTCTACCCCAGCACTGACCATGGAGATACTTGCTCATTCTTTTACCCACCCAAACTAGAGGGCACAGAACTGCTCTTGACAATACGACAGGGGTGATGTGCCCACATACTGGGGGGGGGGCGGGAATCCAAGGACTCTGACTTACCCAGCCCTCTTGCCGCACAGTACCCTCGGTCTGAGCTCTCAGCTCTCACTCCACACCTTAGCTCTTCATATCCTCATTTCGCATCTGGCCTCTTGGCTCACCATGCCTGCTGCTGGTGAGCTTTGTGCTACAATGGGCAGGCTGAGAAGTACCCTAATCCTAGAGCCCACCAAACCCCGTACTGGGCTTAGGCATGCTCTGTTCCTGTCCCCAAAACAGCTTGTAAACCCCATAGGAGCTCAGCTCAGGCCCTGCCTCTTCCCCACTAGGGGAAAGGGCTTGGGGGCTGGGCATGATGAAGTTGTCAGAGAAGGACGATGCTAAAGATGTAAACGAACCCATGAAATCCCGGGTGACAGCCGTGACCGCTGTAGCTCCAGCCATTAAGCACGGAGCTTTAGCGGCCCTGAAATACACCTGGGGCGCTTGTAGCTGCGCCGGCTCGACACACAGGCACACGTAGCTGTGCATGAGCATACACTTCTGCAGCTCAGGAGGCCGAACAGAAGGGTAAGAGGAGGGCGAGCAGCCCCTTGAAGGGGGAGAGCGGGGCCCCAGTCCTCCTTTTGTCCGCACCCTCTTCCAGGCCATATTTGAAACATGTATGCAGCACTCGCTTTCCCTCTGTGTCCTTCTACAAAGGCTGTGGGTCACAGGCTACTTAATTAACATCACACCTCCTTGTCCCCCAGCCCACCTTCCACATGTGCAGTCCAGTGCCAGGCACTGAAAGAGATGAGGTAGGTGCCCTGGCCATCAAGGAACCGTCCTACTGAAGATGCTGCAAAGCCTGGATGGGGATTCTGGGATCTGGGTTCCAACCTTGGCTCTGACTCCTATTGGCTAAGGGAACAGGCTCTCTTCTGCCCCGCCTCAGGGCATTCTGTGTGTTTGTCTGTAATGGAGTACTGGGTGCTGGTGAGCAGTAGGTCCCTGCAGCCTGGTAGTGGGCTCAGCACCTGCCTAACCTCCCTGTTGCGCATCATGTCTGTTCACCCAGCACTAGACACGAGGCCCACGGAGGCACCGAGGGAATGGGGGGAGAGAGAGCTTACAGGAAGGGTTCAGATGCCCCTTCAACTGTACCACCCCCAGAAGGTCTACTATGGCCTCTGGAAGGGTTCAGATGCCCCTTCAACTGTACTGCCCCCCCCCCCAGCAGGTCTGCTATGGCCTCTGGATCTTCTCTGGATGTATGTCTCACCACTCCTGTGCCTGCAAGGGCCACCCCCTCTCCCTCTCCCACTCCTTCCCTCCCTTCCATTCATTGAATTCGGCTTCAAACCACTTAAGCTTCCAGTCTCCAAAAGACTCCCTGAGGAGGGCATGGCGCCACACTCCTGTGATCCCATCACTTAGGAGGTGGAGGCAGGACGGTAAGTTTAGAGCTAGCCTGAGCTACACCGTGTAGCCCTGTCCCTCAAATCTAAAGCCTC
This sequence comes from Cricetiscus sungorus, assembly GCA_030556225.1. NCBI lineage: Eukaryota > Metazoa > Chordata > Mammalia > Rodentia > Cricetidae > Cricetiscus > Cricetiscus sungorus. The sequence goes on from JANBXA010000734.1 coordinate 130,993,037, forward strand.
CTGTACCTCCCCACTCAGGCCAGGTGTGTCTTCAGGGTTTCCCTAAACTTTGGACATCATCTTCTCAGACGGGTCATGATGGCACAGCCATGCCAGGTCACATCGCCTTTCTCTTGAGGTGACGTGGAGACAGCACTTCTAGTGCTGTCAGAGGTCCCTCATTCCCTTCCAGACACCTTTTCTAAACAGCGTCTTTTTCTCGTGCTCCTAAAGGCCTTGGAAGCTCATCTTTCTACTTCAGGCAAGTGACTTCTGTCCTTTCCAGGGATCATGTGTCACAGATGACAGGAAGAGAGTGCCAAGGACTTTTATTCTGAAGTCCACAATTAGAGAAAAAAAAACCCTAAAAACAAAGGAAGGCCCCTCCATCTGGGCCTGATGGTAAATGGTAATAAGACCAAACCCAGAGGGCTTTTCACAGCAGAAAGATCCGTCTGGCAGAGGCCAGGAAGGGCAGTCTGGTCTGGCAGAGAAAGATTCCAGATACCTCCAAGTAGGAAGCCACCCTGTCAGGAGGGACTGACAGCAGGCTCTGTGACCTTAAAGAGGCAGGTAGACATTTCCAGGTGACACTGAAGTGCAGGAGGTAACTGAGGACCAGACCTGGGCTTGGGGCTGATGGTGGAGGCTCTGAAGCTGTGGGCAGGGCAGACATCTGCTGGGCTAAGAAGTGGAAGTCATGTGTTCTCAGCCCATTTGCAAAATGACAATCACACTACAATGTCCATTAATGCAGTTATCTCCTAAAACAATGCCCGGTGCTTATGATGGGCTAATTGCTACCCATGACTACGTTGTGTGGTTTGCTATTGTTGCCATTCTGCTAGCGATCCTCTGTGGAACAGGTATGGGCTGGGTGCTAGTCAGGTCATACTGAAATTACCCTAGCCACACCTTGGGAATCTTACTCTATGCAGAATAGACCTAGAGGGGTGAGGTCAGTGGTCCTGAGTCACAGAGCAGCAGAGGTACAAAGATGACCCAGAAGCCATGACTGACCCCGGAGTGCCCACTCAGACCTCACCCTTGGGCAAGGGCTCTAAGGGCAGGACCAGGGCCCTTCCTCTGTCCTTGCTGCTTCCAGTCCCCCACCTGTGGTGGAGGTGAGGCCCCAACAGTGGGGCTGTCTGTGCCTGGGTGAAGCTGGTAGCTAACTCACTGAGCTTGTTCTGTGGATGTGGCCAGCGGCTATGGTCAGGAGGAGGGACCTCCCTTTCCTGGTGACCCTTCCTGCTGCCCAGAGTCTTAGCCCACAGCTTGTTTCCCACCGGGACTCATTTAAGAGCACTGGCCAGCTTGCTAGGGGACTTCAAAGATAGTATTTGATGAGTTTTAGCAGCTTCAGCAAAACTCTAATTTGAATTTCAGGCGGTGGTGTGTGATTTCCTTGGTGACAGCTCCGAGGGATGCGCAGGCTCGGCTGTCATCCATGGGGCTTCTCCATTGCTGCCATGCCCGCCTTCCCAAGGAGGAAAGGCAATCTGTGAGGAGCCCAGCTCCATTGAAGCTAGGGGAGGAGAAGGATAAACAAGTGACTATGAGGGGACATAATAGCCTGGAGGGAGGGAGAAAGAGGGGGAGGAGGGGGAAGAGGAGGAGGAGTTGGTAGTGACAACTGGAAAAGATAATAGGGGACACTGGGGGACCTGGGGGTAGCAACAGAGACCAAGAGACACCAAAGTGTGTGGGGGAGGGGTGATTAGCTCCAGAGGGAAAACTAGAGAGGGTGGGGGGGAGACAGAGACTGCAGGCCAAAAGCTAGACTGAAGAAGAGAAGCGATCCAGAGATGGGAAGACTTGAAGTCTCAGAGCTGAGACACAGAGAACAGGAACAGGAAAGGGCGGGCGGGGGGGGGGTGGCAGGGAACACTTAAAGTGAACAGAGAAAGATGTAGAGAATAGGCAGAGAAGACAGAGATGCCCACACAGCCAGCATGCATTTGCTGAACAGCTACTCTGTACCCAGTGACCCATCCAGAAGGCATGGGGATGACTGTGTGTTGCTGCCCAACACATCCATGCTCCCAAGGTCAAGGTGCCATTGTCTGTCTCACTGTCCTGCTGAGAACTGTCCTGACCCCCTTGGCTGGGCAATTTACAGACAGGAGCTATTTATCTCACACACACACACACACACACACACACACACACACACACACACACACACACACACACACACACACACACACACGGGGACTGAAGCCCAGAAGAAAAGAACTTTCCCCGGGTTCAGGAGCCAGAAAGGAATGTTTGGAACACTGACCTGAGCAAGGGTCTTGGGGACAGAGCTAGGACAAGACCAGTAGTTGGTTTCCACCCTCTCCCATCCTCCTCCCGTCCCCTCCCCACCTCTGGCAAATGTTGGCTGAGTTTTCATTAGGACAAGATTTGAAGACATAATTTCCCAGAGTTCAAACACCTGCCAGGTGGATTAGGAGCTTGAAAAGGCTCCTGCCAAGTCTGTCAGAAGATCCTGACCCCAGCCGGAGGCCTCATCAAAGAGGAGGCCAGAGAATCCATGACACCACAGTCCGAAAGGAACGCACTCATTTCAAAAGCCACGGGGGGTTGGGGGGACCGGTCAAGCTGAACTGCAGCCGATTACGGTGTCTGCAGAGCCCTCCCACGGCTGAATAAAAGACAAGAATGAAGTCCTGAAGATATTTCCCGTTCTGTGCCTGGGCCCCAGGACTCAGCTGAAGGCTCTGCAAAGAATAAAGACAGTGTTTACAGCCACAGCTGGCTGAGTGACCTTGGCAAGGCCTTGCTAGTGGGTGCAGGACCATCCTTGGTGGCAGGATGTCTGAATGTGAGTCTGGAGACCAGGCCAACCTGGCCACCGGACTCTGCCACTTACCCTGGGCCAGCCTCTGGGTCCCTGCTTCTACACCTGAAACCATATTCTGCCCGCTCAGAGGACGGCTGAGAGGATCAAGCGGTGACAGATGTGGTTAGCCACGTGGTGACAGGAATTCACTCAGCAAGCATTTCCTGGGCACCTGGGCAGTCCAGCTGTGGGGACCCAGCAGCAAGCACAGCTGGCCATGTCCCTGCCCTGAGTGGAGGCTGTCCTCATGGCGGGCACAGACATACATCAAGGCTCAGTTCAGAGAGAAACAGTAGGCATGTCGAAGGGAGGAGACTATGAGCTGTGGGGCCAGAAGGCACGCTGTCCTTGAAGGTTGACAGTAGCAGAGTAGTGTCAGGGTCCTGGACTGTAGCTCAGGAGTCCATCACAGCTGTGCTAGCAGAACCGAGGCTCTGATGCCGGGTTTCCGGGGCTTTATCCAGAGCCACCTTGGTTGGGAATGGGGGATATACTTTGGGAGGGTAGTGACAATCACTCTAGCCCTAGAGGCAACTTCTGACTGGGCACAGACAAAAGCAGCAGAGTCCAGGTTCTAGGACCAGATGCTGCACAACAGACCCCCCCCCTCCAAAGCTGAGGGGTCACATTTCCACGTGGGAGCCCCAAGGCTCCCAGAGCAAAGAAGATTCTCCTTGCCCAGAACTGGGGCAGCAGAAATGGGGGTGAGGTAACCTGAGTGCAGGATGAGTCAAGGACAGAGAGATGGGGCTGGAAGAGGTCAGGTCTCGGGGGAGCCGGACTGGCCAGCTGAGCTGCCGGGACCTCACCTCAGGCGCCACAGGGGTCCCTATCAGCCTCAGTGTGGTCAGCTTTGTGTCCAGTGCAGGATCTGACAGCTGAGAGAGCGTTCTGGCCCCCTGGGCTCTCCCTTCCCTGCTGCAGGCATCCAGAGCCTCCAGCCGCCCCAGCCTCACTCCTTAGTGCCTGGCACGTTTCTAACTGGAGAGCGAGATGGTGGCGCTTGGGCAGACAGCCCAGGCCGCCCATAGGAAAGTCAAGCACAGGGAATCTGTGAGTGCCTGGCCCCCCCTTACATATCACCCCCCACCACCACACACCTGTGTTCTTACTGGCTCTGTGCCTGCTTTCAGTCACTGGGCTAAAATCCTGGCTCAGTCCTATCTGGGTGACTTTTGACAAGTGATTGCCATCTCTGTGCCTACTTCCTCACCTATAGAATGGGGCAGAATCTCTCCCTCATACGAGTGTGATCTTTGGTTTCCATGGGCTCCTCTCGTCTACAGCCAGGTGAAACAGGTGGTGGCGTGTGGGGGTGGGGGTGGGGTGGGAGGCTATGCTTACCTCTCACTTCAGAAGACGGCCAAGCCCAATCTGAGAGGAAAGTGACCTGTCTGGGAGCACTAGGCACCCCTTACCCCCCCACCACCCATACCACTACTGGAATTTTTAAATCGGGTAGCTACATGAACACCATCTATTGAGAAACAAAGCTCTGATTGAGGGCTTCAGGCAAGGAGTTACTCTGAGCTGAGCCTCCTGGCTTCCTCATCCTACCAGTCCAAAGGGATCGTCTACACAAGTATCTGTGTGTTGGCCCAGCACCAGCCCAGTCCATGGAACCTCGAAGCCTCTCTTCTCCTGGCCTCTGCTTGGTGGCTCTGTTCACAGGTGTCATGTTGCCTGATCCTGCATGCCCCTCACTAGATTGTGGGCTAAGAGCAGTGTCCCGAGCTTGGTCATTGTTATCCCCCAGCACCAGGATTGGCCACTGTATTCCCAGCCTCAACCCAGTCCTCCTTCCCTTGGCTGCCCCATCTTACTTTCAGTGTTATTCCCCAGCGACCCTTTTGAGATTTTTTTTTCCTAATGCAAGTTTCATACTATTGATGGACTGCATGTCTGTGTATGCAGCTTGTGCGCTTTGTGCACATCTTTACTTTGGAAGAGGGAGCAAGATTTTCCAACCCAGTAGCTTATTTTTGCCCCCTTAAGGATGCACACTCCAACCAAAGCTGCCCTGGTCCTGAGCACACATGCTGGGCTGGTATGATCGCCTCACCAAGGCTAATCACTTCTCCAAGGAACTTGCAGACAGCAAAAGTGATGTCAGGGCACATTCTGCTGGTCAGCTGTACATTCTAGGAGGACACAAGGTGCTGAGCCCTCTCCCAGCTTGGAAGATTAGGGCAGCCATACTGATCTTGTGAAGCTATGGGGGGGGGGGGGGGGAGTCTGGGTTCCTGGGGCAGTGGGAGACACTTTGATCCACAACATTTTATTGATGGAGGAACCTGGCAGTCAGAGACCTGGGCATGGGAGCAAAAGCTGGAAGGGGAGACCGGAGAGTCTGTAACTGAAGTCAGAGCCCCTGGACAGGGGAGGTCAGGCTAGTGCTTGTTCCCTGCTGAATCTACTGCTGGGTCTGACTCAGGTGAGACAGCTCACATTAGGAGAACAGATGGATGGTGGGTGGATAGATGGATGGATAGATGGGAGGGCAAACTGACCCGTCTCTTACCTACACTGAGTTGGTAAGTCAGAGATGCAGCAAGGGTCTCAAAGGGGGTTTCTGTGATGCCAGGTGCCAGACAGGAGACAGCAGAGGACCACTGGCCATCGTGTTCTGTAATAGTAAACAGGCTCCCCAGACTACAAGCACCCAGCATATTCCTTCTCTCCCCAAACATGCCTTTCTCCAGGTTCTCCCACAGCCCTCAAACCCTGTGGAACTATCCTGGACTCTTTCTTTGAGATCCCATGTCCAACCCACCAGCAAATCTGCTTGCTTTCCCCTGCCACCCATCGTTGCTGAAGTCTCAGAATTTTCTTATTGCTAGTCTCATTCCATTTGTATAAAGCACTGCTGTGATGAGACTGAAGCACCCCTTAACTACTCCCCCAGCACCCACCCTGTTCCTTATGTTTATTCTCATCACTGTAGCCCAATACTTCTGCTCAAAACCCTTCTCTGGCCATAGCTATAAAATGACCCACAAGCTCCCGTGTAACCAGAGTATTTATTTATCTCTAGTTATTTATCTAGCTTTATCTCCAACTGGTTTCCTGTTCGCCTACTCTGCCCTAGCCACTTTAGCATTCCACAGGAATGTTCCTGCCTCAGGGCCCTTGCTCCAGCTGCTGCCTCTACCAGAAATGTTCTAAGATATTTCAGGGAGTGTGGCCACTCCCTGAAAGCTACCAGACCTTCACTCCTTGGGTCACTGCCATGTCTGGGACAATTTGAATCTTGTCATTCAAAAGATCACATGCTTCGGCCCCAGAGGGATGGTTTGGAGGAAGGGAATTAGGTGGTGGGATGCTGTCCTTGGCAGGCATTAACTCTGGTCTCACAGAATGAGTCAATTCTAAGTGAGCAGTGGTTAGGAGTCAAGGTCACATTACATGCTTGTTTTTTTTTGGGGGGGGGAGGGGGTTATTTTTTGAGACAGGGTTTCTCTGTCCTGGAACTCGCTCTGTAGGGCAGGCTGGCCTTGAATTCAGAGAGATCCACCTGCCTCTGCCTCCTGACTGTCGGGATTAAAGGCATGTGCCACCAACGCCTGGCTACATGCTTGGCTCTTCTGTATGTGGCTGTCTCATTTTCCTTTTTCTGCCATGTCCTCACTATAGGACACATAGCTAAGCCGCCGATATTCTGCTTCCAGAGGTGTATATTAAGTAAATTTCAGTTGGGTGTGTTTTGCACACGCCTTTAGTCCCAGCACTTAGGAGGCAGAGGTAGGTCTATCTCTGTGAGTTTGAGGCCAGCCTAGTCTATAGTGAGTTCCAGGACAGCCACCACTATGTAGAGACCTTGTCTCAAAATAAGAAAATTCTCATGTTCTGGGTTTTATTTTGATATTAATGAGACAGTGTCTTACTGGAAAGCCCTGGCTAACCTGAAACTTGCTGTGTAATCCAGGTGGGCCTTGAATTTATGATCCTCTTAACTTTGCCTCCTTAGTGTTAGGATTACACCATGCCAGGGTTATAAATCTAATCTCTTTATAAAGTACCCAGGCTCAGACATTATGCTACAGTAACAGAAAACAGACTAAGACACTATCTAAAATGGTATACACTGCCTGACACCTTCCTACATGTCCTTCCCCATTGCAATTCTCCCTGGTGTTTACTCACTACCAAGCACACTCCTCATTCTTTATCTGTTTGTTCTATTAAAATGTGAACCCCACAGCACAGGCTGCAGTCTGATTTTTTTTCACTGTGGTTATCCTGGAGCCTACAACCTCCATCAGGCCACAGCCAGTTCTCAGCAAATCCTTGTGGGCTGTCTGGATTCCAGTATTCTGGAGACGTGTGATGGGTGTGATGGGGTGCAGTGCCTGCCTCAGGCAGCCAAAGGTACGACATTCTCTTTTCTTCTGTTGCTCTAATGCTGTTTTAGTGCTGGCGACCTCACAAAATCAGAGCTACTGTCTCAAGATAGAACGTGGAACCACGCTCACGTTAAGCCAAACTCCCAGCCTTATGCAGTCTCAATCACAGGCTCTACAGAGCATCGAGACAACAGTAACACTACACGAATTGTCTTATGAGGGCTTGGTGAGTGACGGTTGTAGACAGGGAAATGGTTGTGACAGGGGAGGGCTGACTGCTGATGGATAGGAAGCGTCTTCTAGGGTGATGACAACATTTCATGGATACAGGAGGTTGGAAGCAACCTAGTAGGGAGGGTCATGGCTGGAATGTGCCTGAAATGGCTCAATTTTTGTACTTAAACTGAGTTGGCAGATTTTTAATGCTACATACATTTTACACCAAAAATAAATAATAAATAAAAATAAACAAACCCAAAACTCCCAAAATAAATGACCATGAGCTCCATACTGTGTATGTTGTTGGTGGAGTCGAGGGGGTGGCTAGTGAGGGCTAGTCGAGGGCTAGTGGCTATGTAGAGTGGGAACATTTGTATGGGTTGTGGGGGGAGGGGGGAGCTGGGTGGAGGGGCTGGCAGTGGGTGTGGGTGGCCACAGTTGGGTGAGTGGCTCTAGGAGTGTGCGCATGTGTGGGGCACACCCGTGTTTCAAGTGCAGTGACTTCACTCGCCCCGAGGTTTAAGCCCCAAAAATGGCTTGTGGGATGTTGAAGGGGGCAGCTCCCTTCTCAGGCTTCCTGAGTGATAGGACAGGAAGTGCTCTGGGGTATGGTCTAGAAGTCACATCTGGAAGCACCGGGTACTTCTCAGTGCTCAGGCCCTGCCCCTCACAGCTGGCACCGAGGCCTCAGCCGTAGGTCAACAGGAATCTCCCATCACTCGCAGGCATCAGAGCCCAGGCAAGAAAGCACGGCTCCTTCGTGCAGCAGGCAGGCAGCATCACTGTCCTCACACCCTGCCATGCTGGGCAGGGCTCTTCCCATTCTGAAAAACTACTTCCTTTCAGGCCAGCTAAGAGTGGCCACAGGGCCACAGTCTAAAAAGGACACAATCCCTCCGCATCTGCATGAGGGCAGACTTCTCCCAAGGCCCTGAGAGTGGAACCATAAAGCTGTACACACAGCACAAAACCTGGAAAGGCCTTCACTGCACACTGGCCACTGGCACAAAACCTCACTCCTTCCTCACGTTGCAAGGGGCATCACTACACAAAGAAGTGTTGGCGTGGACGGGGCACATCACATGCGTGGTGGTGCATAGCTGGTGTGCAGATCCTCTTAATGCTGTGAGAGGGAGAGCCTCCTGGCTGCCTCATTGGCCCCCTTCTCATTTCTCTTCAGCCCTGGTCTACCACTGGGGACAGATAGGATGGAGAACATGGGATAACCCATTGACAGCAGTCTGGCCGTGAAACCTGAGTGGCCTTTAGCAAGCTCCTTTTCTTGTGTTCTGCTATCCATTTGGTCCCTCTGGATGAGGAAGGAACAACTGGGATATGTTTCCTATGGGACCTCAAGGCAGGGGTGGGACCTCAAGGCAGGGGACAGCCTTAGGGCTGACACTGTCTTCTTGAATCTCGCAGCTGAGCAGATGTTACTATCCAGTCAGTACCACCCACATCAGATGCCATTCCTTCCCGACCTGGTCACCAGTGGGAATGTCACAGGCTTTGGAATCTGACGGCATAGCTGGGCTAGGAGATGGGTTCAGTCACTTGTGGTCTTTGTCCCTGAGCCTTCATCTAGTTCTCTGTTGTTCAGTGACAGTCAGCAGCTGCATCTGATGCTGAGATGGAAATTAAAATCAGGTCCCTCTGTTGCACCACATTTCAAATACTATCAGCCATGTGGGCCTAGTGATTTCCATATTGAATGACACGGTAGACTGTTCCCATTGTCATGGAGTCCCATGAGACACTGCTGATCCAGGGACCGGAACACAGATGTGGTGCCTGCACTGGGTTACTCACAGTGGAAGTGTACCCTGTTGTGATGCACGCCGTCACTTTTCCTCGGGAAGCAGACTTAGTGCCAGGCCCAGCTGTCCTGACTGCTGCTCTGCTACTGTCTTCTCATGTGACAGTGATCTGCTTTCCTCAACTTCTTCACTGGCAAAACAATGCCATGCCCTTCCAACCTCAAGAGCACTGACGCCAGAATCAACGGGTAAATGACCAGAGGTGCCCGGAAATGTAGGGGGCCAGGACAGACAGAGGGACAGCATGATGAGGGAGACCAGCCTGAGTAAGGAGTCAGGGGTGCTGGACTCCAGCTAGGTGAGGAAGCCTGGGAATAGGCTGGGTTCTCACTCTGCATCTCTTCACTGCAGAGGGAAGGTGGAGGGATTCTGAATGTCCATGGTGTAAGGGTCGGAAGGAAACACATGTGAACCAGTGCGAAACAGTGAAGGGAGGCATGAAGAAATGTTAGTCCTGCTCATCCACAACTGAGGGCGCCTCTTAGGTCAAGCCTTGACATCCTCTCTTCCTGAGCTCTACCTACTACAGAGCCTAGAGTCTTCTGGCTGGGACAGAAATAGGGACAATGTACGGATAAGAAAATCTGTTCAGTGACATAAGAGATGGGGGCTGGCGGAGCGCTGGCCCAAGGCACCTGCCCAGTGGCCTCTGTCATCCCTGTATGCACACTTCGGAAGTTTCTAGAGTGCCAGCCATGCGCCTGGCACCAGGGAGTAGGGACAGCTGGGACCAGGCCTTGCCCTCTGATACTGTTTTCACCTTCTCCTCCACAGTCCCACCTTACCTGAGCATTAGCAGTACCCTGTGGTGTCTCTGTACCTGACTCATCATGTGACCAGTTACTATGGTCTCTTCTGAGCACTGCACACCAGCAACTACACCAGAGCCTTTTATATGTGACTGTCCACCTTGTCACTCTAAGAGTGTTCATTACCCCATCTTACAGACAGGACAGCACATCCAAAGTGTCACCTAACCAAGGACAGGACAGGGATTGGAGCCCAGATCTGAATAACTCCAAAGCTGACATCTGCCCTGATGCTTTCTAGTGACTCTGCTAGGACAGATGTTGCCATGGGAAACATTTTACTTTAGGAGCCCAGGGTGAAATGAGAAGCCAGAGAACTTGCCCCCTAAGCTGCTGGGCCAAGGAAGCTCCCCAGTGTGCCACGCGCTGTGCTTGAGCTCAGACCCCCCCCCCCATATGGAGTTCTAGAAGGATCCACGATGGTACTGCATTGCAGGGGAGCCTTGACTGAGCTGGTAGGTGTCATGTGAATACTGGTGAAGCTACAAGGGGTTCAAGTATCAAAAAACAGGAACAGGTCACTGGCCAGTGACTCACAGCAAGATGCCACAGACGAATACAGTGCAGTACTGTGTCTCCATGCAGGGAAAGGGGCGCCAGCTTGCAAGGAATGCTGACAACATACTGGCTGTGATGGAATCAGGGATCTGTCACTTACCTGGATGACCAGGCAGCAAACAGGAAACACAACAAGGTTATGAAACATCTCCAGGTCAGACAGCTAGATTCAAGTTCCAGCTGCGCTCATGGCTACCGTGACTTCTCTGGTTTCCTTGTCACCTGGGAGCATTAGCCTCTAACTACAGCCTCTAACCCAGTACACACTGGGATTTTTATGGAATGAGATTCTTAAAAGGTCCAGTGTTCACTGTGTGGTCAGGTCATCACTTAACACCAGTTATGGTAATATTTTTGTGTGTGGGTGCACATGTATGTGTGTGCATGTGAAGGCCAGGAGCCAATGTTGGTGTCTTCTGTGATCACTTCTCTGCCTTTTTTTAAAGACAGCTCACTCATTGAACCTGGTGCTTACTGACTGGCTATACACAAGCTAGCCATCAAGCCCCAGGATCCTGTTTCCACCTCCCTGGCACTGAGATAACCTAAGTGCTGAGGTTTTGAACTCACGTGTTCATGCTTGCACAGCAAGCGATCCACTGGGTTATCTCCCCAGACAATTATGAGAATATTTCTTTTTTTAAAAAAGCACCTCCCCAAGACAAATAAAACAAGTGAAAATCACACATCTGTAGCTCTCACAGCTTTAGTCTAGACTGGCATGGTATTCTTGAACTCATGTCTGATGTGTACTGCCTGTCCAGGTAACTAGGTCAAAGTTGCCCAGGCAGAGAAGCCATGCATCTTTTCAGCCTCACCCCAAATGGCCAATGCATGTGTGTGGGATCAGTCATTCCTAGGGTCCCTGGTCTAATAGATCCATGCAGCCGTACACCTGGTGGTCCAGACTAACTATCTAGATGCTTCCATGTGCGATTTTGAGCAAGGCCAGTTCTGTCTTCACCCTTGAAGGGGGTCACAATTGCTGAGGGAGGCCTGAAGTCAGACTGTGACAATCTAATAATCTCACAGACCCAAGCTCACCCATGTGCCATTTTACAACATTCTCCCCTGCATACCACAGGAACATGTACACAGCTACCTTGTTCCTCTACTACGGTCCCTGGGCTCTGAGGCTGCTCCAGTGCTGGCCTCGAGAGTTGGCTTCTGTCCTGACCCTGCCTGAATCAGGCACTTCCATCTTGCAGAGTGAAAAGCTGCTGGGCCCCGTGCCAGTCCCCAGGGCCCCTCTCCATGCCGTCCATTTTTATCAGGCCCTCCTGATGGCAGGACTACAAAATCTCTCCTGGAAAGGCCTGCAGGTCCCTGGACTGACCTTGTCCGGATGTGTTTGATCAGCTGTCCCTGGCCTGCGCTGGGGGAACCCGGCAAGGAGAGCAGCAGGCATGCTGTTTGATCAGAGCAGCTGGGGAGCTCAGGCTAGCTTGCTCAGCCTTCTGTTAATCTCATCTCAGAGGACAAAGAAAGGAGGCTGTTCCCACAGACTCTCCCACAGCTATCTATGGGAGCATCCTTGCCAGAGATGGGAAGCAGTGAGGGCAAAAGACAGCAAGCAGAGTACTGGGTCCCCTCATTCCTAAGCCGCATTCCCCACTTTCCCAGAGAAACAGTGTGTCAGGTTTGGTCCCTTCCTCAAGACTCTGAATCCAGCAGAGATGGAGCTGCAGAACTGTGGCAAAACCTGACTTCTGCGGCCAGGCCAGGGTTTCCATTGTATAGCCGCTGGAGAGGAAACCTGGGCAAGCCCCACCTCTCTGCGACTCCAGCAGCACTCGCCCCAGGCCAGTGCCGCTCTCTGGCCTGCCAAGCTGCAGATGGGCTGTGAGCAGGAAGGAATGGATGGAATTATAGTATATGCCACCCGTGGGAAACAACTCAGCAGGACACATGGGGCGCAAGCCCTATTCCTGCTCAGCAAGGCGTGCCTGGGCTGAGTCCCATCTCCAGCGGCAAGCAACACCTAAGCACCCGGTGAGTACACTGTCCACAACCGGCTCTGCAGAGACAGGCATGCCCTAGTTGACGTGGGACCTATGTTTTAATAGCATTCAGTAAGGGAGCAAAAAGATTCAGAGAAGAGGGGAGCATGGTGTTGCACACCCTAGATGTCTCTTCTCAGAGAAAACCAAGCCATAGTGGTGAGGACATCCCCAGTACTTTATCCCTCCCATTTTTCTCTTTGAGTCAGGGTCTCATTATGTAGCTGGCTGGCTTCAAACTCAGAGATGCTCCTGAGTGCTGGGGTGAGGCACTCACCCAGATTTTTTTTTTTTTTTTTTTTTTAAGAGAGGGTCTTGCCAAGTAGCCAAAGCTATCTCCAACTTGCTCTGTGGTACAGACACGGTTCAAATTGACAATCTATCTGTTTCTTCTTCAGGAAGGCTGGGACTATAAGGCTTGTGTCATCACGCTAGGCTGCTTTCTTTTTTTCACCAGAAGACATCCATGATCACAGGCTCACAGAAAGTTGAGACAATGAACAGTAGACTGAAGATGCCTGCAGGAGGATGTCTGCAGGAGAGCAGCTTAGCCACGCCCACCACCCTTGGTCCAGTGGTGCTTTCACTCTGCTGTGACCCTTCAGCTGTGCTGCAGACTCCAGGAGCCCGTTGTCCTAGGGAGGCTCTGGGCTTACTGTGGTGCAGCCTAGAGGCCCTGTCCTCGACCTCCCTTGGTTACACAGGGCTCTGTTCCTCTTGGCTCTTGCTCATTCCCCTTGAACTTATCACAAACAGCGGCAACCATTTAGGAGCCTTTGCACTCAGGTACTTTAAAATGTTAGTAACTGTTCACAACCACTCTTAGGAAAAGCTTGTCCCAGGCCGTCTTCTTAGGAAAGGGTGGGGGCTCCCACTTCCACCCCTTGCCGCTATGCTGTGCTGCCCCTCTCAGCCAGCGACCCTCATCCAGGCAGAAGACTACTGGCTCACTAGGGATCCCTCAGCCCATTTCCTACTGTGTTCAAACCGTCTCAGGCCAGCCCTCTCTATATTCCCCTTCCTCAGGGCCCAAGGACATGCTTCAATTAGCTCTCACAGCAGTGCAGACACTCAAGACTATTGGCTCAGATGAGACCTGGATAGCTCTAGTCTGTGAAAACCTCCTGTGGACAGAAGGGTGTCTGTGGGTTCTGCGCACCTCCACCTATGTGGCCCGAGACTATTCCAGAAGCGAGTATGGGGCCTCCCTGAGTCTTGCCTTCCCAGCCTTGGGGCCAAGCTTAGCTCAAAGATGCAGGCCTCCCCACTTCCAGCACCACCTCTTGTCCCTTGTCAGCTGACAGCAACGTGACATCTTCAGCTCTGCTGCTTTAGGGGCCACAGAGACTCAATACATAAATGAAAAGTGGTAGATGCCACAAGGGGTCTCAAGGGATTCAGGGCGGGGTAGACAAAGACAGGAGGGAAAAAGGGTCTCCTTGTATCAGAGAACATACACTGGTCTGTGTTAACCTTCCCCACTAAACTCAGTAAATCCAGCCTTTAACTCCTCCCCTAGCCAAGGAGTGGCCACCACCCCCTTCAAGGAGCTGAGCAGGTGTCCCCCAGGCCCCAGGCTCTGCAACGTGGCACACACCGCTCCTTTGGAAAGAGGATGTAAAATGAAACTCTGCTCCGTCAGAGTTGCCCTCCCCGTTGAGGCCTGAAGGTGCACAGTGGTCCTAGGACAGCAAGTCCTTTGCCCAGAACCAGAAAGAAAAAGGGTCCACAACACTAGTCTCCCGAATACACGTACAACAATCACTTCACACTGCATACTTTATTTCTAGCCACAGTGCATGCTGAGTGGGTGTTCTGGCTTGCAATCCAGTTTCCACAACATTCCATGGGGCTGGTTGTCCTGGTCATGGGCAGAAACAAGCTTCACTGGCCTTGCTTAGGGCAACCATGGCCATTTTCATAATTTGGAGGCCATGTAAATTAGTACAAGGAATAATTTCCTCAACAACACGGTCCCCAGAGAATGCACCACTCTCCTCTTCTTTATAGGCCCAGTTAGACTAGAATAAGTTTGAGTTTCTTTCTGAGTTTTAGCATAAGTCCTCAGTGCTCCAAAGTCTCCATAGCAACAAAACTATTAACCTGCCTCTCACTCCCTTGGCCCCACATCTTTCACTTTCCTTCCAGCCTCCCAAGTATCTGCTGTGACATACAGGGCCCTGCAGAACATGGCTAGGCTGGGAGAGCTGACTGGAGCAAACCAGTGCCATTGCCACCACTGACCAACTTATTAGTTCCAAAAGAAATATTCCTGTCCCCTAGAAGCCCTTGCCTGCTCTAAGGGAGGCCGTCAGCATCTCCATCTTTCCTCAGTACAGGTTCTCAGGCACATGAAATTTAAAGGCACACTCTCCCATCCCTAAGAGAACAGAGATCTTTTTTCCTTATTTGGCATGTCTGTCCCTCATCTCATCTCTCAGCTCTGACCACTGGAGCTCAGGCCCTAGGGAAGAGGCTGAGGAATCCCTGCTGTGGTCAGCATGGGACAGAGGCTTCCAAAGAATGGCCAGCACAGCACGCAGACCTAGAGTTTAGGCCACAGACTTGGGTACTGACTGAACTCAAAGCTTTTCCAACACAGAGCTTCGAAGGCAGAAGAGCCAAGTCTTATAAAACAGTGGAGAAAGTCTGTTACACTGGCCCAAATGCTCACAGCAGTCTCTGCTCTTCAGTCGTCTGCATGCTGTCCATGAACTGATGACGGGCCAACCAGACTTCAGCTTGGCATCTGCCTTCCCCTCTTCAGTGACTGGATCAGGAGCCCTGAGGAGGCCTGGGGCCCCATTGCACAAATACACAAATTCCCAGAACCTGGAGACTGTTTTAACTGCTGCCCAAGGACCAGGTAGGCAGTATTCATGAGCTGAAGTAAATGGAACCACACTTCCATTGTAAAAGCAATGTGGACTAAGGCGGTCCATTAACGATGCCCTTTGTGGCAGTTCAGGCCTCTGGGGCAGCAATGGCAGACTTTCCCCAAGCTTCTTTGGAATCACTGTAAAAAGTCAGGCAGCTGATGCAGAGGCCACCGGTCACCAGCACAGAACTCACTCCCTGTGCTCCTTTGAGATCCAGCACTGCAGTGTTCCCAGCAGTGTGTGCACCAGAGCTGTGCGTTCAAGGATGGGCGGCAAGCCTACCTGCCCCACGGCTCTCTGCAGCAGACTACATCTGGTCACTGAAGGAAGTGTGTGCGTGAGCACCATCCGGGTCCCCAGGAAACCTGAGGCTGGCTTTCTCAGGCTGGGAAGGGTTTGACTCTCGGGTCTCTATCCTCCAGCTCTCTGTATTCAGGCTGACTTTCCCTCACAGGCCCTCTGCGATGTATTAATTTACCTTTTGTCAGGAAGACTTTTTTGATAACGCTCATAACAGTTCCTAACTCCACCTCATGGCTTGTGAGGTGCTGTTCCTGACAGAGCCTGGAAGCATGTGCCATTCCACTGTCTTTCAGTGGGTTACTTGATGTGAGGGACCAGCACACCACTTACAGATCAACAGCTCCCCTGGTTGGCTGTCACAGGTCTGAAAGCCAGCGGTGTGGGAAAGCGGAGCTTCCAGGGAGGTGAAGCCTCGATGTTTGAGCACCATCTTCTGGTCAGTGTTTGGTTTCTGAGGCTGACTGGCTTTGAAAACATTTACTTTAGAAAGGGAAAGATTCCTTAGCTGGTAAATTCCAGCAACCTGCATACACAATGAGGAGGATGGGCTTGACTGGGATATGCTGGCCAGAGCTGAAATCCAGCATGGAAACTCACCTAGGCTGCCTGTGTCCAGCTGAGGCCAAAGGGCAGCCTTTGAACACGCTGTCTGGTTAAGCCGCTACCTCCCGTCCTCTGCAGTGAACCAGCTGCAGGGATTGGTGACCAAGCACCTCATCATGACCAGGCTTGACCCTCATCTCTGCACATGTTTGTGTGAGCTGCATTTGGCCAGAAGGGGCAGGTTTATCTCTGATAGCAGGTGGCTTAAAGGCAAGTGACCAAATCAGGGCATTCCCTTTTGTACGAAGTCAAGCCACACTGGGTAGCAGGGAGACCTGTCTGATGGGCAAAAACTGTGCTAGCCCACTTCTATCTTTGGGCTTCTAGGAAAGGAAGATAAATGTGAGCCCTTCTCTCTAAGCAGCAGGAACCAACATCCATCTAATTGCACTTCCAACTGGATTCCACAAGCCATCAATTACCAGACTGTATTTCAAAAACTAAAGATAAAAGGCTCTGTGGCACTCAGGCTTGAATGGAGCACCGATCTGCAGTAAGCCTGCGGCCAGGGGAGCCCAGAGAGCAGGCCGAGCACCAGGCAGGCGGGCCAGTGGCAGGAGAAGCTGAGGCCACCTGGGATGCTTCTCATCCATCACATGCAGACACAGGCCTGCTGTTCACTAGGTATCACATGTTCCAGAGGAAGCTGGCAAGAGGTCTCCGGGCTGAGGAGACGTTTCAGCCTCAATTACTGGAAGGCGTGGAAGGCGTGCGGATCACAGGGAAGCTCTCCATAAGGAATGCAGTGAAGAACATCCAGGAAGACAGACGCAGCTGGGCGGCCTCCCAGCAGCAATGCTCCGAAGCTTTGTTTTAGGAAAAGCAGAGCGGAGGGCTTCCTGTACTGTTAACATTGCCACCTGCTTTAGAGTCGAACTCTGAGGGCACCTGAGCAGAAGGGAGGATGGGGAAGGGCAGGCTGCCAAGTTGGCGTCCCTGGAGGCTGTGTTGGTGCTTTACTGGCAGAGGCACTGGTGGTGTGTGCAGGCTGTCTGTGGGCTCAGGTAACCCCCTGCTCCTGAGAGTATCCAGCATGCTGTTATCTCCTCCACCACCTTGTCCCACCAACAACTCCTTCAGACTCCGATTTCAGAAGCCAGACTCCCGGGGGGAGGGGAGGAATGTGGGCCTGAGCCACAGACTGGAGGACTGAGGCTGTCTACCACAGAGGAGATGGCTCACTCACTGGATCCTAGGAAAACAACAATAATCTCCAAGTAAGAGCACCAGGGTGGGGCTGAGCCAAGCAGCTCGCCACTTGGGACTGAAGTTAGAGCAGAGAGAGGCCAGCTGGCCGTGAGCTTCCTCTTAGGTACAGTACAGTCCCCCTCTATTAGAGGGGAACCCAGTCACTTGGCCTCACCGCAGATCAGGGTGACAGTACCGTCCAGCAAATCTTCCACTGCCACTGCCACGAGCTCAGAGCTGTTCTGAGAGGTCTGGGGATCTGGCAAGGTCACAAACACCTGTGAGCCAGCAAGCTGAGTCTCCTCTAACGTGATCACCTGTTCGGCTGGGGCCACTGGCTCTGGAGCTTGGATCACCTGAAAGGAAAGACAGGAAGGCTGCTCCGGGCAGTGTCCACAGTGAGCTCCCCAGAATTTACATGGCTCCCATCTCACACGGTAATGATGATATTTATGTTTTCACCTGAGGAGAGCAATTACTTACACCTAATGGGAAGAGGAAAGTTTCATACACCAGCGATGCAAAAGAGAGGCAGGCAGACAATTTAAATAACTCTGTGCACTAAATTGCTATAATTTCGCTCAGTACGCCACCTCGGGGTGCACGGACTCTGTGATTACACCCCAGTGAACACTGGAGCAACAGCCTGCACTGGCTGCTCAGGGATGGCATTGCAGAGTAAGCGCCACGCAAGAGCTCCAAGGGCCTCTCGGAGGCTGAAAACCTTCTTGGTGAGAAAGTGGCTCAACTGTGGCTTCTCCCAGTCACTTCAGCCACTTGGCTCAGTGGCTGGTGGGGCAGACACTGGCTCCTGTCCCCTCCACAGGCCACAGCTGCCCCTACAAACATGGACACTGTTAACAATGGTCTTCCCAGCTCTTTTGTGGTCCCTGCTACACCTCCAAGCTGATACTTTTGACAGCTTGATGCCTTGACATTTCTAAGGCAGTATGTCCCCAAGGGCATAGCCATCTGGCTCCAGACAACCAGCCAGGGTTGGAGAGTGGCCACTGGGGAGGAAGGCAGGTTCAGCTCTGTGGCAGGGTCATGGGGATGAGTAACTGTGGTAGCCGGTTACCAGGTGTCTGATACAGTAGCACTTCTGTAAACTACCCTGTAAACTGACTTCCTCCCTTTAGGATTGGAGACCTCTCCCACCTGCAAGACACCTTGTCTAAAAGCCTTGTTTCTAGGAAGACAGAAGGACAGCAGCTCAAGGTGGCATGACAATGGTAGCCTCACCTGGAACCCTGTCCACCTGACCTGTCCTGCTCCAGAGAGGCTGCAAAACAAGGCTGGCTTACACCTGGACAGTGAGCCAGCTGGACAGAGACACCTCCGTCAGTATACAACCCTACCCTAACTTCTCTAGGAACCACTGACAGCTGCCAGAAACCAGTTTCTTTTCCAGTCTGCTGCCTCTGGAGAAGATGGGTAAGCAGAAAGCAGGGAAACAGGCTGGCTCAAGCTTGGCCATCACACATCAAGAGGCAGGCTCTTCACCAGGTGAGTGAAGACATGGGCTTACACAAATGTGTACTGTGTCCAGCCAGGGGCTCTACCCAGCAGAGTACGGCCAGCCTTCTCCAGGGTGTCCTGACAAGCCTCCAGATCCCACAGTGCTTTTCAGAAGGTGGAGAATGTCCCCCCGTGGCAAATTCCTGTTCCAGGGTTCCTCCACCTGGAGGCCACCAACAGACGGGAACTTCCTGCTGTCTGATAGGCAGTAAGGAGTTGCCAAGATCAGGAGGGCATCACGTCAGGGACCTGGGAGAGCCCCACAGAGTGGGACTGGATGCTGAGAGCGAGTACCCTAGGGAGCCCTCAGAACTGTGTTCACATTCTGTGCTCATGCCCAGTGGCACCGGACTCACCTGCACCATCTGAGAGGCGGCTGTCTGGGTCTCAGCGCCCGTTACCTTTGGGTGTTCAGACTCCAAGTGGCCGTCAAGCTGGGCCTGGGAGGTGAAGAGCTCACCACAGAGCTCGCAGGGGAAGGTGCTCTCAGACTGCTTGAAGTGCTCTGTGGTGACATGGTGCTGCAGCGCCCCAGGGAAGCGGAAAGTGGCCGCACAGTACAGGCACCGGAACGGCTGTGACCCTGCAGGAAGAGGCAGAAGACAGTGACTGTGAGGGAATGACAGCTCAGGGCAGGGGAGGCAAGGGAGGCACAGCGAGGGTGGGGCAGTAGAGGTAGAGCTCACACACCCTCCTTATGAAACCGCAGATACACAGCAGGCTAGGTCCCTCGGGCCACAATGCCATTTGCAGTGGATTTTGGCTGAGTCATCTCTACTGGTGCCCAGTATTCATTCATTAGCAGACAGCCTGACAATGGGACTACATTGCCTCTAACCCCTGAAGCACCTTTTCCTATGCTGGGAATTGAACTTGTGGCCTTGAAATGCTAGGCAAGAAGCCTACCGCTGAGCTTGATTATCCGCCTCAGGAAGTACATCTTGAGATCTCTGAATGGGGTGGACGCACCTGATTGTTGCAGGCTAGACTGCAGTCAGGCGCATTATCAACAACCGTGTATGCACAAACATCAAAGCTGGCAGGACCAGAGCCCGTGGCTTAGGGGAAATCTCTAAATAGGATGGGGTACACTTTTACCTCCAAGGGATTCAGCGGTCTAAGAGGGAGAAGGCTACATTCCAAGACTGGGGACCAAAAGCAGTCCAATTTTATAAGGTGTTCAGGAGACCAAACCAATGACTTCCTATCCTTTGATGAGACCCTACAGCTTGTGCCCTGAAATCAATGCTCTGATGGCAGAGTAACACTGGAAAAGGGCCCAGTGGTTACTCTGTGATACTCAAGTCTTCCCTTAGTTTATTTATGTTTTCCTTTTTAAGTATGTACTTGAATAAGTGACGTGACAAAAATTGGTATCAATTAAGACTAAATACTTCCAGGGAGTGGCACACACCTTTAATTCCAGCACTCAGGAAGCAGAGGCAGGCAGACCTCTGTAAGTTTGAGGCTAGTCTGGTCTACAAAGCTAGCTCCAGGACATCTATTAACACAGAGAAACCTTGTCTTGAAAAACAAAAACAACAATAAAAACAAAACAAAAACAAGAAAGGAAGAAAGAAACCACTAACTACTTTGAATAGCTTACAAATTCTAACGATAAAAAGGCACAGCTTTGTTGACAGCACTTTTCTTTCTTGATGTTTCTTTAAAAGTGGTTCGATTTATATTGGATGAAACACAGCACCAGTGACAGTCATGGTTCTCACACAGGGCTGCTTACCGGGGCCAGGCCTGAAGCTTTCAGGGCTTCAGATGAGGTTGGTACTGATGTGCCTGCCATCTTCTAGACGAAATGGAGGTACAAGTCCAAAAAAGACTTAGGCTGGGCTATAGAGCTGTGAATGGTGCAGCCAGGACTCACACCCACTGCTGAGCTCAGGGACATGCAGAAGAGGAGCCACTGACCTGAATGCTGGCATTTGACGTGGACCTGCAGCAGGGCTGGAGTGGGGAAGAGCTCCTTACACTGGTCACACTCATGGAACTTCAGATCTGTGGTGGGAAAGGAAAGAAGTGGTGGACAGGACAAAGGATGGCTCGGCTACAGCTGGAGGGGGACAGGGCTGGGTGGGGCGAGGACCACATTCCACATAGCATCTGTCAACTGTTAGAAACCTGTGCCTGTAGAGATCTGTGTAACCTACTGGTAGAGAGCACTGATCTGCTCCAGACTGTGTGGATGCAAAGGGGGTTGTGAGAATTAAATGACAAAATATACAGAGTGCTCTGCTGGTGCCCCGCACATAGGAAATGCTTTGTAACTGACAGCTGCTGTGATTATCCCCAAATGTACCTGCAAGGGAGGTATTAATAACTTCCATTCTGAAGGGAAGAAAACAGACTCAGGAAAAAAGATATCACCTGCCAAGGTCATGCAGCTGCTAAGTGCTACAGCCAAGACTCCCACCTGGACCCATCTGCCACGAAAGCCGACACCCTTTCCAGGAGCTGGCTGGGTCTCCTGAGGGCTGGTTGGAGCTCACACTACTCTATGCTAAGGGGCTTGAGAAGTGCTGCCACTTAAACTACACTCCCGATGGCTGGGTGTGGCCTCCTCTGGTGAGCTAGGGCAGAGCAGAGGCAATCACCACAGTGCCTGGGCAGAGGACACAAGTCCGTCTACCCTCGGCTGTTACCAGCAAAACCCTTGGCTGCACCAGCGTCACCTGCATGAGCTGCTTTGATGTGCTTCTTATGTTCAATGGTGTTGGAAAAGGTCTTGTCACAGGAGCTGCACTGTAGTGATGAGAACTTGGGGGATCGATGGTTCTGGGCAGCAAACACATCTGGGTGGTGGATCCGATTGTGGTACCACAGTCCAGACAATTGCTGCAAGGCATTTGGCAAATATTAGGTCCTAGAAAGTTCCAGCAACGACGGAAGTTCTGAGACAAGTTTATGGATCTAGAACCATGCCCCTGGAGGCTGATGTTAGGGGAGAGGCTGCTACAGGCAGGGCTCAGTGAACCCTTCAGTGAGTCCTCACTAACACAAGCTTAAGTGGGGCTGGAAGGATCTACCTGTGGAGGCAGACTGCCACACAGAAGGGTTAGGGACTTGCCCAGGGCCACATCAGCAAATAGCCAGACTAGGGTCACAGCCTGCCTGACTGGAACATGTATGTGTTTAGCACACTAGGCTGGACCTCAGAGCTGCTGAAGCCTGGGGTGTGAAGACTGGCCTGCTGAACAGGGCCAGAAGCTGCATCCATCCCTCTCTGGGCCCAGTTCTAAAGGCACACTGGGGGCATCTCTCTACAAGTCCTTGGGCTCCTTGGGATCAGCCCAGTCTTACTCCATATCACAGAGTGGGGCCTGGCACAGCACCAGCCCTCCATATCTAAATCAGAGATTGCTCTGTCTAAAATTCAATCATAAGCAAGGATTGTCGTTCTTTACGGCCAGTTTCTGACAGGTATGGTTCATCTCTGGATCTCTGTACCATTTCATTTTAACTACACATTGATCTCCAAAGTAAAACCCAGCGCCCTTCCCTGAGAGGCAAACAGCAGGCAGCTGTTTAAGAGTCAGCTAAGTACCATACAAGCTCCAGACACCCTGCCCATCTTCACGAGGCCTTTCCTTTTATATGATTAAAGACTATCATCTTAAACAATTCACTTCCCTATGACTGCAGCCATTTTCTTTGGTCTCTTTAGCATCTAAGCACCTTTTTTATGCACCTGTATCTGTTCAGAGGTTTACTAAGCGCCTACAGCTGCACACTTGCAGGGTTCTCTGATGCGTGTGCCAAACCATAAACTGCTAAGCAGTGGCTAGACTCTCAGCTGCTAGCACATGGCCTGGCGGCGAGCTCCGCCGCCCCTTGGGTCAGTGATAGTGGAGCCTCCCGCTTGTGGCCCTGGCCTGAAGCCAGTCATTATCCCAATTTTCTAGAGTCTCCTAAAGATGCTGCCGCTCCCCCCAGACAACAGGAAGCAATCTAGAGAACATGATGGCTACATTCACAAGAGGTGGGGTGGGTGGTTTTTGGTCATTCTGAGGGTTGTGGATGTTTGTCATCATTTAGAGGGGTTGATTACAAGTTCTTATTGGTCATGGCCAGGAAAAACAAAACAAAACAAAACAAAACCAAAAAACTGAACAAAGAAGATTAGAATTAGAGATCTCTTTCTGATGGGAAGAAAGGGGTGTATAGTACAAGAATGATGGGGTAAAAGGATTGACTTTTGAGTCTACTTTTAAACAACCACTAGTCTCAAATATTTTACATTGGTATGAATTTTTGTATACTGATACGAATTTAAGGTTATTTTTGTTATACTGTGTATATGTTTCTACTCTTGTTTAAGGTATTGTACCTATGCAGCTCATTTAAAAATGTAAAGTTTTAGTCCTTGAAAGCTATTTTGGATAATAAAGATAGCCGGGTTAGTAGTTAGTTATCTTTAACAAGCAAACTTATAGTCATGTTAGGTATGTTTTCATTGTCATACAAAGATATATTTTAGATAGACAGGTGGTCTTCAAACACTTCAAAGACTAACAGAATATGGCATTTAAAGTGTTTTAATAACATAAGGCTTTTCGTGACAGTGAGACACATCTGTTCTTGGCAGCACCAATTTATTTCAAAAACGGATGATGGGAATCAAAGACTCTTCACACAGAGTTGACTTTCTTTGTGGCAAGGTTAGCCACTGGGTAAAGAAGCTACCCTTGCCTCGACTGCTGGCAAAATGCTGTCCAAATTGAACAAGCAGGACACAAAAGTAAGTGACTCCTGAACTTTGCCAAGACAAGATAGGTCAGTCCTTCAAAATTCCTGCTTCATAGAGTCTGTCACATATGCTAGGCCTATAGGCTAAAGATGGATGCCACAACATTGCAGAGGGAACTTGGAGGACTGTCCAGGCAGCCAGCTGTCTCTGCCATTTATGTAATTTTGTTTGCCCTACATTTCCTGTTTACTCAGGTAATATTATAACTTTCTCCAGTCTCTAATGAAGACGAGATAATTAGAGTTACAGTTTTTCTTGTTATCAAATTCAAAATAGAAACTTACACAAGAGATGTAAAGTTTATAAGGTTGAGAAACATAAAAGCTTAAATTATTTAAGAAAAGGTTTTTAGGTCTAAAAGGAGAGTTTTAAGGATGATAATAAAGTCATGATAAAAAAGTGGTTTAGGTATAAAACTTTAAATTCATCAAAATAAGACAGATAATAGAGAGTATTTTCTCCAAATATACCAAATATAAATGAACTGAACATTGTGAGTATAATTCTTACCCATATTATATTCTTACTGTGTATGTTTTATTGTGTATAATTCTTATTGTACATAGTTTTACTGTGTTAGAGTTAAAACCTTTCCTTTTGTTTAGACAAAAAGGGGATAGTGGTGTGAAGATACGTTGTTGTGATTGGTTTAATAAAGAGCTGAATGGTCAATAGTTAGTCAGGAGGTATAGGCAGGACTTCTGGGCAGAGAGAGGAAGTAGGAGGAGATAACTGAGGCATGCAGAGACACCAAGGGAGCAAATCAGACATACAAGACAGAGGAAAGGTAACCAAGCCACATGATAGAATATGGATTACTAGAAAGAGGTTAATTAAGTTCTAAGAACTAGTTAGAAAAAAGCCTAAGCTAAGGCCTAGCTTTCACCATTAATAATAAATCTCCATGTCATTATTTGTGAGCTGGCAGCCCAAAAACATCTGGCTACAGTCTGCTGGGGATATAATCCAGGGCCTCATGGATGCTAAGTGTATGCTCACTGAGTATACCCCCAGGCCATGCCTTCTCAAAGTCAAACGGTCTGTCACATCTTGGAGACAAACGTGGACAACATTTAAGAAACAAACACCAATGGGGAGTAAGGCAGCGATGGGGATGCACCTGATAGGCCTTGTTGCAGATCCCACAGCTAAAGGGCTTCCCTCCAACATGGGTCACCATGTGCCGCTCCAGCATGGAAGGGGCACTGAAGATCTTCCCACACGTGGGGCAGGGATGGTATTCCTTGGAGTGCACCTTGTGGATATGCTTCCGGTGATCCTGCAGCGTGGGGAAGCTCATCTTGCATTTCTTGCAGTCATAAGGATCTTCTATGTCTGCTTCCAGGCAGGGCATCCATGAGAGGGAGGGGCAGAGGGAGACAATAGCACAAGCAGCAGTCAGTGACATGCCATTGCTTCACACAGCAACATGGAAGGATGTTCAGACTTCCTGTGGGGCCAGAGTCCAAGGACGCTAAGTCACACAATCTGGCTCTATTCCCTTTCCCCAAGGAGGCAGGAGCCCTCCAGGCCTTTGGACTCACCACCTATCTGTGCAGTGTCAAACTGCTCACCTCCACCACATGCTTCCTGTCTCACATGTCAGACTCCCTCCAACATGGGTCTACTTACAGGGAGTATCATGCTTGTTCTCCTGTCTGCAGTGACAGGTCTGTCTTCCACTTCCCAACATATCCTCTAGAGTGTCACTATGTCTCCTGCCAGGGGCAGTAAGGGGACACTTTTTTGGCCTCCACTTGAGATCCAACAGTAAAGCCTTGCACTGGGCAGATGTGTTCTGAAGAGGAGGGTCTAGTATGAGTCTTATTTTAAGATTAGAAAAATCAAGGTTTAGAGATCAACCACCACACCTTGCTCAAGGATCTAACTGGAAAGAGGTCTCATCTATACATCCATGGACATGCCAACTCCTCAGTGGGACCTCAAAATGGGACTACTGCTGATGGACACCTTTGCCATCTAGATGACAGAGGACATCAATCTTTTTCTTAAAGCAACTGAAAGCAAAATGTTTTGGTAATAAAATCCTCTGTCCACAAGAACGGTCCAAGCCATAGCTTCACCTGCGTGTAGAGTGACTCTGCTTAACTCAGGAATCCTGCGCAGAGAAGCCTTCAGAACCTCTAGCTAGCTTCCCCATGGAAATGCCAGGTTCACACGGTCTTTTAAAGCACTTTGGCAGTTTCTGTGAGCAACACTGTGGTCAGGCAAAAGTGGGGCCTGAATGTTGGGTTTCCGTGAATGGTGCACCCTAGAGTATGCCAGTGGGCTCTAGGGCATGAAAGATTAAGTTTGAAGATTAAGTGTTACTCTTTCCTGATTCTCCTACCCATACTCACTGTTCTGCCAGTCAAACATTGTAATGGGAGCTAAAGAGACAAGGAGACAGGCTGAACAGAGAAGCAGGAAGCACACAGAGATATGCTAAGGAGTCTCACAACATTGTGAGGAGAGGGCCCAGAATGGAGCCCGGCTCTGGCACAGTGACAGCTTTTGTCATAGGCCTCCTGAGTGTCAAGCGTGGCCTGTGGTGCCTGACACTGCAACTGCAGTACGTACGTACTGTGAAAGGTGTGTAGGTGGATGGAGAGGCCATTGGCTTGCCGAAAGCCCTTTCCACAGTCCCTGCAGACATAAGGCTTGTCCCCAGTGTGGGTCCTCACATGCCGGGACAGCTCGATGGATTGGGCGAACACAGCATCACAGTACTGGCATGCGTACATTTTCCCTGCAAATGCACGTGAGTGTGTGAGAACAAGCAGTACTGATCACGGATGGCACCCCTGCAAACAGAACCAACTCTAAAGCACACACCAGAGAAATGTCACTGGCAGGTGACATTACCTTGGGCAGTGCTGGGTAAGTCTGAGGCACCTCATCAAACGCAGGTGCCTCGCAATCATAACCCATCACACAGTGGGTGAGCACAACTGGATGCGGAACAAAATTCTTGTCTCTAAGAGAACCCGTTAGTTTATCAGGTTTCTGCAGAGAGAAACAGCCCACTCCACTTGCAGCCAGAGATAGGTCCTTCTGTCCAGAAACATGAGTTAGATCTTGCAAAACACAGCCCAGACTATGGGAGACCTGTCTCTCAACAAAGCAAGTTAACAACTAAATCTAGCATGGATTCCCACTACTACAAAGGTGAGCTAGGGATTCGGAGGGGACACGGCCTTCCAGTGACCCAATGTTGTCAGCCCACAGCCCTTGAATCCTTCACTTTCCCATGTGCATGAGAACGTGAGTTAAAACAAGTGATGAGCAAGACTAGAGACCATGCATCTGACACTAGGCCCCCAGCTCCTCCCAGGCCAGGAAGCAGTCACTGGGGAGCAGGGGAGCAGATCAGCAAGCCCAGTGCTAGGCCCCACTTCAGCTAGAGCAGCAGCCCTGTTCCCATTTTTTTTTTTTTTACTGATCAGGCTTTGAGTAAGATTTTGTACAAGTATGCACACGCATACAAACACAAATGCACAGTGTGAACTCTTTGGTGGCTTCTTGTAGTCAATGCTGTGACTGAATCAAGCATCTTGTGATGAGAAACTGCACTATTCTATAGAGGTGACCTAGGGGAATCCCAGATAAGAGGGTGGACGAAGAGTCCAAGGAGGAGGCCAGAGGCTGGAATGATGTGGCCCAGAGCCAAGGAAGCATCTAGAAGCTTCTCAGTGAGGAACTCCTGATGAAACCATCCCAGATGAAACCTTGGTTTTAGCATTCAGGACCCCTTTACAAATTAACTTCTTAATGCCTAGTGGTAACAACACATGTTATTTCAAGCTATTATTTTTGTTAATTTATGAGAAAAGAAAACTGAAGTCCTTCCCTTGGCTATTAGAAAACCCTACAAATCTTGGCCTTTGACAGCCCATCTCTGAACACTGCCTCGTAATGTAGTTCCCTCATGATTCTGCTTCCAGCTCTCTGTGGTCCATCTGAAGCTCATTTGCACTGAGGAGGGGTGTGGCCCTTCTTCCAGATGTCCCTCTGGCTGGATTGCTCATCCTTCTGAGGCCATCACTGATGGTGTGAACAGCACACACCAGCTCTGTCCTTCTCCATTGCTTCCAGCCTTAGTTTCTACATGGCAATGACGACCCTCTCCATTTCTATCCCACATGTGCTGTTAATCTTGCCCATTGAATGAAAGTGCCACAGGAACAGGGCGAGCGTGTTCACAAATCATCTACGTCTGGAATAGCACTCGAGGAATCCATTCACCAGCAAGTGTTTGTTTGTTTGTTTGTTTTGGTTTTTCAAGACAGGGTTTCTCTGTATAGCCCTAGCTGTCCTTGAACTCAGGGACCCACTTGCCTCTGCTTCTGGGATTAAAGGCATAGGCCACCATGGGCCTGGCAAGCAAGTGTTTCTCAAGGGCCTTTTGTTGCCATGCACTGCTCTAAGTTCCCTGGAAAGACGAGCAACTCTGTCACCATAGAGCCTTGTGCTCTAATGAACAGATTATGGTGTACATGCCCTTCACATGGGAAGCATGAGAAGTTATAAAACAAAAGAACAGGTTGAGAGAAATTTTCACAAAGAGGCCAAAGAACCATCACGAGAAGGTGTGCCTGGGAAGGAAGAGGAGCAGAGCCCTCTGAAGGGAGGGGCCCCAAGACAGGAAACGAGCACAGAAGGCCTGGACAAAGTGCGTGGTGGGCCTGAGGCCTAGCAAGGAAACTAGTGTGTGCAGCAGGGTATGGGTAAACAGGAGTGATGAGCACAGAGGTCAGAGTGTTGTCGGGTGTGATCGTGGTCAGCCCAGCAGGCTCTCAGGACTCAGATTCCCACTGCAGATGAAAAGCCACTGCACTGCTGAGCAGAGAAGCGGCCTGCCAAGGTCTAGTTTCAAAAGAAAAGGGGGTGCTGGAGAGATGGCTCAGCAATTCACAGCACTGGCTGCTCTTCCAGAGGACTCAGGTTCAATTCCCAGCACCCACATGGCAGCTCACAACTGTTAACTCTAGTTCCAGGGGATCTGACACCCTTACACAGAACACCAATTTACATAAAAATAAGTAAATTGCTTTTTTTTTAAAAAAAAAAAAAAAAAAAAAAAGGGTAGAGGGAATGCTTAGACAAAGATGCTTTGAGGCCATGGAAACCAGCCAGATAATGTGATGGAGGCATGGCTACTCACACACCTAGGAGCTCCGAGCCCGAGCCTTTCTCTGACCAGTCACTGGACTGGTCCCCACCATGGTCTCCCCCACCATCCTAGGATGCTTCCTAGTGATGTACTGATAGGGCCCCACCCATCTCTACCCCTCCCCAGCCTTCAGGTCAGCAGGTTCAAGAGCACAGGATTCCAGGATAGTCACCTTGCACTTAGCACGGCCCAGCCACAGAAGCATTCCATCACTTCTTTCTCCTGCTTCAAGCTATTGCGAGTGCCAACAATGCCTGGATGATGTAAGTTCTGACCACAAATTGCTAACCCTGCTCTAGCCCACTCTTCTGAAGCCCTCCTGGAGAGCGTTCTACAGCCCGGGCATATGTGGTTACTTATGCTTTACTTCCCCAACTACTGTGCCTGCCTACGGCCAAACAGGGTTTATAGCTCCTGGAGTGGCACTGTGCAGGAAAAAGAAGGGTCCCCCTCACCTTCCGAGTGCTTCTTCTTGGTGTGGTAAGCCAGGGCGGAGGCCTGTGTGAAGGTCATGAGGCAGTGTTTGCACATGAATGGGCGGTCCCCGGTGTGAAGGCGCAGGTGGTTCTTTAGGGTGGAGTTGGCTGCAAACTTTGCCCCACATTCTTCACAGGAGAAAGGTTTCTCGTCGAAGTGCTCGGTCAGCTTGTGGTACTGCATGCCTAGGAAGGAGTACCAGGCCCCCAGGAGACACCATCAGTCAGTCAGGAACACAGCAGGGGATGTCCAAACAAGATGCATTCAGCAAGCTCATGCTTGACCACAGGCCAGGCCACCCTGGCTTCAGCACTGCCTGCCTCACATGCCCTGCTTCCCAGTCAGCTTAGCCTCACTCCCAGTTGAATCCGGTATAGAAATTTTTAGCTGACCTTCCCCATTCACTCCTCTAACTTTCATGTTTCATTGGGTTTACCTTACACCTGAGGCAAGGCAAGTTGATTCTGACTTAATACCTTAGGGTTTCCATATCGATAAATTTCTTACCAGTAAGTAAATGGGATGTGGGCATCAACAAGCCAGACATCAAACATCTACCCACAATCACAATCGGCGGGGTGTGGCTATGGTGCTAGGTGTTTAGTTCTTCTATCTTCAAATTCCCTAACAGTGCAGGATGGTGGGGTGCAGGACCACCCTAACAGTTGGGAGAGCAATGCTCAGGGAGCCCTCCGCTGAGCCTATGCTCTTCTCAGAACAGCATCGAGCTTCTATGAACCTGTCCTAGTGCTGAAGCCATCCCACTCACGGTCATCCCAAGGGGCCAGGATGGAGCCCAAGCTACAACATCTGCAGCCACGGTCCTCCGTGACTGCCTTCTGACATACCTGAGGCATGGGCAAACTCTCTTCCGCAGAGGTCACACGCCACTGGCAGCCGCTTCTTCTTCTTCTTGGGGGCGCCAGGCTCTCCGCCTGTGCTGTGGGTGTCCGGCTCCTTCTCCAAGCCCTTGGTCTCACCGCTGTCCTTGCATTGCACCTGTTTGCTCTTGGCCACCCGGCAGCGCTTCATGTGCACCTTCAGACGACAGTAGAAATGGAAGCTCTTGTCACAGGCTTTGCAGATGAAGCTCTTCTTGGCAGAGTCCAGGGAGGCAGAAGCGTCTTTCTCTCGTTGCTCTGGCACGGACCCAGGCTCCCCCTGATCCTTTTGTTCCGCGGGCTGGCAGTCTTCTCTGGCTGCATTGGCTCCAGGGTAAAGCCTATCACTCACCGTCAACCTCTCCTCCGCATTTTCCTTGGTAAGAAACCCTGCACAGGAGAACACTCGTGGCTCTAGGGCTTGGCTTCTATTATGTTTTGCAACTTTTCTAACGCACTCTTAGAGGTGACTGGATTATCTGGGTCCTCAAGAAACTTAGAAGTAATATTGCTGTTATCTTCACTTCCCACTAAACACAAATAGCACCATGACACACCTGCGCTCCTGGCTGTTAGGTACCAAGAGCACATAAAAGGAGTAAATATCTTGAAACACGACATCCTCTCACATCAACTACTGTTTCTTATACTCAATATAGAAAGTGCCCTGGGGTCTAGCAGGCTCCAACCCCTGTTCCTTACCAATCTGTGTCAACTCCTGTATGAGGGGTTGCAGGCCTGGGAAAGACTTGTGGACATCACACAGGAGGCGACAGATCGCAGTGGCCGAGACAGATTTCTCAGTGCCCCTGATCAGCACTGCTCTCAGGGCTGCTTCAGGGCTCAATGTCTCGGAGGATAGGCTCAGCATCTAAATGAAAGTGAGACACAGAGCATGTTAACATCAGATTTTGTCCACACTCTTCAAGGGGGGGGGTGTTGCATTCTAGAAGACACAGAGCTGTCTAGGTGGCTTACAATTCTCTGTGAGACACATGAACTTCTTAGCACTTGGCAAGGAACCTTTCTAGAACTAAGCAGCCTGGGTGGCAGGGCAGGGTATAAAATTACAGAACTAAGTAAGCATGGGAAGCCGGGGGGTGGAGGAGTGGGGGGGGTAGGGTGTAAGATTATAGAACTAAGCAGGGCAGGGTATAGGATTCTAGAAGTGAGCATGGGAAGCCTGGTGGGCAGGGTTCAGGATTCTAGATCTGCGTGTGTGCATATAGCATTTAGCAGCGGCTGCTTCTGTAGAGAACAGGATAATTTTTCATAATATATAATTGTCTCCATGTCTAGAAGTAATTCTGCATAGAGAGTGGCTTCATATTTTTAGACACTTAGATGTACCCTTTTAAACATCATTTTCTTTCATAAGATACAGCGTTTTAAAGCAGGTTCAAATAGAGGCTTTAAAGAGGCCAGGAATATGATTTCAAAGCTGTCCTCTTTCAGAATGTTAGCGCTGTGGGCAGTGTCAGCACACTGAGAAAATAAAGTGAGACCATCCACAGATGGCCATGTGGAACTTTCATTTCGGAAGATATTTTATTTCTGCTCTTTTCAGGTCTATCTAAATAACCCTGATGCCCCTGGAGGCAGGCAGGAGACTAATTAGTGAGGCTAAAGCCATCAACGGCAGAGGCCCCAGCTCTGAAGTGCACAGCTCTCTGGAGAGAGACGGGCAGATGAGCCTTACCTCTGGAGCTCTGCAGGGGCATGTGCCGCCTTCTTCCTGTCTGAGAGGCAGCCTGAGGTGGGGCTGCTGCCAGTGGGGATGGTTAGAAGCCTGCCCTTCTGTCTATGTGGATCAAAAGGAGGCTCCAGGTACATGTATGGCTTGATTTTATGTTCCTTTACTATCCTTCCCTGTTGGAGATGTACATACCCAGATCTGAACATCTCTTCTGAGTCTTCCTCAGCCCCCATCTAGACTTTCTTGGATGCCGGTCACATTGTGAGAGGCCTCAAGAAAATGAGCTGGCACTATTTGCTGCCCCATATGGGCAAAGCTTTGTTCTATCTATGTTTATCTTGGCTCTTTCAAGAAGCCAGAAGAAAACAAGCAATAAGACCAACTTCCTTCATCTGAGACCAGCTGCTTCTGAGAACATTAGAGAAAGAGTCACCATTTCTCCAGCTTAGGCAGTTGGAAGATATGTTCTCTGGGCTTGTGTCACTGGCTTAAATTCTGGCTTCACTGCCTTCTTACTAGTGTCACTGAGACCAGAAACACAAACCACTTTCTCACCAGTTTCCTAGACTGGAAACAACTGTGTCAGCCTGAACTCTTCTGTGCGCAGTAGGAATACTGCAGAGAATGACAATGGCTCCAGCCACCTACCCTGCAGAGTTCTACAGAATTCGGTGACCCACCCGCCTTTACCGACTCCTCCACTCCCCACCTCTTTGACCATTTCAGCCAGGTGCTCATCCTCTGAAGAGAGCCTGAGCTCTACCATCTGCTGGATGGCCTCTGTGACCAGCTTGCTATGCCTCAGGATTGCTTCCAACACAGTGCTCTCTGGAGCAGTCACTGAAAGAAAGAGAGACCGGAAACTCAGCCAACCAGGGGCACCATTGTCTCCTTCACCTCTCCACTCCACTCTTCACAAAGACAACACGTGTCATCTGTTGCTTTATTTGGACTAGGAGTGAGAAGAACAGCTAACCACTGTAGTCAGAGCATAATAATGAATAAGGGCTTGTCAGCACCCACATCCCCAAACACAAATGTCCTTGTATTTCCTTTGACACACAAGGCTTTGTGTGTTTTTACCACCCGAAGTTTCCACGCATGTGGATACTGTGGCCCTGTTTGAATCAGGACTTATTATCTAGCTCCTCAAACACCACTTTCTGAACACACTCACAACCCTTGCTTCTTGCTTTCTTTTCTCAGGCACACAGCACCTTGGTCACCTACGGACACCCCATTGTGCAGGAGAACTCAGAAACTTAGTTGCCATTGCTTCTGAAGGGCAGGACACAGACGGCAACCCTAAGAAAGTCCTCTTATTTCCTGGGGGTCAAGAGTTGTCTCTACTGGGGCAACACCAAGGCAGAGCACAGACAACTCACCTGCCCGGAAGAAAGCCCCGGTGCCAGGTTCCTTTCCTATTTCCTCCAAGAGCAGGTTCAGTGGGCAGGGCTGGGGCTCTTGAGCTGCTAGCAGCAGCTGCCAGATGGCTGTTGCAGGGAGAGTCTGCCTCTCCAGAGCTGCTGACATTAGGGAACTGAAGCCAGCTGAGCCAGGGGCCTGTTTCACGAGTGTCTCCATAACCTTCAAGAAGCAACACAAGCATGAGAGACCGGTCCTGAGCTGGGGCAAAACAGTTAAGTCTCAGTACTGGGTTCAGGTGAATGTGTTGTGGGAGGGGAGGTCTTTTCAACCTGGGACACTTTTAAAATCAAATTTACTTTGTATGTAAGAGGGTGGGGTACAGAGTCAGGGACACAGCTCAGTAGTAGAGAACTTATTTAACATACACAATGCCCTGGGTATGGCTTCTAATAACACACACACACACACACACACACACACACACACACACACACACTCAAAATAATCTTAGCTGAAAGTCTCTTTCTCTGTGTGTGTGTGTGTGTGTGTGTGTGTGTGTGTGTGTGTGTGTGTGTGTGTGTGTGTGTTTTGTTTTTTAGGCAGGATTTCACTGTACACCCCAGGCTGGCCTTGAACTCATAATCCTCGTCTCCTACTAAACCTGGCTACTATTGTCAGAGTTCCTATCTGTCATGAAGTTCTTCATTTTTTACACGAATGCTTCTCTTGATTACTGTAGAACTATGCAGTACAAAATACTTAGAAATATAACTATTTAGGCCAGTGAGGTGACTGAGGGAGTAATGACGCTGGTCACCAACTCTAATGGCCTCAGTTTGATCCCTAGACCTCTCCTGATAGGAGAGAATTGACTCCCACAAGTTGTCCACTCTATAAACTAAACAAACAAAACTAAAAAAAAAAAAAAAAAAAGAAACTGCAACTACTCTATTTGGCACTTACCCTAAGAAAATGAGTCACCTTCTAGTCCTCCTTCTTGGCATTTCTCAACATAGCGGTGTATGTATTTATAGAAAATGTAAATGTGTGGTACACAGCCACATCTCCCTCCCTCCTGCTCACCTCTCTGTCTGCAGGGGCTAAGTTCTTCACACGTGAGATTGCCTCAAGCAGCACCTGGTTGTCTGTGAGAACCTCAGACAGGTTTTCCTGGAACTTTCTCAACAGCTCAGCGCCATAGTCCTCAGGGTTAGGGTGGGCTGTAGGGACAGCAGCACAATGAGGCCTGATGCACCGGAAGCAGCCAAGGGCTTCCACAGAGGCGAGCGCACGAGAGAACTTCTGCTGCAGATTGGAGGCCCACGGCTCGCCCCGGCTACGCACACAGCATTCAGGTCTCCTCTGTCTACATACAATCACCCGTGCTTCAGGGCTGCTGAAACAGACCAGTGCCTGGTAGAAGCCAGGGACTGCGCAGCAGGCAGGTAATGAGGAGGCTGCACTCACGAGAGGCTCTGAGGTACAGATTCAGGGGGTCTTCCTTACAATGCCCGGAGTAAAGGATCCATGTGGTGATCCCAAATACCATTAGCCACCAGTCCAGGCTGTGCCTGGGGAAGAGGAGTGCCCTTCTGTTCAGATGCCTCCTGAGCCCATCTGTTAGCTACTTCTTAAGCAATATTTCCTTAAAGGTAAAGACAACACAAGCAATCTGCACAAAACCAAATCCCTTAGTTTATACATAGTTATGTTTTTATTTTCCTCTTTGATCCAATAAGTTACTTCTGGAAACTTAAAAAAAAAAAAAAAAGGAAGCCTGAAGGCAAAGAACCATTGCCACTGTAGAGCCACAGTGATGAGACTGACTGTGAAGACAGTACTAAATATTTGCTAAGAGCCCACTATGTGCCAGGTACTTCACTAAATGTTTAACAGATGTCGTTTTGATGGGGGACAATTCTTACACCTGTTCCAGGGACAATGAGGTTCATAAAGTGAAGCTGCCTTCAGGTCAAACAGCCACAAAGAGTACAATGCTTCCAGGCTCCCCAGTACACCACATCTGCCAAATCAGGGCACGTGTAACATACCATGCATAGCTGTGTGACAGAACAGTATACACCGTCAAAAAAGATTGGAATTTCTAGAGACGCAAGAGGATGCTTTGATACTGTTAAACAATGGATCATACAACTAAAAGATAAGGTAATCTATGAACATGAGCACACATCTCGGCAGCAGCACTGAAGGAATGGGGGAGTAGTGTGTGTGTGTGTGTGTGTGTGTGTGTGTGTGTGTGTGTGTGTGTGTTACTATAAGCTGGAGAAAAGCCCTGTTTCCCAGAAAGCCATCTTGGTCCTATATGCTCTGGGATAGGCAAAGTAGTTCCAGCTAACTATAAACGAAAACAGGCTCCTTCCCCCAAGCTGAGGGACACAAAAGGGGCTACCTGGGGACTGTGGCACACAGCTGGGAAGGGGGCAATCAGGATTAAATCTGCCACTCACGTCCATCCACAGAGTCTGTTGGAATGCACAGTCTCTTGGGTCCCTCTGTCTGTTCAGTTTCACAGGTGATCCTGGCCAGCCCTGTGGGAGGAGGGTCCATATATAAGCCAGAACCACAGAGACCCTAGGAGGGAGCTTGATGGAGAAGAGTCTCAGCTCCCAACTGATCTGACAGCGAACTTGCTTCGCAATGAGTGCCATTTCTTGACACAGCTCCTCTTCCTGGCACAGGCCAGCACGGAGCTGTGAGCTGTGACTCTCTGACAAGCAGCTCCTATCTGGAGACTGAGCAATTAACTAGTACCTGTGGTGCCAGGTGACTCTGCTCCCTTCTGCAACTTCTCCAGCAGGGGGCCCAGCTTTGGGGATGCTGTCCTCATAGCCTGGAGGAGTTTTACCAGGCTCTCGGCAGGCAGGGTCTTCTCTTCAGCCATTCTATATAACAAGCTCTCTATCGTCTCTTTGGGTGTTCTGCCCTCACAGCAGTTCAGGATCACCTGCAGGGGCATGCAATCAAGCAGACGCTGTTACTGCGATTCAAAATGGATCTAACACTGCTGGGAAGCCAGCAAGCGAGCCTTACCAGATGCCCATCTCCAAGCCCTCCACAGTTGGTCTCTAGAACTACTTTTTATCATAGTTTGCTCCTTTTTCTGTTTTGTTTTGCTTTTTTAAAATTTCAAACATTCTCCAAACAAATAGCTCTATGAAACATGCCCAGCAGCAAGCCCGCATACAACCTTTGCTTCCAGAAGCTTGCGTGGTTTTAAACCTTTTTTACAAACAGGACTGGCCTGCACTTGTTATGTAGCCTAGGCTGGCCTTGAACTCATGGCAATCCCCCTGCTTCAGCCTCTTAACTGTTAAAGGTACAGGTATGCAGCAGCACAGCCAGATGAAAGCCCCTCGTGCCTGGCGGGTGTGATCCAGGAAGTAGTGCACAATTGACCAGCTCTTTGGGTCCTGTCTGCTTGAGACACCCAGACTGAGAAACGGGCCAGCAACTAACACTGTTAAAAGGCTTTTCTATCTTTGTTTCATATTCAATTCTGTTTATTTACTTCCATTTTATTTGAATACTAAAAAACGTTAGTCTCAAGCTACAAAACAATAAAGTGTTCTTTCAGACTATTTTTCTCATAAAATCTTTTGTTTGTAGAGACCAGATCTTGCTATGGCTGCCCTGGTACTCACTCTGCAACACAATTTTGGCCTCAAACTCAGGGAAATCCCCCTGCTTCAGCCTCCTGAGTACTGAGGTTACAATATGTGCCCCTAGGCTTTGTGGGTTTGTTTTGTTATGAATGCTTCTGTGTGTATACACACACACACACACACACACACACAAACACACACACACACACACACACACACGCTCTGTGTATACAAAGGCCAGAGGAAGACACTGGGTGTCCTGTCCTAGTCTATTAATGTCCATCTTGGCCCCATGAGACAGGGTCTTTCATTGAACCCAGATCCTGGCCTGCCAGCCCCAGTGATCCTCTGCCCCTCCCCCAGCTCTGGGGCTACAGGCACACATGTCCACTCTGCCTATTTAGGACGCGTGTGCTGGGACCCACACTCAGGTGCTCACGCTCATGCAGCCATCTTACCCACCAACCAATCTCCCCAGCCTCTCAGTGGCCACATGTTTCAGCAGCATTCACAACTCAACAGTCCCACTTCCCTTAATCTTTCTTAGCTTATCAATGGATTTTTCTGAGCAAAAAGGTCATAGGGCTCTAGGAAATATGCTGGACAACTAAACACGAGACAGACTCTTTCCTATTGCCATAGAACTATCCCCTCTCCCCCTTTCTCTCCCTCTCCTTCTGAGGCAGGGTTTCTCTGCGTAACAATCCTGGCTGTCCTAAAACTTGATGTAGACCAGGCTGACCTCAAACTCAGAGATCCACCTGCCTCTGCCTCCCGAGTACCGGATTAAAGGTGTGTGCCACCATGCCCTGGCATAGAACTATTTCTTCTATTTTTGGTTGTGAGCCTAGCCTTTGACGGCTGAGCCATCCCTCCAGCCCTAGAACTATTTCTCAGTGGACCGTGGTGCAGTGTGCATACCATGGCTCTCACAGAACCAAGAGGGCAGGGGATTATTAGTTCAGTGTACTCGGTCCATGGATCCATAGCAACTGAGTTGTGAGCCTTCCTCTGGGAAATGCCTGCTCTCAGGAGACAGTTAAGCAGATCAGTCACAGAAGCATGCCAGCAGCTGCCATTATCAAATTAGCTCCGTTATAAAATAGCGAACTGAGCTTTAAAACCAAATTGTCTTTCCACATGTGAAAGGAAGATGTATAAAATAATCAAGTTGTCATATTCCTTGTTAGTCATTTTTCTTTGGATAGGGTCTAGTATACGGCAGATACTGACTAAGTGAATCATAATTTAAAATTTAAGAGTTTGTAAATGTATTTAAATCCTGTAGTGACTTTAGCACCCACCCTTCACTCCTAAGCATCCTTCTGATGCCCAGTGAAGCAGCTCAGGGATGGCTCTTAAGGCCAGATTGACCCAATTTGTACCCACTTCTAGCTATTCATGCCGTGTGACTTTGGGCAAATTATACGTTTCTTGGAAGCTCATTTTCCCCACTTGCAAATGAAGATAACTGCACCAACTCCGGCACTGTCCTTCTGAGGAGCCCGTGAGATGAGGCTGCTGCTTACAAAGCCCAGTGTGACTGTTAAGGACACACGTGCTCCTTCAGAAGCATGCTGCCATTGGCCACAAGCCTTCTGCAGTGGTGCCGATGCTCTCAGTGAGCTCAGGCCCAGCAGAGCTCAGCAGAGCCTCAGCCTCCCCAAGCTCCCAGTTCTTATTAGCATGGTCCCTGTCCAGGAGGTTACAGAGCTGCTGGGGAGGAAAAGTCAGGACAACACAAGTACATCGCTTAGCAGGCCATAAGCAGCAAACAAATGGCAACTATAGCTATTGTTATGCTTACGCCCTGAAGTAAAAAATTCTTCCTTCTCATTTTTTACGGAAAGAACTCAAGGCTTTTACAGAGAAAGCATGAAAAGCATGATTTCATAAAAGAAGTTCTGAAAGGCCTGGTGATTGTTCTCTATGGTGCCAAGACACTGTAGCCATGGACTCAACAGTCACCTCTACAGTCAGCTTGGCTGGGCTGCTGACTCTTCTAGCAGCTGCTGCTGTGGCTGTATGGCCCCTGCTTAAGAAGAGCTGCTGAGATTTGCAACTAATTTAAGCTCTGCTCCAGCCTTTTCTGTCAAGTAAACTGAAAGTGACAGAAGAAAATGACAGTGGGGTCTATCCTGCAATAGAGCTTAGGGCTGGGGCTGCTTCTACCTCTAAGTGCCGTTTTACAAGATAACGGAACAGCTCAAAGTCCACTTTCAGCCTAGCTTGTCAGGAAAGAGCTGGGAGGAATAATCGAATGAAATCTCTCAACAGGGAATCAGAGGCTTCTGGTGCAATAAGCAACTTACTGAAACCAAGTGCTCAAGATTACACCTAATCTGAAAC
This sequence comes from Cricetiscus sungorus, assembly GCA_030556225.1. NCBI lineage: Eukaryota > Metazoa > Chordata > Mammalia > Rodentia > Cricetidae > Cricetiscus > Cricetiscus sungorus. The sequence goes on from JANBXA010000734.1 coordinate 131,032,430, forward strand.
CTCAGGAACAAAACACAAGCTCGTTCCCCACCATATTAGCATTGCCTCTGAATTTTACAGAACGTTAAAACATCATCAATTTCCAAACTACATTCCTGAGATTAGAAGCTTCTTCCCCTAACTGTCTGTCTGCCAGGACATTCAACCTAAGATGACTCAGGCAGCCTGAATCTAGGACCCAGCCCACTATGTACCCAGTGCTATCTATCACACCAATGGTTTGGAAACATCTCTCCTGGGCATCTAAGTCACTCTCTCAGTTTTAAGAAGTAACGCCAGGAAGGTTCTCTCTCCCCACCCCTCCTTCTAGACAGACATATTTTTAGCACAAAGTTGAAATCGATAACACCAACAAATACAGTTATCTAGTTGCCCTAAGAAGTCATGCCAGCAGTTTTATGAGGGTTTTAGCAGCTAGCTATTGGGAGAATAAACTGGCGTGACCTTCCTGAAGGGCAATTTGGCAATGTCCACAAAAAATTTTACACTCTATTCTACAATTCCATTTACAAATTACCCCAAGGAAATAATATCAAGAAGTCTGCAGAGCTTTGACTAAAGGATGTCCTCTGCAACATCATTTATAACACCAAAATATTGGCAACAAATGCCCAAGAATAAAGAGTGAATGAGTCATGGGATGCCCGTTAGAATATGATAGTGCTCCCCAACCGCTGAGTGTAGAGATATGTGGTAGGCCGTGAGAAGGGCCGTGAGTTTTCATTGCCTCATTCCAGGACTCCAAGGAGATAAAGGGTAGCATTCTGCTGCTAGCAAGATCCTCTCAATTTTTAAAGAATGTATTTTTGCTTGTTTTCTTCTGTATCTACATATTAGCCATGTATCATTTCTACAAAGATGAAAAGCATCATAATTACAAATGTGCCACAACATTCAACTCTGCTACAATGGCTTCCAGTAAAGTCGAAATCCCAGCAGTAGTCATCTGCCCATCCACCTGCCCAGTGGCCATGTGCTGCACAGGATAAGCTATGGTGAGAAATGGAATGGAGCATGCGACAGGAGCCTCCAATCAGCAAAGGTGATTACTATGCAGAAGGTGTCAAAATATCGGAAGGCAGAAAGCACCTCGCGTAGCAAAGGCGCTGGAACAAACCCTGCAGCAGTTCGGAAGGGGGCGGAGGCTTGACACCGTTACCCTTTTTTCGGAGACAGGCAGGAATTCCTCCTTGGCTGTTTCCAGGAACTCCACAATAGGTCTGAGCTCTGTTACACACTGGATCAGGTCCTCTTTGTGTTCCAGTAACAGAACAGACAAGGTCTTTCCCTCCCCTGCGCTCCCTGGGGGAGAAAGAATTAGAGACACACAAGAGAAGCTAGTCAATTTGAAGAAAATGACAGCGTGGTCTGTCGAGAGAGATCTAACAGAATAGTAAAGTGCTTCGGTGCACCTGAATGCAGAATCACTTTTGGAGAGGAAAATACTTTATTATTCTGTTTAAACTCTATGAAAGGAAAAATGTTTCATTTATCTGTCGAAATACAAAGCTTCAGAGCCAGCCAGAGGTTAACTTCTGGTAGGCAAGGCCACTGCTTTGTACCTAACCCAAATGAGAGCAACTTCAGCCTTTAAGTGCTGGCAGCGAACCAGTCACTTGAGGCGCTGCTTTGGACATTTGGCTTTTTGAAAGGCATGAGGACAGTGACAGTAGCCTCAGTTTGCTGAGGTACCAGTCTAGATAACTAGGGCTGAAATAGAGACTCACAGGAGGCCTGTTCATATTTAACATGCAGCTTCTGGGCTAGCACAAGAGCCTACATGAAAGCCACCAACGATACACATCACTGGCTGGAACTCTAAAAGCTGGGCCCCCAGGTGGTCATAATGCCCTCCTACCTTCTGGCTGAAGCTGAGACACCTTCTCTGCAGGTGTGGACTCCTGGCACAGTCTCATCAGAGACAAGACCACCTGCACATCCAGGCTCCCATCATGTACTTTGTCCAGGAGTCTCTGTAATGCTGAGCCTCCTCCTTCATCCTTAAGACATCCCATTATGGTCTGTGAACCAAGTACCCAGACAGAAACAGAGATTAATTACCCACAAGAACTGTTATCGGTGGCGTGAGGGCTCTGACAACCTGACCCTCACACCTCTCCATCAGCCCCGCACCCGCACCAGTTTGTAGGTACAGCAACCCAGCCAGCTCAGCCGCCAGGACACCCACAGGCCCACTTCCTCTCTGCTGGTCCTCCTCTGTACTGGACACACATGCCAGAACTGTTTCATTACCGCTTTCTCAAAGGCAGCAATCATGCTCCCAGGACTCTATGGCCACAAGAAGCCAGCCTGCCGCATAGTAGCTGTGCACTATATTTTTAACAAATGTAATGCACTTCTTGCCTAATTAGGCCTTTCTGAATCTATAACACTGGATATTTCTCAGGCAAAGATATCTGAATTTCAAATTGAATGAACTGTCATTTTACTATTTGAGAATGCAATTAAAATCTTGCGAGTTAGGAAAAAAGAATACTTTAAGTCATTTACATTCTGAATGATAGACTATTTAGAAAGACACGGGCCTTATTACTTTTAGATCTATTCTGTAATAAGGCTAACAATGTGTTGGCTTATAGGTGCCAGCTGTCAGAGAACATGATTCACATATTAATTACCCCATGGTAACGGCTGTGCCTCCTCTAGAAAGGGAAAGTGTCAAAGTTTCTTCTGGAACCAACACTCACACACAGCCTGCCTTGCCTCTCACCTCATGCTGCCTGACCTTCCAATAACATTTGGCATCACTCCGCCTTGGTGCCAGTTTTCTGACATCAGTGACCATAAAGTACTAGGGTTAAAAACCCATCTTTGTGGCCAGCCCCTTTCAGCTTCCTCCCAAATCCATTACCATAGCAGGCTCTAAAACGGCCTAAAACATTATTTTTGAGGAGACAGGGATTTGTCACACAGCCTGGCTGGCCCCAGCCTCCTGCCAACCGTTGTTTCTTTCCCTGACAATCCTGTGAAGAGGCTCGCTCTCCAGCCCTCTTATCTAGAGCCACACAGCTCTGCGAGATATGCCTTAGACTCCAGGTCTCAGGACCACGCCCTTGACTATTTCAAATCACAGTAAAGCATCAGCAACTGTAGTGGCAAAATAAACAAAATGAACATGCTTTTCTTTAATTTGGTAGAATATCTCTTATGTGAATAGAAGGAAGACCAATGGGATCATAGAGTTAATATTTCTATTTTAGCAAAAATTTATTTTGAAAAACATGAGGTCCACCAAAACATAATTCCTTCATACAGTTGCATGCATACTTATAGTAACCTTTAAAGGGAGTTTCTTATGGTTTTGATAATCTCTAAAAGTAAACTTGGACAAAACTAGTTTAATAATCTACACTTCCATAGCTAAGAGCACTTGCTGCTCTTGCAGAGGACCAAGGTTCAGACTCTAGCATCCATGATGAGAAGTTCACAAATGCCTGAAACTCCAGTTCTGGGGGAACCGATGTCCTTTCTCTTCTGGCTTCTGTAGGCATCTGAACACATACTGCATGTGTGCAAGTGCATACACATTAAAAAAAAAAAATCTACATGATTTTATAAATAATTTCCATTAACCTTAGGTAACATATCATCTACTTTAAAAAACAATGAGCAAGAAATAAAGACATCAGGTGAATGCTTTAAATCCCCTTTGGCCAAATTAACCCAACTTGTCATGTTTTGTTAGCTGGTCTGCCGTCTCTTTGGAGTACTTCACTGACAGCAGTAGGGATGCCGAGGTCAACAACATGCAGAACAGCTCCCAAGACTTCTGCCTCCAGGTACATGTGACAGGGTAAGCATGGCCGTGCTGTGCTCACCTGCTGTCTCTCTCTGCCTTGCTCTGGGTGATGCAAGCCACCATGTTTCAACTGCCCTAGGGAGAGATCACTGGGAAGAAGGGACAGGTCCAACTGCAGCAGAGTGTAGTATGAAAGCGCACCTTCTGGAACCTGCTAAGATCCTGGGGAGCTGAGCCCAGAAACAACAGTAGCTGGCTGACACTCCAGCTGCAGCCATGTGAGGCTCAAATCAGGGACCGGCCAGGTTCCACTGAACTCCTGACCTGCAGAATCTGTGGGAATAAGTCATTCTGTTTCCAGGCTGCTGAACGTTACCGTGATGTCTCACCTACGAAGAGCTAGCTCACAGTCAAGACTCTTCACTTCTAACACCCTCGGTAAACTAATTCCTTCCTCCATTTTCCTTTCCCTCCCTCCCTTCCTTTCTTACTGATGTCCCAGTCACCCTATCCTACCCCAGGCCAGGCTCTCTGAATAGTCCACATTCTCTCTGGGTATCCACTGTGTCTGGCATTATCATCTGAGCTGAGGGGATTGGAGCTCCCACCAGCGGTGGCTTCTGAAGTGCTCTCATCTGCTGTCTCTCCCTCTGCAGGACTACTCAGCGGTGAAATTAAAACATTTGTTAACTTCATTGCTCGGCAGTGGTGCTGGGTGACCACCTGGGAGGAGAAGCAGGAGTGGGCTGATGAAAGGGCAAGAGGGACCCGTCAGCTGTCTGGACAGCCCTGCTCTTCACTCCAGCACTGACTGGGCATGCGCATCAGAGCCGGCACTCCAGGCTTGCAGTCCCCCTTCTGCAACAGCAGCTCTGCCTAGACAGGAGTGCCAAGAGGGTGCCATATATTGTGCAGGGCTGCTACCATGAGGTCCATGACCTCAAGTAAAACACTGCCTTGTCACTCCGGGCAAGCTCTTTAACCAAACACCACAACTTCTTTGACTCTTTAGGGGTTATAGGAGCTTCAGTAAATCCATGTCAACACATGTTCATATGAGTAGTCAAAATTACCAAGTGAAATATAGGTAGACTAAAAGATGAGGCAGTTAGTTCTCAAGCAGTTAGTTTCCTACAACATAGGAAAAACATCTAATCTGTCCCTTCACTCAAGCCTTTTCATTGGATTTCTCAAATGTTTCTCCCTAGGACCTTCACATTTGTCTGGGTGTCAGTCTTGTGCACTCAGACCCTCCCTTCCATGATGAGGGCCAGGAGAGAAAAATAATGATAAAGATGGGACTGGGGTAGTGTGCCTGTTTAGCATACATCAGGCTCTGCTCAATTGCTAGCACCAAAAATAAATAAACTATGACACAGACCATAGATAATCATTCCACATCGTCTTGGATTTGCTGTCTACTTTACAACTATCCCAGGCTGCATTCCTTCTGTTACTCTAGATGAGCACTGGAGAGGCTAAGGTCACAGGGCAACAAACAGAGTAGTCTGAATGAAACACTGGCTACATTGAATCCATCTGCAGTGGATGCTACTGAACCTACCAGAACCAGTCGCTGAACACTGAGTAGGACACAGGCAGTAAACATGCCATCCTTCTTAGTCTATGTGATTACTATGGAGACTGGGACATAGTGCTCACACGAAGTTTAACTGAACCGTTCCCTACAACTGCAAGCCTTTCTAGCCGCGTGGCCCAGACTTGATGAGCAGAGACGATCTTGAAAACTGCAGGCCTGTGAAATGACTGCCAGTTACTTGCTCTGAGACGGTTACCCCAGCCAGTAAGCACTGTCCTTAGGACGAAAAGCTACACCATGCCACAAGGCAAAGCTACTGAGAACATGAGATTCCCAGAGGAGGAAACTAGCTTGTCTTTGAAATGCAGCTGAAGGAGAATGAACGCTACCTAGTCTTCAGCTCTGGAAGTCTTTCTAGGATGCGAGATTTGAAAGTGAAACAAGACAGCCCAGAAATCAATAGTGGAGAAGTTAGCTTCTTATTTGTGACAAAGATCACTTTGCTATACACACAATTAACTAAAAGCAGGGACATAGCTAGGAATAAAAGAAGACAAAAGTTACAGCACAAATTAAAAAGAAAGTACAGGCTGGCTTGAAACAGGTCTTACTCAGCCAGAAACTATTTGCTTTCTTTAATGGTGGTGGTAGTTAGACTGTGTACACTCTGGCAGAAGATGCTCTCACGCCCCAGTCCCAGCAGACCTACTGTGATCAGTTCCGGCTGTGGAACTTCCCTGGGTTCCAGCACCCTGCCTCTTGTGTTTCAGCAATCATTGGTTAGGGGATGGCTTTGTCACGTTTCATCAGGTAGCATGGGAGATAAACCTATCAGGACACCAGGAGCCCAGGTCCTCCCTGAACTCAGTCCAGGTCATAAGTACACCTTGCACCTGTTTGTTTCAACCAGAACCCGGTACCACTCACCAGTGGCAGCAGGCCTCAAATGGCACACACAGTGGGAGTATTTTTAATGGTGTCAAGTTACAACAGATTCCCAAGCTCCACCATCACCTAAGAATGAGATGCTCCAGAGGTGTACATCTTAACAAGTATCCCAGACCATATGGAACCCACCATTGTTCTAGAGAGACCAAGGACTTTGTCTGAGACCCCACACCTGCAATTCAGGAACCTAGTTCCACTCAAGAGCTTGTTACCTTTGTGAAAACATGCCCAATAGATAAAGCCTAGGGGCACACAAACATCTCACATGTCAGAATAAAGCACACAGCACTAGGACATCCTAAGGCACTCAATGGAAAGGGGGCATTTCAGCTGCTTAGGCCAAAGAGCATCCAGGTAATTACGAACCAAGGCTGCTGCAGTGTGTCTGGCATTTTACAGAGATGCCATATAAATGCACGAAGACCCTACAAGGTGGCACCTGGTGACACTACCATTTTATAAATGTAAGAAACCATGCCTCATAAAGACTAGGTTGCTCAAGGTCACAAGGAAGTAGCAAGCTGGTTAAATAAACTATTAGTCTTGCAATGGAGCATTACCCCAGCAAGAAGAAGGAATGAACATACAATAGCACAGATGGGTCTCAACAAAGTATGTTAAGGGAGCAGACCCCCACACACTAGAAAACACAAACTAATCTAAGTAGACAAAAGCAATCAGTGGTTACTTAAAGCCTGGCCCAACTGGGGTCACATAACTGAATGTGTGTGTGTGTGTGCGTGTGTGTGTGTGGGGGGGGGGTCAGGTGGGTGGGGGAGATGGTATTACAAAAGATTTGTTGACAAAATGTTTCTGAACATTTAAGAAAATCAAAGTTAAAATCAAGCAGGTAATAAATCTGGGGTTTCTGGCAGTGCTCACTTGGTCTGACGGTGTGACTTCACCAAGGCCTTGGTTCTGAATGCACAATTTGTTCTGCACACACTGGCATGCCAGGCAGAGCCACAAACGCTACCTCAAGTGCCTCAGCCATCAGTCAGACTACTGCTTCTGGGAACTACAGGGGTTTTACTGCCCTCACCAAGTCCCCTGCTTACAGAGACATATGGGAAACAAAGATTGAGTATTTTTCTACCATCATTTCTCAGCATGTGAGTATTGAATTAGTGCATTTTGGGCTGTGATGTGCTAGAATGCTTGATTTTTCAAATTGCTGTTTCAATTGCTGACTTGTATTTTATTTTTTAAAAAATGTTAAATGAATTTTGGCAGAGATTATAACAGAATTTCACATCATTTCTGAAATGGCCCTAAACATACTTGTGTCATTTTGTGTGAAGCCCAAGTACTCATCAACTCGGAAAATGTGAAGATGCTCTCTGCATCCTGTAGTATCAAATATACAGCCAAGGTTTAGTTCTTCACATAAAAATAGACATCCATCTAATTACTATGCAAATCTGCTTTTATGTGTAATAAATGATGAAATTATATATACACCAAAGAATTATCTTAAAATACATTTCTTGATGACTTGTCAGTAAATGTTGGATTTGCCTATCTGTTTTATAGACCTGTATACCCAGGGTCACACAAAATTTCCCAAGCAAAAACAGGTTGTGATCAGAAAAGGTTGAAGCAGCTTGACTTAGGGAGTAGGTGAACCGAAGGATGGTTTGCCAATGGCCATGAGGAAATCTGGGATGCTGCGTGTCCACCTTGGCTGTGAAAATGGTTTCTGGACACACATTGAGACTTAGCAAGTCGTGAACTTCACTGCAGCCAAGCATGCCAGAGCTGGCTGAAAGGGATGAGAGCAGGAGAACCTGGAACAAGATGGCTCCCATCCCCAAACCTAACTCAGCAATTCATTTTCTGCAGTGATGGGGACCAAATCCAGGGCCTTGTGCTAACTAGGCAAGACTTCTACTGTGAGCTATATCCTCTGTCCTTATATTTAATTTAACCATATGTTCTTAAAGACTGTTTCCTTTTGTGTTATGTATTATGGGTTTAAAATATGGCCACCAACGCTGGTACTCTTACCTTTAAAATCAAGGAAGAAATAACATAAGCCTGTAATGATCACCAGCAGTGACTCAGGCTCTTCTAAAGCACTCTTAAAGTTACTGCCATCAGAAGGTTAGAACAAGAATTAAAACAGGAAGAAAAAAGGAAGTTTTTAACAGGCCCTCATAAAAGATACATTTTTGTAATTTATTTTTCTTTTATGTGTGTGTATGTGTGTTCTGGCTGCATGTATGCACCCACATCATGTTTGTACACAGAGGCTAGATAGAGTTATGGATGGTTGTGAGTCTCCATGTGGGTGCTGGGAACTGAACCCAAGTCCTCTGCAATGTAGTGAGAAATGGCCCAATGGTTACAAGGGGCATTTTTAGGCACAGTGTTATCCAAAAAGGGCAAAGACACAATTCAAATAAACGAAAGCATTTCTAATCTGAGCACTGTTATCCAAGGAATGATGTTCCTTCCAAGGGAGAAAGGCCTAAGAAGAAAATGAAGAGGTATGCCTAGAAGTTATCAAGGCAAAGACTAACGACTAAACGTATGGATTAAACTGTGACAAGAACAAGCAAGTGCAAAAAATATAAAACCATAATGTCCTTCAGAGCAGTCAGACAAAGTGGGGGAGGGACTTATAACTTGAACCCCCTTATCTCCAGAGAGACATTATGGGTTACCCAGAATGTAAAAAATATTGCTCTCAAGGCAGAGATTTATGACTATGGCCAGCTACTTATTAATATGGTTAAAACCAATACTAAATTTGTTTTCTAAAATGTAACCTACAATAAGCCAGGAAAACAATGAAATGCTGGTAGGCATTACTGACAGAATTAGCAGTCAACAAGCCTATAGCAGCAGGAAACCCTCATTCTACCACTCCCCACCAGATGGGTCAGCCTGCTGGAGCCCCCCCTGCTGAGCTCTCAGCAGGTTCCTCAGAGGAAGCAGGTGGGCTTCCAAGCGCCTGTGGAGTGAGCCCTGCAGGGTCAGGTGTGCAGAGCACAGGTGTGGATGGGTCTCGGTTGCCTTCAAACAGAAAAGGGCAGCTAGGAAACAGCATGACAACCATCTGGCAGCTTCCTGTCAGGAGATTCCTAGGTGTTTAAACACATGGGTCACTTCCGCCTGCTGGATTCTGGGTAACTCAGTTTGCAGCTCTCTAAAGTCAGAATTCCAGCTGAGGGTGTACTCGGAGGTAGAGGGCTTACTTTACACACACAAGATAGGCCCTGGGCTCTATCCTCAGGACCACACATAAAGTCAGAATCCTTGGTTTTTCATTCTGGCTGAGTTCTTATGTGCTCTGTGCCTTTACCAGGCTATTTCACCTCTTTGTATTCTCAGCCATAAAACAGGACAAAATATAGATCCATAATTTTTGTGAGGATTAAGTGAGATAAATTATGTATCAAGCTTAGCACAGCATTATTAAATAAATGTCTGCCATTTAATGGAAGGAAGGGAGGGAAGAAGGGAAGGTGGGTAAAAAGCTTTGAGGCAAAACGTAGATGAAAAGAAATAGGTTAAATTAAGTTATAAGAGCTAGCAAGAAACAAGCCTAAGCTAAGGTTGAGCATTCATAACTAATAATAAGCCTCTGTGTCATGATTTGGGAGCTGGCTGGTGGCCCAAAAGAAAGTTTGGTATAAGGCACCATGGTAGAAACCTGAAGTCCCAGCACTTGGAGGCTGAAGCCAGAGGATGTTCAAGGCCAGTCTGGGTTACAGAACAAGGCTCTCTCTTAAAACAAAACACCTGATTTTTAAAAAAAAAAAAAAACTGGATTCTCATGGTGATCAAAATACAACTTCCTTTTTTGAAGTTACTACTTAGCAGCCTTCTTTTGGGAAGGGAGGGAGGTCATTTCATTAGGAAAAGTGAAACCCTAGGTGGTTTGCATTTTTCTATTTCTGCCCCGTGAGGGACACCAACTTGGATTCCTGAGATGTTGAACCTAGACAAATGATGCTCAGAGACACCTACCTCTTTCTGGGGGGCTTTAATCTCTGAGCATTCGTCCAGTCTCTTCAAGGTGTCCTGGGTGAGCAAGGCTGCATTTGAGAAGACACTTTCATGTTCTCGCAGGAAATTCAGCTGGTCCTGACCCTTCTCACACTCTGAGTGAAGAGCACGATGAACAAAACAGGGCTTTATTAAGTGAAATGATGGGAAAGCATTTCAGATGAGGACCTAGCACATGATGGATAAGAAGGGTGCCAGCATTTCCAGGCTTTTTCTCCACACACCATCTGTCTGGTGACAGCCCTGGGGAGCTCTGGGAAGCTGGACACTGCTGTCTTAGTATTGCCTCTCTGCCCTGTGCTCACTCCGATTTTCAATATCAAAACACCAGACAGTTTCAAAAGAAGATCCCAGTGAGACGCTGCAACAAACTGTGGTCTTCTTCCTGATGGTGACCTCTGGCAAACTATCAATGAAACTAAACATTTGCAGAGCGTGGTGATGCATGCTTGTAGTGGTGGTAGGTAGTGGCAGGAGGATTGCCATGAGTTAGAGGCCAACCTGGTCTACATGGTTCCAAGTGGGTTGGGACTCCATAGAGGGACTTGGTCTCAAAATATCAAACAACAACAAAACAAAGAATTTAAAAAGTAAAAACCACCAAATACTGTAATTGTCAACAGAAGTATGAATTTCAATTAAATATAAATTTTAATAAAATAAAGTACAAAATGAAACACGGTTACCTGTTTCTGTCTTGGCTTCCTTTGCCTCACTTGGGATCTGTCCAACAGGAGAAGGGGAACATACTTCAGCTGTATGAGGAGTCGCCGCTGTGATCTCTGCAGCCACCGGGACAATGGGAGGATCTGAATTTATCTCTTGGGTAGCCACGTGAATTATGTCCTGGGTCTTGGCTTTCTCAGGGCCTGCTGGTGTGGTAGAAACTTCCAGGGAAGAAGAGGGCTCCCCAGGACCTTCAGAAGAAAGGACTTCTACTTGAGGCTTCTCTGAGTCCTTGCTACCTGCCTCTGAGGACAGCACTGAGATATCCCTTACCACCTGCCCCTGGACAGAGCAGTTCACAAGGTTGGTCAGCAGATTTTTACAACCAACAGCTACATCAAACATCTGCAGGCTATCTGCTAAGGAGATGATCTTGGAGAAATTGTGCTTGCCAACGGGGAGCTTGCCGGTGTATGTCATTTCTAGCAAGAGGGCAAACTCCTCAGGGCTCACCACAGATGCGTCAATGGAGATGGCATCTGTGCCATCCAGCAAGGTTTTAAACAGGAGACTGGCTGCTGCCAGGACGAGCTTATGGGCCCTGAAGTAGATGTTGCCTATGGAAATGGTGCAATCACAGAACCGCTGCTCCTTGCACAGGGCGTAGAGCTGCAGCAGTAGCTGCTGGCTGTAGTTGGGGAGTTCCATGGTGTGGCTCCTTCCTCGACTCCTTCCTTTCTCCCTCCAGACGCCACCTTGTGAGGATCAGCCCTAGAGAGACCCACAAAGAACTATGTTAAACAAACTGGCATTCAGGAAAGGCCTAGTGGGAGATGCTCAACAAGCCAAAGGACAATTCACTCACTCATTTAGTGCTGCACAACAGGGAGGGGCAGGACTCCTGAGTTAGCAATAATTATAATCATAATCCTACGTGATTAGTTAGAGTCAGGGACCATGCTTGGTGCCCTGCATGTATGGTCTCACTTTCTCCTCATGGTGACTCTAGGAGTCATTTTTCCTTCCCCATTCCACGGAGTAGCTGAGGGAAAACCAGCTAGGAGTGCTGGACAGCAGGAGGGACAGACATAGACACAGACTGGAAATAGAATGTCCCAGTACTCAAGCTGCCATAGCACTGGGCATGGATCATTACCTCCCCTTGTACACACTTGCTTCCACTGACTCACTGGTCAGGCTCCCTGTTTCCTCATCAATTCTTCAGCTCGAGCCTCCTCTAAATTCCAGGTGTACACTTCCAACATCTGGTGTACCAGCTTCCTGGTGCTCCTTCTCAATGTCTCCAACTGGAAACCAAAACTCTCTGACATCTTCTACATTTCCCAGAAATCCTATCCTAACTGCTCACACAAAAACCCTATAATGGGCTAGAGATGGCTCAGTAGTTAAGAGCACTGCTGTTCTTCTAGAGGATCCAGGTTCGATTCCCAGCACCTATGTGGCAGCTCACAATTATCTGTAACATCAGTTTCAGGGGATCTGGTGTCCACTTTTGGCTCCCAAGGCTACCAAACATGCATGTGGTACACAAACATACATGCAGACCAAATACTCATACATATACAATAAAACAAACAAAAAAATCGATAGTTAACCCCAATGCCTCTGTTTCCTCATATACTAGATCTAATCCTTCAAAACCCCCACTGGCTCTACCTGCAATATGTGAAATCCTAGCACCCCTCATTCCTTCACTGCCAGATCGAAATTTCTACAATAATCTCATAGCTGATCTCCATGCCTCTGCCTGTCCCACTTCTATTCAACAGCCAGTGATCTACTTAGCACAGTCAGAGCCTGGCATTTCTTTTGCACACGTGCCTTAAATGGCTTCAGTGTCAGATCAAAGTCAAGGTTCTTATAATGAACTGCACCAGCCCTTTATAACCCCGCTGCCACTGGCTGCCTAACCTCCTCTACATTCTGCTCCTCTGCCCCCAGCTCCCTTGCTGACCTAGGAGCACACCGAGCACACTTCAGCCATAGGGTCCCTCACATTCCTGCCAGGGTGGCGCTCTCACCTCCACCAGCACACTACTCAGGGGCCACACAGGCAGCGCATTTGTAATCTGAAATGCTTCAGAACCAGAAACTAGTTCATTATTATTTTTTTTTCTGTTTGTTTTATGAGGCAGTGTCTTTCTTTATGTAGCCCAAACTGGTCTGGAGCTCACGGTCTTCATGCCTCTGCCTCCCAAACTATAGAGATTACAGGGACAGTGGCTTGTAGGTGTGTGCTGCCATTCCTGGCTGCAAATCAGAAATGGCACCAACATGTTATCACAGATGAAAATTTTCACGGCTGAGCTGGAGAGATGGCTCAGTGGTTAAGAGCACTGACTGCTCTTCCAGAGGATCCAGGTTCAATTCCCAGCACCCACATGACAGCTCACAGCCCAGGTTAATTCCCAGCACCCACCCAGCAGCTCACAACTGTCTGTAACTCCAGTTCTAGGGGACCTGACACCTTCACATAGGCATACATGCCCGCAAAACACCAGTTCATAAAAAAAAAATAATAATAATAATTCACAGTTGACCTCATGTGACAAGTTCAAAAGTCAACATTCAAGTTTACTAGCAATTATATCTGTGTGTAATGACTTTCAGGCTAGTGTTCAAGAAACAAACAAGAATGAATACTGAATTTGCTTATTTATTTGAATACCATGTTTCTCTTTAGGAGCCTGTCTTTAAGTCTCTGAAGGCAGATGTTTCAAAAACCAATATATCCAAAATATTTCATGTCTAGAACATTCCCAGGTAAGAACCCTTGGCCAGTGTCTCTGTCCTCACCTCACCCCGCCCTGCTTTCACCAATCACACATCACCCACTGGTGTGTGGTGCTCTGTGTGCCTCACCTGTCTCCTAGATAATGCCTAAGCTTTACTGGGAGAGGATCTTTACTACTCGCTGTCTCTGGGTGCTTGAAATGCTGCCTAGCATACATATTTTGGTGCCCTGGTAGAATAAAACACCAATTAGAGGGAAGTATACAATGACGGAGTTTTCAATGTGCATGTAACAACCTAATTTTGCAGAGAGGAGTCCAGGAGTCCAGGAGTTGGAGTAAAAGTTGGAGGAAGAGTGCTGGCTGACCCGCGTGTGCGTGTGCGTGTGCGCGCGTGTGTGTGTGCGTGCGAGTGCGTGTGCGTGTGCATGTGTGCGTATGTGCGTGCGTGTGTGTGAGTGTGCGTGTGTGTGCACGCTGTATATTCATGTGGGTGAGCACAGGCGCCAGTTTACTTGGGCCCATGAGTTTCGGGATATTCCACTGCCTCCATCTTCAGTCTCCCCATCGAAGTACTGAGTATAGACATGCTACACACTGAACCTTTATGCAAGTTCTGGAGGGTTAAGCTCAGCTTCTCATGTTGTGTGGCAAGCACCTTTACATACTGAGCCAGCTCCCTGGCCTGCATCTTAAACAATGAGGACGAAGGGTTGGGGGGCTAAGGCAGTGTGTGCAGGGCAGCCTGCAAAAGGCACGCAGGTAAAAAAGCATCCTCTTGGTCAGGAGGAACACTGGGGTGGAGGAGGGTTATAAAAACATCAGTGGTGTTAGAATATAAAGTAGGGGACTGGGAGAGTCAAGAGATGGGTCTGGAGAGACACAGGGTGATGAATAGGCCACTTGGAAGAACCGGGGTTTTCTCTTAAAGACAAAGAGACACCACTGAAGGTTTTTGTAGTAGAAAGACACACGGTCAAAGACGTACTTTAAAAATGTTTTTCAGTAGTAGTGCTGCTTCTCTTCCTCCTTCTTTTGGTTTTTTGAGACAGGTTTTCTCTGTGTAGCCTCGGCTGTCCTGGAACTTGTTTGGTAGACCAGGCTGGCCTCAAACTCACATAGATCCTCCTGCCTCTGCCTCCCAAGTGCTGGGATTAAAGGTGTGCGCCACCATGCCTGGCATCAGTAGTGTGTCTACAGAAAGGAAGATAATTTAACAGGCAGACACTATTGTCAAAGAAGATCCAAACAAACCAATGAGGGTCTTCACCAGGGGTGGAGACAGAAAGAGGAGAGTTCTAGTGACTTAGGAACTGAAGGTCATGAAGGGAGAAACAACACCCCAGGTCCCTAGTGTGGTAAGCAAGGCACTGCCCGGAAGGCCCAGATGACACTGGAGGAGACAGGCAGTGAGGGTACAGCTCAGGTTTGGGTTTGTGGATTCTACAGTGATGATAAGATTACAGCATCTCCAAAAAGTAAGGGAAGGGCAGTGAAAACTCTGTTTCTAAGAAAGAAAGAGTAGCTGTCTTTTTAAACAATCATGGCTGACTCTCTTTTTATCCACCACTAGTTTTATTTTTTCTGATACTTGAAATAGACACATAAAAGCAGAAACTAATGTATTTAGAGTTCAGGCTCCACTGTTCGAGTGAAGGGCTGATAAGGCACCACTGTCCTCACAATAAGCTGAATGATGGGAAGCCTTGATTAGAGATGAGATCATTGTCGCCCTAAGATGGGTGCCAGGCAGACACAGAAAATCACCAGGAACAGAGTGCAAAAGCCTCCCTCCAACAAGCACGGGTCAGGAAAACCTGATCCCTGACTGATGAACTGACCGAGGCCTAGAACCCAGGGCACCCTGAGCACTTTCCCAAGCTCTCCTTCCTGGAGCTCCACCAGCACCCTCCCGGTGACTTAGACCCACCTATAACTTTAGTTCCAGAAGCATGACGCCCTTTCCTGGCCTCTACAGGCACCAGATACAAACCAGGCAAACAAATGTAGCCAAAGTACTCAGAGTAAATCTTAAAAAAAAAAAAAAGTTACAAAGTCATTTCCAAGAAATCTTAGACTTTGTTTCTACTTCTAGCCACCCACACCTCAAACGTGCCATGGTGGCTGGCATTTGTTACACAATTGTTTCAGTTTCTTCAGAGAGGCCCACCATGAGCATTTAGCCCTATCATTTGGGTACAGACTATCTTAACATCTATGTTCTAAAAAGAACAAGCAGTGAGAAGGCCGGGGATCACCAAGCTCTAGGCCAGCCAGGGCTGCACAAAAGCCACAGAGGAAAAAAGTCCTGTGTGTTTCTAAATGCATGAGTCCCTAGGGCTGAGTGACTGAAGTGACAGCAGCATCATGAACAGCATGGGAATTTGTATCCATCTCATGGTACTCATAGCAAAAGAAAAAAGCTGCAGAAATTTAAAAAAAAATTTAAGCACTGCCTATGAATTCTTGTGGTCAAACTAGTTAATATTTTTATTAACAAGAAGAAATAACAATGTAATACGTTGATGAATAAACATTTGGGCAGAGTAAAGACAAATCAAATCAAATTACATGATCTCTTTTAAAAACAATAACAAAGATTTTATTTATATTTATGCTATTTGTATGGGTGTTTTTGACTGCATGTATGTAAGTGCATCACATGCCTGCAGTGCCTGTGGAGGCCAGAAGAGAGTATTGAATCCTCTGGAACTGGAGGTATGGACAGCTGTAAGCCACCATGTGGGTAATGGGAATTGAACCCGGGTCCTTGGGAAGAGTAGCCAGTGCATTACATAATGAGTATACAGATACTAGAGTGTCATAAAGTTGAACAATAAAAGAAGAATGGAGGTAGTTATGGCCAAGAACAGTCAAGGACAGTTAAAGGCTACTCAATGAATGTATAAGCTGGCAATATTAAAAGTTAAAAAAAAAAAAAAAAAACCACTAAAACTAACAGGAATGCTAATTTCAGAATAGACCTTTGGCAAAAAGAGCACACTGAGGCGGTATAAAGTCATCTTTTCTATCACTACAGACACAGAAATGCTGGATAAAACCCACAGAAAAATGCTTTTAAAATACATAGCCAAGTTAAAAAAAAAAAAAAAAAAAAAAAAAAAGTTCCCCAGGCACCTGCAAATGAAAGAGACATCAAAATCAAAGCTAGAATAGTAAGTGGGAGTTGAGACCAGTGGCCCCATGGGGGATTCAAGCTCACACACAGGCCCTGGACTTGAAGGCCGCTGCAGTAACGCGGGCAAGAGATGAGACTTCCAGCAAGCAGAAGACAGGGAGCGAGAACTGCACCCGGCATGAAGCCCCGGGCTCAGGCCCATGCCCCATGCTAAAGCAGTGCTGAGCACCAGGAAGTACACAGAAGCAGCTAGTCATCTAGACCTGATGCAGGGAGCCACACACAGGCCGTGCCACACAGGCACAGCCAGCATTCTGTGTCTTACAGGAATCGCAATCAGGAATTATCACAAAAACTCATCTCTGGTATGCATCAGAAGAGACTGGGAAACTTTCATAATCCAAAGCAAAGAGACTCACACAGAGAAACAGAAAAACCCAGAAAGGATGCTCGCCACCCCAGACCATGTGAAGAAGGCGGACGAGCAAGGCAACTGTATACAGGGTAAGAGAAGAAAGTTCCAGAGAGGACTTTGAAGTGGGGGTAAGAAAAGACTTCTTAAATAGTGCCCTACAAGAAACAGGAAGCTCATATTTTGAGTGTATAGATAACAGAGCTCCCTTACAAAGGTTCACAAAAGGAAGATAACATCTGCAAAGTTTAAAGGCATCAAGGAATTTATAACTAGAAAATATAACAAATCCCTATAATCTTAGAAAAAATAAATAAAACCTGCAGGGGAAGGGCAAGTAAAGTGGCTCACAGGCAGTGATGGTGTTCTTACAAAACAATGACTCGTTTTGTTTATTAGCTCATTTTATCCTCGGAACACCTAAGGAGGCAGGCACCGACCGGGTCCCTTCTTCAGAGCGCATACTAATACTATACTCTTCGTGATGAGAAGACTGAGGCCCAGAGAAGTTGGCCAATTTATTCAAGGTCATATAGAAACCCGCAGCAGAATCTGGGCTTAAGGTATCACTACTGGCTATGTAATCTATATAGCTGTTCTGGGAAGGTGATCTGATAAAGAGTTCAGGAGACAAGCAGCACACATATGCCTTGCAGACTAGGAAACATTCTCCTATGCACACAGGCCCATTAAGAAACAGCACTGGCAGGCTGGAGAGATTAATCAGCAGTTGAGAGAACTTACTGCTCTTCCAGTGGACTTAGAGCCAATTCCCAGCACCCACATGGCAGCTCACAACTGTCCGTAACTCTAAGATCTGACACCCTCACACAGACATACATACAGTCAAAACACCAATGCACATAAAATAAAATAATGAAGTAGTTATTAACTCAAAAGCAAAACAGCACTGACTGGGCGGCATTGGTGCACGCCTTTAGTCCCAGCACTTGGGAGGCAGAGGCAGGTGGATCTCTGAGTTCAAGTCCAGCCAGAGTTGTTACACAGAGAAACCCTCGAGGAAAAATAAAGGTGGCAGAAAACAGCACACACTGAGCAGTGCCTGTGGCAATAGAGACATGGAAGACATCTGGTATGCTCAAGACTGAGAGGATAGAAATGGAAGGTGCACACCAGAGAAGACAGGCCACCAGTCAGGAAAATGACCTGTCATTGAGACACAGACATAGAGAGACCCCTAATACCCAGTAGTGGTTACAAATAAAAACCAAACCAGCAGGATGAGACACATCAGGCAATACCATGAACACAGGTTACAAACACATCAAAGGATATTATGAATCTGTCAAGACCACACACAGACACACACAGGACACACACAGACATACACCCAATACACACTCACACACACACACACACACACACACACAGGGTGGGAGGCATGTTGAGTTAGTCACAGAAATCCATTCATCACATTAGATGGAGCTAAAGAGAAAGGTATTTACTGAAAGGGAAGTCTGAGACAACTGCTCACAATACACAGTAGAATTAAAAGAACAGGAAACAGCCAGGCGTAGGTGGTACACATCTTTAGTCCCAGCACTTGGGAGGCAGAGGCAGGCAGTTCTCTGTGAGTTTAAGGCCAGCCTGGTCTACAGAGCTAGTTCTAGGACAGGCTCCAAAGTAATACAGAAAAACCCTGTCTCAAAAAGCCAAAAATAAATAAAGTAAAATAAAAGGGCAGGAAACAGAAAAGGAAAGTTAAGACTGTAGAAGAAAGAATTCCAAGCCTGACAGGCATCTGGTAGGCATCCCAGACAGAGACATGCCGAACACACATAGGAAAATATATCCTTTCTGAGAATTTTCTAAAATTAAAGACAGGGCTGGGAAGATGTCTCATTGAGTACATACTTGCAAGCATGGGGATCTGAGTTGGAATCCCCAGCACTCATGTAAAAGCTGGGCATGGTCATGTGTGCCTATGATGCCAACGTTGAGAGGTGGGGTGGCAGAGACAGGCAAATTCTGTTACCCTGGCCCAAGTGGCAAGCTCCAGATTCAATGAGAGACCCTGTCTCGAGGGAATAAGCCATCAAGGGATAGAGCAGAATACATACACTCCTTGGCTTCTATCACACTTCTAAGAACATACATGAAAATAAGCAACCTCCTAAAATAAATAAAATTACAGCTAGATACATGTCTTTAGAATAAAAATTTCAAAATATTAATTATCACGGGAAAAGAATTTTAAGCAAACAAAATGGCATCATGAGAATGGCAGACACATTACTGACTTCCCGATCATGGCGATGGCATCAAAAAGAGATGGAGGAGCAGTGTTCTCATCCACAGGGATAGGCCTATCAACCAATACAAGATGACAAAGTGCCATTTGAGACGAGCCTCAAAGTATGAGACTAGGAGACCATCAGTGACAGAGTGTTGTGAGGGAAAATGAACCAGAGAAAAGAGATAAGGTAAGAGAAATAACAGCAGCAAAGAAAGCACAAAGCTCCCAGCTCAGCTAAATAAGAAACACTGAGAGTACTGAGAACCAGAAACTCTTGTTGGTGAAAATATAAAATAACTATTTATGAAACTGCACAATTTATGCAGTGGAAGGAGAGACTCCTGTTTACATAACATCATGGATGCATTTTAAAGAAACTGCCAGAGAAGGCAGACACAAAAGAGCATCTGACTAGATGGTCCTGCATACAAGATGCAAATGTAGGCAAAGCTGATAAAATTAGGTGATGGCATCAGGGATGAGAAACACAAGAAGAACTCTGGCAGAATAGAGATGCTCTCCATCCTTCTTCGCATAGTGGTGATTCCTACTGTTTTCTCTTTTAAAAGAGTGCCAGGTATAGAAGTCAGGGCCTCACAATGTTTAGATAAACAAGTACTCCACTGAATTATCCCCACCCCCACCCCATGAGTTGGGCTTTACAAGCAAATCTGCCAAATTTCGTCAAATACAAACTGGGTATGGTGGTGCATACCCAGGAAGCAGAGACCTGTGGATCTCTGTGAGTTCACAGCCAGCCTGGTCTAGAAATTGACTTCCAGACCAGCCAGGGTCACACAGTGAGATCTTGTCTGTCTCAACACTGCTCCACCCTCTACAATTTTTTTCAAGCACAGAATACTTAAGATCACCAACAGTGATCAATGATGGTGCACACTTGCAACACTAGCTACCAGGAGGCTGAAACAGAATTTCCAAGTTCAAGACCAGTCTGGACAACACAGTGAGAAACTATCTCTAAAAGCAAGCAAGACAAACTGCTGATGCTGAGGGGTATGGTCTCAGACACCAACCACTGACCCTGGGAATTAAAGATAAGCAATATGGAAGCTAAGAAAAGTGAGACAAGATTCATTTTCTGTGAGTAAGAAGATACCCCAAATATCACTGGCCTGTTAAGCATGTGGTGACATGTAAAACATGTAGAAATAATGGCTAAGCCTAGGGACAGCTCAGTAGTCCCTTGCCTGGCTGGCATACATGAGACCCTAGGTCTGATCCCTTAGCAATAGACAGAAAGGAGAAATTTACAAACCAAAGGTATAAAAATGAATAAGGAAAATATGACTAATTCAGTAGTGAGTGAGGGAAAAGGAAAGCAAGGGAAGTGTACTAAATAGAAACAAATTAAGATGGAAGCAATACATCCATTAAGTATTAGTAATCACAGTAAGTAAACAGGTGACAATTTTCTTGTCAAGAAGTAGGTATCTTCTGCTTAAACTTTTAAAAACTATATTGCGTGTGTGCATGCATGTATGTCTCTGTGTATGTTTGTACTTAAAATAGTACCTTGTGTGTTTGCACTTAAAATAGGGTCGTGTGTGTATGTGTGTGTGTGTGTGTGCACTTAAAATAGTGCTGTGTACAGTTAAGTATTAATGAATGAGCTATTTTTACTACCCAGAGGCTGTGAAATGTCTAAACAGTTTTGAAACTAACCTTCTGGCTTAAGTGTCTGTCTTTAAAGAAATAACTATACAGCCTTTGCAGACCACTTTGAGAATGTGGGCTAAAGAAAGCCCAGAGCTCTGGCTAAGCTGCACTTGAGAAACAAATTATACAACCTATACAACCTTTGCAGAACACTTTCTGCTACAGAATTCTGTTACTAAGTAAATGCATGTGATGAGCCATACAGATGTAACTTGGGGGGAGGGAGCAATAGAAAGTCCAGAGGCTAAGTTACATTCGCCTCAGTTTCCAACACGCTCTCCTGTGTCAGCCTAACTCCCTTTGCAGGAAGTTCCATGGAGAGAGAATAGAACACTCGCTACAATGTGGTTTGGGAGGTAAAGAAACTTACAACAGATCATTGAGTGTTGAAATCTCTAAGTCTTGAAGATTGACACAGGAGCAATATAAAGTATGTTACAAAGCCTTGCAGAAATTGCTAGGCTGGGGAAACTGTCAGAGGTCCCGTGGGGAAAACGTTTAAGCAACAAGAAAGAACTCCAGAAAGAAGGATGGTCCTCAAAGGAGTGCTTTAAAGCCTCAAGAAAAGGCTATACTGACTCAGAATAAAGACACCAGACAGAAGAAACTTAATTGGCTGAACCAAGTGCTGTATAATGACCCAAAACACAAATGGGAATTCAACACAAAGTAGAAAACTAGGCCAGCTTTCTAAAAGGGGCACAAAGAATATTTATTTAAATTTCTATCCTGACTCCTTCCAAAAAAGATTTGGAAGTCTCGGGTCCCTTACGTTCCACAGAACATAAACCAGAGGCGGCAAGTGGGTGCAAAGTCCTGTTTGGAGGGAAAGTGACATCTCTTTAAGGAACAGGGAAGGAAGTAACACCGAAGATTCCAATGTCCAAATACACCGTGGAATTGAAAAAGTTCTGCCTTCACAGCCCCAGGCAAGTTCCCCAGCAAGGCACCAGCGAAGAAAACCTCTGCTGCCACTACCAGAGAGCAGAGCGCCAGAGCTCCTGTACTTACTTTCCCGAGAGTCTCGGCGCAGCAGCCCACACACCATCAGCTGCTCCGCACACTGCTAGGTGCTCTGTGGGAGCCAGGTGGACTATAAACCAAGACCCTTGTCCACAGGGAGCACATGGTCCACTGAGCACCGGTAAAACTGAAAACAAACTCTCAAATGGGCTCAGTCTGTAAGAGACCAGAGAAAGGAAGGGGAAGGAGAGAGTGCATGGGCATCCCCACCCGCCTCTGCTTAGCAGCAAGGAAACAGAAAAAGTTGGAGCTGTAATTGCCATTTAGATATGATCTCAACAGGTGAGGACAAGGATCAGGCCACTTGCCAGAGGAGACACTCGGGCCCATTTCTTGAGGGGGGTCCCATGGCACTACACTAGACACCAGTGACAGAAGTCTCCAATACACCATGTGACAGCAGCACAGTGGGTATGGCCCGATACAGAGCAAAGGGTAGAGGCTCCAAAAGAGGAAGAGTGAAACTGAGTCAGCGCATTGGGAGTGAGAGGCAGGATGTCTCTTAGTAGCCACCTGCAGGTGCCCAAAGGCTGGATTTCTACTGCAGGAGAGGAAAGCTACTAGAATTCTTGGTCAAGGATCGTTAATTTGGGTCTGCTACTAATTCTACCTCCCCCCCCCCCGGCTTTATTGTCTCTAGTGATAATTCCAGACTCCTTTGCAATCTTGCCTTCTGTCTCATTGCCTGGGCTCGTTGGCAGCCAGAGAGTCCAGGGACCTTGGAGAGCCCTTTCCATTGCTTTCCTGGTGCAGGAGTTCATTACTTTATCTGTCACGTACTCCTGTCACCCAGCCAGATGACCTTAGTCCAATCTCTTTCTTTTCAAGGGAGGAAACTGAGGTCCTGAGAGGCTGAGCTGCTCTCTGATCCTAGTCTGCCTTAACCCTGTGGCTATTTAGTATCGCACAAACAACCAGAGCCAGGTGAAATAACTGGGGCTCTCAACATAATTAGAGCAAAGATCACACACTCAGAGACAAGAAATGGGGATTGCTCCACACGAAAAGATGATTTAAAATGTAAGGTATCTGAGGAATCAGCCGAGTTAAAAGAGAAGCCCTGGCAATTATTTCTGAGAATGTGAAGAGGGTTGGTGAGGTTAGAAAAGGGTAACTGTAGCTTTCAGCAGGCCTGGATTTCTCAAGTTCAAAAGCAGCTGTCATGTGGTATCTTCTCTAATACCAAGTGCCTGATAGGCAGAGCTGCAGTGTAAGGAATGCAGATTTTTCACTCCGAGGTTCATGCTGTATCTCTCACATGGCACTGTTGTTTCTAATATTACTATCACCATCGTCATCACTCTGCCCCAAATGCTAGTCTTCTTTGATTTCAACCCCAAATGTAGAGCAACACCTCAATGGGCCAGTGGTCTTTGGTAAAGGTCACTGGGAATTCCAAGCAGGCAGAATAACTCCAGAGAACTGTAGCATGGGAGCGACTAAGGGCTGACCCAAGCACGGCATAATCTTTCAGGGATTTGGGAGGCTATCTCTGAGCAAGGAGATGCATAGATACATAGCTTGTTTATGTACTGGGATTTATAGCTCCCAATCCCATCTACCCTGTGTACAGATGCAAACTAAGACACCAAGATATTAAATACCCCGTGAAAGGACCAAAGAGCTAATAAATTAGGGCCCAGTCCTTACATAAGCCTGGGCCTCAACAGGCAAGCCATGGTTATGTGCTCTACAATGCAGGCCCACACTAGTTGCTAAGACTTAGCCATCCACCTCCTCTGCAGGCAACTTTCCTCCCACAACTGAGCTGTCAGCTACAGGTTACTTAATGGAAGCACCTCTAGTCTCTCCTCCAGGAGACTGGTCAGGGAACCCATCATATCTACCACCCAGCACCTCAGGAGACTGTGTTTTTCTCTTCCCTTTCATTTTCCATATCCTTTGTTGAGGTTCGAGTGATCAAATTAAGGGCTTTCTAGGTGCCAACTGGGCAAATGCTGTGCCACTGTGCAACAATCCCAACACTTGGTTCCTTAAAACAGGTTCTTGTAATACAACCCAGGCTGACCTCTCCAGTGCCACTTTATCTGGTGGCTAATTTTTCTAAATTGCCAAGTCATGCCTCCTACCAGTATTAATGGAAGCCTGGTCTTTCTTTTTCATATTTTGCCAATGTATATGAGGCTGTCACTTTTCAAAGAATCACTAATAGCCACCATAATGATGTACCACAGTACCTTTCTAAGCATTTCTTAAGCTCTTTAACACTAACAACCCAGTAAGGCTTTAAGCTCCATTCACAACAAGGCCTCGACAGTGAAGATGTTAAGTAACAGCCCAAGGGCACCAGCAGTCAATACGGGCAGTGAACATCTGTCTGACTCGAAACTCAAGTCCTCTCCTCCACCACAGCGACTTCCCGGGCTTTAACATGCTCAAGAATCACACGGAGATCTTGTCAAAGGAAATTCTGGCCCAGGAGTTCTAGTGTGAAGCCTGAGATTCTGCACTTCTAATATTTCCGGGTGACACAGATGCTGCAGGGAAGCTAGCTACTGTCTGCCATGGCCCAACCTCAAATCGCATCCATTCATACCTAATTATTTTCAGTTATGTTAAAGCAACACTTCATGTCTACCAACTTATAAGTCATCCACACATCTCTGCTTTTTGTACTGGCTCTAGCCAAAACAAAAACAGGAATAAATCTACAGAATACAGAGAATTCTATAGCCAGGCCGGCCTTAGGCAAACAGCTCCACAGCCCCTTGGCACCAACCCGAGTGTGCCTCTGGCCTGCATTCCAACAATCTGGTCTTCCAAGATCCTCTCACATCCCTAGCTGCTGCCAATCTAACTAGACCCAACAAGGTTCACTTTCAGAGTGAGCTGCTCCTTACCTAAGGTGAAGAGGGTCACCAAGACCTCAGTAAGCCTCTGAAGACTCACCGATGGCACACACAAGCCATAAATACATGCAGAACTGAGTACAGTGAGCAGATCTTGGCTCATGCCTCTATACGTGACCTACTGTGGCATTTCTTTTCTAAACACAATGCATCTGCCTTCCTCCACACAGCTCAACTTCTCAGCAGCCTACTAGCCATATCCTGAAAGCTGCCTGAAACAGCATTCAAAACCGCTATTCTCTTCTGTGCTGTCAAAACTTAGAGCTCAATATTGCATGCTATTTGGGATTTGGCAATATTGGGAGGGCTTCAAAGGACCTGACACCAGTCCCTCTCCCCACTCAGCTTGTG
The DNA here is from genome assembly GCA_030556225.1 of Cricetiscus sungorus. NCBI lineage: Eukaryota > Metazoa > Chordata > Mammalia > Rodentia > Cricetidae > Cricetiscus > Cricetiscus sungorus. The sequence continues at coordinate 131,057,840 of JANBXA010000734.1, forward strand.
TCACTCAGCAGAACAAATTTCCTATCAGAGACCACATGCAGCTCCTAGTTGTCCCTCAGGAGTGGGTTGCTGAAGCCCACCACATCTTCTGAGTGTTACAAAGGCTGAAGAAACCCACCACATCTTCTGAGTGTTACAAAGGCTGAAGAAGCCCACCACATCTTCTGAGTGTTACAAAGGCTGAAGAAGCCCACCACATCTTCTGAGTGTTACAAAGGCTGACTCCCACATGCACTCGGCGCTCACTGGGCCCCTGCACACAGCACATTGTTCTTGCCCTCTGTCAGGTTTTCTGTGTAGGGCCTATCCCAAGACTCCTAGCACAGGAACTCCTCTTATCAAGGGGATGAGCAGGAAGCAATTAAAACATCGTTTTTTGGCCAATCCACTAGACCTGCCCTTTTCCAGATCCTTGACTCTCAAATGCCAGTGCCAGTAGCACTAACGCCTGGTGTATGCTAAGCATTTTCTACCCTGTTTAATTCCCCTAACATCCCCTGGCTTACTATCTCCAGTTTACAGTGGAGGAAATTGGTACACAGCAAGGGAACTTGCTCAAGACTGCACAGAAGTCATTAATGTTAGGCACAGCTCAAATGCAGATCTGCCCAGCTCCTTGCCCTTAAAAAAAAATATTATTGGAGAGTGGAGAGATGTCACGCATACACGTGGAAGTCAGAGGACAACTCCTTTCCTTTCAGCTTTATGTGATATCCTAGTTAACTGTCACAGCCTAGAGTAACTGCAGAAAGGGGGTCTCAGTTGGGGGTCTGCCCAGATCAGACTGCCCAGAGCATTTCTGTGGGCACCGTCTTGATTGTTAATTGATGTAGGAGAGCCTGACCTGCTGTGGGCAGCAACTGTCCTCAGGCAATTGATGTTGGGTTATATACAAGGAGGCTAGCTAAGCGCGGACCTGTGTGCGAGCCAGTAAGCAATGCTCCTCCATGGTTTCTCTTCCAAGTTTCTGCATTTGAAACTCGAGTTTTCTAGTTCCGCCACTGTTTTCTCTCAGTGACAGACCGTGAGCTGTAATGCACCCTCTCCTCCTTAGCCGCTTTCGGTCAGGGTGTTTTATGACAGCAACAGAAAGGGAACTAGAACATACGGCATATGGGATGAAGCTCAAGTCAGCAGACTACAGTCAGTGCCGTCTCCACTAAGCTCTCCTCTCAGCTCCTGGCTCCCTGTTCTCACTTGCACCCTCAGTTTCTCTGGTTGCCAGGGTTTCTGGTCTCCCCAAGCCTCTCCCAGGAAAGATGAAGTGCTAGCCAGCCTGATGGGAGTGCCTCCATTTGCAGAGCCTTACTGCACTTTGCTAGAAACTGAGTGACGCTATGTATCTAGGAAAACGCTCCTGGCACAGGCCAGCGAGCTAGCTGCCAAGAAACTTCCCCAGATGGCTTGAACTTAATTTTCCAAAAGGTCTGACTTGGCTATCAGCCTTGTAGATACATAAACCCTAACCTTGCAAAGTCTCACAATTGGCTGGCCTTGAGAAACACAAATTACTTAATATAAATCAGAGAATCAATTCATAATGGAAGCTATACCTATTCTTTGCAGTTATCTAGGAGAAGATGCAAATGGCCGGAGCAAAACACACCAGAAAGCCCTTTACAAATCACAAAATAGAAGAAAAGGAAGTTGGCTCTATGGAACTGACATTTAGAGAAAACCCTGTAAATCACCTTGGTCATTAAAGTAAACGCCTGGCTCCAAATTCAGCAGGCAAGTTTTAGAGTCAAGGTGCAATGCCAAATGACAGTGTCTTGTTCTTTCTGCCACTGAGGTCCCATACCCTTCTGTAGTCTGGTCTCTCCTGTGACAGGTGCACACAGGAGTCTGTTGAGCATTGGCCATGAGCTGAGGTTTTGATGGCTCCATCAGAAGGCAAGGAGGACCCTCACTGACTTTGGCCAAAGTCTTTCTTTTGCTTTGAGCATCTATCTGTAGCAGATCAGATCTCACCCTTTTCCAAGTTGCCTAGGAGAAGGAAGTTCCCAACTCACCTTGATCCTATCCCCTTCAATGTCACCAACCACACATTGGCTGCAATAGACTCAGGCCTCATTCCCTTTCTGTTTCCCTTACCCTCACTCCTTAGCTTTCTCCACATACCAAATTCACTTACTACTTAGCCTACTTTCCCATCAGATTAAAACTTGGAAATTAATTCATCAATGTATACCATCATGAAATGATCCTTTATAAGAAGGTGATGAAAGCTGAGTGTGGTGGTGCCTGCAACCTCAGCAGGCAGAAGGATGGTGTGTCAGATGTCAGCTTGGGCTATCCAACAGGGTCCCATCAAAAACAAAGAAATAAAAACCAGAAAACTGTGCAATTACATTATGCTTAGAGACTACATACCTTAACCGATGGAGAGACTGACAGAAATTAAGTGGCCTGCCCAAGTTGTCCATGTATCTAAGCAATGCTAGACCCAGATTCAGGATCCAGGTTTCTGAATCTTATGTTTGTGTTTGGACCAAAACTACAACACCCAACTTCTAGCAAAACAACATAGCAGGGAGGGCCCTGTGTCATAGCACTGGACATGGTCCACAGCATATTTTTTCTCCTTCTTTAACTGTGATTAAAATACCAACCATTGGGGCTGAAAAGATGGCTCAGTAGTTAAGAGCACTCAATGCTCTTCAGAGGACTTAAGTTTGATTCCCAGCACCCACATGGCAGCTCACAACCATCTGTAGCTCCAGTTCCAGGGGACCTGATGTCCTCTCTGGCCTCTGTGGGCACCAGGCATAAAAGTGGTGCATAGACATGGATGCAGGCAAATACCGATATACATTTTTTAAAAATCAGGAACATAAATATAATTTGGGGCAATTAAATCAGAAAGATTTTTCAATGGTAATATTTAACTAGGAAGGAGTAGTTCTACAACATAGGACTCACTGTGAAACTTCTTGGGAAATTCCGTGACCTGGGTAAATCACTTGAATTACTGAATTTTAGCATCTTAACAGTGCTGTCACCATTAAATACTCAATGAGAGAGAGAGAGAGAGAGAGAGAGAGAGAGAGAGAGAGAGAGAGAGAGAGAGAGTCAGTCATGTAGCCCAGGCTGTCCTCAAGCTAGCTATGTAGTCAGTACCTTGAACTTTTGTCCCTTGTTTCTCTATCTCCCAGAGGCGGGATTTTAGGCAATGGACCACCCCATCTTAGATGCTCACATTATTAAAAATGCCAGTATGTTAATGCAGAAGAGAAACAATGAGGTGGGCACTCACATCATGTTGAGGAAGCATGAACTAGCAAAGCATGTTCATCTAGAACCAGAAAAATGCCTTTTGACAGGATAGGAGTATTTGGGAATGGAGAACAATGTATTTACTTGTGTCGCTGCTTGACTGTTTTACCTAAATGAATTTACATATCAAGTATGTAATTACAGAAAATAAGTAATCCCTGATAGAAAGAAAGCATATGTCATTTAAATTCATTCAAGGATTCTGTCAATGCAAAGGAAGTAAAACGTTCACCTGCACCGTATTCAAAGAAATAGTATTAATGGTAAAAAAAAAAAGAAAACAACAACAAATACAAAACACTCTGAAAACTTAAAATGCAAGAGATTTTTAAATAAATATGGTATAGAGCCATACTTGGGAATATTATGCAGCCATCCAAATAGGCTTTTGGCTGGGGCATCAAGGGTATGCTTGCTTGGCTAGTATGATTAAGAGCCAGGGCTAAACACTCAGCACTGACCAAAGTTCTCTATGATAACAAAGGACAAATAACTAGAGACAATAGAGAACCTGGACAGCATGTCATCTTAGCTTTTCAGTGCGTGGCATGGTGGCACACACCTACGATCTATGTACCTGGGTGGTGGGGACAGGAAGATCAGGAGTTCAGGGCAGCCTAGGCTACACAAGATCTCACAAACAAAACAACCAACTCTTCTATATCAAAGGACACCATTGTGAAAGTCAAAAGGTGACTCAAAAGAACAGAACTACATCACTTATAAATCATCGATCTGAAAAGGATGGCAAGGCAGAATCAGCTATACACCGATGAGCCAACCAAAAGTGAGCAAAGGATTGGCCAGGTGTGTCCATTAGGCCAGGCAAAACAGACAATGAACACAGGAAAGAATGTGTGCCAGGCTGTAAGGAAACAGAAGGAGGGAAAACAAGTGCTTCTGAGCATGCGCTGTGGCTGGAAACCCACCGAAGTGCGGGTGGGCCTGTAGACCGTGCAGCCACCCTGGGGAACAATCTGGAAGTTCCTCAAAACGCTCAACACACTCACCAAATGTGGTGGTGCACACCTATAACCTGCCACGCTTAGGCACATAGTGAGACTTTGTTTCAAGGGGGAAAAAAAAGTTAAACACGAATTGACCCAGCAGTTCTGTTGCTAGTATACCCAAGAGAGAGCTGAAAACACACACCCACACAGAAACTTCTGCAATAGTATGAACTAGAACACTAAACAGAGCAGACAGGGCCCCCAACCTAATGCCTGCACATCAACACAACACACATCAAATAGAAGACCATTCAGCCATAAAAAGAAGTGCAAGCTGGCCGCATGCTACATACTACATGAGAATTACAGACGGCAAACTCATGGAGACTGCAAAAGTGACAGTGGTTACCACGGACTTCAGGGAGGAGATAAAGAGTGATTGTGACAGGTTTTGAAGTGATCTATAAAATGGTCCTGAAATTATCAAGTAATGGCTACAGACACTGAACCATACAATTCAAACTGAATTACATCTAAATGAATTAGAGCTAAATAAATTACATTTAAATAAAATTTCCAAAAAAATTAGACACTTTAAGATTTTTTTTTTAAATAGTGTGAGAGAAATATCTATCTGCTTCTGCCTGCTGAGTGCTGGAATTAAGTCATGCGCCACCACACCCAGTATGTGCACATGCGTGTCCACACAAACACAGGGTTTCATGTAGACTGGGCTACTTTTCAACCTCTGATCCTCCTGTCTCCACTTCAAAAGTATTAGCATTGCAAGCATGCACCACCATGCCCAGTGTGGAAAAATGTTCTTGGTCTACTAAAAGGAAAACAACCAGTACTTGATGAACTCTAGTGCAAGTGTACTTTAAAAGCAGGTGTATGTGAATATGTATTTGTAGAGAGAATACAAAATATGGTGGTTATTCCTAGGTACTGCCTTAAAAGGAGGTTCACTGTCTTCTTCACATGGTTCAAAATGCACTTGATTTATTTATGGGTGCTGGAGAACAAATCTGGGCCTCCCAAATGCTAGACAAGTGCTCTACCACTGAGTCTTTCCTCCAGCTCAAATATGTGCTGTATAGTCAGGGCGTTTAAAATTTGGAGGCCAGAGGTACAGTTCAGTTAGCAGAGCACTCACCTAGCATGCTTGAAACCCTGGACTCTAGCCCCAGCACCATATAAACAGGTATGGTGGTACATACCTACAAACATAAACCCAGAACTCAAGAAGTAGAGGTAAGAGGATCAGAAGTTCAAAGCTGACCTTTGATACACAGTTTGAGGTTAGTCTGGGGTACATAAGACTCTATCTTTGAAAGAAATTAAAAACCTTAGAAGCCCAGGTAAGCCTGTGTGGGTGGCTTCGGTCAGGGTCTTCTCTAACACAGTTCACTCACTGAACATTTACATTTCTGCTGTAAACAAGACACTGTGCCACAAGGGAACTTCCTTAAGTGTAGGATGGGGTTTAAGCCCACTCTGTATCGGGAAAGAGAAGTCACAAATTCCTTATAATGCCCATAGACATCCAAATGCGCCTTTCTCTGGGAGGAGGAGTTCTCTTTCCCCATAGTCAAATCAAACTATAGCATGGTGTGAATTCCAATGGGAAAACAAACTATGTGGCAAAGTATGGAGTCTATATGGCTGTTTCCTCACCTCCCAAACAGGGCTACTGAAAGGTTTTGTGAGCACAGACAAAGCACCGACTGTCAAGAGCATGGTATGTTCTCAAACCATCAGACTGCTGCTAGCTACCAGCATCAGATCCTCATGGAGACAGAAAAGGGAGCTGGAGACATGGTTCAGTGCTTAAGAGCACATCTCTCCTTTCAGAAGACACTGGCTCACAACCTCCTGTAACTCCAGTTCCAGGGATCTGATGCCTCTGGCCCCCTCGAGCACCTGTACAAATATACCCTAACCCACATATATATACACAATTAAAAAATAAATCTTTACAACTATTTAAAATTTTAAAAAGAAATTTAAGGATCACTGGGAAGGCTGGTCTCCACAGCTCCAAGCTGAGATCAGGCATCTGATTCCTACCCTGCCTTTAACAGCCACCCTAGGCAACTAATTACTTTTCCCAGATTCTCTCAATTCCTAATGGAACTCTTCTTGAGGCGTTCTACAAAATACAATGATGCAAAAACATCAAAATAGCATAGCAAACTGCTCACACCCTCTTATCGTCTAATTCGTAGAAACAAGCGATTCTGCACGTCTATTACAACAGAAGGAGGCTCTGCAGGACTTAGGTGCCTTTCTGGGCACGCTGCTCTGATCCAGTTCATCCAAGATTACTCTTCAGACTCCACTGCAAAATCCCCTGAGCAGCACAGCCGCCTAATGAGCGACTGGGGATTGTGACTGCATTATACTTAATGCCAACTTTTCCATCTTGCAGTCAAGAGTCTCAACAAGCAATCACTGCTTTAATGCTTTCAAATCCAGCCTCTTAGGTGTACAAAAGACCCTTGGCTTTGTCACTGATAGGCCTTTTGCTCTGACCTGAAAACCTGGATAACTTACAAGTTCTCATAACTTCATTATCTGAATACATCTTTCTTCAGCAGGGAATACATATGGACTACACATTTAACACAGAGCCAAACTCTAACCTCCAAATCCCCATCTAATGTACAAATGAAAGCTCCCTGGCAGGGACCCAGTATCCCACTAAGCACTATGATTCCAGAGGACATGTGCTCCACAATAAAGGTCTGGAGTGTGCCCTCTAGACACAATGGCCCAGGGCTGAACACCAGCCTGGCTCCCTGATGCGCTAAGACTTGAAGCAGGTTGATTATTCTTGGGAACTCAGTTTCCTCCGGATGCCAGCAGGGCTTGCCTCATGAGGTGTCGCAAGTTGATACATATCAACAGCTCCAGTAGTATCGAAGAAACTCATCAGAGTGAGCTGGTATTGCCCAGCGCAGGCCACAGCTTCAAGGAGAGAAACATAAAAGTTCCCCTGCTAAAATGTCTGTTTTTATTACTGTGCATCATCATTTTAAGTCATATTTTTGTCTTTGACATATGCATTAGATATTATATAATGGCTTTTGAAAGCAAAGACTTGATATAGTCCCACTGCTCATCTCACACAGCTGATTTGGAATGAAAGCCAGCTAGGAAAGGGAGACAGGATAGTGTGAGGCCTCTCATAGAGCAGCAGGCTATGATCTGAGAAGTTTCATACAAAGCCCAGCATATAATGGGAATGAGGACTTGATGGGAGATGTTATTCTGTATATATGTTTCTCATACTGGTTAATAAAGCACTGTGGCCAATAGAAAACTAGATAGGCGGGGCTAGGAGACTAGGAGGAGGAAAGAGGAAGTAGTAGGGAGGAGTCGAGATGTAGCCCAGGAAAGAAGCAGGATGCGTGCCGCGGCTCCCTGATAAGACGACCACGTGGAAATACTTAGATAAGTAGAAATGGGTTAATAATTAAGACAGAGCTAGCCCATAAACAGTAATGGTAACTGGCCAACAGGATTGTATCAAATACAGAGTCTCTGAGTGTTATTTGGGGCACACGTGGTTGCAGGACAATGGCGGCAGAACCAGCGGCAGCCGGCAGGGAAACCTGCCATAACATAATGGTGTCAGAAGCGGGATTGAGAACTTTCGCTTAAAACTTAACAAAAGCTTAAAAAATAGTTTTTAGAAACAAGGGAACAGAGACTAGCAAGACTTCTTAGTAGCAGCATTTTCTTGGTTGGATTTGTTTTGCTATAGACAGAGTTGCACGGCTCCTTTAAGGGAGGGTTCCAAAATTAGCATAAGCGGCAAAAAAGCTTCCTTGCTTTTAAAGAGCTCTGCTAACAATTCATTGATGTGTACAAGAGCTGCAATGAAGGTTTACACTGTGTTTTAAAAAATACGCTGGCTTGGGAGAGAAAAAGAAAGGGGATACAATGGTTTAAAAAAGAAAAAAGAAAGTAGAATGAATGGGTATAATGGGGCATGCCATTAATCCCAGCACTCCTCAGACAGAGGCAAATAGATCTCTGTGATTTCAAAACAAACCTGGTATGCAATGAATTCCAGGACAGATAAAAGTTACACAGAGAAACCTTGTCTCAAAATATCTAAAAATAGAAATAGAATAAATAGAGTAATAAAAAAGCCACTTAAAAATGGAAAGCACAGAGAAATTTTGGATACTATACGCGATTCTGTTGTCTTTAAATTATTTGATTGCTGAGAAAATAACTACTGATAGAAGAAATGCTGCTGGATTAATTCAATTTATATATTTTAAAAATGCTTTGACTCAAAAATTTAAGCCTAAGGACAAGTTACTGGGGAAAAGGATTTCTATTTTTGTTTCCACAGAAAATGAAAACCTATGGATTCTTTCCAGACTTATGTGGTTTGATCAAGCCAGACCCCCTGAAACACTGCCCCAGATGATCCAACATTCAAAGCAATTGAGACAAAGCCTTGCAGACTAGTGCCAAGATTTCTACGTCTTCTTAGGATCCCCATGACAGCGCCCTCTACCAGCAGGAAGTAGTTTGGAAAGAACGACACCCAAATTCCCAAATATGGTTTATAAATGTTTGTTTTCATTTAACTGGGCTTAGTTATAACTGGTTAATGACACAAGCAATCTTTTTAAAGGTAAAAAGGGAATTATGGTATAGATATGAATACTTTGCTTTGGAATGGATTTTCTTTTATTGATACAATTTAAGGTCAATTTTGTAATATGTATATTTCTCCTCTTGTTTAGGTATTGTGTTTATATAGCTCATTGGAAAATGTAATGTATAATTTAGTACAGATTAGAGAGTTACCTATGATAGTCAAAACTTGGAGTTAAGTTAGTTAGGATTTCTAGATATGCAGAGATGTATTTGAGATGAATAGGCATTCTTCAAAGACCTACAGAATATGGCATTTAAAATGGTTTAGGGTTTTTCTTGACAGTGAGGCACAACTGCTCCTGGTAACACCACCTACAGAAGAAAGGAAGATGGACATCGAAGAAACACATTATGGAGTTTGCTTCTAATATGGCAAGACTAGCCATTTGGGCAAGGTACTGCTCTTCTGGACTGTTTGACTTTATGTTGTAGAAACTGGACATGCAGGACCCACAAAAAGGTGACTGCTGATTCAAGATGGACATTGCTACAGGATTCCTGCTTCATGGAAGAGGCTGCCAGACAGCCAGACAGTCTACAGGACACAGAGAAAAGTTTCCTGCCTTGTTGAGGAGTCTGGACACACACTATGGCCTATGGGCTGAAGATGGAACATTACAGAAGAACTTCGGGTGACTGACCAGGCTATGAGTTGTCTCTGTCATTTCTAGAGTTTATATATTATCCTTCTGTGGTCTTTGAAGGAGTTGAAGACAGATAGTTATGGTTATAGTTTTCCTTAGTTAGGATTAAAGATAAGTTACATATAGGACTTTAGACTCACAAAGATAGGATAGATGATATTTTGTTTAAGTCTTACAAAATGTTAATGGACTAAATATTGTTTACTGTGATTCTTATTTGATAACTGTTGTATGTTATATTTTGCTATGTTAAGGTTAAACCCCTTCTTTTACTTTAGACAGAAAAGAGGAGATGATGGGAGATGTTATTCTGTATATATGTTTCTCATACTGGTTAATAAAGCCCTGTGGCCAATAGAAAACAAGATAGGCGGGGCTAGGAGACCAGGAGGAGGAAAGAGGAAGTAGTAGGGAGGAGTCGAGATGTAGCCCAGGAAAGAAGCAGGATGCGTGCCGCGGCTCCCCGATAAGACGACCACGTGGAAATACTTAGATAAGTGGAAATGGGTTAATAATTAAGACAGAGCTAGCCCATAAACAGTAATGGTAATTGGCCAACACAACTGTATCAAATATAGAGTCTCCTGAGTGTTATTTGGGGCACACGTGGTTCTGGGACCATGGCAGCAGAACCAGCGGCAGCCGGCAGGGAAACCTGCCGTAACAAGGACTTTCTCAGGTGACCCTGGCCCAGTTCTCACATTTCATAACTAGTATTTTATCTTGCAGTTCGTTGATGATGGAAGTCCAGGAAGACCCTTCTTCCTGTTTCCTATCTTACATGTGCAGCTCCATCTCATAGTAATTGATCCAGGTCATTCTATGGACACCTAGCAGGTCAACTAGAGCTGGGGATTAAACCTGGGTATAAATACTGAGTATAAATACTTACCCCAGCCCTAAGTCCATATTAAGTTCACAATAATAAATAGCTGCTCCTTGGTACCCATCTGTATTGATTCTACTCTGCCACAGTTACTAAAGCCTTTGGATGCCCAAAGCCCACAGAATGTTGTGCCCACAGAATTGTTCCTGCACATCCTTCTGTAAGCTTTCATCTCTTAAAGATGCAAATGCTATATAAACAGCTGATTGTCCACGGAAGGAAAACTCTGTACATGTTCAGAACAGGTATATTCTTCCTCAAATATTGTCAATCCAAGGTTGACTAAATCCAAGGATGAGAAACCCATAGGCAAACAGGGCCAACTGTATATTCTAAATGGCAAACAATGAGAAAACAATCAGGAAACAGGGAAGACAGTTGTGAGATTGCCATAGGGACCCATCTATAGTAGGTAACATTCTTGTACCCTAGGTATGTATACATGTGGTCTTATACAATCTCTGCAAAAGTCAGTGAGTCAGTTACTAATATTAACCTTTCTTCTGAGGAAGTGGAGGCCTGGCAAGATGAAGGGATTTGCCCAAATAACCAAGTCAGTGAGTGGAAGTCAGTAAATGAACCCACACTGTCTGATGCCAGAGATGAAACTGTCCAGAAAATTTATAGGTCCAAGCTTGAGAACTTCCAATTCAATGAACCTTGGCAGCTTAGTCTTCCCCCATCTGGACAGCTTGCTACTGCTCAGAGGTACTGCACACACACAATAACCAAGATAGGTTGTTTGTCTTTTTGAGACAGGGTTTCTCTGTGAAACAGTCCTGGCTATCCTGGAACTCACTCTGTAGACTGGGCTGCTCTTGAACTCACAGAGAGCTGCCTGCCTCTGCATCCCAAGTGCTGGGATTAAAGGCTTGTGCTACCAGTGCCTGGCACAGTAGAAACCAGGTGTGAAACTCCTATGTACAGCACTTATCTGGCATGCCTGAGGCCCTAGATTCCATGGCCAACACCAGTGAGACTGAGGACACAGAAAAGCTGACTTACTCTCTGCTGTGTGATGCACTGGCACAGAGAGGAGGTTAAATGTTCTCACAGGCTCACAGGTTGGCGGCTTGCACTTCAGAACAGAGCTACTGGGAGGTGGTGAAAATTTAAAAGGTGGGGTGCACGAAAAGTCTGGGTGGACACCGGCATATATCCCAGAGAGGATAATAGAGTCTGCTCCTCTATGTACTCTTAGCCTCACCACAGGCTCCAAAGCAACAGGGCTAACCACCCACAGAACAAACCATGAACCTCAAACCTCCAAAACAACGAACGAGTCCAAACTTTTCTCTTTATGCCTTGCTACCTCTCGGGTATTCCATACAGCCCCATGCCCAGTTTCCCAGCAGTGGCTATAAATAGGGTATGCCTGTGTACCCAGTAGAGCCCTGCTGAGCTCAGGCCAATGTCCTTCATGATGTCTGGCAGTACACAGACAAGACAGTTTCCTCTCTGGGAGCTCATGGCCCAGCTGGGGAGAAGAGCCCTCTCTCTGCCTAAGTCCCCCTTTTCTTCCACCTTTGTAAAGAACAGAAGCACAGAGTGACTCCAGACGCCTGTCTTTCTGCACCATGTCCTACCGCAATGTTCAGATCATTCGGCCCTCTGTGCAGGCTCCACGGAGCAACGTCATTCTCCTCCCCTGTGCTGGTAACGTCTTCCTTTGTCTTTGAAGAACGGGGAATTGCTTTTATCTCTATCTTTCCCCCAGTCCATCACAAGGGAGTATAACAAGAGGGTTATCTTAAGGAACTAACAAAAAAAAAAAAAAAAAAATGCAGAAGTGTAGCTCCTCCACTGCCTTTAACTCCAGCAAAGAGCCTGTGGGATTCCATCGTTATTTGCTCAAAAATGTTCAAAGAGAAACAAGAAAAATTTCATCCTCACCATTCTGCAGCCCAGGAAAGAAACCCAGAACTCTAGGGGCCAATTACTCCACTGTCTGGACTTTGACCTTCAGAAGTCTCCCTCTGGTTTTAACCTGACTGGAACTGAGGGCATCTGACAGCAGAGGGCCAGCTGAATGAGCAGCTTGTGTCCAGGGTGGTCATACTTAATGACTGCCAGGCCCTCAGAGAAACACCGGAAAGTTGCAGTGCCATGCCAAACCTACAGGCTAATCTAGCAAATTTCACTGACACTTACTTTAAAGTTGCTACCTTCATGACTTCGTGACATCGGGCTAGGAGCTGGGCACTCAAACAGGGGCAGCCCTTTGAAAATCAATCAGTACCCAATGGCTCTAATGAAATCACAGGGAGGAGCCAGAGCAGGCAGCCACATAGAGGCAGTGAAGCATGAGTAAGCCTGGCTGGCCGCAGACAGGAGTGAGCCGCATTCTAGACGGGAGGCTCATGCCAACGCTGAGAATATAGCCATGCTGAGGACAGAGGCACTCCCGCCTTCCTCCTCTCTGCCTTTCCCAGAACAAATGAAGCTGACAATGTGAAGCAGACTCTCACAGACTAAGCCTAGCTTAGGGATGCAATTCTCCTATGGAGCCTTCAACATGTACTTGCCCAAGCCTAAGAAAGAGCTCGTCGCCTTATCCTCAAATTAATACACTGGGAACTTTTCTTCATGGTTTTAGAAATGGAAGCAGGGAGAAGTTGGGAGATTCTAGCTCAGTGGTAGGGCACTTCCTAGCATGTCCGAAAGGCCCTTGTACCACCATAATAGTAATAATCTTTAAAACAGGACCAACAATTGGGATCTTACATTGTAAATATATGCAACACTGCCAAATAGACTCATCAGGTTGTATTTATCTAGATATACATAACAGTAAAATTAAGATCTACATATACATAGAATTAAGAGGTCATGAAGTGGAGAGGAGTCAGGTCACATGGGAAGAACTGGAAAGCGGAGACTGTAATGTGGAAATGATGTAAACACGGGACTTGTGAATGAAATTCTCAATTGACAAAATGTTCAAATAATCAGTACCAAAGTTCTAAAAGCTGAAGTCATTTCGCGCAATGGACACGGGACTACGGTGTGGCATTTTCTTTGAAATGAGGATTGGCTCACAGGAGGCACACTATCACTGGAGCAAACCTGAATGACCTTACTCATCTCAAGCGAAACTGGTATTCACTGGCTTCCTCTTCTGGTTAGAATCAGAAAATGTGACTATCTAATAAAATAGGTAAAAGCTCCTAGCGGCTGTGAGGAGCACACAAGACTACGTGGCATAGTTATGTTAGACACCTAGTGCAGTGCATGACACTTTGTGTGTTCAACAATAGGAAGTTTATTATGATACAGTATTACTGGCCATCAGTGGCTGCAGATTTAGGAGTACCTGGGTGTGGAAGCAGCAGGGACCCTTTCAGGTACAGGTCTTACGGCCTCTCACTGTCACCTCTCTCATTTCCCCTTTTCTAGTTTGTTCATCTATTTAGTGGGTACATGTTGACTGCTTCCTAAATACAGGACAGAGTGCTAAGTACTGAACAGGAAATGGTGGAAATAGACAATAGAAGGACCTTTGAGGGGGCAATGAAACAGGCTGAAATGCCCTAAAGGGGTAGCTATGAAGCATCTGGTTACATGCTATAGGCTGTTGCAACATCCAGCACACAGGTCATAGTAGCTTTAACCAGAGGGAGAGGAAGGGGAGCAGAGATTAACAGAAAAGTGGTTTCTTCCACCATCTCCTGCTGACACAACTAGACTTCCCCATTCTGCAAGATGACATGAAATACACAACCACCATGTTGTACAGATTTTTAAAAAATCATACCATGTCAATCTAAACAAAATAAAATTAGCAGCTGTGTGCAGGATGCATGCTAAGCATGTGCATGGTTCTGATTTTAATCTCTGGCACTGAAAAGAAATACATCGAATATTTTTAAAAAGAAGAAACAATCTGGGTTTGGTGGCCCACACCAGTAAGCCTAGTACTCAGAATGGAAAAACAATCAGGGATTTCAAGGTCATCCTTATTGTCATAGTGGCCAGCCTGTGCCACTTGAACCCATCCAAGGCAGGCAGGCAAGCAGATCTGTTAACAAGGTCGATAAGAGACACCATCCACATCTCACTAGTCTTCTGCAAGGCACTAACATTCACAAGGAGTTTTGAAGCATGTTACGAGATTTACCCATTATGTCTGATCACTTCATATAAGAAACAAAACCTAAAAAGATACTTTCAAAACTCAGGTCTGTGCAAAGTGACCGACTACATGACCAGTCTGGTGTTACATAGGACACTCATTATCAGCTCTGCTCCCTTTGAGGGGTCAAGAACTCTGAGATCTGATTAAAGTGATGGGCCCTCCTCCCGGGGAAGAACGGCACTCTGGAGGATTCTTGCAGACAACTTCAAAGGACTCATGGACCCATCGAGAGTCAACATTTCCCTAGAGATTAACGATCTCCGTTTTTCATGGATTATCTGTACTGCAATTACTCTGTGTAAGGAAATGAGTTACTTGGCATCTCGATTTTGAGGATCCGAGTTAAGCAGCATCAGGGAATCAGAGGGAAAGCCACTTTCTTCCCTTGCCCTCTTTTCTCCTGAAGGGGCTGCCAGGCCCTCACACTGTGTGCTCTCTGCAAATGAAATACTGTACCCTCTGCAAAGCTTAAAGAAAACAACAGCTTCATCTCTGAACTTAAAAGTTTTTAATATTTAATTCCTTCCTATGTGGTTAGTAGCTTGTTTCTCCACATTATCCAGATGATGACTTTGGAAGGTAAGCTATTGGAAGTTCAGAAAAGTACACATCCCAATTCAATTTCTCCAGAAAAATCAAAATGCTCTCAGGGTTGGGAGTTGAAAACAGCTGAGGGGCCAATACCTCCCCCAGGTGTTGGCCCAGGCGGTGCTGGGGAGGGGTAACGTGGGTACTGAGAATGAGGCAACGGGGCATACCAATTTGTTTTTCAATCTATTTTACTTCAGTTCAGGGCATCATCTCAGACAGACAGCCCAGGAAAACAAGCCGCACTTTGGTTACTTTCAGTCTTCCTCAATCTGCAGATGCAGCTGAGTGTTGCCAAAGTGCAGCTTGTTTTCCTGGGCGGCCGTCTGCACTGATGCTCTGAACTGAAATAAAATAGATTGAAAAACAAATTGGTATGCCCTGGCTCCTCCTGCAGTTTCAGACCCTGCTTCAAAGCTGGCGTTACCACCTACTCTTTACTGGAACCCAACAGACCCAAATCACAAAGTAGAAACAGCAAAGCTCAGATGGAAAGGTCCCACCCAAACCCAAAATAGCAATTTAATTCTGGGCTTGCAGTTCAGTGCTGCATTAACATGCCACTCTGTGGCCAGCTCCCAGCTCCACTCACTGGCCAGGATGACATCTTCTGATGACATGCCTATCACGGTTATTGCATACAGTATAAAGCAAAACCTGACATCCATTCTTCCAAACGGCAGCTCCAGTGTTCCGTCGATTTAGCACAGTCTATAGTTTCTCACACACTTGTTCTGGTGCTTTTCAAGTATTCCATACCATGGTAGAGATGCTACATTTTTGTTCTTTGAGACAGAGCCTCATGATTTTTTTTTTTTTTCTTTTTTTTGTGAGCTGGCACCAGACTCAAGAGATCCACCCTCCTGTCTTCTGAATGCACAGATTAAAGGTATTTGCCACCACACCTGGTTTAAAGGGTGCTTTCTTTATTAAGAAGGTAATGAAAAGAAACCCACAATCAACTGCAAACACACCCTGGAATCACCACCCAGCCTTTCCTGAGAAAGCCCCAAGAAAGTACAGATATTGGTGCTGAACGTGTGGCTCAGGCTCAGAGCGCATGTTTGGTGTGAGGCAGACCCCAGTTCCATTCCCAAGTGCTCCCCAAAATGCACATATCTCTCATGGAGGAACACAAACAAACAGTTCTAAGCTTAAAGCACTAAAATGATGAAAAACTTTCTGTGTACACAACTGTATAGCTTGGTTTTAAAAACTAAATTCTGAACTAAAGGTTCCTGCTGCCAAGTCTGTGACCCGAGTTCAATCCCTCATGGTGGAACCACATGGTGGTGGGAGAAAACCAACTCCTGTAAATTGTCTTCTTCCTTTCACAATCACACTGCGGCATTCAGGCACCTATGTCCATCCATACTCACACACACACACACACGCACGCACGCACGCACGCACGCACGCACGCACGCACGCACGCACGCACGCACGCACTTAATGTAAGTTTTAAATAATTTAAAAGAACAAATTCCACTTGGGAAAGGCTGCCCTCTATTTAAACACTAGAGAAATCTATCTCCCCCTCTCCCCAAAAGATAGCAAAACACACATCCTCCCACCCCTCATTTTGCTTGTAACACATCTGAATTCCCACTATTATTTAATACATCTGGGGCCAAATTTGGGTTAGTCTTTCCAATGAGATGTAATTACATGCAATAGCAAGCACTCTGTACCACAGCACGCCACACTGGGGGCAAGAGGATAGGCTGGGCTGTGTTACTAGTTTGAGATCAAGAAGACCGCATCTCAGAAAGAAAACTTGGAACCTACTAAGATATTTTTCTCTTCTTCAATTAGCAATACAATTTTTTTGAGGCAGCCCCACTGACCAGACTGTAAGATCAGACAAGAACTGTGCAATATGCCAAGCCACCCAGCTCTATCAGTGCTCTTGGTATAGAACAAATTCTCAAATATTTGCTCAATGGATGCTCAAGATTTATATATGTACTATCTTCCTGAAAACATCAAGCTGTGGCACTGGGTAGCAGCTGAGGCCACAAAAGTAAGATGTGGCATTATTCTTGTGGACCTCACAAGCTGGCAAGAAAGACAACAGATGGAACACAGCATGGTATGATCTGTTTACTTCAGCTCCATGCTCTCTACGCACAAACCATCTTTCCCCTGGGTAAACGTTAATCCTAACACTATCTGTGTCACAGACTAAGTGACAGTTCACATTAAGCCTTAGTGCCAGTACCTGGCACAAAGAAATTGCTCATTGAGCATTAACTACTCATTTTGTTGCTATGATGCTATGAGAAGGCGTTTGACATTATTTTTGTCACACGGGCCGGGGTAATGTACAACTGTAATTCCAACATTTGGAAGCTGGGCCAAGATGTCAAGTTAAAGGTAAGCCTGGGCTGCACAGCAAGACCTTGTTTCAAAAAAAGGAGGAATAATTATTTCTGTGTCCCTGCATATCACCTAAGCCTGTTGAAGAATTTAAATTACACAGAGACAGAGGTCATGGTTATCTTGTGCACTAATACATTTCCAGGACTAATACCTGCACAAAATAGACATGATTAAATTCACTATGCAAGCACAGGTGTTAAAAAAACAAACAAAAGCCAGGTTGTAGTAGCATACCCCTTTAATCCCAGCACTCGGGAGGCAGAAGCAGGTGATCTATCTCTGTGAGGCCAGCCTGGTGAACCGAGCAAGTTCCAAGACAACCTCCAAAGCTACAGAGAAACTCTGTCTCGAGAAACCAAAACCAACCAACCAAACAAAACAACTGTTAAATATTAAAGGGAGCTCAGCAAGGGGCATATGCCTGTAATCTCAGCACTTGGGAGGATGAGGCAGGAGGATCAGGAATTAAAGGCCAACCTTGTCTCAAAAGAAATAAAAGACAGGTTGGGAACTACCATCACAGAAGAACCATATCTACATAACCGGTGGGTATAATTTATGCCAAATACTGAAAATTTGCACTTTGTGACTGCTTAAACAGCTATAACCCATACCAAGATTTGGATATAACCCCAAGAAAAAACACTCCCAGAGGGAGAAAATTTACAGTCTGAGGCAACAGGGGGCAACCTAGGCTACAGGGCCTTACCAGTGACAGGTTCAAATTGCCAGCCCTATAACCTAGTACATCCTAAAACAGCTTAATCATACTTCACTTCTTTTGCAGAAGAAAAATACTTGCAACGTTATGCATAAACATAAAGTGGATGGTCTATTGCACGCACTGGGCAGATGATAACATCGCAAAGCACGAGTTTCTCACTAGCTTGACCGTGTCATGGAAGCCAGGATAGTGTCAATTGCACACTACTAGCTCAATATACTTGTGTCTCGGGCCAGAGTTGGCAAACTTCTGTAAAGCGTCAAAGAGAAAAGACTCCGGCTTTATGGGCCTTTCCATCAAAGCCGAATAGAAGCCAGGAAACTGCAAGCACTTCCCCGCCCAACGGCGGGCAGGCGGCCAGACAACACATAAACAATGAACACGGCTGCATCTCGGTGCAAGTTCACTATTGGGAACTGAAGTTTTATTCCACATGACTTCTATTTCCCCACAACTATTTTTAAATGGATAAACCATTCTTGTCTCGCCCTGACAGCAGGGACCCGGAGGGAGCCCTGGGAGCGCGGACGACCGCTGGCCCGTAGCAGGGAGCTGGGGAATAATGCCCGCAGTTGCCAGGCAGGACCCCGCGTCCTCCGCAGGAATCGACGACCGAGACTACGCCCGAGGTGAGGGCCATCCCCGGGCCACGTCCAGAGGACAGAGGCGGCTGTGACCGACGCGAGCCCGGCGGAGATCGCCACGTGCGTAGCCCGCAGTGCGCAAGGGTTCCGGGCTGCCCCTCACTCGGGGAGTCTCCCGGGCCGCCGCCGCAAAAGGGGTCTCCACGCAGAGTCCCAGCGCCGTTTCTATGGTTACCTGTTCAGTACCGATTCAAACTGCCGTTCTTTATTGACAGCGCCATAAAGGACACGAACACTCCTGCCCGAAGGGAACAATAAAGCTTTCTCCATTCAACAGCGCCAAAGACGCCAAAAGGGAGCCATCTTGGGGCCGGGGACGCTGAGGGGAGTGGCCCGGATGTGCTCATCCCACAGTCACGTGGTGCGAGTGGTCTCGCGAGAAGGCGGTGCCTGAGTCACGTGAGCACTCTCCACCAATGGTAGGATCCCAGGACAAGCTAGCGCCTAGTCTAGTTTCGACCTCTGACCTGCGCCACGGTCCTTGGAGAAGTTTACCTCGAATGGAATTTACTGGGGCAACTGTTAGGTTAGCAGCGAGGACACAGCAAAGGCTTCTTAACGTTTTCCGTAACAACAAATGCGGTCCCGTGCGGGGCCAGGGCGCGACTGATGCCTGGACTGGGCTTGGTGTGGATGTTGGCAGGGTTTCTCTAACCCTTGTTCTCTCGTGTTTTACTCGCAGCCCCTCACACTCTCAGAACCTCGATCCGGGCGTCCTGGCAGTCAAACCTTTGTGTGTCGGATCCATTTAACATTTGTCCCACTGGCACTGTCCCATGAACGCTGTCTCTGCATCACATGCAGACTTTTTTGTCCCGGCTACCGATGCCCGGATCCAAGCTTCTCGTTGCAGTATCCAGCTCCCTCTGTGATGACAGCTGTTCTATCGGTAGTGACAACATTCGTTGGTCCCCAGCGCTGTTGCTGTCAGCTTGACCCAATGCAATACCATTTTAAGCCAGAAATTCAATCCGTTGAGCAGAGCTGTCACTCGAATTGCTGCTGTCACCTGTCCTGTAGTACTGTCACTGTGCGGTTTGTGCATGCTGCCAGAGACTATAAACTTCTAACAATTCTGCTCATTAGAGCACCCTGGACAGCTGTTTTAGTTCATTTCTGTTGTGATAAAACACCCTGACAAAAGCAGCATAATGATTCAGGCTTGGTGGCCCATTCTTTAATCCTGGTGCAGACAGAGGCAGGCAGATCTCTGTGAATTTGAGGCTAGCTTGCTTGTTCTACAGCCCAGAGCTACATAGTAAGATGAAGGAAGAGGGAGAAAGATTTATTTCAGCTTATATTTGCACATTAGTCCATTGCAAGTCAAAGCAAGATTAGGACTTAAAGGCAAGGAAAGGATGCGTCACATCCACAGTCTAAGCGCAGAAGGAGGTGAATACACATTTGCTTGTGCTCAGTTGAATTTCTTACACACTCCCCTTGTCTGGGGAGTGGTGTCACCCACAATGGACTGGGTCTTCTGACATTGGTTAACTCAAGACACCCCCTCACCACACACACACACACACACACACACACACACACACACACACACACACACACCCCACAGACATAGAGAGCAACCCAATAAAGACAATCCCTTAGTGAGACATTCTTCCCAGATAAGTCTAGGTTGTGTCAGGTTGACAAAGCTAAACATCACACCACTTGTCACCTGTCAGTTGTTTACCCTGTCATCACTCAGCTATTCTTAACCACAGTCAAACCAGCATTTAACGGCGACGCCTAGTACACAGTCGCCTTTTGAGTCACTCTCACTGTTATCCTCACAGGTCACCATCGCCTTCAGCATCAGATTTGTCACTTCTGTAGCCTCTAGACCTTCACCTACCGCTGTTGTGACTACCGAGCCCCACGCCCTGCATCCTCGGGTTCACTTAAAGCAGGAGCCCCACAATGTAGACTGTTGGGTTTAAAGAAAGACCTGTGACAGTGCTCAGCACATAGGTGCTCCACAAGTAGGTGCTAAATTAACGGATCATATAAAAGCGGTAGCCACTGTGCTTTATGTTAACGTGGTTGGCTCGCATCTCCAGCAACAGATGTTAAGTTTTAAGCTCCTCTGCTCAACCAGGTTCTGCCTCACATAAGGGGTAAAAGGAGAGATCACAAGAAAAGAGGCCATGTACACAAAATTTTCATGACTTGGTGACAGAAAATAGGGTTTTTTAAATTTTTATTTATTTATTTTTTATTTCTCCAGTCCTGGGGATCAAACCCAGGGCCTTGAAAATGGTACTCAAGGGCTCTACCACCAAGCTGCATCTCCTAATCCCAAGAATAGGATTTTAAAAAGCTTTTTTCTTATTTTAAAAGGAAGACATGGGATCAGGCAAAAAGTCTTAGCAGGTAAAGTCAGTGTCACCAAGCTGGATGACCCCATGTGCTGGTAGAAAATAACTGACAACCCCACAGATTATCCCCTGACCTCCACAATGCTGTGGCACATGCCTATCCATACACAAGTAATCTACATGTAATAAAAAGACTACATTGCTAGTGAGATGGGGCAGTGAATAAAAGCTCTTGTCACACAAGCTTAACCTGGGATCAATCACCAACATCCGTGGGGAAGGAGAGAACCAACTCTAGATATCCTCTCTCCACATATGTGCCCTGTGCTCACTCACATCATCATACATGAATAATGAAAATTAGGATAATAGCCAGGAGCGGTAGTGTACTCCTGTGATCCCAGCACTTGGGATGCAGAGGCAAGCAGATCTCTGTGAGTTTGAGGCCAGCCTTGTCTACAAAACAAGTTCCAGGACAGCCAGGGCTCTGTTACACAGAGAAATCCTGTCTGGAACACACACACACACCCAATTAGAATAACAGGAAATGCCTTCCCTAGTGCACATTCATACAAACACACACACACACACACACACACAGAGAGAGAGAGAGAGAGAGAGAGAGAGAGAGAGAGAGAGAGAAAGAAAGAGGAGAACACACACAGACACACACACACACACACAGAGATGGAGAGAGAGAGAGAGAGAAACAGAGAGAGAGAGAGAGAGAGAGAGAGAGAGAGAGAGAGAGAGAGAGAGAGAGAGAGAGAGAGAGAGAGCCTTAAGTGCAGTTTCCTCGCAACATTTACTTGAAGTTTTATGCTGAGTATCCCTAATCCAAGAATCTGAAATCCACTCAAGATGTTGCAGTGGTAACATAACATCATGAATAGAAAATTCCACACCAGATCTGTGGCAGATTGCAGTTAAAACGGGTGAAGAAAGGTCTAAAGAGCAAGGCTTAGTGGTTAAGAGCAATGGCTGTTGTAACATAAGTTCTAATAGGTCTTAAAAGCCCAGAGTCAGATATAGGAGGAAATGCTGAGAGAACAGAGAGAAGAAGGAGCAAGCCAACCCTACCTTTACCTCACTAGTTTCTCAGCAGAAAAGAGCAAGTCCCTGTTTCCTCCCGCCTATATTTCTTTCTCCAGCCAGCCATCTCACTTCCTGTCTGTCTGTATAGACCTCTATGGTTAACTAGTGGCAAGCTCCACCCTCTGATCTTCAGACACGCTTTATTTGTACAAACAAGATATCACCACAGGCTTTTCTTTCAGAGGACCTATGTTCAATTTCCAGCACCCATGGTGTGGCTTATATCCATCTGGAATTCCTGTGCCAGGGGATCTGATAGCATCTTCTAGCCCCTCAGGCAACAGATACCCACACAGTATACAAACATACATGCAGGTAAAACAACACCCCCACACATATATAATGTGTACTGACCATCTGATTTTATATAGCCTTCAGTCTATGTATGTAAGGAGTACATGAAGCACCCATGACTTCCTAATCCAGTCTCCGTGATTTCTCATATGTGGAGAATATTCCAAATACAAATTTTCCAAATCTGAAATCCAACATACTTCTAGTCCGGGGCAACTTGCATGAGACATTTTTTAGAATATCTTTTACTTATTCTTCAGCAATTTCAGACATGTAAACATCTTAACCATATGCACCCCCACTCCTCCCAGCCCCACCTCTTCCCTGGACATCCCCTCACACTTTCATATCTTTTTTTTTTTTTTAATTTTGTAACCCACTGAGTCCAATTAATGCTGGCTGCCTGATGGAATCCCGACTGATCTTATGCACGCAACCATGAGTGCATGGGCGCAATGGCCATGCCATGTTCCAAAGACAGCATTACAGTATTACACAGCATACATGCAGGCAGAACACACACACACACACACACACACACACACACACACACACACACACACACTCCAATCCTTTCGCTCTTACAATCTTTCCTCCTTTGGAGGAAAACATCTTTGGAGATGTTTCCTGAGCTTTGGAGGCAGGGTTGGTGCAGGTGTATCTGACGTCATGCTAATCATCCAACAGACACTCCCAGCACTTTAACCAGTCCTGCATCTCTGTAGTGACTGCTGCCCACTGCAGAAAGAGGCACGTCTGGCCAAGGCCAAGAGGAGCACTAAGCATGAGACAGTCTTCTGGAACTGACTTGCCTGTAGTTCAGGAAGAGGAGCACAGGAGGGCTGGGAGTAGGTTTCACAGTCGAGTGTGTACCCCGAGTGTGAACCTGTATTTCAAAACAGCAAAACTGTGACTGCGCACAGCGGCACATGTCTGCAGTCACAGCTACTGAGAGGTTGAGGCATTGGACCACTTGAGCCCAGCAGTTTGGGGCAGTATGGTAACGTAGGAGGACCCTGTCTCCAGGAGGAGGGTGGAGAGTGGAGGAAGCATAGCGTTACAGAGAGCACTGGCCCTAGCTTCTGGCTGGTTGCCCCATGGAAGAATAAGAAAACCGTGTCTGGACCTCCTAATTCGGTAGCCTCACTTTCCCGGAGAGTGGCAACAGCTTTTGTAAAAAAATAACAGGAGCTTCCCCATTGGTAGAAACTTAACCTTGATAGGTATGACACTTGGGGAGCTTTCAACTCCATCTACCTTAACAGAGCTGGTCCTTGGGCCACTGCCCTTTGTAAGATAACCAAGATGGTTCTAGTTAATCCATCCACTGTGAAGTCTCAGGAATGTGTGTCACTGCTAGAGCCCTTGATTATTATTCAAGTGACCCCGTTTGATCCCCATCACCAAAAAAGTGAACAAAATGAAAAGCTACCATTTCCACAGTGTTGAACGCATACCAAAGACACAGAAGAGGGAGTTCAGGGAGCCACCGGCATTTCACTGCTGATGAGAGCAGTTGTTTATCCCTTTATGCCTCCCTGCTGTATGCCATGCCATACACATGTCTAGAGTATCTCATTTAATTCCTATAAGCACTCAGTGACCTTGGTATCATGAGGCTGGAATGATAGCTCAGCAAGCAGTTAAGAACAGTTATGGCTCTTGAAGAGGACTTAGATTTGATTCCCAGTACTTATATCAGGCAATTCATAACCAAATACAACTCCAGCTCCAAGGAATACGATGCCTTCTTCTAGCCTCCGTGGGCACCTATACTCATGGGCGTGTACCCCTTCCCCCAACACACATAGGTGCATAATTAAATCTTTTTTAAAAGAAGAAACTGACTCAAATAAAGAAAATAATTTGCCCACAAACACACAGCTCTTCAAGGTATTAGGTGTTAGGCTGGGAGGGCTGATTCCAGATTCTGTACACCCTTCAACCTTGCATATTAACTTACGCTTCTATGTAATAAATATGTTCATTGTAAGGAATAGGAAGATTTCAGAAAAACACGGAGATAGTGGGAGGCCAGTGATTGTAAAACCCACTTAGCTACACCCTGCCATTAGAGCTGAGCATCTCTCCATCTCTGGGCATATTTACATTAGTGGGTGCCTGTGGAGATAATGACAATTGATGATAGCTTCTGTCCACTGATCACAATATATTGGGCATTATTCTAAGCTCTTCCCACGAACCAACATACTTCATTTATTCAGAGAGAGGTGGAGAGACATCATGTTATTTAAATGAGCTCATTGGACATATCCAGGATTCACAGCAGCCAACCACCTGCTGATGTCTTCCCCCAAATCTGGTTCCTTCCTTGGTGGTGTTGCTGACTTCCAATCAAATCCCAAGCCCAGAGTCCTGCTCTGCAAAAGCTGAGTCTTTAAATAGTATTTTCCATGCAGCTGCTGCCGGGTCAGCTGTCTCTGCTGCTCCCCAAGGCAGTGGTGTTATTTGTGGAATCAAAGTCTGCTGCAGGCTGCACGCATGCTTTGTGTTAGTTACTGCAGGTATCAGGGCTTCAAGTGCCCCTTCCTTCCTTTCTGAGCATTAGTTTCTCTGTCCTTTTCGGTCCCAGAGAAGCCCGGTCTTCAGATCTCGCCCAGTGGCCACCTCAGTCCCAGATGGTGCTGCTGTTGGAATTTGTCAAATACCTCAGAAAGGTCAGCTGCTGCTCATCTGTCCTAGAAGACAAAAGACAAAAGGGCGATCGTCTTGCTCCAGCTGCAATGCCCAGCCTGGAGCACTTCTCCAGCCATGTGCCTGCTCATATATTATAGATGAATTCGGTGTCTCGGTTGGGCCCAAGGCCAAAGGAGCTCTCACATTCATAATGCTTGAATCAGTGTCTGTGCTGGCACAGTGCACAAGCTCTTCAAGTTGGTCTCACCCAAAATCTGAGGGGTGTTTTTCGCCTTAAGCCTGTTTTTTCCCTTCAGCTCAGAGATGATGCCCCCATCTGCCATTCTCTTCAACATTTCTTTTTCTAGCGGTCAACCAGTCATCATCTCCTGTGGATTTTACTTCTGACTTGATGTTTAGTACCACAGGCACGCACACAAGTTTACAGACACACACGCACGCACGTGTGTACACATACACTCACGAAGAGAGATTGTTTAAGATCTCTATCATCTGACCTTCAGTGATATATCTGTCTGGGGAGAGGTCTCTGGGGATGGAGCAGGGCAGTTTGCACATGCTCTGAGCTCTACCTTTCAACCCTAAGTATAATCTTTTTGCTGGCGTAGGGCTTTGCCTTGGTGTTGATGGCTGGCGACTGATCAGGGTGTTAATGGCTGATGCTTAAAGCGACTGGCAATTTCTTAGAACAAGACAACAGTGACTCTCTTGGCTAGTTTGATGTCAGCTTGACACAGCTAAAGTTATCTGAGAGGAGGAAACATCAACTAAGAAAATGCCTCCATAAGACTGAGCTGCAGGCAAGCTTGTAGGGCATTTTCTTAGTTAGTGATTGGTGAGGGGGGAGCAAGTCCATTATGGGAAATGCTGCCCTGGTCTGGTGGTCCTGAGTTCTATAAGGCAGAAGCTGAGCAAGCCACGAGGAACAAGTTAGTAAGTAGCACCCCTCCATGCCTTCTGCATCAGCTTCTGCCTCCAGATTCCGGCCTTGCTTCAGTCCCTGCCTTCACTGCTTTTCATGATGAGCTGGTATGCTAAACTGTGAGTGAAAGAAGCTCTTCTTCCCAAACTGCTTTTGGTCATGGTGTTTCATTATGGCAATGGTAGCCCTAACTGAGACAGTGGCCTTCAGTGTATTGATTGACTTACAGTGCTAGGAATTGAAGCAGGATTTCTTGCATACAAATGCCCTACGACTGAATTACGTCACAGTCCTTAGTTGACAGTATCAACATACGCACCAAAACAGCAGTAATCTCCTGCATAACTAGGTGCATTGCCAATGGCAGTATTTTGAAAGGGATCTTTATTTTCCCCCTCAACAGTGGGTTTAAAATATTCAGTAATTCACATTGAAAACAGATGTGCACTCATCAAGGCTTGTTCTGTGCCTGGAACACAAGCAAAGGAGAGATTCCCTATAATTCTTTTTAAAATTATGTTTATAAACTTTATTATAAAAACCCTTGGAAATAAATAAAAATGTCACATACCAAAATTAACCAGACCCAAAGTTTATACAACTCAGTGAACATCTGTGCATTCAAAGCAGAAGATGTGGAACCACACCTTAAAATTTACACATCTGGACTCAAATATGTTTTGTGTTCTTATCCTCTCCTAAAACCAAAACAAAAGTTTATGAGTTAGAACTAGAAAAACAATTATCTCTATTTCCTCCTTCAAAACCCTGCTTGTTACCTGCAGTCAATCCTCCCTCATTCCCTATATATCCATCCTGTCTTATTCCCTCTCTTCATGTTACACGGCACCCACATGTGTGTTGGCTTACACATATGCATATACAATTGGCTAGATTCCACATATGAGAAACAGCATGTGGTTTATCTCTGAGGTTGTGTGATCTTGCTTAATATCTTACATTCAAGTCCATCCATTTTCCTGCCAAGTTTTTAACTTCATTTTCTTTAGAACTAAGAAGTGACCCATTTTATATATGTACAAAAATCTCATTATCCGTTCATCTGCTGATTGTTTCGATTCTTTCCACATCTTCTCCAACATTTATCATTAGATTTTTTTTTTTTGATGAAAGTCATGCTGACTAGAGTGAGGTGGTATTTCACAGTAGTACTTTTAACTTGGGGACTAGGAATGTTGAACACTTTTTTTTGAGATAGGTTTCTCTGTATAGCCCTGGCTGTCCTGGAACTCATTCTGTAGCCTAGGCTAGCCTCAAACTTTGAGATTTTCCTGCCTCTGCTTCTCTAGTGTTGAGATTGAAGACATGTGCCATCAACCATCCAGCACTGAATACTTTTAAAAATACCAATTAGCCATTTGCCTGCTTTCCTTCCTTCCTTCCTTCCTTCCTTCCTTCCTTCCTTCCTTCCTTCCTTCCTTCCTTCCTTCTTTCCTTCCTTCCTTCCATTCTTCCTTTCTGTTCAGTTCATTTGTCCATGTGTTGATTGGCAGTTTTATTCTCTGGGTATTTAATTTCTTCATTATTTGTAAATTCTTTACATTAGCCCTTATCTGAAGTGCAGCTGGTTAAGATTTTCTCCACTCTGGGCTGTCTGTTAAATCCGCTGATCATGTCCTTTTCTGTAGAGGAACTTTTTATACTCATGTATCTGTTGATACTGGGGTTACTTCCTGTGATGTTGGTGTTCTATTTAAAAAGTTATTTCCATAGTAATGCATTTATCTCAGCACCCAGGAGGCAGAGGCAGTGGATCTTTTTGAGTTCCAGGACAGCCTGGTTCTACAGAGCAAGTTCCAGGACAGCCAGGGCTACACAGAGGAACACTCTCTCAATAAACAAACAAACAAACAAATAAGTAAACAGTTTGTGCCTACTCCAATATCTTAAAGGGTACTACTCTATTGTGCTTTCTGCTGGAAGTTTCAGTGTTTCTAGTTTTTAAGTTAAGGTCTTTGATCTATTTTAAACTGATTTTTGTACAAGGTAAAAGAATCTGAATTTATTCTCCTGCAGGCAGACTCTGATTTGTCAGCACCATCTGTTGAACAGGCCATCTTTTCTCAAAGTTTGTTTCTGCCTTCTTTGTCATGAATTAGGTGGGAATTTGCCATTTTATTTCCAGGGCCTCTATTCTGTTCCATTGGTCTTCCTTTATCTCCTTCTCTCCCCCCCCCCCCCCCAACCTCAAGACAAGGCTTTTCTGTCCTGGCTGTCCTGGAACTCACTCTATAAACCAGGCTGGCCTTGAACTCAGAGATCTGCCTGCCTCTGCTTCCTGAGTGCTGAGATTGAAGGTATGTGCTGCCATCACCAGGCTCTTCCTTTTATTTTTAAGCCAGTCTGTCTTTATCGCTATAGCGCTGTAGAATAATTACACCCTAGCATTGTTCTTTCTCCTTAAGATTGCTTTGGCTATATGTGGTATTTTGTGGTTCCATTTGAATTCGTACATTAATTTTTCTAAACTTGTGAGGTAGAGCATGGGAGTTTTGCTAAGTATTGCATTAATTCTGTGTATTAGTTTTGGTTATAGATATTTAAATATTAATTCTACCAATTCTGAAACATGGAATACTTTTCCATCATCTAGTATCTTCTGTGATTTTCTTTTTCAATAACTTAAATTTCTATTTTAGAAATATTTCACTTCTTTGGCTAGATATATATTCTACTGTAAAGATGAAAAAATACAGCCTAACTCTCCAATGACCACAGGAAACTAGAAGTCTAACACACCCTAAATACCTTAAATTGTCCCTGGCAGTAAGTAGGCAAAAGGTCACATTCTTTGCTGTTTAAGACAGGATTGTTTAGGACAAGACCTGTGAGTACGTGAGCACAGGAAATGAGCTTTGTCACCCCACCCAGGATCCCACGCAAATGCAGACCTCCTGGGCTATAGAAAACTGGTCTATACAGCATCGGCTTGGATGGTTTAAATTGATTGGTCCGCACTGTGAGGGCTCTGGATGCTATGAGATGACTGGTTTAAGATGTGCGGGCTTTGTTGTAACCCTATAAAAGCTGTCTCAATTCTGTACTCAGGGTCCTCAGTCCTCTCCATCCCCTGCATGGCATATGACTGTGGGTCCCAGTGCATTTTGAATATAAAAGACCTCATGTTTTTACATCAAGACCGCTTCTCGTGAGTGATTTGGGGTGCCGCTCTGCCGGTCTTTCACTACAATTCTTTTTGTTTGTTTGTTTTGAGATAGGATGTCTCTACACTGTAAGTGTTACAGCTCTGAAGGGAAGGTAACCTGGATACCTATAACTGTGAAGCTAAGGTATCCTGACTGTCGGGATTTACCTATAGCTGTGTTCGGGTGGGCGATGGTTTCCGCTGAGGAATGTAGCAACCCTGTTCCTCTCTGAGAGAGCATTTACAGCTCAGTTCTGCTCCACTTTGATGAAAGTTTCCCAGCAGAGACGTCTGTTACTTCTGTTCTGGAGAGAGTTGTTACTTTCCTGCTTCACTCTGGGAAGGGGGACCCTCCCCGCCCCCCAGAAATGTAGCAGTTCGTGTCTGCTCTAGTGAAAGTTGTTACTCCTCTGCTCCCTCCACTAAGGAAGTTTGTCAGCAGAGATGTCCATTGCTGTCCTGTTCTGTTCCACTCTGGTTAAAGGTTTTCACCCAAAACTCATTCAAGAGATTTATTGGGAAGGAGGAATCCAGGGTAGTGGCTGTCTTTGCCAGGGTAGAAAAAGGCATCCCCCAACTGAACAGGTACAGGATTTATATAGGGCTTCTTAGGGGCGGAGTTTTTCCAGGGTGAACATTTTCAGGGTGGGAATTGGTCAGATTTCAGTCCCTGAGTTTGGACAAACTCAGAGATTGGCTGAATTTCACACTCAGGAACTGTTTGGGTTTGTGCTCAGGGATTGGTTGGTTTTTGCACTGAGATTGGCTGAATTTCACACTCAGGAGCTGTTTGGGTTTGTGCTCAGGGATTGGTTGGTTTTTGCACTGAGATTGGCTGAATTTCACACTCAGGAGCTGTTTGGGTTTGTGCTCAGAGATTGGTTGGTTTTTGCACTGAGTTGGTCAGGGGTAGAGCGTGTTTCTTTAGCTCTGGTTTCTGAGTCAAAGCGTGATTCTATCACTAGCCCTTTTTAACCTTTTGGCTGTGGTTTCAGGGCCAGGGGTATTTCTTTCACTGGCTCTGGTTTCAGAGCCAAGCTGTATTTCTTTGCCTGGCCTTCCCTACCCTACATACATAACCCTTGCTGCCCTGGAACTCACTATATAGACCAAGCCTGGCTTAGAACTCACAGAGCTCCACCTGTGTCTACACATTCTACAATTCTTTAAGATTCCAGTTTTCATAATGGTAAATGAGCCTTGGCTTCTATGGTGGTTAATATTGATCATCAAATTGACCAGATCTAGAATTGCCTAGGTGACAAACCTCTGAGTAATCTCTGGGTACTGGTACGGGCAGGTTTTTCCCGCCGCCACCGGTCTGGTCCCGCCGCCCCACTAACATGCCAGCCCCCAATAACATTCACAGACTCTGTATTTGATACAATCCTGTTGGCCACTTATTATCATTGTTTATCGGCTAGCTCTGTCTTAATGATTAACCCATTTCTATTATTCTAAGGATTTCCATGTGGCTCATCTTACTGGAGAGTGGTGGCCGGCATCTTGCTTCCTCTAGGCTCTACATGCTGACCCCTACTTCCTACTTCCTCTTTCCTCCTTGTCTCCTAGCTCCGCCTATGTTGCTTTCTCATTGGCCACAGTGCTTTATTCATTAACCAGTATGAGAAACATATTTACAGAATAACATCTCCCATCATCTCCTCTTTTCTGTCTAAAATAAAAAGAAGGGTTTTAACCTTAACATAGCAAAATATATCATACAACAGTTATCAATTAAGAATCACAGTTAACAATATTTAGTCCATTAACATTTTGTAAGACTTAAAGAAAAATATCATCTACCCTAACTTTGTGAGTCTAATATGTCCTATATGTAACTTATCTTTAATCCTAACTAAGGAAAACTATAACCATAACTATCTGTCTTCAACTCCTTCAAAGACCACAGAAGGATAATATATAAACTCTAGAATGACAGAGACAACTCATTGCCTGGTCAGTCATCTGAAGTTCTTCTGTAATGTTCCATCTTCAGACCATAGGCCATAGAGTGTTGTGTCTGGCAGACTCCTCAGCAAAGCAGCAACCTTTAAACTGTCTGCCTGTATTGGCAGTTTGTCACTCACTTTTCTCTGTGTCCTGCAGAATGTCTGCTTCTTCCATGAAGCAGGAATCCTGTAGCAATGTCCATCTTGTTCCAGCAGTCACTTTTCTGTGGGTCCTGCATGTCCAGTTTATACAGCATAAAGTCAAACAGTCCAGAAGAGCAGTACCTTGCTCAAATGGCTAGTCTTGCCATATTAGAAGCAAACTCCATAATACGCTTCTTCGATATCCATCTTCCTTTCTGATGCAGGTGGAGTTAGCAAGAGCAGTTGTGCCTCATTGTCAAGAAAAACCCTAAACCATTTTAAATGCCATATTCTGTAGGTCTTTGAAAGGTTTGAAGAATGCCTATTCATCTCAAATACATCTCTGTATACATCTAGAAATCCTAACTAACTTAACTCTAAGTTTTAACTATCATAGGTAACTCTGTATAATCTGTACTAGATTATACATTACATTTTTCAATGAGCTATATAAGCATAATACCTATACAAGAGGAGAAATATACATATCACAAAATTGACCTTAAATTTGTATCAATAAATGAAAATCCATTTCAAAACAAAGTATTCATATCTATACCATAATTCCTTTTTTACCTTTAAAAAGATTGGTTGTGGTCATTAACCATTTATAACCAAGCCCATTTAAATGAAAACAAACATTTATAAACAATATTTGGGAATTTGGGCGTTGTTCTTTCCAAACTACTTCCTGCTGGTAGCGAGCACTGTCATGGGGTCCTAAGAAGACGCAGATCTTGGCTGTAGTGGTTTTATTCATTAACCAGTATGAGAAACATATTTACAGAATAGCATCTCCCATCAGGGTACACTTGTGAAGGATTGCCTGGGTTAGGCTAACTAGGGTAAGAAGACCACCCCAAGTGTGGTTAGCACTATCCCCCAGATGCTGTCCTGGACTGCATAAAAATGAGGAAGCAAGCCCGTGCTTCATCCATTCTCTGCTTCTTGACTGTGGACACGGTCACAGCTACTTCCTGCTCCTATTGCCTTGAATTCCTGTTGTGATGGCCTGTACCGTTAACTGTGAGTTAAAATAATCGCTTTCTACCTCAAGGTGCTTTTGTGTGTATTTTTTACCATGGTAACAGGAAAATGAACAGCTCCAATTTGAACCACTTGCATTGCCCCCTCATATGTCCACCTGTGACATGACACTAGCCTTGATTTCTCTATATGTGAGGCAGTCCTTGATGACTTCTTCCAGTGGAAGTCATCCCTCCTCATCAGGACTCCTTTATGTCACGTGACTGCTTTCATCGGTGATCAGAGCTATTGCTTCTGGAACCCTTTTACCTGTGAAATCATGTCTTCATTTTTAAATATATTTTTATTAATTATTTTTTACATTCCAATCCCAGTTCCCCCTCCCTCCTCTCCTTCCGCTGTTCCCTCCTTTCCCTTTGCCTCCCATCTGCTCCTGGGAGAGGGTAAGGCCTCCCCTAGGAAGTTTACTAAGTCTGTCCCATCACCTCATTGAGGCAGGACCAAGGCACCTCCCTACCCCTCACATTCCTGGGTCTAGGCTGAGCAAGGTATTTCTCCATGGGCTCCACTAAGTCAGTTTGTGCATTAGAGTTAGATCTTGGACTCACTGCCAGTGGCCTCATATATTGTCCCACTCGCACCATTGTCACCGATGTTAAGGGAATCTAGTTTGGTTTTTTGCAGGTTTTCCATTTGTCAGAATGGAGTCAGTGATCTCACAATAGCTCAGGTAGGCTGATTCAGTGGGTTTCCCCCACCTCACTCTTATGTGAAGATGGATTCTTTCCTTAAGCCATTCGTACCAACCTCTGGGAGCTCTGACCTTTCCTTTCCCAGCTTCGCCCAGCTAGCACAGAACCTACAAGTTAGGGCATGGCTCTGGATTGGACTTTTGTTTACAGGAATGTTGTGGCTGGTTTGATCTGTCCAGACCATTCAACATTCCTCTGTATCAACAGTTGGTTTTTCCGTCTCTGTTGTTGTTCCTTGCTCACTGAAGGACTTGTTTTATTTATAATTTCCTTCATACAAGTTGAGATCCTCAGGCAAGAAGCCTACATTTGGCCTGTTACAGTTCCCAGCTTTCTTGGACTTGAACACTCAGAGGCCGTGTAGAGTTATCACTTACTCTAATGTCAGTGTTGTCTTAGTGAATAGGGAGAGAGGAGAGAGAGGTGTGACAAGTGTACTTGGATACGGAGGTCAGATGACACACATTGGTTCAGCACATTATCTCTTCTGGGCACGGCCCATAGCAGCACCAAACAATTAAAATAGCAGCATTAAACTGTCAGTCATCAAAGGTCACCATAACAGATACAATAATAATGAAAAGGCTTGAACTATTTGAGAATTGCCAAAACATGACTCTGGGACTAAAAATGTGCACAAGCTGTTAGAAAAGTGGAGCTGTCAGGCTCATTCAATGCAGGGCTGCCTCATGCCTTTGATTTACAAAACAAGAGGCACTCCAGGCTCAGGCTCAGAACAGCGTAAAAAAGACCGGTCATGCCTTGGAGACATGTGCTCATCCTGCTCATCTGTGCTACTTCACAACAACAAGGAAATAAAAGCAGCCTAGTCCACCAGCTGACGGATGGGTAATGAAAATATAGTACACACACACACACACACACACACACACACACCCTGGGAGGGGTAGGATTTCATTCCCGGGGGGAGGGGGGGAATTTCATTCAGCAATGAAGAGAACCTGAACTTAAGAAAATGCAGGAAAAGAGATGGAAAAGGGACCTATATTATAGGTCTCCAGCCTCAGCGAGACAAACCCCATGTTCTCTCTTTTGTGCAGATACTAGCTTTGAACTGTAATATGTGCGAATTTATATGGGAGTGAGTAGGAGAAAGTCAAGAAACTATGAAAAGGCCTCAGATAGGGTGTAGTGGCATCTTGCCTTGCCAGTGAACTCCACACCCTTTGGGCATGGTTTCAGGTGCAGACCCTTTTAAGGTAGAGGTGCTTTGGGCTGGAGCTCTCTTGGGTTGCAGAGAGCATCGGATGAGTAGAGACTGCATCTTCTGGAGCAGGATGACCTCAGAAGTTATTTTCTCTTCTCTGTGAAAGTTCTTTCTTAACAAAACACCTATTTATCATTTATCTTGGGCCTGTTGAACTCATTTAGACCTGGTTTTAAGTTTGTTTATTTCTATGTGTATGAGTGTTTGCCTGCATGTATGTATGTGCATCATGTATGTGCCTGGTGCCCTTGGAGGCTAAAGAGGACATTAGATCCTCTGGAACTGGAATTACAAACAGATGTGATAGGCCATGTGGGTGCTGAAAACAGAATTCAGGTCCTCTGCAAGAGCTCTTAACCACTGAGCCATCTCTTCAGACCCTTCCAGCATAGTTTTTAATATTATTTTGGGCTTTCTTTAAGTAGGTATGTGGATACATAGCAATTTTACATTTTTATGTGGTCTACTGTAGTATTTCACTAAATATGAGTAATAATTATATCAGGATAGTTAGCATATCTATCTCCTGTATATGAAGTGACAATGTATCATTTCCTTCTTTGGGGGACATTCAGCATCCTCTCTATGAGCTGTGATACTCGGTTACTAACCTTGGTTATTCCACATGTCAAGTCCTCTTATCCAAGCTTATCATGTTATTTTAAGTTTGAATCAAGTAAATATATATTACTTGGTTCATTAAAAACAAATGAGAAATATTTATCAAATAAATAAAAGTAAAAAGAAAGCTAGGACAACAATGCATCCAAATGAGCCCAAAGAACCACACAAAAAATGGTTTAAAAAAGTCTTTTCTCTGAGGAGTCAGGGTGCTGTCATACACATGTTAGCCTGATGGTTCAATTTAGTGATACCTTAAATTCCTGGTGGGCTTCCAGAGCAAGGTAGGTGAACTCACAGTGGTAACTGCAGATGGGAACACATCCTCTCAGAAACTGCAGGGAGCAAAAGCAAAGGCATGGAGCATTTGAACACACTTAATAAACTAGTAGATAAAAACCCCACCCCAAGTCCAGAGTACTGACCATCCACAATCACACAGAGACCAAAGATTGACTATCCCCAATCACACAGAGCCCAGAATATTGGCTATCCCTGATCACAGAGCCTAGGGCACAGACTATCCCCAATCACACAAGATTCACAGAAGCAAATCACCTACTGATCTCCAGAAGAATGAATGAATTCCTAGGAGTTGAAGATTTCTAGTCAATTTGCTAAGTGATGAAGGAATCAGTAATTAAAAGCTGCACGGGTCTGGAAACTCTGAATTAGGCCTCTATTCCCTGGGGCAAGTGTCAGGGGGAAATTAATATCTAAGACAGAGATGCACAGAAACCAGTGAAATGTAGCCAGGGCATTTCTTACAGGGAACATTATACCTTTGAATGCATTTCTTAGAAGCCAGGTAGGTAAAGACAGGAGGGTTACAGAGGGTTCTAGGCCAGCCTGTGCTACATGGTCAGACTTTGTTTCAAAAAAGCTTAAAGAGAGAGAGAGAGAGAGAGAGAGAGAGAGAGAGAGAGAGAGAGAGAGAGAGAGAGAGAGAGAGAGAGAGAGAGAGAGAGAAGAGAGAGAGAGAGAGAGAGAGAGAGAGAGAGAGAGAGAGAGAGGGCAGAAATGTCACATAAATGACCAGAAGCAGCTTGTGGAGGTGAGGTAGCTTGAAAGAAAATGGCCCACAAAGGGAGTGGCACTAGTGAGAGGTGTGGCCTTGTTGGAGTAGGTATGGTCTTGTTGGAGGAAGTGTGTCTGTCACTGTGGAGTCTGCTTTGAGGTCTCATATATGCTCAAACCATGCCCATTGACGCAGACCACTTCCTGTTGCCTGTGAATCAGGATATAAGAACTCACAGCTACCTCTCCGCACCATGTCTGTCTGCACGCTGCCATGGCCCATCATGGTGATAATGAACTGAACCTCTGAACTGTAAGCCACGATCAAAGGTTTTCCTTTATGAGAATTGCTGTGATCACGGTGTCTCTTCACAGTGATAGAAACCCTAACTCAGAAATGAAGAACCTGTTACAGACTTCTGACTCCAGAGACCTGGATGAGGTTGCAGGGACAGCAGTGGGGTCTTTCTTTCTTTCCTTTTTCCTTTCTTTCTTTCTTTCTTTCTTTCTTCCTCCCTTCCTTTCTTTTTTCTTCTTTTTTTCCTTTATTTCTTCTTTTAATTTAAATTTGAAACAAAGTTGTTTTACATGTCAATCCCAGTTCCCTCACCCTCCCATCCTCCCCTATCACCCCCACCAAACCCTAGCCCATCCCCTTTCTACTCCCCAGGGAGGGTGAGGCCTTTCATGGGGAGCCTTCAAAGTCTGTCATATTATTTGGAGCAGGGCCTAGGCCCTCTTCCATGTGTCTAGGCTGAGAAAGTATCCCTCTATGTGGAATAGGCTCCCAAAGTCCATTCGTATATTAGGAATAAATACTGATCCATTACTAGAGGCCCCATAGACTGCCCAGTCCTCCTAACACCCACATTCAGGGTTTCTGGGTCAGTCCTATGCTGGTTTCCCAGCTATCAGACTGGGGTGCATGAACTCCCCCTTGTTCAGGTCAGCTGATTCTATGGGTTTCTCCAGCCTGGTCTTGACCCCTTTGCTCATCACTCCTCCCTCTCTATAACTGGATTCCAGGAGCTTGGCTAGTGTTCAGCCGTGGGTGTCTGCTTCTGCTTCCATCAGCTACTGGATGAAGGCTCTGGGATGGCATATAAGGTAGTCATCAATCTCATTACCATGGAAGGGCATTAAAGGTAGCCTCTCCACTATTGCTTAGATTGTTAGTTGGGTTATCCTTGTAGATCTCTGGGCATTTCCCTAGTGCCAGATTTCTCCTTAAATCTGTAATGGTTCCCTCTATTATGGTATTTCTTTTCTTACTCTCTTCTATTCTTCCCCTTACTCAATCTTCCTGCTCCTTTGTGCCCTCCTCTCCCCTCCTCCCCTTCTCTTTCTCCTAACTCCCTCTCTCCTCCCTCCATGCCCCAAATTTGCTTGGGAGATATTGTCCCTTTCCCCTTCTGTTAGGGTCCTCCTTGTTTCCTAGCTTTACAGTTTATGCTGGAGAGGATGTGGAGAAAGGGGCACACTCCTCCACTGCTGGTGGGAATACAAAATCATACCGCCACTTTGGAATTCAGTATGGCAGTTCCTCAGGAAAATAGGAATTAGTCTACCTCAAGATCTAGTAATTCTACCCTTAGGCATATACCCAAAAGATGTACATTCATACAACAAGGACATCTATTCAGCTATGTTCATAGCAGCATTATTTGTAATAGCCAGAACCTGGAAGCAACCTAGATGCCCCTCAATTGAAGAATGGATGGAGAAAATGTGGTACATTTACACAATGGAATACTACTCAGTGGAAAAACACAACAGAAACCTGAAGTTTGAAGGGAAATGGATGAAACTAAAAGAAACCATTCTGAGTGAGGTAACCCAGTCACAAAACACAAACACAGTATGTCCTCACTCATATATGGATTTTAGACATAGAACAAAGGATTACCAGCCTACAATTCACACCTCAGGTTGTTTCTCAGTGTGGTTGTCTGGAGAGCCCTCTTGCTGTCAGATGGACAGCTGAAAGGATTAGAAACTCATCTTCAGTTTTTCTCTGCAAGGCTTTCTGGAACCATCAAGAGGGAGGATGTCTGTGACATTGCACACAGATGTGGTAAATATCAAAATAGAAGTCTTCTGTAAGAGGACACCCAAAACGTGAGAATTTCTTGACTCTTTGTGCCAGTAATTACTATAATGGCTATGTATTTCATAGGAGCATCAAGGGTTTCATGGTTCAAATGGGAGATCCAACAGTTACTGCAAGGGGAGGCAGCAGTACCTGGGGCAAGAAGTTTGAGGAGGAAGATAGAGAATATCTGAAGCACAATGTTAGAGGTGTTGTATCTGTGGCTAATAATAATAATAATAATAATAATAATAATAATAATGATAGACCAAATTCCAGTGGATCTCAGGTCTTCCTCACCTATGGCAAGCAGCCACATCTGGACATGAAACACACAGTATTTGGAAAGGTAATAGATGCTCTGAGGACTTTGTATGAACTGGAGAAGTTACCAGTAAATGAGAAGACACACAGACCTCTTAATGATGTACACATTAAGGACATAACTATCCATGCCAACCCATTTTCTCTGTAGCTATAATAGGCCTGGACAGATCCTTGGCAGACTCTTCATGGGAACACACCCACTGTGGTTTGTCCAGTTCTGATTATGTCAGAGACTGTGGTCCTTCTCGTGTTTACAGTGATGGCGTCCATCTGGGAGAGCTGAGGCGTTCACCCCCAGCCTGGGCGTATTCCGTACCCCTGCTGTTGTTCAGTATGTTTAATTTAAGCACACACAGAAAGAGAACCTGCTACAATCTTGCAGGTTGTTCCAGTCCATCCCGGGAGAAGTCAGGACAGACACTCAAGGCGGAGCCTGGAAGCAGGAACTGATGCAGAGACCCTGAAGGAGTGCCACTTACTGACTAGCTTCCAGGCTCATATTCAGTTCAGCTACATTTAATACACCTCCCATGGGCAGCACAATCCTCAGTGCTCTGGCCCCCACATCAACATTCAATGAAGACAATGCTCCCAGCTAACTCTAGTTTCTGTCGAGTTGGCCAAAACTAAGCATCACAGCAGATAAGGGTGCTCACTAGGCAAGCCTAATGCCATGACTTCAATCTCTGGCACCCACGGTGGAAGGGAGAGCCAACTCCAGGTAGTCATTCTCTGACCTCCACATTCAATCTGGGGTGTGCCCCTGTCCATTTTAAACAAAGAAAGGAAGAGAGGCAATTCCTGACAAAGGGATTTAACCCGCACACCGGCTCTCCTCTTAGACACAAGATGGCTATAGTAGTTCCAGAGTTCACATCATCACAGCTGTGGTCACTACCAGAAAAGGGAATCTTTTTTTTTCTTTTATTCTGCTTTCCTATTTTTGTCATGGAATCAAAAAATAGATAAGAGAAAAATTAAAAGAAAAACCTCTTTCCTCAAAATCTGTCCCCTGGGCCCTTTCCTCACATGTCTTCTGCTTCCTTGGGTCTGACATTCACATCTAACCCTGTCACTGGCTAGAAAAGGGGCCACCATTTCCACTGAAGCCGAAGCTGTGATCCTCTGCAGGACTGGGTGGACCAAAGTCTCCCCTAAAACATGTGACTGAGTAAAGAAAGATGGAGGGTATCGGGATAACTTCAGGAGAGGCAATGTTAGGAACAAAGTGTGCCAACGTTTTGTGAAAATCTAAAATAATGGATACATTCTTTGGGGAAAAATGTTGAAATGCCAAAGTAAGTACAAGGCAAATAAAATGAAATAAAACATTCTTTGCTTCATCCATTCATTCAATAATCATTGAGTGCCGATTAAATTCTAGCCACTATTTCAATTCAAACACCGTCAGTAACCATCCCCAGGCTTAATCAAACTGTCATCAGGTCAGGGAGAATTTTGCAGGCAAATTCTACCAAACTTCTCCTGAACAACTCATTTCTAATTCTCCAAAGATGCTTACAGAGAATAAAGGACACAGTCTCCCAATTAATTGTTAAATCTAGTTAAACCAAATTACAACTAAATAGGTACAGTATGAGAAAACTGTTATAAATCAGCCTGTAGCTACAAATGGGAAATTCACAATTAAAAATCACAGTAGAGTTTATTTAGAATCAGGTGAATATACCAAGAATCATTAGAGAAAAATTATAATAGATACAGGAAAAACATCTCAAGTTGTGGTTAAAGTAGCTTTCTTGCCCTGATAATTTTCTCTATCAAAAGCCTGTGGGGCTGGAGAGATGGCTTAGCAGTTAAAAGAACTGGCTGCTCTTCTAGAGATCTTGAGTTCAATTCCCAGAAACCACATGGTGACCCACAACCATCTCTAGTGGGATTTTATGCTCTCTTCTGGCATAAATTGATAGAACACTTATATATATATATATATATATATATATATATATATATAATACATAAATAGATTTTTTAAAAAAGCCAACAGTAGAGCTGGGCATATATGCTTTTAAGTCCAACACTCAGAAGGCAGAGGCAGGTGGATCTCTGTGAATTGAGGCCAGCCTGGTTTTTATAGTGAATTTCAGGTCCGTCAGGGCTACATAGGGAGACCCTGTTTCAAAAGCACCCCTTCCCCCCCAAATCCTTTAGAATTCACTGCAGCTAGATGATGTGGTCCACATCTATAATCCCAGCATTTTAAAGATGAGGCAGAAGGATCAGGAGTCCATGAGCATCTTCGGCTACCTAACCCCCATTCCTCACTGTTGGAATGCAATGTTTACTTTGTGCTTTTGTACGTTAGGGAAGTTTTAAGTTTTTACAGGCACTCATAGCTCAGAGTTTGCCTTAGATCTCTGCAGAATCTGTGAGCTTTTTGAATGGTGCTGGCACTCTTGGGACCATGAAAATGTTTTAAAATCAGGCAGAATGCATTTTGCATTGTGCAATGGCTATGCACTTGGTGTGGAGTGTTACGATGTGAGTGTGAAAGCCCTTCCTCCTTCCATGTGTAAGAAGACAAGCTCCTGGTACCGTTTGGGAGGCTGTGGGACATTTAGGAGGTAGGGTCTGAGTGATGGGGGTGTGTGTCACTGTAGATGGGCCTCTAAGGGTCACATACTGGCTGTGCTGGATAGTTTTATTTCAACATGACACAGTCATATGAGAGGAGGGAACCTCAATTGAGAAAATGCCTTTATAATATCAAGCTTCAGGCAAGACTTTGGGGCATTTTCTTAACTAATGATTGATGCTGGGGCATAGTCCATTGTGGGTAGGACCAGTCCTGAGCTGGTGGTCCTGGGTTCTGTAAGAAATCAGCCTGCATAGAGAGTGAGCCAGTAAGTAGCATTCTTCCATAGTCTCTGCATCAACCTGGAGGCCGGTTCCTGCCCCACTTGTGTTCCTTTTTTAACCTTCCTTTGATGATGATGAACAGTGGTATAAAGACTAAGCCAAATAAACCCTTCCCTCTTCAAGCTGCTTTCGGTCATGGTGTTTCATCACAGCAGTAGTAACCCTAACTGGTCTTATTGCGTCCCACTCTCAGCTTCCTGATCCACACCATCTCCCCATGCTCCTGCTGCTGCATAAGAGACAGATATTGGGGCTAACGCTGAAGATTGGAGAAGCAAAGCAGCCAGCCACTTGGGAGTTCTTACCTCTACCAATGCTCAGACCAAAAGGGTGATCTGTCCTCAGACTGCATCTCCAGACTGCATCTTCTTCACCAACCTCAGACTGCCCTGAGCTCCTGTCTCCTGCCTTATCTTCCTTTCTAGTGCTGGGATTAGAGGTGTGGGATCCCAAGTGTTAAGATCACCTTCGTGTGAA
Organism: Cricetiscus sungorus; assembly: GCA_030556225.1. NCBI lineage: Eukaryota > Metazoa > Chordata > Mammalia > Rodentia > Cricetidae > Cricetiscus > Cricetiscus sungorus. The sequence goes on from JANBXA010000734.1 coordinate 131,099,676, forward strand.
CTATTTCTCTTTTAGACTGGATCAATTTCGTGTGGCTCAGGGTGACTGCAAATTAAGTGATCTGTCTGCCTCTGTCTCTTGAATTCTGGGATTAAGGGTGTGAGCCACCACTGCCTGACTTCTGTGGCTGACTGGTGTGGCTAGCTTTGCACTCTGATCTTCAGGCAAGCTTTATTTGTTAGATCATAAACAAAATATCACTACACTTTATATCACAGATCACAGCTGTGTTCCAACCTTAGGGAAATGTCTGAGCTAAACTCCCAGAAATGAGTCACAGCACGCTTGGATGTAGCTTCAATGTTCTTCAGTAGGGAATTATTCAATAAAACATAATGTGCATGACTGAAGAACTCAGTGTCACTGTCAAAAGGACTAAGTACACATTAGTCAACATCAGTGTACCTAAAAAAAAGGGAATGACAGATATGTGGCAGTTATATTCACTAAACACAGGCTAGACAATCAAGAAAGTTGTTTAGCTAAGTAGTTATGTGTGCTCAAAATGTAAATGCGTCTGTAAGCAGGGACAAAATGACAGAAAGCCTGAGAATCATACTTATGGGATAAGAGGGATGGGGTAGGAAATAAAAGACAGACGGTAAAAGATGAGATTGAAGAATAAAATACTAAATCAAATGATAAGCCTGGGACCAGACTGAATCCCCAGAAGAGCAGATATGAGCTCCATTCATCTTTGTTTTTGAAATCTTTTTGAGCTAGGATCTCAGGTAGTTCAGGCAACATGCAGAGCCCAAACTCACTGCAGAGCAGAGGATGACCTCTAACTTCTTATCCTTTCCTCCGACCTCCCCAGCACTGGAATTGCAGGCACACACTACCAGGTCCAGTGCTGAAGATGGAACCAGGGCCCCATGAATGCCAGCACGCTGCTAGCTGAGTCCTTTCCTCATACCCTCAGTTCATTTTCAAGTCAGCAAGCACGAGTGTTGCAGACACCTGGATGCTCAATAATAGTTCTGAGAGAGTCTTGCCACAGAGTCCAGACTGACCTGGGACTCATAATCCTCCTGCCTCATCATCACGGGTGCTGGTATTACAGGCATTCACTACTGTGCCCAGCTAATGTTTCCTGAACAAGCAGATGATTTCCCCCAAAAGAACATCTCTGTGGGTTGTGCTTCCACTTGGGATCTTGCAATGATTTATCAGAATATTTTCCTCTACTGGGCTCCACACCATTTGCCTCCAACTGTTTAATCTCATCAAGCAGAGCGCTCACAACTTCCAGTTATTTCATGCGAGGCCATTATCATGGCTGTCTTCGGTGCTGTTTTGTTTTTCATTTGGAGTTGTGTTTCTAAAGCATCGCTCTCCCCGGCAGGTTTTGAGCCATCTGCCATAAAGGAGGCACTTAAGATTTCAATAGCAGCGAAAACAGATTAAGCAAAGGTTTGCCTTTCATGTGGAGTGTATTTCTGTTCCGCTTTCAGGTCTGCACCTCAAAGAGCCTTTATTTTGTTTCAGTCGATTGAAATTGAGGCCTGGGTACCGGATGAAATGCCTTCGTGCTTCTTTCAACTATTACGCGTGTGGAGGAAATCTCCTGCCTCAGATATCCACATGGCTTCCTTTATGTCTCTGCTCAAATGTCATCATTTTTTTTTTTTTTATTTTTGGGTGTCAGGGCTTGAGCCCAGGGCCTCGCACATGCCAGACAAGTGTCCCACCACTGAGCTACACCCCCAGCCCCAATGGCTCTTTTCTTTTTTCTTTTTTAAAGCTAGGATCTCACTTAGTCTCCCAGGCAGGCCTGGGACTCTGACTCTCTGACCTCAGCATCTCAAGTCCTAGGATTATGGGTGGGTGCCACCACTCCAGGCTTAAATACCATCTTCTTAAACATCTATAATAGCATCTTTGTGGCCACACCACCCATTTAACTTGTCTTGTTATCTTCTCCTTTTCCTCTGTGTGTGTGTGTGTGTGTGTGTGTGTGTGTGTGTGTGTGTGTGTGTGTGTCTTTCTCAATTTCTCTCCACTATGTATTTTTTGAAGCAAGGTCTCTTGATGAACCTGAAACTTGGCTAGACTGGCTGGCCAGTGAGTGCCAGGGTTCCCCCTGCCCCCTGCTCCCAGCACCAGGATGGCAGGCACGCTCCACACGTGTAGTTTTACATGGGCACCGGGGGTCTGAACTCAGGTCTCCATGCTCCTACAGCAAGTGTTCCTCCAACTGAGCCATCTTGCCCTGCTGGCTTTGCTTTTCTTTCCAGCACCTCTGTGTCACACCTTGTGATTATATCTGATTATGATCCACCTCCCCATGTGGGAGTCAGCCCCTTGAGAGCAGGGACCTTGTCTCCTCTGCTCACCATGTTCTCCACACATCAGGACACACTCTCAACCCATGTCTGCTTAAGATAGGAATGCACCACTCTGTAAAGGGGTGTACACTCACCTCTCCATCATACACAGCTTTGGGTCCGGCTCACTTCCTGTAATCAGCCCAACTCTGCCGGTCCTCTTCCCACCGACTGCACATTGATTCCGCTGATATTTATTGAGCCCCTGTTGTATGCCAGCTGTTGTGCGATTCTGTGGCCAGTGAGAGAGAGCAGGCTTCAGGAGCTTTCCTTTCATTTCAGTGGTGTCTGTGACCTCGCGTTTCTGAAGCTGGCCCAGTTATTAGCAGTTCGGGGCTGGCGAGATGGCTCAGCAGGTAAAAGTGCTTGCTGGATAAGCTCGCTGGCCTGGATTTGATCCCTGGGTCCCATGGTGGAAGAAGAAAGCTGACTCCAAAAATTTGTTTTCTGACCTCCACGCATGCACCTCCACACATATGCAACACACACACACACACACACACACACACACACACACACACACACAATGTATAGAGTTGACTTGTTACACACCTATAATCCAAGCAGTTAGGAGACAGAGTTAGGAGCATCAGAATTTGGCCAAAGATACACAAGACCCTGTCAAAAACAAAACAAAAACCTTACCCACCATTGAGTGGATGCTGAACACAGGCATCCTGGGAGACACCCAGGCTTGAACCATGTATAATGGCTTCAGAAACCTGCCAGGATCCTGCATGGCCCCTACCTGCTCCTCACCAGCCTCCTAGATTGTGTTAGTCACTGTTTCTTCCCAGGGGTTGGGGTGGGCTTCTCTCCAGAGTACACAGACACAGTTTAAGAGTTGGTCTGAACCTAAGACTCCTTTTCCATGACAGACTTAGTACTCACTGCCCATTTGCTAGAAAGGATTCATAACTGTCTTACAGTGTAGCTCAGGCTGCCTTAAACTTATGTCGATCCTCCTGCCTTAGCCTCCTGAGCGCTGGGATTGCAGGTATAAACCACTGTGCCTAGCAGTGTAGGGGTTTCTACATCATTTTAAAGACAAGGAAATTGGCAACAGATGAGTTTAGAAACTTCTTCAAGGTGGGTGGTCAATCCAGGCACTGGACTCAGCCTTGCCCGTCAACCCTCCCCTCTCCTCCAAGGCATTGGACTCAGCCTTGCCCATCAGCCTTCCCCTCTCCTCCATTGACCACTTTGCCTCTAAGACACCTGCAGATTCTCTCTATTAACTGGGGTAAATGTCCACCTCTGGTTATTATGGAAATTAAATAGCTACCATAGCATTCAGCAAGGGTTCAATGCACAGCCTGAAGACCTTAGTTCTGTCTCTTCCACTCTGGGGACCACATCTCCCTTTCCATAGCCATTCTCTACGGAGGGAGGCGTCCAGGACAAAGCTGCAAGAGTTTAAAGCTGTCCCCTCACATCTGTGGCCAGGAAGCAGAAAGCTACAATGCCTGCTGCTGCTCAAAATGCTTTCCTTGATTTTACAGTCAGGGACTGGAGCCATCTACCATGGGACAGATCTTCTCACCTAACTTATGCAATCAAAATACCCCTAAACACACAGGCCTAACCAGAGGCCTCCTTCCTAGGTGATTATTGGAGTCCATCAGGTTGACAGTCAACACCAACCAACACAGGAGCGCCACAGGCCTGCTGGCAGCTTGGAACTCTCAGAGACTGGTAACTGAGTGCGGAGTCAGCCTTGAGAGGTCATGGACAGAGAAGGGGCTAAGGAAAGGTGGACATCAAGAAGGGCAGCTGAGTGGCTGAGGTGCCACTTATAGTATGTGGCTGTCACCTGCCTGCTGTCAACTAAAACCTTAAGCTCATGAGGATGCTGCTAGGACTTCCCAGTGACTCTCAAACACATTGGCCAAAGACCCAGCCGCTTTCAAATCCATCTCCATCTTTTCTTGAGGAGCAGAGACTCCCTGTCAAAGCGGGGATATGCCTGCTGAGCAAGGGCTGCTGGGAGCTGCTGACATCAATGGTTGAGTAATGCAGGCTTCCTGGCTTCCGAGCGATTCAGGCTCCCAGAGGGCCCCGAGAAGAAATATCATCCAATAACCAGCAAACATTTCTGGCCTCCCAGAGACACAGTGTAACTAATGACCTTGGTGCTAATGACCTTTTGAGGAGCATCCAAGTGGGCACAAAGGCAGCTGCAGAGACCTCTCCACACGAGGAGCCTCAACCCCAGAGGCTTCAAAGGGCACAGTGCCTGGCTCCTCTCTCTGGCAGCAATTATAATTCTACTGTATTAAGCCAGCCAAGATTAAACAGGCGGGGCCAGACTGAATGTCTGCCTTCACTGGGCATCTGGCTTTGCTTCTGGTGAATCTCGGGACACAGTGTGATACCAGGCTTCCCTTCCAGGGGTGGCTCCCCAATGCAGAATGAATTCCTATCCACAGCAGCTCAAAGCACAAGTCTCCACCAGACTCTGAGAGCCACTGTTTAAATGGCACTGACTTGAGTCTTGTTTGGAAGCATGAGTAAACAGTGGTCAATCACATGTCAACTTATCTGGCCCAGTTGTCACTTATCCATGGGGTAGCCATTATACTAGAGGGGGCTAGCTACCTCACACAGGTCAATTGCTTCTTGGAGAACATTTGATTTACCCAGCTTAAACCTGAGCTTGTTTTGGGCCCTGGTAAGAATGCTGTTCTTTCTTGCCTGGCCTCTGGGCTTCAGCACATTCTGTTCCTTCAGCCTAAAAGGCTCCATCACCCCCTCTCCATCACCCCTCCTCCATCACCCCCCTCTTCCATCACCCCTCCTCCATCACCCCTCCTCCATCACCCCTCCTCCATCACCTCCTCCATCACCCCTCCTCCATTACCTCCTCTATCACCCCCTCCTCCATCACCCCTCCTCCATCACCCCTCCTCCATCACCCCTCCTCCATCACCCCTCCTCCATCACCCCCTCCTCCATCACCCCTCCTCCATCACCCCTCCTCCATCACCCCTCCTCCATCACCCCTCCTCCATCACCCCTCCTCCATCACCCCTCCTCCATCACCCCCCTCTTGCATCACCCCTCCTCCATCACCCCCTCCTCCATCACCCCTCCTCCATCACCTCCTCCATCACCCCTCCTCCATCACCTCCTCCATCACCCCCCTCCTCCATCACTTCATTCTCCATCACCCCCCTCCTCCATCACCCCTCCTCCATTACCTCCTCCCCCTTCTCCCCCTTCTTTCTCCTCTTTCTTCTTTTTTTCCTCATCCTTATTTTCTTCCTCCTTTTTCTTCTCCTCCTCACTCTCCCTTTTTTCTCCTTGAGTTACCAGGAGTTGAACCCAGGGATTTCCTTTACACAGATCAAGCCAGCACTTTCCCACTTAGCAACATCCACAACCCAGTACCCATTCCAAACTTGTAAAGTTTAATTTGAGACAGGGACTTGCTGAGTTGCCCAAACCGACCTTGAATTTGCAATCCTCCCACCTCAGCCTCCCAAGAGCTGAGATTACAGCCATTCACTGCCACACCTGCCTCCTGGTTCTTCTTGCCCTGCAGCCGTCTGCCTGGAAGGTGCAGGTCTATGGTCACACCCTCCAGTGGTGCCTACCTGGCATTCTTACTAGTCCAAGACCTCCACTCCCAGTGCTGACACCCCATACTTGCTTCTCTCTCCCCAGACCTGTGGCGACAGAAACAGCACACCAACCTTCCTCATAGTCTGTGTGCCTAACTCCACATGGCTGTGGGCACAGTTAATGCTTGTGGAGGCAGTAAAATCAACACCAAATATTACATTAGCAAAAAGGAAATGGATGGTTTCAAACCTATACATGACTGCAGAAAGGGTAGTGTTTCTTTAAACCCGCCAGGGTGGGACACATCAAGACACGGGTGGTGGGAGGGGGCAGGACCCAGGCTTCTACCAAATCATGCTGACTTCTTGCTCTTCCTTTGATCTTTTTCCCCTCTGCCCTGGTGGTAACAACAGGTTTATCTCATGAGGATGCAGCCCAGGAGCTGGACAGACCTGTTCTGGAACCACAGCCCTGCTGCACACCAGCCATGCAAGGTGGACCTACACCCCCACACATACATCCTCCACACACACCCCGGAGCTTGGGAATGTGTCTGTCACATGGAGATGGAACCTACTACCTCAGGAGCTACAGGACGAAATGATACAGGCGACTGCCAAATGTAGCAAGTTGAATGCCCCAGGATGCTCTCTGGCCAACGTGGCCTCCACATCAACAGCCTTAGGTATGCCAATGACAGTGTAAGACTTCAGGTGCACCCCACTGGAGGCACCCCGTGTTTGGATGGACAGACCTAGCCACAAAGGAAGTCTTTTGACCAGGCGTCTGCCCAGCTGGCAGCAACGCATGAACTTTAGAAAGGTCTAGAGTAGTGGTTCTCAACCTTCCTAATACTGTGACCTTTAAATTCAGTTCCTTGAGTTGTGGTGACCCCCAGCCATAAAGTCAGTCTGTTGCTACTTCATAACTGTAATTTTGCTACTGTTATGAATCATGATGTAAATATCTGTTATGCGACCCACAGGTTGAGAACCAGTGGAGAGCTAGTCCCAGCATGCACAAAGCTCTGGATTTTGTCCCCAGTGCCACGGGCAGTCCATGCCTGCAATTCCAGCTTGGAAAGTGGAGGCAGGAGCAACAGAAGTTCAAGGCCATCTTCAGCTACTTAGTGAGTTTGAAGCTGGCATTGGCTTCATGAGACTCTGCTGAAAGGAAGGAAGGGAGGGAGGGAGGGAGAGGAAGGAGGGAATGCAGGAAGAGAAGAGAGAGGAAGGAGGGAGGGAGGGAGGAGGGAAGGACGGAGGAAGGGAGGAAGGAAGATTTCTGCTTGGAGCTGTGCTTGGCATACCCTGACTCTCAGGAGGCTGTGGGGACACTGGTGGATTCACTTTGAAGCTTGGATCTCACCTTAGTGTGAGTGACATCGATTTGAATGGACAGACCCTGTATTTTAGGTGGAGATTGTTGCAACTGTTTTTCTGAAATACAGAATATTCACATGGGTGCCCAACGGACCAGTCAGTCTCAGCCAAACTCCGTTTCTCAGCCAATGGCGCCACCTTGTGGCCGTGTCTGGCTTGCCAGCTGCGGGACGGCTCTGGGTAATTTTAATAGGGCTTTATTAAGTGGTGACCACAATAGCACTGCACTATGCTATTAAGGACAGTTACAATCCCTGGCCACCCATGATTCATACTACCCATCAGACACCTATGGGTGACTACTCTTTTCCCCTCTCCTGTGTGCCTCCCCAGGCCACTGCCCTCCTGAGGAGATCCTGCCTCAGATATCCTAGCATCCAGGAGGTAGGACGCTTCTTCACAATTGCTGGGGATTACCTGAGGTAAGTCTGAGGCACCCAGTTACCTGGGTAGGCTCTGCATACACGATGGTTGTTGTTTTCCCTGGTGCCGGTCACAGCCACTCCCCACACCAGGAAGACATGTGGAGTAAAGTGTCTGGGGTTTGCTGAAGACAGAAGCCACTCTGAATATGCTCTTCATTATCAATGTTGTCATCATCATTCTCCGGCAGGTGTCTTCATGTCTTTGAGTGAGTTCTTTCCCCCATGAAAGGAATAAAAATGGAAACAGCTCCATGATTTTGGTTAGAGGACAACACTGTTTCTGCCTAATTAGTGGATAAACAGCTCTTGCTGTTCATTCTTCCTTGTTTAGACACATTATCCATCCAATCAACCATCCATCCAAACATTCAACCATCCTTTTTTTTTTCCAAGACAGGGTTTCCCTGTAGTTTTGGAGCCTATCCTGGAACTAGCTCTTGTAGACAAAGCTGATCTCGAACTCACGGAGACAGCTCAACCATCCTTTCATGCATCCAACTCACTTCTTGATTCCTCAAGCCTAGCCAGGCATCCTTCCATACAGCCATACGCCCACCCATCTTCCTGTTCTCCCACCAACTCAGCTCATCATCAAACAAAAAAATCATTCTTCCCTGCATCCATTTAACCATCATTCCATATATCCTATTCTCCCATCCATCCACCCTTCTAAGAATCCATCCATCCATCCATCCATCCATCCATCCATCTATGCATTCATCCCACCCACCCACCCATCTATCCATCTACCTCTTCCATTTGTAGATCGTTTCATCTATCTCATCCTCTGTCCATCCATCTGCTCACGTATCCTCCCATATATCCATTTATCTCATCCATCCTGCCATCTGTTCTTCTACCCACCCATTCACTTATCTGCTTGCAAATCCATTAATGTCTAGTCACCTATTCATCCATCCTAGTCATCTACGCACCCACTCACCCATGTACCCACCCACTTCTAACCATCCATCTATTCCTGTCTATCCTTCCATACATTAACACATCTATCCTGACCCATCAGCCCTTTCTCTTTATCTGGTCACCCATCAACCCACCCATTTAAAAAGAGCTGTTAAACTTCTGCAGGCCAGATCCCAGGCTGGTTACTGGGGTATATTGACAGTTAAGACAGGATTTTTGCTCTGGCCATTTCCAGTCCTGTGAGGGAATAGGAACAAATGGTTGCTGCTATTTATGGAGCGGCTACTATGGAGCAGATTCTGGACTTTAATAATACACATCCAGCAAATATCCCATAAAGCCCCGGTAAGCAGGCTGTAGAGACCTCGCTCTCAGCCATCACTCTCCCATCTCCCGGGTCCACTGGCCAGGAAGTGTGTCAGGTACAGTAGGAAGAGCTGTCCTGAAGGGTGGGTCTCTAGCAGGGAGCCTGTCATCAGGGATGACTGGAACTGGGGAGGGAAAGAAGGAGGGAGGAAGGAAGGATGGGTGGAGGAGGTGGGAGTGGGGAGCCCAGGGAAGGGGGTCTTCTGGGTTTGTCTTTACGGAGCAGTTTTGACTCCAGTGTGTGTGTGTGTGTGTGTGTGTGTGTGTGTGTGTGTGTGTGTGTGTGTATTGCATGTAAGTGTGTTCTAGAGTGAGATGTGGTGAGGGGTTAAAGATGGTGGCCCTACCAGCAGTGTGGCATCTAAAAGGAGGACCAGATGAGGCAGAGTTAATCATAATCTGTCTCTCTGCTGTCTCTTGAGAGAGGGCAGTGGCTGAACGGGAGCAGAATTGGGAAAGGCAGATGATGGAATCCCCAAAGCAGCCCAGGGATCCATCCACTGCAGAGAAGGGGGTACCACAGACAAGGAGTTCAAGGGAAGAGCAAGATTGGGTCACACAGCATCACGAGTTCAAGTGCCTATTTCTGTCACTCTCCCTCCTCAGCCCCCTCCTACTCTGCCCGCTACATCCCTTGAGAGCAGGGAAACAAATGGGCACAGGGCAGGTGCAGAGTGGTGAACCAGCCCTGAGCTTCCCGCTGAGGCTGCAGAGACGGTGATGATCTGAGCTCTAATAGATTCCACCCTGCTGCCTCGTGTGACCTTCTACAATCCTCCAGCTTCAACAATACCCCCTGCGTTTCTAGAATGCTCTTTTAAATGGTGGTTCAATTTCCTTACAGGTTGAAATAATGGGATTAATTAAGAGTCTTGTGTCCGTGTATAAAGGAGCCAGTGACCAGTGGAGGTAATAGGTGGCGTTCCTTATCCTCTAGGTGCGTCGCTTGCTCCTGCAGTAGCCACTGGGTGGCGCTGTCTGCCCACAATTCTTGCTGGTCTGTGTGCCCGATGTCTGAGCAATTCAGAGACTCAGAGCAAGTACCTGGATGGCTTCTAGACGCTGCTGAACCCACAGGAGCCGTATAGAGCCAGTTTGAGCTGAACCAGAGAGAGGGTGTGTTAGAGACCTGGACAGGAGTAAAAGAAGTCATAGAGTTCAGTGAGCTGACTTGTGGGGAACTTGGGGGCAAATATTTCACCTCTTAGAGCCTCTGTTTGTACCTCTGTAGAATGGACACAGTGATGTCTATCCTATGGGACTGTGGTAAGAGATGCTGTGCTTTGAGCTCAGATGTTCCCTGTGCTGTAGTTAGTATTCTGGGTGGAGCCTAACTGTGAAGCCCCCCCCCACACACACACCCAGGACCTTAAAACTGCCTCAGACAGAGAGGCTGTCTCCGAACATTGCCACAGCAGCTCCATCACATAGCAGGGGAAACTGAGGCTCTGAGTGGCTGTGGCTTCCTCTTGGTTCTCCAGCTACTCCGTAGTCTGCCTGGAGTCTAAGCCTGAAGCCTTCTGGGTCCATGACCCTGGCTTCCACTGCTGTGTCTCATCAGGACAAGTCCCAGGCGTCTCTGAGGAGGACTTCAGGGTGTCCCTTACTGAGTCCTTTGGAGGTACAGGATCCCTGCCCAACTGCTTCCCTGTGTCCTTGGCGCAGCCACACATGTCCACAAGGTCAGTGATTCCTGGCTTGCCCTCACTGGTCTCTCTGCCTTTGAATTTGTGTGGGATGCTTCCTGGGAAACACAGTCCGCCCTGGGGCATGGGTGACTGTTGTGCCCCTTGATGGAGCCCTGGCCTGTGCGAGGAAACTTGACTGTGGCTCTGGCTCTTCCATGTGCTCCCTCCGTGACTCAGGGTGACAGACTGTGGTGAGGTGGGCAGCTTGATTCTCTGCCTTAACACTGAAAGGCAGTGTGGACTAGTACAGCAATGCAGAGGTAAGGACAGAGTGACAGCCAGGAAACTTCTGGTGTCCCCACCCAAGCCTGGGATGCTAGGTGTGCCAGAGGCATGGCACTGTAGTACCTGACAGGGCGAGGGGCTTCAGAACTAAGAGAGAGCTGTCTGGGGCTAAGAGCTCGGAGGGAGGACCAGATGACCCGGGATTGGCTGGCTGGTCAGCCACAGGCTGGGACCAAAGCCTGCCTTTCTTCTGGTCTCCTGCCAGCTTGTTCTGCTAAGTCACCCTCCGGCTGGGCATGTGGTCAGGTCAGAAGACTAGGTTGAGGAGCCAGGGAATGGGACTGTGGAGGGGACAGGGCGAGGCTGACCTTGCTCTTTGAAGGCACTAGTGGGAAGCTGATTGTCCTCCTCTGACGTCAGCCCTGGGCAAATAGTGGCCACGGAAAGCAAATATTTTGAGAGTAAATGTGTAAAGCAGCGGCGCTTCAGGATGAAGTGACTGAGGGCTCCCGGCGTCTCATCTGTACTCTTCTCCTTGCTGAGGACCAGGGTCTCATCAAAGATGGAGGCTGGGATGGGCTGAGGACTGGGGGGGGGGGTGAGTTAGGGAGAAGTGGAGAAGCGTCCAGAGACAGAGAGAGAGTCCGGAAGCAGGAAGGACAGAGCTGTCCATCGGAAGCACCCATCTATGCCAGGTCCCAGGGGACACCCCTAGAGATTGTCTCCTTTAAGTTGCCCCTTGGCCCGCATTGTTGTTCCCGCATGGATAAAGACAGTCCAGGTCAGAATGGCGAAGCAACCAGAGGCCCAGATGTGGAGCCTGAATCCTATCCCTGCTCTGTGTGGTAGGCTTCAAAGTTTGGACTAGAGCATCCTGCCTCAGACCACCAAGAACCTTTCTGCGTTAGCCAGGTACAGGCTGTGGTCCAGCTAATCCAACAATGGCTGGCTGTGAGTGGAAAGTCCAAGAACCCAGTAGTTCTCAGTCCACAAGATTGGATGGCTCATGATCATCAGTATACACTGGAATTCCAAAGAAATAGGCTCTAATGCCTGCCAAAGAATGGACTTGCTAGCAAAGCAAGGGCAAGCAGGCAAAAAGCAAAAGTTTCCTTCTTCCATGTCCTTATATGGGCTTAGAGCAGACTACATGGCTCAGATTAGATCTGGATTAAAGGTGTGCACTCCTACCTCAAAGATATGGGTCAATAGATCTTCCCATTTCAAATTAAGCAGAGACCCCTCACAGGCGCATGCCCTCCTTTTTGGGTTTAGTTAATCCCAGATGTAGTTCATTTGACAACCAAGAATAGTCATTACACCTTCAAAAAGGAGATTATTTTTTAATCTTCTTGGACACTCAACATTAACCTCTGGCCTCATATGCTTACACACATGTATATGTGTATCCCATACACATATACACATGAACATACACACAAAGGCATAAACACACAAGATGATGTTCAGGCCTCACTCAGATCTATATAATTGTTGTGCAAGCTTGGGAAATTATTCCTAAAGAGCCAAAAGAGGTTCCTACCAGGACCTGGGGAAAAGTTCTCCATAGTGAAAGTCAGCCCTATTTTTTCATGAGGGGCTAGATGGTAAGTCTGGTGTTTTGAGGCCTTCAGTCTTTGAGACCACTCTTCTGTTCTGCCACTATAGCCTAAAAACAGCTACAAATGATATTCACAACTAAACCTGGCCATGTGCCAATAAAACTTTATTTATAAATTGGCCCACAATAGACTCTGTGTCTGTGTGTCTCTTTCCCCCTCTCTGTCTCTCTGTTTCTCTCTGTCTCTCTCTGTCTCTCTGTCTCTCTGTCTCTGTCTGTCTCTGTCTGTCTCTGTCTGTCTGTCTCTCTCTCTCTCTCTCTCTCTCTCTCTCTCTCTCTCTCTCACACACACACACACACACACACACACACACACACACACACACGCTCCACCCTCAAATAGACATGTGATAGGATCAGGCACCTCCTTACCCTGGAGAAGAGAACATGAAATCCAAGGGCTGGAAATTCTGTATCTGATTGATGGAACCAGGAAGTCTTCTAGGGGTGGGGAAGAGTGCAGGGCTTCCAGTCTCCAGAGATTCCACACTTTGCCCCTAGGTATGCTAAACACCTTTAGAAGTCACTTCCCTCATTTACAAAATGAATGCCATTTTTCTACTTCACATACTGGTGGAAAACAGACTCCCTCACTCCTTGAAGCCATTCCTTCAGTCAACAATGAAATTAAACTGCTAAGCACTGCACTAAACTCCAGAGCTGAGCACAGCGAGGTCCTTTCAATCTGAAATTCCAAGGATTAAAGATTATTTCTTCCCACTATTTAAGAGTCACCACATGAGAAATGGACCCCTTGGCTCTTGTACTTTGTGCCTGGACTCTCTGTTGATTAGAAGTTTATCTCTTCCCTATGTACAGTGGAGCTTGGCAAGTATGTAGCACCAAACTCTACCCTCTAATTGACTCATCAGTTCATTCATGTATTTGCCTACCCACTCATTCATCCACCCATTTTATCCATCCACCCATTCATCTCTCCATCCATTTCCCCATTCATCTTCACATCCACCCATCCACCCATCATTTAATCATTAATTTATCCATCTTCTTAATAATCTGTTCATCCCTCTTCCCAATTTTCTGTTCATCTACCCATCCATCTTTCCGTCTATCTACCTTACCAATCATCCGCCTTCCCAATAATCCATTCATCTACCTTTCTAATTTTCATCAATCCACCTACCCACCCACTCATCTATCTTTCTACCCATCCATTTATCTACCCATTCACCTTCCCAATCATGCATCTATCCATCCACATGGCCACTGTCACTTTCTATCTACCAACCCTTAGGCCACCCGTCCCTTTCTACCCACCCACCATCACTGCTATTCATCCCTTTCTACCTACTCACTCATACTTGCAACCCTCCATCCATCTTAGTTCTACCCAATTGTTGATCACTCGCACCATGACTATTGACCCACGACCATGTGTTCTGCTGGGGCTGTAGGAACTGTGGTTTGGGTTGAAAGTGGTAGAGTGATTGGACTGTAGGTAGCAATCATTCTCAAAGTTCAGAATCTGGGACATTTCTGGAATGCTCTTGGGCACTTCAAGGAGGAATACGATCAGCCACTGAGCTCCTTAAGCTACTCACGCCTCCTCTTTCTGAACAGAACTCCTTTGCCTGTTCTGCTTTGGCCCTAGAGAACATGTGAGTACTTGGTCTTGGACTTAAGCACCCTCAGGATCATCCTATGTGAATAAGTGAGAAAACTGTGACGTAAGCACACGGATATTATACAGCTGTGAAAAGAATGGAGTATTCACACATGCTTCCATGTAAAACCCTGCTGAGTGAAAAGACTAGATGCAAAATATTACAGTGCATGACTCCACTCAACTGAAATGCCCAGGACAGACAAATCCATAGAGGACATTGCTAGTCACTAGAGGCTGAAATGAGGGAGGAATGAAGATTTCAGGGTGATAGAATATTCTGGAGTTAGATCATGATAATGAGTGTGTGATCTTAAAACAAAGACCACAGGTGTGTACAAAGTAGCAGAACTAATTATGTGGTTAGAAACACACACACGCACGCACACACATGCACGCGCGCACACACACACACACACACACACACACACACACACACATACACATTAAAAGCCAGGCATGGTGGTACATGCCTGTAATCTCAGCTTTTGAGAGATGGAGGAAGAAAGATCCAGAATTTAAAGTCATCAGTCTGGACTACAAGAGACCCCATGTCAAAAAGAACACATTGTAAATTAGAAATATTATTCCCACCGTTACTGCATCTGCTCTTCTCCACCTCCTCAGGATAGCCAGCGCGGGCAGTGCTAAAGATCTACAGAGGAGAGAAAGGGGGGCCTGAGAGGGTGATGCACTGTCAAGTAGGCTACATTGAGTGACCTGCCCTCATGTAGATCTGCCTGGCCAGCCTGCAGGGCCTCTGAACTGACCCTAGCCAACCTCAGGCCACCTCCATCCAAGCCCCGAGGGCAGTCAGTCCAGTCCACTGCTCAAGTCCCGTGCAGCAAGGACTTTGTGGCATGGGTCATGCATTTCATGGCTTTCCTTCGCTCCAGGGTTTAAGAAGCCTTCCTTCATGACTTGGATGGATACTTCTTCATCTCTGCTCTGATCTGGGCCTCCTCAAATACTGTCTGCTACAGAGAGCAAACTTTTTCCTCATCTCATAGCCATTTGGCCCAGGCCTCCTTGCTCATGTCCACTGTGTGTCACTTGGTGACCCAAGGCCCGACTGATCTTGGACACGTGAACTTTCATTATTCCCTGGACAGCTTGGTCCTGGAGCTGCCAATGGCCTTCTAGAACCATTGGTCAGTCTGAAAGGAAAGGGGAATGGATGTTGGCACTCTGGTTTGGCTGTGGGAGGGGGTAGGTGGATGGCTTCTAAGAGAGTGCACATCCTCCCCATAGTTTGAGGGGACAGCCCAGGCCCGTGGCTGGGTGCCCTCTGACCGTCAGACTCTTCCTCTGTGGTCCAGAGTGAGCCTGGGGAAGGGGGCACCACATGGATCATTAGGTAAATGTGCTTGCCACCAAACCCGATGACCTGAGTTTGATCCCCGGAACCCACAAGGTGAGAGAAGAGAGTCGACAGCCTTGGCTCCTCCCTTCCCGGCTGGGCGTTCTCCTGTCCCACCCTAAGCCTTGCACCCTCCCCTCCTTTCTTTTCTTTTGCTTTTTTCACACATCATTGTTCTCCTGTCTTCCCCACTCTGGTCCTTCTCCCCACATCAGTTTTCCTCTCCCTCCCTTCTCTTACAATGCAGAGCATAGATTATGCAGACCGGAAATGCAAGGAATATTGTCCTCTGTGCCTGAGAGGCGGTAGTCAGATTTCACTCCACAGAGACACAG
Organism: Cricetiscus sungorus; assembly: GCA_030556225.1. Classification (NCBI taxonomy): domain Eukaryota; kingdom Metazoa; phylum Chordata; class Mammalia; order Rodentia; family Cricetidae; genus Cricetiscus; species Cricetiscus sungorus. Next base: position 131,115,517 of record JANBXA010000734.1, read on the forward strand.
GGAGATTGAAGTGTGGTGTTTCCTATAATTAGACAGGAAAGTTGGGAGCCTTTTTAGCGATAGGCTGGTAGGCAGTCAGGCACCAGGGTCCCCCTTCCTCAGCCGCTCAGCATGGGGCTGCCACCTCTCACAGAGCAAGGAGTTGGTTGTCTCAGAGACCCGTGTTTCCCTCTGTCCCTTCCATCACACTTCATGTTTGAAATTTATATTTACTGATCTTTCTCAGGTCCTTGCACATTTTTTGAGACATCTACCTCTGCATATTCATGTGGGACAGTCGGGATTAGCTGGTGTACTGGTAAGCACATAAGGAAATGGGTATGCCCACCTTTGCTATCCTCTATCACTTGTGTTGAGAGTTTTCAAAGTCTTCTAGCTAGGGTGAATTCCTGTGGGCAGTGGGCAGTGGTCGCCCAGCTGTACTGTAGCTAGCTTGCTAAAGCAATCCTCCCAGCTGTTTCTGAACCTGTTAACCCGCCTTTTTCCCCAACCCTCTCACCCCCACCCCCTTCCTGCCCTGCTGACCACACTCCACTCCCAGCTTCCATGAGAGCAACTCCAGTTTTCACACGGGAACGAGCCTGTGAGCCTTCGCTAGTCTTTGTTCTTCTGTGCCTGGCTTATTTCACTTCCTAACGTCTGCCAGGCTCATCCACGCTGCCTGGAATGGTGGGATCTCATTCTTTTTTATGGCTGAATAACATTCCATTGTGCCCGTATTTGTTCCTTTTCACATTTATGTGACAAAATACCTGGCGAGAGGTATTCATTCTGGCTCACAGTTTGAGGGTGCAGGCCACCAGGAAGCAGGTCACATTATACCCACAATCAGAGGGATGGATGCTCAGCTCATTTTATCCTATGGATTCAGTCCTGGATTCCAGCCCATGGGATGCTGCTGCCCACCTTTGCGGTGAGTCTTCCTACTTTGGTTAGCCTCGTCTAGACACACACTCACAGCTAGGCCCAGAGCTGCATCTCCTAGGCTGTCCGGTCAATCTGATATCAACATCAACCAGCACAATGGTTATAACGACACCACATTTTCTCTATCCAGTCATCACCAAGGTCAAGTCTGGATCTTGGCTACTGTGGCTAGAGGTATGGGGAATGTGAAGGGTCAGGCTGACCTCCTCTCCTTTGGACATACCTGGAGAAACGGGGTTGTTAGAGTTCATGGAGGCCAGGATGTGGAAGAGAAACACCTGGGAATACAGATGAGCCCCTAGATGGTGAACAACACTGAGCTGCTTCAAACTATCAAAATAAAGCCAGCTTCTGGTGCAGCAGTCTCTCTCTGGGCATTTATTCAGAGATGCAAGACCTCTGTTTCCCCATGCTCATGCCAGTGTGATGCTCCACAACCAAGTAGTGGAGTTGACCTTGACCTTGATACCCACGGATGAACGTACCGGGTGGGGATGGCCAGACACGCGTGCGCGCGCGCGTGCGCGCGCACACACACACACACACACACACACACACACACACAGAGTCAGGGAGAGACAGAGAGAGACAGAGATAGAGAGAGAGGCAGAGAGAGAGAGAGAGAGAGTTTCTGTGTGTTGGGTGTGAGACTACTAGGCAGGACATCACTAGGGATGAGCTGGGGAACATTGAGAAAACTAAGCCAGGCACACGGAGGTTAATTTTCTGTCTATCTGTCTATGCTGGGCTCCCAACTGTAGTATGCCCAGGCTCCTGCTTCTGAGATTTTTACAAGGAAGTGAGAGTACTTGGAAGGGTGAACTCCTGGCCTAATAGTCAAAATACAAGTGAAGTTGATTACACAAATGCATATGCACTTAGAAAACGTGACCTGAAGTTTATGTCTTTATAGATCTCCGAAGCAGGCAGAACGGGGCGTCAGCACCCAGGCTTGCTGGAAGGCCGGGCAGACAGCAGCTGAGGTTGCTCCTCTCTGGGCAGAGCACCCCAGCCTAGGCTTGTGGGGGTGGGTGCCCTCCGTGCTCGCTGGGACCAGGAACACGTGGCTTTATCTGTCTGGTTTGAATTAGAAGCTGGGTCTCATTAGCGGTTTCCTCGCCCAGCCTGGCGCCTGTGAGATGCTAACAGTTTATTGTTTCCTTGCTTTTTCTTTCTTATTTCTGTCTCTCTTTCCCCTCCTTTCTTTATTATCTCAAATTTCCGCTTCATGCCACAAAAATGCATAGGCTGCCACATTCCCCAGGGGACACGCAGACACAGTACCTCTCACGCCTATATCCCTCTCCATTCTTTACCAGCTAAATCAGGTGCCACAGGCTGGGGACCCACAAATGCTCCTCACAGGCACAGCTCCAAGGGTGTGTGTCCCATACTGCCCCACACCTAATGTGTAGTCCCAGCTGCCCATCTCTGGTGACACAGGTGATGCTGCTGCCCCCCCAGAATTCCTGGAGCCTGAGTCTCTTCCATTTGGCTTCTAACCTCTGGCCCACAATTCATTCCTCTTCGTAATTCAACCTTTGCAAACTGTGAAGTATATGCACAGAGAGCATTTATCTCCTGCCACTGGAGTCAGAATAGATGCCTAGCTCAGACTATGCATACAGTAAGTGCTTAATAAGCAACACTGTGTGTGTCGCTCTGCTGAGGTCAGGGTCAGAGCGCCTTTTCTGAAGCATTTGGTCAGTCACGGTGAAGGAGGAAAGGGGATACACATTCATCAACAGAGCCACGGCCATTACCACCACCATCATCATCATCGCAATCATTGTCAGCACCGCTATAGCTGCTGTAGTGGCCATCACTGTCATCGTCACCATCACTGCCATTGTCTCTCACTATAGCTTGTGAGTCTTCCCATTGTGGGCCAGTAAACTGTGGGAGACAGCACAGCCAGAAGAGAGGGAAGAGAGCTGACCAGGAATGATAAGATCAGACATCCCTGAGCTAAGAGATGGTTAGGCTAAGAAGGGCCTGCAGGGCAGGAGACGGGGAGAAAAGGCAGCAAGAGACTGTCTCTGATCTATCTGATAGTGGGTGGTAACAAGTGACACTGTGCTAGAGACCAAGGATGCCTCTGATTATGTGACCCCCCACCTCAGTGACCTCAGACAGAGGCAGTGTAAGCCCTTGACTGGCGTTGTCACATCGAGTACAAGGGGAGACTGAGATAGTGTAACAGAGCCCCAGAGTCCCATTCATGGTCACCTTGTCTGGCTGGGACAGCTTGTGCCTAATGGATTGGACCAGGAAGTACCCAGCAACTTGCAAGAGCCTTTTGAGACTGCACCCAGGCAAGCGGGTCCCTCATGAAACTGAGCTGGGGACTTGGGGCCTGGAGATATGGGGATATAACTCTAGGAAGTGGCTTCCACAATCCAAGGTGGGTCTTTCCCACCTCTTCCTTTCTTTTTTTGGCAGCTTTGAGCCTAGACCCTTTCCATCCTGCCTAAAGGTCTTGTTCCAGGACATCATAGGTTCCTGTTTGTCTCCCTCCCTGGCCGTGGCAACATCTGCATCTGCCTCCCTTTCAAAAGGGCGAGACGAGCACACCTGGGACAGTGTTGCACGGCCTCCTAGGCTGTGTTAACGACTTGTTTTATTACTTTGGCAAAACACTTTACAAAAGCAACATAAGGAAGGAAGGGTTTATTCTAGCTCACAGTTCAAGGATGCACAGTCCACCATGGCGGGGATGGGGGCGGGGGTGGGGGAGGGGGAGGGAACATAGGCATGGGCGCAGTAGTGTAAGGCAGCTGCTCACATTGTATCCATGGTCATAAGCAAAGAGAAATGAATGCTACTATGCACTCCATCTCTCCTTTTTACCTGGTCCAGGACCTCAGCCTGGTGTGGTGTTCCCCACATTCAGAGTGCATCTTCCCTCCTCAGTCAGCTCAGTCTAGAAATTCCCTTATAGCCATGCCCAGGGTTGACACGGAGGCGGTTCTAGACCCTGCCAAGTTGACAGTCCACATTAACCGCTGCATAGGCTCTGTCTGCACCCCTCGTGGGCTCCGTTTGTACTCCAGCATCTGTTTCACCCTCCCTGGGTGTAACTCCACCCTCATTCTGAGTTTACAGAGACTCTGCTGCACTCTGCTGACCCTTGTCGGCCTCTGCCCCACTCTGCCTTCTGCCTGAGATTCTCTGATTCCTCCCGGAGGTACCCTGCCACCTCTCTAGGCAGATGGTACCCTTAAGTTTGCCACCCCTCCTTTCTTAGTCCTGTAGGAACACAACACCCAGGTCACCCGGCTTCCAACCATGGAGTTGCCCTGCTGTCCCCCTCCACTTCCCACCTGTATCCATCCACCAGTAGATCTGGCAGGGAATGCTTAGGTCACAGATACTGACTTCTGGCACCCTTGACACCCACTCTGCTCCCAGCAGCTTGGTCCCTGGACCCAGGCAGCCTGCTCCATCCCTTGGTTCCCTGTTGTGTGCTGTGCCCCAGCCCAGTGGATTTTTAGACGTCAGATGTTTTGCCCTCTCTGCCCAAAGTCTCAAGTGTTTTTAGGTGATGTCATAGCTGTCCCTGGCAATCCCGTCTCTCTTCTGCCTGCTCCGGGCCTGCCATTCTCCCGCTTGCTCTTTCCCACACCCAGCATCCTCCTTTCTGTTCCTCAGCCTTGCAAGCTTGTGCTAGGCTCACCTAGGGCCGCAGTGCTTGCCCCTCTCTGCGCCTAGATCACAGCCTATCTTTGCATACAACCCCGTCTCTGAGTGTTCAACTCACCGTCCCTAAACTCTGTCATCCCAAAGGCCCGTCCTCGTGGCCTCCTTGATGTCTTGCCTCTCTCTCTCTCCCCCCCTTCCACTCTTTTGTTCAGCCCACACCCTGCTCTGCTCTTCATAGGACTGGCTTCCCCTACTCAGTGGGATCCAGCATCCATCGCTGTCTCTCCCTTGGATCAGGGACTTCGCCTTGTTCTGTTCTCCCCATGCCTAGCACCAGGCCTGGCCCACAGCTAGTGCTCAATAGGAATTGACTAGATGATTGAACAAATGAGCGTTTGGGAAACTGGTGTTCGTTGACTGCGAGGTTGTGCTTTTATCTTTTAGATGTTGGTTGCCTGGTGACAAACTTGTAGCTTGCTCCTCCTGGTATTGTTTATGATGCTCGTGAAGCTGTGTGACCTCAGGTAAGTCACTTCATCTCTCTGGACTTCAGTTTCCCGGTCTGTAAAAATGACTCTGGCATGCTATCATGTCCTAGGTTAGTAGGAAAATTAAATAAATGAACGGATTAAATACCCAGAGAACATTGCTTGGCACAAAGTAAATGCTCGGGAAACACATTAGCTCAGCATCACACTGGTTTTGCACTAAGTGGCTGTGTTAAGACTTGCAAGGTGGGGCTCCCAGCAGATGCAAAGTCACCTCAGGCTGAGCCCAGAGAAGTCTGCTTGTCTGGCCCATTTCTTGTCTCAGACCAGGAACTGAGGAATAACCCAAGAGCATGGACCAGATTGAAATCAGAGCCCACTCCATGCTGTCAGTTCACGCTGCCGGAGTCTGTGGTCGGCCAAACTCCAAAGCCTTTCTTTGCTGCCTTGCTAGTTGGCCAGGGCGCCCTCATCCTGTGTTTGTGGGTTTTGCTTTATTTCTTGTGGTCTTTGGCTTTTTTAATGTTCCAGATTATAAAAGTAATATATGCCCAGTGTGGGAAGTTTACAATGAGCATAAAATTACAAAGGGTAGGGGATGAGCAGGCTGCAAACCAGCATGAATGTTTGATGCACTTGCGTAAAATGTTTTTGTAGATTTATAAAGAGAGATGGGGCTGCCAGGGAGAGGGGGAGAAGGAGAGAGGGGGAGAAGGAGAGAGGGGGACACTTAGGCTGATGGGAGGCTTGCTGAATACTGCATGTCTTTTGAATTTTTTATAACAAGCATATTTCATTATTTTTTAAAAAAATAAAACTTGGACAATCATTTAAAAATAGTAATCAAATCATTTTTAGCCCCCTTCTTAAAATGTCGTGTGTCTTCTTTCATTTCTGCCACAGAAGTTGAGCAAAACTTGTGCCCCTGCGTGGTGCTTGACTTTGGGGTCCCCAGGGCTTCCCAGAGTACTTATAGCATCCAGAGCAGTCCATGAGGAACAAACCAATGAACGTCGTTCCTCCACAACCTCTGCCTCCCTCAATTCCAGGTTTCCTGCCTTGAGTGCCTGCCCTGACCTCCCTCCACGACAGACTCTGAACTGTAAAATGAAATAAACCCTTTGCACCTGAGCTGACACTGAGCGTGGTGACACTGAGCAGAAAGCGAACTAGGACACTCGGCTAGCCCTGCCTGAACTTTTGTATTGTCTCAGCTGTGGGGTCCACGTGTCATTCTATCACCTGCCTCGCCTAAGTGGCAGCAGTAGTCCGCACGTTTAATCCCAGGGCTCATGAGGCAGATGCGGGCGGATCTCCATGAGTTTGAGATCAGCCTGGTCTATAGAGAGAGTTCTGGGACAGCCAAGGCTGCACAGAGAAACCTTGTTTCAGAAACAAAACAAAACAAAACAAAAAAAGTCAAGCCACACTGAAGGAAAGTTGAATCTGTGTCAGTGGTTCTCCACGTGTGGATCATGACCCCCTTACTTAGGGTCAAATGATCCTTTCTCAGATATTTACATTACATTACACATATGTGCATTACACATATTTACATTACAATTCACAACAGTGGCAAAATTACAAAAATTCATGTTGAGAGTCACCCCATGCCAACATGAAGAACTGTTTTAAAGGGTCGTGGCAACAGGAAGGCTGAGAACCACTGGTCTACCATATAACACACATTATGGGAACAGAAGGAGAGACAGCAAGGAAGACACATCTTCCTTGCCCTGAGCGAGGCTGCAGCCCTGTGTTTGCAAGTGCTTGCCCACTTTCTGGGCATCATCCTGGAGGTTCCTGCACCTTCTCTCAATAGACTGTCTTCTAGGTAGGAAGTGCTGATGCTGTGAGGCCCGGGTGAAACAGAAATACACTGCGTGTGGCAAGACAGGCTCCACCCTACACACAGGAGATGGACAGAAACACTCACCAGAGGGCACCATGCAAAGTATAACATGAAGAAGGAATTTGTGATCGAAAGAAATACGGAGCTGGAAGGGGACAGACAGAGGGACAGGATGGGAATGCTGTCTTAGGCAGAAGAATGTGAGATGGACTCTCTGAAGAGTGAATATGTGTCAGTGATTTACTTGGGTGAATGGCCAGCGCAAAGCCCTGTGTCCAGAATACGCTATGCAAGGGCAGAGAGCAGTGAAGACACATGTTACAGGGACAGAGGGACAGACGGGAAAGTTGTGGGTGAGCTCAGAAGGATAGTGGCAGCCACTTCTCAGAGGGCTTGAGCAGGGTAGGAAAGAAAACCCCCTGTTCATTTTGAAAGGAATCCTAATGAGGGCCGGGGATGTAGCTCAGTGGTTAGAGTTCTGGCCTAGCATGCAGGAGGCCCTGGGTTCAATTCCCAATACAACAAACATGGCGCATGTCTAATCCCAGCAGTCTGGATGTGGAGGCAGAAGGATCAGAAGTCCGAGGTTATCTTCAGCTTTAGAGCAAGTTCCAGGCTAGCTCAGGTTCCAGAGGACCCTGTCTCAAACATAACAAAACAAAAAAGAGTCCTTCTGACTGCATATGAAAGACAGGCTGTGGGAACCCAGATCCAGCAGTGGCTTGGACCTCATCATGCACCAGGTGCAGAGGTGGGAGGTGGACAGAGGCCAGGCATTTGATTTTCTAATGGACCCCCTCCTCCATAGAGTCAGAGTAAGGGATGGAGGAGTGAGAATGATTATGTGAGAATTCTCTTCTGGATCCACATTTCCATAGCATATCCACCATGACAGAACCCCAGGGCAGTCAGCCTCCCTGGAACATGCCTAGGTCTCCCCAGTTTTCTCTATCCACTGTTGTGTGGATTTACGTACTGGTGTATATATGTATGCAGTGTATAGGCTTAGGTCCTATATGCTGGCCTCCTCTACGGTTCTGCTTGGAACCTGCATGGCTGTGAGTTATTCATTCCCAAGGCTCTTTGGTCCTTACGGTATGCACTAATGTTAGCTGAATGAATGAGACACTGGCATGTCCAGGAGAAGAAATGGAATCCCCAACTGTGATGCAGGATTTGGCCATCAGCCAGTTGTGGTGCTGTGGTAGGAAGGCAGAGGCAATGGGATGCTGGCTCCATCCTGGGATGAGGACTGGCATGTGGAGAGACACTGGAGATGGAGAGGCAGTTGGTGGTTTAACATCGTTAGGCACTGGAAGCCTTGTTAGGCAGTGTCAGCTGGATTGGCCAAGTGCCAGTCTGGGATCTGGCTACTACAGCTGCATGCTGGTCACCCGATAACTGTATGCTCTTCCAACTTTGAACTTCCTACTCTCTTAATCAGATGTCTTGGGACATGTCTTTTACCCCATGGAGGAGCTGGGCTTTTTAGCCAGAGGAATCATGTGGGCCCTTGCTGGCCCTAGCCCAACCCTGGAGGCAGTATGTGTGATTCTCTCCTGCCCTCTGCCCGGGACAGAGTATGGCCTGCCTGATGATGCCAAGAAGTGTCTCAGAGTATCTCTTATTGGGGCTGGTTGCCTCTCTGCACATGTGGGGTCTCCTCTCAGCTGAGCTGGCCTCAGGACAAAGGGTGTGTCTCCATCACAGGGGCAGGTCAGCTTTTCATGTCTGGTGATGAAGTGAAGTATAGGGTGATGTTTGTTCTGGTTCTGAGGCCAGGAAGAGAGACCCACAGGCTGTCTGACAGACAGGAGAAGAATTGTCAGAAGAGCCCTCCACCAGGCCCCAGGCACCAGTGGTCCAGGATCAGTGTATATGTGCTGAGTGCCATTGGAGGTCTCCAGCTTCTGGAGGCTGGACTGTGGTGTGGAACCTTGGCAGGATGGGGCACAACCATCGCAGGGGCAGGGCAGAGCTCTGGCAGGGTGGGATGAAGCCCTAGAGGGGTCGGAGAGACTCCACTCCCAGCTGGATGCCAGTGTGTGACTTACTGAGTTCCTGGCCTTGGATGGACCTTCATTTCTTCACAATGGCCTAGTGAGACCTCCCTGGTTGCCACTGTAGGTCTAAGTGGCTGTTACCATGCCCCTGATGTTTTTGACTGTTGCCATGGAGATGTGAGGGTTTGCTGAAAAGCATGCTCCTTGTTACTGCAGTAAAATGCTTGACAGAAACAGCTCAAGAATGGTAATGGATATGGTTCCACTATGGTGGAAGGCAAGTGCGGTGGTTTGGATGAGGAATCCCCCATAGGTTCACATGTCTGAACACTTGGTGTGTTCCAGGCAGCAAAGCTAGAAAGACTGAGCTGCCTAGGCCCTTTGAAAGGGAAGCCCGGACACCGGACATGGAGCTACAGGATTTGCTGCTTGCCCTGCTGGATTCTAGTCTCGCTTTGGCCCAATCTTTACTCACTATGACCCCGTTCCTTCCTTTCGGAGTGGGACTTTGTGCTCTGTGCCATTATGTTAGAAGTAAGTATGTTATTTTGTTTTGAAAACGGGTCACAGTTAAGAGAGACTGCCTTGAATCTCAGAGGAGGAGACTTTGGACTTCTGGGTGGTGTTTAGACTATTAAAGACGATGGGAACCTCTGAAGTTAAACCAAATGCATTCTGCATCATGATATGGCTGTGAGCCTATGGGGGCCAGGGCTGGAATGTGGTGGTTTCAGTGAGAAATAGCCCCCAGAGGCTCAGGTATTTGAACACTCAGTCCCAGTAGGTGGCGTTGTTTGGGGAGGCAGAGCCTTGCTGGAGGAAATACCGTCACCGAGTGGCAGGCCTTATAGCCCAGCCTCATTTCTACTTCTTCCTCTCTGCTCCCTGTGCACAGATGAATGTGATAGCCCGGATTTCTCCTCTTCCTGCCACGTGTGCATGTGTGTGTCGGACACTGACTTCGGAAGCATCATTCTGAAAGAGCCTGATCAGCCTGGCTGGTACTGTCTACGGTGTGCAGTGTTTGTTGTTTGTAGTGTTTGCTGTGGTGCCTGAACCATGGTCCTTGTTCACCACTGTGCCAAGGTCGGGGTGAGGTGTCCTCTGGGGGTGGCAACATAACAGCACGGGTCTATACTTGCCTACAGGTCTGAAGTTTCGCTACATCACTGCTGAGCCGCCCTGAACAACTGCCTTTGCCTCTCTGGGCTCATTTCATCATCTGAAAAGTGGGGTGATGGGGAGGGAAGCTGTCCTATATCACAGAGCCAGGGAGAGGATTGTGTGAGCCAGGTGTTCCGTAAGTGCGGACAAGTATCACTTGTGTCATGTTCATTAGTACATAAGGCCACCCAGCTGGAAAGCACAGAGGCTCCACCCAACCCTGGAGGAGGCGAGTGAGCCTGTGAGGACCCCACCGCTGCCATCTCCCCTGGTGTCTTGGAGTCCGTGGGTACAGCCTAGATGGGGGCTCTGGCATCCTCCAGAGATGACTAGCAATGCAAACCCCAGCCCTCTCTGTCCCTCAGAAGGACACTGCACTATGAGTCTGTGCCCCTAACTTCAGCTGCCTGCTGGGAAACCCACTGCAGGGTTGTCATCTCTGCCTCTGGAGGGTAGACATCTGCCTGGAGTAGCCCTGGGAGCTCTGTAGCCTCCATCAAGTCCTCTCTGGTTCTTCCCAGCTCAGGGAAGCAGCCCCATCCCTGCCCAGGCTCAAGAACAAGGCTGTTGATGCCTCCTCCCCAAATGGCATGGAGATCCTTGCTCTGTCTCCCACAAGCCCTGTCTGGTCCTCATGGGCTTATCTGTCTGAAGGGCGGACATGCGACCTGACTTCACAACCCAGGCTCCCCTCTGATCAGCTTGTGACTCACAGCTCCAAGCAGAACACTTGGCACAGGCAAAGCCAGCAGCCGTCTGTGTTCCCAGGCCCTCTGAGGCGGCCCCGACAGTGACAGTGTGATGGGGGGGGCCACCCACCTACCCAATTATCTCCTCAGTGGGTGCCTGAGATTCCACCACAAAGATGTCATTCTTTTGGAGGACATTATTGTCTTATCTAGGCTCTGCTCTTTAAGTATAAGCCCCGTGGGACTCACAGCATACCTGAATGCAGATGAGCATGTCAAAACATTGTCCTTCCCAGCAGGAGGGATCCAGGTTCTCAGGCTCCAAACTCAACACCCTTTTCCAATGCCACCACTTTTAGTCACCCAACAAACAGAGTCTCTGTCCCTGCTAACATCGTCCCCAGTGCCCGAGGCAGAGCCAAACAAGGCCCTGCCCTGTCCTCAAGGTTTGGAATAGGAGCAGAGTTACTCTGCACTCTTGGCCCCTTGCAAAAATGCCTTGTCTTCAGAAAGAATTCACGAAATGTTGAGAGAAGAACTGAAAATGTTTGACTAGGATTCGGAGACCATGCTGCCTGGGAATGGGAGCATGCACCAAGTCCTGTTTTCTGACTCTGCTGTTCCACTTGCGGTGTGATCTCAGGTGAGTGCCCAGTTCTCCGCCTCAGTCTCCACGGCAGGAGAATGGGCGTCTTGAAGGTTCATGGGGGGGGGTGCTGAGCTCATCTCTATAAAGTGCTTGGAACACTTCCTGCCATATATTAAGCACAATGCAAATGATTGCTCAACACTAACAGCTCCACAAACACAACTGAGTACACATGGGCAGCATCTGGGATGTTTGTTGCCTGGCTAAGAGCCACCATGGCAGGGATGACAACCACCACTCACTCTGTCCTCAGTGGCTGGCAGGGTGTGGATGCCAGGCAGGGCATGTGCTGGGCTGGCTGTGCCCTCCTCAAGGCATCTTTGGTTTGCAAGCAGGCACTGTGTACCTCTGAGGTGGGAGCCGGCTGAGCCTGTGGGTCTTGGCAGTCTGAGCTCTTGGAAACATGGTTAGCATAGCTGCTGTCAGGCCCCTGGTGGGGCATTTTTTTTCCCCCTGCCTGTTTGGGTGCAGACAGAAACTGTCAATACAAAACTGATCTTTATGGGGAAGAGATGAATGTGTGAGGGTGAAGTGTGGGGGGGGGCGATGGAACTAGCTGGAACAACCTGTACCTCCCACACCCACCCCAACTCTGTGACTGACACTTGGTAAATACTGTTAGTGACGCCTGAGTGTGGCCTGGAACAGCCAGTCTCTTCCTGGTCCCTGGAGGGCACATGCTGTGATCTGTCAACTCCACAGCCTGCCTTGGTGGGCAGGGCCCCAGCAGACCTGTCAGGTTGCCTTCTCTGCAGATTTGCCCAGTACTCTGGGGTTCAGCCTTGTTCCTGTGGCTTTCTCTACATCATTGCCTCCCTTTGTTCAACCGTTCCAACACTCGCTGACAGCCTACAGAGTCGCTCGGCCAACTCTACAGTAGAGTGGGCATTGTGCTATGGTCTGGGGACCACACATGTACAGTCTAGAAGGATCTAGACTGGAATTTAAAGAAAGAATTTAGCTGTTATGTGGGTGAAGGAGGAAAAGGCTGTGAGTGCAGGGGACACTGGCACAGAATACAAAACCCTAAGACACTCAGGGGCTGGAACTGGGTACAAGAGGCCATGAACTGGGTCAACTGGGAGAGAAGGGAGAGAATGACCTGGGTCCCAAGGAGGTGGGCTTGAGATAGGGAAGCAGCTGAGAGGGTTTCAGTCTCAGGGAAAAAAAAGTGGGTTGTTGCTTTAAAGTATAAAACTGTGTCTTTTCCAAGGTTTTCTAACAAACACACAAACAAACAAATAAAATAAAACCACTGTTCAAGGCCTAGGTATTTTTCTGTGCAGGGATGGAGCGCACTGTCTTTGGCGTGCTAGGCAAGTATTGTTCTACCATGACCGATAGCCCTGGCCCTCAGAGATAGAATTCACACACAGCTAAATCCACCCCCAGAATGGCCTTGTCTTGTCTTTGCTGTAGAGACCCACAGGCATCGGCTGTCTGGCTCACCTCTCCCCCTGCTAGAGTGCTTCTCACATTCCTTCATACTGTGCACCAGGGCTGGTGTCCTTTCCTCTCCTGAGCAGTATTCCCTGGTACTAGCCCAGGGTCTGAGGGTCTCATTGTGTTCTATCTTTAGAGAAGATAGAACTCATGTCCTTGATGCCTTTCCTCCTAGAGACTCATTACTCAATGGAGGGGAGAGCAAGGGGAGAACACAGAGCCTAGGCTGGTTTTCATAAGTTCAGGCAGTCAGGTGACACCAGTACTCAGCAGGCAGAGTCGGGGAACTACATAGTGAGTTGCAAGTCAGACAGGACTACATGGCGAAACCCTGGAGAAAGGAGCAAGAGCTGGGGAGACTTTTACAGGGTTAAATCTCAAATATCCCCAAGTAGCATGTGTCCCAAAAGGGAGAGAATGTGTGTGTGTGTGTGTGTGTGTGTGTGTGTGTGTGTGTGTGCGTGTGAGTGTGTGTATGTGAGTGTGTGTGTGAGAGAGTGTGTATGTGAGTGTGTGTATGTGAGTGTGTGTGAGTGTGTGTGTATGTGAGTGTGTGTGAGTGTGTGTGTATGTGAGTGTGTGTGAGTGTGTGTGTATGTGAGTGTGTGTGAGTGTGTGAGTGTGAGTGTGTGAGTGTTGTGAGTGTGTGTGTATGCGAGTGTGTGTGTGAGTGTGTGTGAGTGTGTGAATATGTGAGTGTGTGTGAGTGTGTGAGTGTGTGTATGTGTATGTGAATGTGTGTGTGAGTATGTGAGTGTGTGTGAATATGTGAGTGTGTGTGTGAATATGTGAGTGTGTGTGTGAGTATGTGAGTGTGTGTGAATATGTGAGTGTGTGTGTGAATATGTGAGTGTGTGTGTGAATATGTGAGTGAGTGTGTGTGTGAATATGTGAGTGAGTGTGTGTGTGTATGTGTGTGTGAGTGTGTGTGTGTGTGAATATGTGAGCGTGTGAGTGTGTGTATGTGTATGTGAGTGTGTGTGAGTGTTTGAGTGTGTGTGTGAGTGTGTATGGCTATGTGAGTGTGTGTGAGTGAGTGTGTGTGAGTGTGTGTGTGAGTGTGTGAGTGTGTGTGTGAGTGGGCCATGAGAACTGACTCCAATATACTGACCTACTGATGGCTCTACAGCTGTGTGTGTTTGGAGGACAGCTAGGCCTCCTCCCACTTCCTGGCTGCCACCAGATAAGTTGGGCCCCACTCTTCTGCCCTGCTTTGCATCCTCATCAGAGGTCCCAAAGCAGCTAGACCCAGGCAACCCTGGGCTGAGGCCCTCAAAACTAGGAGCCAAAAGTTGCATCATGCCACCTTTCTCAGGTCTTTTGTGACAATGATGGAGAGCCGACTGTTTCTAAAGCCAGCCTCATGCAGAAGGAACAAAGTGGCTTTTCTGTTTCCATCCGAAATGCCTTTTGTAGTAGCCATGGGCCAAGCCTGGCCAAGAACATAGATGGGGGACACAAGGACACAGGAATCACCTACTCTTGAGAGAATGGCACCGGAGGATGGCGAAGGAGTGGGAGGAAGAGGAGGAGGAGAAAGGATGGTGCGGAGGCACTGCTGGACTTGCTGCAGGGCAGACAGGTAGCAGTGGCACCCACGAATGTGTCTGGGCTATTTTAGAGCATTTGACTATTCCCATCTGTCCTGTGCCGCTGGTTCCTGTAGACACCGAAGGAGGGTCTAGAGCAGTGTACCTCAGATGCCCTGTTGGTTCTGGCAACTGTAAGACTTAAATGTCTCCAGGGTGGAGTCCATAGCACCGGATAGGATTAGGACAAGGAAGCCACAGGGAGGTGATAGCTGGGCCACCATCAGCAACAGGGGATGTGGGCGCATGCCGCAGGCCAAGAGGGGCCCAGGCCAGCACAGCATTGCTCGCCAAGTCAGAGGCCAGATCGCAAAGACCAGTGAGTCAGACACCCAAGGCCAGAGAGGTAGCCGTAGGCCCCCATATGGACAAGCAGCCACCTCTGCCCACAATGCAATGTCTTAGAACAGAAAGGCAGTGGTGGTGGTGGGAGTGAGGGGATGGAGAAGGCTTGAGGACAGACCCATATCAACAGAGTCATCGTCAACTGATAAAATCATGTTTGTCCAATTATCCCCAAGTCAGCCCCACGAGGGGGTCAGTCACAGAGAGTGACTGCTTGCTTCTGTTTGGTAGGCTGAAGGACACCCGCATTTTGTAAACATCCCCGGGGATGTAAATGTGTAGGCAAGGTTGAGGAAATTAGATGGTGGAGGAAACTTGAGAAACACAACCCCTGTGACTCATCAGGGAGGCTGGGAAAATGCGGGCAACAGCAGGCCTGGGGCAAGGCAGGGACCTGATGCAGATGCCAGTTGAGGTCCACACTTTGGTT
Organism: Cricetiscus sungorus; assembly: GCA_030556225.1. Taxonomy (NCBI): domain Eukaryota; kingdom Metazoa; phylum Chordata; class Mammalia; order Rodentia; family Cricetidae; genus Cricetiscus; species Cricetiscus sungorus. The sequence goes on from JANBXA010000734.1 coordinate 131,130,738, forward strand.
AGGAGGGGGTGGAATCATAGGGTCTGCTGATGCCCAGATGTCATGGGTTGGATGGGTGAGGGCCGGGAGAATTCCAGGTGTCCAGCCACAACTTTTGAGAGGCTAGGGGTCTTTGAGATGTGTTGGAACAACTGCTGAACTGGGCCTTAGAGATGGAGTGAGTTCCACCTTAGGTCCTGGTTATCAGAGCAGTCTGTTTGGCCTGGACAACAGAAGACCATAGATTCGAGATATAATGCCACAGTCGGTGGTTCATTGCTACACCTCTCATTGACTGGTGAACACTGGGCTAGTTTGAGAAATTTTGCATACATTACTTCACTGAAAGGTTACAGTGACCCATGAAGTACATAGCAAAATGAGTCCCACTTTACACATGGATAGACAGAGGCATAAAGAGGATGCTAAAATGTCCCTCTAGTGACTGGCTTAGCTTAGTTTTGAACTCAGATCGTTGGCCAGAGGTACACACATTGAACAACATACCACGTGGCCACCAGAGAAGGGATCCCAATTCAAACTCTCCTAAACAGAACAAGGAAGCCATTGATGGAGTAACTTTGAGGTCAAGGGAGCAGATCCTAATCACTGGTGGGTTTTGGTTAGGTGCTGGTCTGATGTCCAGACCCTGCTTTATCCATGGCTCAGCTTTCAGAACCTATGGTGATGTATTGTTTATTAAAGCCCTTGGAGCTCAAAATAGCAAGGCAGCCATACTAGTTAACCACATAAACCAGGCAGTGGTAGCACACACATTAATCCCAGGACTCAGAAGATGAAGGCAGATGGATCTCTCTGAGTTTAAGGCCACCAGGGCAACGCAAGATTGAATCAATCTAAAAGAGTAACAGCGCTCACACCTTTAATCCCAGCACTTGGAAGGTGGAGACAGGAGGATATGGCTGAGCAGAGAAAGGAATAAAAGGAGGAGGATACAGGAATTCAGAGCTTTTTGCCTGTGAGGATTCGTGGGGACAGGATTGCCTTTTCAGCTGGGTAGAGGTAAGTAAGAACTAGTAGCCGGCTGATTTGCTTCTTTGATCTTCAGCTTGAAGCTTGAACCCCAATATCAGCCTCAGGTTTTTAATGATTGTGTTACAAGCACCACTATTTCTCCAGCCACTTTGATTTATGCATGATGATGGTACCTGAGGCTCCAGGCTCAAACCTCATCCTTTCAGCAAAACCAATGGAGAAAGCTGACTCTTACTGCCCCAGCATCATGAGCCATGGGCCACTGCATAAGTCAGTCAAAGGTACCCACCAGAAAGGGTTCTGGATGACACAGATGCCCACAGGAGCAGGCGGTTAAAAAGACTCACTGGAATTCTATTTTGCAAGATTCTCACTTGCCACACCCACTGTGAACTTTGGACAATTGTCTCAATAATAACCTCCGCTGATCAGCTTCCCACGGGCCACTCAGGACACAGGCTCAGTATCACAGACCATGTTTCCAATTGCTGTAAACCTTGCCTATAGCTTCTGGGTGGGGCTTCCTTCTTCAGTTTTCTGTCCTCCACCTCACAAGTGCTAGCGCTCCAGGCTTGCCTGGCTTAAGAGGTGATCTATCCATAGTGCCTCTGTGTGTGGTTTATTTCTTCATTTCTTAATAGTCTTTTAAAGAGCCATGCTTTGATTTCCGTGAAGCCCCATGTTATTTTATTTTTATTTTATTTTTATTTTTCTTATTTTATTTTAATTTTATTTTATTTTTCTTGTAAAGATTTATTTTATTTTTTTATGCATAAGAATGTTTTATGTTTTATGATTTGCCCACATGTTTGTGTGTGTACCACCTCTGTCTTTGTTAGGTTTCTATTGCTGAAGATTCACCATGATCACCGTAACTCTTATAATATTTAATTGTGGTGTCTCGCTTATAGTTCAGAGGTTTTGTCCATTATTGTCATAGAAGGGAACATGATGGCATGCAGGCAGACATGGTACTGCAGGCAACAGGAAGTGGTCTGTCTCACTGGGCGTGGCTTTGGCATATATGAGACTTCAAAGGCCATCTCCACAGTGACACACTTCCTCCAATAAAACCACACGTACTCCAATAAGGCCATACCTCCTAATAGTGCCCACTTCTTTTGGAAGCCATTTTTTTTTCCAAACCATCACAACCTCCATGCCTAGTGTCTGTGGAGGCCAGAGAGCGTGTCTCCCTGGGATTGGAGGGTCAGGCTGTTGTAAGCCATCATGTGGATGGATGCTGGGAAGCAAACCTGGGTTCTCTACTAGAGCGATGAGCACCCTCAACCACTGAGCCGACTCTCCAGGTCCCCTGTCCACTTACTTCACTTATTTTAATCTTATGAACAATTTTTTAAAATTTTATTTTATGGGCACTGTTGTTTTTGCCTGCATGCTTGTCTGTGTGATGGTGTTGGATCCCCTGGAACTGGAGTTAGACAGTCATGAGCTGCCAGTATGGGTGCTGGGAATTGAACTGGGGTCCTCTGGAAAAGTACTCCTGACCACTGAGCCATCTCTTCAGCCCAGATAATGCTTTTTTTTTTCTTGATGCTGGATTGAGGACATCTTTGCTGAACCAAAAATCACAATGTTTTTCTTGTAGGATGTTTGCTTTGGCTACACGCCTACTCTGATCCCCTTTGCATGCACGGTGTAGGAGTCTGCTTCCAGGGTGGAGGGGGCAGACATATTCATCCTGCATCGGGAATGCTTTCAGTTGCCTTCAGGTAGGGGACCTTCATTTTTTTTAAAATTATGAATGAGAGGGTCCACAGTTGTCTTCTGGAGACTGGGGGCTCTTCTTTCAGTAGCCAAACAGCCTAACCAGGTCTGAATTTCATATTCTGAGGGCCCCGTGAAGGATGGCTGGATTCCCCATGTAGTGCTCCAAACCTCTGCCATATTAGATGGGTCTGCCCAGTGTCCATGCAGGTCTGGGCTATGCTGAGTCTTGTCTGGCTAGTTGGGGGTATCATCTCAGCTCTCTAGCCCTGCCCTGATCTGAGATGTACCAGCTCCTCGAGACACACCAAGAAAAAAAATCTAGAAATGAGGGATTGGGACCCCAACACCCACAGGTGCCCTTGAGGACAAAGATCTCAGAGGTCTCCTTTCTTGTCTGTCGTCTTGCTCAGTGCATTGGAAGTGGGGTGCCACCCAAGCATCTCCATGCCACCATAGGAGGTGGAGTCACAGGGTCAATTGTGGCCTCCTGGCCATACCCTGGCTCTACTGAGGTCTCCAAAATCCTGGCCCACTTCATGTTCTCCTTCCTTGGGGGCCATCAGAGCCTGACTCAGCACATCTTCTCTCCTCCTGTCCAGGTCCGTAGGACAAGGGCTGGATGGGGGAAGGGGCTGAGGAAGGGGTGCTTCTGGCTCTCTCATGTCTGAGATGCTCTGTAGAACTCTAACTGCTGGCATTAGGAAATAACAAGCCAGGGACCCTCAGGATGTCCCAGGGGTTGGAGGTACTTGCCACCAAGCCAGCCAGTATGGTGGAAGGAAAGAGCCAACTTCTGAAGGTTGTCCTTTGACCACACAGGCCATGGCATGACATGCCCACATGCCTACATCAAGTAAATATTTTTAAAAAGAAGACAACAAGTCACATTTACTAGGTGCCTTACTGCTGCAAATCTCATCCAATATTTGCTGTGTCTCTGAAAACTGCCCTGTACATCTGGGGCTTAAAGTGCTTCTCTTTGGAACCCGGACAACTGTAGCTATGAACCAGCTCCCAAAAGTCAAACTACCCCACCCCCAAAGCCTCCTACCCTCCCAATGCCACTTGTAGATGGGAGAGCCATTTCTGAAGATGGCCAGAGGACCCAGGCTCCTTTCCCCAGCCTCTGATTTGAAAAAGAGGAGATGTGGGTTACCTCAGCCTTCAGGCCCAGCAGGCAGCCAGCAGAAAATTAACTTGAGAGAAGAGACACACATCCCTGTTCAGAGAATGGAGGAGGCCTGTCCTGTGTTCTTCATTAAGTCACAAAAGGAAGGGCCAACTGCGCAGGGCGTACAAGCTTCCTGCTCCCACCACCCCGGACTCCTGAAACATCTTTATCCACTTACTCAGGGACTCAGGAAATTCTCTCCCAAGTCACTTTTATTAGAGGCATTAGATGCAGTCTCAATAGGGAACAGATGAAAACCATTCACACCACATACTTTCAGAAAGATCTTCGCGAAGGTTTGTTTCATCCGAAGAGCCTGGCCAATCCCCATGGATAGGACGCTGCTGGGAAATGAAGTTCAGGAAAGTTCTAGAAACCAGAGTCATCAGCATAGGGTGTGGCACACCAAGCAAGATCCTGGGATGTGATGGATCTTTTAGAACTTTGAATCCCATCCATAAAGTGGCTGTCCTTCCTTCTGCTTTCACGGCTTCCTTCTTGGCTGGAGATCCCATCTCGAAGCCCAGAAAGACTCAATCAAATCTCATCTGGCCAAGCCGGGGACACAGTGCAGAGATCTGACAGGGAAGAGTGGCAGCTGCTTGGTGACAGGAGGCTCACTGTGCAGAAAATCCAGTTCGGCAGACAGCTTGGAGCTGGCCGTGCTGCCCATGAATCTCCTGAGTCTCCGTTCTGTCTTCACAACTGGAAGGGAGCAGGGGCAAGCTCAGAGCGTAGAAGGCTTGGATAACCATCTGAGCAGCTACAGTGCACACTAAGGTCCCAGACTGATAACCAGACGCCACTGCCTATTTCTGACAGCCCAGCGGCCCTTACTGAGCTCCTGTGGCATACCCTGACGGATAGCAGGAAGAGCAAGTGATGGCTAGAGGACAGGCTGTTTACCTGCTGGCAGCAAGTTTGTGCAGCATCTGTCCACAGTGCTGCTCTCCCACCAAGAGAAGAAAGGAAAGCAACGAAACTGTAGATTTTAGGAGTCTGCAAGTGCTCGGGGCTGCCCTCTGTGGGGTTGTGAAAATCCCGTCATTCTCTTACCAGGTCACCCATGCCTTCTGCATTCTGTTGCCCACCCCTTGCTGAAGACTTTTCATGGCCACCGCAGGCATTTGTTGAGCACTGACTGGAGTCAGTCCCACCTGGGTGGGCAGAACAGTGAGCTCGGGGTCTCCAGTCTGCAGGTGGGTCCCTCTGCCGTGGGTCCAGCTATCACAGATCCATGCGGCATGCGTCTAGATTCGAGTCTCATGCTGCCAGTGAACTTTGGGCCCCCCTGCATCCCTGCCTGTACCTTAGTCTCTTCATATGCAAAACTGTATGGCTGACAGGTGTTTCTCCAGGTCAAGTCCGTGGGCCATTTGCTTCACTCACCCATCTCAGGGTGAGGAGACACGGGTAGTACTTTAAAAGTATTAGATTTGTTTTATTTTGCGTGTACAAGTGTTTGCCCACATGCGTGTATGCCATGTGTGTGCCTGGTGTCTAGGGAGGTCAGAAGAAGAGGTCAGAGCTAGAGATGTTGAGAGGCATGTGTAGGTGCTGGGACCCAAACCCAGGTCCTGTGCAAAAGTAACGAGTGCCCTAACTGCGGAACCATCACTCTAGTCCCTGTGCCATTTTTCTTGCTGTGACAAAACAACTTAAAGAAAAATTTGTTTGGAAAAAAAAGAAAGGTTTGTTTGGGATCGCAGTTTGAGGGCATAGTTCATCATGGGGAGGGGAGGCGTGGAGCAGGTATGTGAGACAGCTGCTCACATCACATCTGTAGCCAGGAAGCAGAGAGAGATGAAGGCTGGTTTGCTTCCTCCTTTTATGCAGTCCTGTTCCTCAGCCTACAGGATGATGCCGCCGATGGTTTAAGTGGATTGTCCCATCTCAGTTAACCCAGTCTAGAAACTCCCTCACAAATGCCCAGGTCTTGTTGTCTAGGTGATTCTAGATCCTGTCAAGTTGGCTGCCAATGTTAACCACCACAGCATCTGAGTATGGAAGGTTCACTGCCGAGGAAACACCTCCACTCACTTGGGTCCCGACTCAGTTCTTCACTCACTCCGTTTCCTCCCTTGAGGGAACCTATGCATGGACTCAATGCAGTATCTTCACCACTTTCCCTGCTCCTGTGCAGCAGACTAACCCTGCATGCATTCGTTACTAGTGACAGAAACACAACACAAGATGGCTCAAGCAGAGAAAAGAACTATGAACGCCCTTCTCTAAAATGCCAGAAACCAGCCCTTTATTCATGCCCGGCATTCAGCCTTGAGCACTGTGGCTGCCCGCGACCTTCCGCTCTGCGTTCCTCTCTGTTGGCTTCACTCTGGTGCTGGTTCCTTGTTCTTGCTTTGTCTGTCAAGTTACCCGCCAGCTTCAGGCTCAGCACCACAGCTGCTAAGAAGACGCCTCATTCATAAGCGAAAACCCCAGAGAGACTTCTCATTGGTCTAGTCTGGGTCACATGCTCATCTCTGAGCCAATTACTGACGTTAGGGGGAGTTGGTACCATTCAGTGGCTGCGGACCCTTTCCTCCAGATAGAATGGAATCATGGGTAGTATGAAGTAGTGTATTTTGGCAGCTTTTGTTTTCTTCTGAACAGACCTGGTGAGTGGTGGCAGCAGGAGAGCAGAGGCAGTAGCTGGAGGAGATTTCTAATACCCCAACTTTCCTGCAGGCCTCAGGCGCTGAACCCCTAGCTACTTGACAACCAGACGCATTGATACTTCATTCTTCTTATTCCTCTGCTTGTGTTTTCACTACCAGGTAAGTCCTAGCTGCTAAAATTGGGCAAGAAAAGACCTTTTATTGTGTCTAGTGTTTTAACACCAGCCCACAAAACACAGGAGGGTGTCTCTCTGACAAAAGCTTTATATAGCCAAAGGAGGCTTGCTTGAATCAATCACCACACACCTATGCAAATGAAGGTTTGAGTCTGCATCAAGCACCGCACAACTTATACAATAATTGTTTGCATTTGCTCTCGTAGCGACCCTGTTTCTTTCTTTCTTTCGTTTGTTTGTTTTGTTTTTCAAGACAGGGTTTCTCTGTGTAGTTTGGAGCCTGTCCTGGAACTTGCTTTCTGGAATAGGCTGGCCTCGAACTCACAGAGATCCACCTGCCTCTGCCTCCCAAGCGCTGGGATCAAAGGTGTTCGTCACCACCGCCCAGCTGCAACCCTGGGCACCAGTCACAGCAGTTTCTCTGTTAGGCCTCACTGGGGAGCGCGTCCTTTCTGACCTGAGTAGAAATGGTCGAAGCATCATCTTTGAAGTTTGTGATAACACAAAGTCTATTACAAACTGTGCCTAGTTCTGTCTGATGCTGGGCTTTGAGGAGCTGGAGCAAGCAGCTGTGATTGTGTGCGGTTTTTTTTTTTCGAGTTCTTGGAGTGTTCCATACAGCCAGTGCTGCTTAAGGGAGGGGGTATTTACTATCCAGACTCACAGTTTGAGGATGCAGTCCATCACCAGTGGGGAAATACGGCCATGGGAGCTTGAGTCCACAGCTCACATGGTACCCACCACCAGGAAGCAGAGAGATGGATGCTGGGGCTCTGCTCACCTTCTCTTATTTATCCAGTCCAGCACCTCAGCCCACAGGATGCTGCAAACAACATTCAGGGTGGGTCTCCCTACCTCAGTGAATCCAACCTAGGATCTGAGTTGGGGTGTGGGGAATATGAGAGGCTAGTGTGTATGTGTGACCAAAATGTATTTATATGCATGGATGAAGCTGTCAAAGAATAAATAAAACATAAACAAAATTAAAATTGTATAATAGCAAATGAGTATATTTAGAATTTTTAAAAAATCAATAAATGTTTTCTTTATTTTTTTCTGTTCTAAATGACCTTGGGTGGAACATTCTTATAAATACATCTTCAGATCATCAATTACTTTTCAGAAAAGACTTCCTTCAGTGGGCTTGAAACCTGCCGTGTCTGTAACCACAGAGCAATTTCTTTCCCACTCCCTTCTACTCTGCTTTCCCCATCTCTAGCAGTATCACCTCCGTGATGCTCAGGCTGAGAGATGACTTCATGTGGTACTTACAGGGAGAGTTAGCGCGAGGGAGGCAGGGCAGACAGGGGAGGCTAGCTGAAGGAGAGGCCACGGATGGCCTCAGAGGAGACAGGCTCGCTGGGGTAGGTGGTCAGAGTGCTGCAGTCACTGCTGAAGGCCTGTGGTGATACAGGACCAATTGGCAAACCGAAGTTGTCCAGGAAAGCAGAGGCTGCACTCACAGCAGCCAGGGTAGACCACAGCGATGGCACTGCAGGAAGCCTCAATATAGCTGCTGCTCAGCAGCCCCTTCATCCCTCCCTCCCCTCCACCTCTCACTGATGCCCACTGCCAAAGGCAGCCAGCCCACCCTTCCATCATGAACCTGTCATTACCAGCCGGTGTGGTGACCTTTACCATAGACCACGCCACCACCAGCCAGTGCCTATGGCAACCTCACAGCTTCCCTCCTAACCTCACCCGGTCCCACTTCCTTCTCCAGTAAGTCAGCCACAACAAAGATCTGACAGTTAGGTCTCGCTGCCCCACGTCTGATACCCTCCAGCATTTAGAATAATACCCAGAACCTGACCTCGGCCTATAGCACCCAAGAGCCTGTTCCTTCCATGTCTTTAGGAGCTCCTCACTCTTGGCACCACCTGCACCAACTCCTCTGATCTCCCTCCCAGTCCCGACCCCAGAGCCTTTTGCCCCAGATATTCCCTCTAGGTTTATGCTATGCCCCAATCCTGTCTGGTTCCTGTTTATCTTCTGGTGCCCAGTTCAAAAATCTCACTCTCCTCACCATTAGATTCTACTTGCTGATTTCCTGGCAGGGAGGGAGAACCAAGCAGAGAACTCTCTTGTCTCTCTTGTCATAGAGCAGAGCCTGGCACATAGAGCTTCAGACAGGTGTGAGGGACCTGATGATTCACACACGGCTCTGGCAATGCCCTTCCTGGGTTGTTTTGTCCCTTGTCTGACTTTCCTCCAGAGGGAGGAACACCCTCTTCCCAGTTCCCACCCCCCAGGCTCCAGACATCTCTGTGACATGGATTTTCCTTCAGGGTTTGGACGGACAGGACACTTGGCTCTCCTCGCAGGGTATCACACCAGGAAAAAACAAGAGAGCAGTCCCCCTCTCCCTGAGTGACTGGATGGAGGCTCGCTTTATTGCAGGGACGGCCATGCAGCCTGACAGGGATGCTTGGTAACTCTCTACCAAATCCCCTAGGGCTTTTTTAGCACTTAAGTTGCAAAATCTGAGCCTAGGTCCACAGCAGGTATGTATGGCTGGCCTAAGAGCCTGTTAGGGAAAAATGATCTCTAATCCCAGAAGAGGCTGGGGAGCCTCCCCCACAAATCCCATCTCCACTTAGAATACCCCACAGTTGAGTTTGCCATGCATAATGCTCCATTTTGGGACAGCCCTCTAAGCACGTCAATCCTCCTTTAGCTGCTAAGGACTTAGAGATGCAGCCTTAATAGCATAAGCAAGAAGAGGCCTGCAGTGCCTCACCTGGCTGAGAACACCAGGGATGCAGGGGCTCGAGTGCCAGGGTTTGGCTCTCCATCATTTTCACAATCTTCGGCTTACATCTCAGACAAGTTCTTCCCCACTAAGTGGAGGACATTCTGCCAAGCCCATGTCCACCCTCCCTGCTACTGAGTCAGGGATCTGCCGGCTTGGCAGGAATCTGATGGCTTGTTTGGGTCAGCTGCCTGCTCAGACACACATGATGCAGAGGGGTGGGTACTGTACAGGCGGAGGCATTGTAGGAGACACCACAGCTGATAGCACCCCTGGGACCACGTGGAACTAGACGTGGATGGCCCCTGCTCCTGTGGCTGAAGGTCTAGACGCGCATCAAACTGTGAATGAAGCAAGAGACCATAAAAAGCTGCGCCCTGGAAGTTCTGCCTGTTTCTGCGCCTCACACTTCTATGAAGTAAGTAGCGTTCTGCCCTGAGATGTGATCCCGTTGCAGGTCCCACTCTGCCACCCCACAGCTTCCTCTTCTACTCAGGCAGCTCTCTGAGGAGGGGGTAGAATCATCAGTGTCAGAGCTCCTTCCTCGCTGTGTGGACAAATCCCTAACAGAAGCAACTTAAGAAAGTAATGGTCTGCTCTGGTTCACAGTTTGAGGGCGCACAGTCTGTTACCGAGGGAGAAACATGGTGGCAAGAGTGTGAGGTGGCTGCACCCTCGATGGCAGCGAGGTGAACGCTGGTCCCCGGCTTGCTTTCTCCTTTTATCCGGGAATGGCACCCACACTGAGAGTGGGTCTTCCTGCCTCGGTTAAACCAGTGCAGATAGCCCTTCACGGATATGCCCAGAAGCTTATCTCCTTGATGACACTACACCCTGCCAAGTTGCAGCCTCCGCTATCACACAGTGAACTCTGGATCTCTCCCCTTTCTGTTCTGGAGAGAGAGCACCTCCTTCAGGTCACACTGTGCTCCTTGTGAGTGTAATATTTGGGGATGTAATGAGTGAGTCCCAGCACATGGTCTGTGAGATACGACTGCCATGGGATGGGCAGAGACACTATGGTTAGGTAAGCACAGGCAAACTCTTGATTAAACAAAACCCCAGCCTCTTCACAAAGAACTTGAAGCCTGTACTGAACTAATGAAATCCTGCGTCTTTCCCAGAAGCAGAAAAAGTGTCGTAACATTTCCCCGAACACTTTGCTCAAGAAGTTCTTTTGTTGTGTCATCGGTAGATCCCATGGTCTGTGGGAGACCCTTGGGGAGTGGAAAAGTGGTGGGACCTGGGGACAGAGCTTCTGGTTTAGCTCTCTGCTCTGCCTTCTGGCTGTGCAGTGTTCTTTCTGTGTAGAAATGTCTGGGGTCTCAGTTTCCAACCCTGCACAATGAAGCCGTTCCTATTTCTGACTTTTCTGCTTTATTCTCTCCAGCTCTGTGACAGAAGTCATCCGTGGAAGGCCTGGCTCAGGGAGGTGTCCTCAGATGACATGGCTGTCATAGCTGAACCATCAAAGGAGATGACCATTGCCATGGTGATGTTGGTCTAAGGGTGTGTCCCCAGGCCTCTGATCACCTTGGAAACTTGATTGTGACTTGTCACTGTTTGTGACAAGATGCTGTTTCCTCTTCCTTCTCTTCCTCCACCTCCTTCCCCCTCCCCTCCCTCCCTCCTCCCCTCTTCTCCAACTTTACCTTTTCATCTTCCTTTTTTGAGATAAGATCTCACTCTGTAACCCAGGCTGGCCCTAGACACCAAGCCCAATCCTCTAACCTTGGCATCCAAGGTAGGGTTACAGGTATGTACCACCACCCCAGGCCTCTGTGCTCAGATTTTAGGATTGATGCCTTGTGGTGAGGCTGTAGCTCAGGTGGTAGAGTGCTTGCCAAGCAGGCACACAGCCTTGAATTCTATCCCCAGCCCTGAATAAACTAGACAGTCCCAGAGCTTTGGAGGTGGAAGCAGGAGAAACTGAAGGTCATCCTTAACTATATAGTGAGTCTGGGGCCATCCTGGACTACATGAGACCCTCTCTTTAAGAAGATTGGTTTCTCCATTAAAAGTGAGGATGGTCAGCTACTTGGGGATGTGCATAGGTGAAGGGTATGTGTCATGTGAGCCAAGTCCTGGAACTCTAGGGGACACCACTCAGTCCTATTGCTGTCTAATTGCTCTGTGACCTTTAGACTCTCAAGTTCCAAACCTTTATTTATCATGTGATGTTACTACAACTTTAAATGCTACAAGCTTTATACAGTCTACTGTAGAGGACACAAACAAGAATTACTTCTTTAAAAGTTTCTAGTTTTTGGGACGTTGAAGCTTGTGCACTGTGCTAGCTATGGATAGCAGGCAGGCGAAAGAGGGTAACTGTTGGGGACCTGAGTCAAACCTTCCCCTTTGGTGTCCAACTCCCCCTGGCCACAGCTTCAGGCAGAGCTGGGAGTGGGCCACCCAGGAGCTGTCAGACCTTTCTCCCTGCTGACACTAGGTGTCCAGACAGGGATGACAGTCAGCAGCCCAAAGTGGTGTTTGAAGCTGGTGTTCCCACCGTCACATCTGCCATCAACACTCACCATCAACAATGAGGTGTGCTGTATTTCTAACCAAGGGAGTTTTGATTAATAATATAGTTTGAGTCATTTTTTTTATAAGAAATGACCTTACTGATGTTTACTGAGCACCTACTATGCATCAGGCCCCTGAAAACGTGGTGAGGAATAAAAGCCCACATCCTCTGTTCTCTGTCCCCTTGGTCTATCTGAATATAGACTCATTAGAGGAAGTAACTTAGGCTGGTTATCTTCAATTCCTTGTTACAACCCAAACTCCCTGGAACACAAGTAGAAAGAAATTCAAATCAGAAACATCGAGGGGAGATTTAAAAAAAAAAAAAAAAAAAAAGCACAATCCATCACCCTGGGAAGGCCACCATGAACAATTTCAAATGTTTAATTTCTTTTCAAAACAAAAGTATTTTCAAACATGCAGTAAGACAGAATATTCATTTATCTTGCATTTCCACAAAAGGCACCACGAGCACTTTCCCATGTCATGAACTAGTCCTCAAAACTGCTTTCTGGAAGACACATGATTTAAAACAGCTGTGTTCTGTGTCATCCCGGGCAGAAGCAGGCTTTGAAAACATCCTTCTCCTGCTGCTGGCAGCCAGGTGATTGCAGAATCATCATGTGATAAACAACTGAGCAGAACATCCTTGGGGGCTGCAGCTTTGTCCCTACTGAGGGACACTTTTGGGTACATCATGGGAGGTGGAGCCTCACCAGTCCAAGGGAAGTGCCATTTTAAAAATTACTGTTATGATTTTTTCTATTTTATTTATTTGTGCAAGTGTGTGTAGCCTGGGAGACACTTGTCCCAGGCACAAAACTTCTAGAGGCACCCAAATCTCTTTAGTCAAGATAACTGGTGTCTCAGTAACACTTTCTTGTTTGGGCACTGGCAGCACAAGGCCAGGACCTGTGTGACCTCCACCACTGAACTACGCTCCAGATGAGATTGAAGACTGACCGGGCAGACAGCTCAGCTGTTAAAAGCATCGATTCCCAGCACCCACTTTGAGAGGCTCACAACATGCTGGGTCACTCCAAGGCCCTTCTCTGCCCCCCTTAGGCATTTATGATTAAGGATGGCACACAGAACTGAAATAGCAGGAAAGGAGGTTTGCAGTTGGAACACCAAGTGTATTAGCAGTGTGCAGGTGTGTCAGTGGTCAGGGCCTGATTGTCACACAGAGTGCATACATGGAGAGTCACACACATGCCATAAATAGTCAAAGCATCTATGCTAAAAAGCTTGGTATATTTAACAACAATGACAACAAAAACACTCAGAAAGAAAAAGAAAAACTGTTCCTTGTAGGGTCACTGTTGGGTAAGGTAAGACGATACATACATGGAGTATTAGTTGCCTGGTACCTGGGACCTGATCATTTCAAGGCAGGCAAAGGTGTGGCTCCCTTTTCTGCTTATCGCAAGAGAGTTGGTCAGTGTCCCTAGAATAAAAAATGGAGATAAACAAGGCAAATTTATTCCACTATAGCTCTGCATGACACAGGAGCCAAGACCGAAGACCCAAAGACCCAGAGTGGACTACCTATTTTAAGGCTTAGGTTAGGTTAGGTGACGTCCCAGAGACAGCGTGTAGGCACTATGTGTGACAAGACAAAAAGAGCATGTGTTCACAGTGACAGACTTAGGGGACACAGCAGGGCCTGCACGCTCTCAGTGGAACTGGCTTTCCTTCCTTCAAAATATGAAGTAGTCCATTCTGTGGCTATACCAGACACTGGGATCGGCTCAAAGAATTGAGACAACAAAAGGTATCCTTGCTTTTGAGGAGTGTATCATCCAAAGACAGCAGACAGCAAACTCATGCGTAAGACAAGGAGTGACTGAGAGAGTTGGGTTTTGTAAGGTGCATAAGAGTTTGCTGGGTTGAGAAGACGACAGAAGTGGAAGCAGAGACTGGAGGCCAGAAGAGATAGACAAGGAGAAGGTTGTGTGGTGGCTCCAGAGCGGGAGATTGTGGGCTCCAGCAGACCTGTCTCCACCTTCAGAAGAGATCCCCCTGAGCTTCCCACAGCTGCCATGTGAGCTCACCCTCACCGGCCGCCTGCTGCCCGTGGGCCAAGGTGCTGAGTGGCAAAAAGGACTTGATCCTGGAAACAGAGGGGGGAATTTAAGGGTAATTAATCCAACAAAAGCCAAACTTCAGAGTTGCGGGAAAGCGGGAGGAGAGATGTGGCATTGCTGTTTTTCTTCTGGAAAAACAAACAAAAAACCTCTCTCACTGACTCATCTCCCTTGCTGTCCATCCTGCCAGCTGTCCCTGACATTGGGAGATGCACACTCCAGTAAGTCCTCGGAACCACAGTCAGCTCAGAACCAGTGTGGCTCTGATCCTGTCACCTCCTGGTTCCCGACCCGGACCTCCCAATACTCTGTGTGTCCACAAGGGTTCCCGGAGGAGGAGAGGGTCCTGCTTTAGCTACTTCCACAGAACTAGGGACCAAATGCAACACCAAGCAGGTGCTGAGCAACCCGCCACTGAATCCATGACATCTGGAGATGTCCCTCCAGTGGTGCTGAGGATGTCCCCTCCTCACGGTGGCTCCTGTGGGAGGGCCTTCCCAGTCTCTCCCAGAATCTTGTCTGTTCCCCGGCTGTTCCCCTGAAAGCACCCCCCTCCCAATTATACACAGCCTCTCAGTCTGGAAGTTACGGTGCCATAAACACTTCAATGAAGGAGCATTTTAAAGAACCCTTTGAAGAAAGATTGCAACGTGACTGATCACCCCTTAATTTATGGCTCTGGAAATCGTTTTCTTCACGTAGGCCTCCCTCGAGGTGGGGGTGGAGACAAAGACTGTCTCGGCTGTAGCTGAACATCCTGCTTAGATGCTGCAGACGCTTGCCCTTTCCAACAGTCATTATATTGTTTTAATGTCCGCAATGGAAAGTGCACACAAGCAGGAGGGGCGGGGCCAGAAGAGGGCGTGGCGTCGCAAGGGGAGAATTGGGGCTGATACAGCGGCTGCCCCTCTGGGCCCCAATCTTCTTGTACCTGTACCCACCCTCTGCCGCCCTCCCAGCTTGCTCCTCCCCCCACCCCCCAGGCCAAGAGACAGGCGTGGGCGGATTTATGAGGCTGGCCCCTGTGGGAAGGATTGGGGGATAAATCTCAGCTTATGTACGAGCGTGATCTACATTTATTGTACTTAATGTGATCTTTAACGTGTCCAGCAGGGGCCCATAAATCCCTGCCTGGCTGCCCTGAGGCCGGACCCCGGCCTGCCTGCCCCTTGCTGGGCAAGGGGCCATGGTGAGAGTCCCTGAGTCTGTGGGCTCCCCTTTTGGGGGCACCGGAGCTGGCTGAGTAACCAGGGCCTGGTTCTTTTCCAGATGGGCTGAAGCTACATGTCCCCACAGAATCACCACTTTGGGACAGTAATGGCTCTTGTGTTTGGCTATGTGAATCCTGGGATCCCATCAGAATAGAGAAAGGCAAAGAGTAAAGAGTGTATAGTTAGCATGACCCAGTTGTCAAAGAGGACAGAGAGAGGAGAGAGAGGAGAGAGAGCGAGAGAGAGAGAGAGAGAGAGAGAGAGAGAGAGAGAGAGAGAGAGAGAGAGAGAGAGAGAGAGAGAGAACGCCGTGTGATAGATGACCATTGTGAGAGTCAGGGCACACGTGGTCTGTGAATAACCAACTTGGAACTGTGTAAAGACGTGACCTTCAGGGCTGTTGTCTTCTATGTTTTATATAGCGACCTACCTCAGCCTCCCACGTCTACAAAGGGGCCCCAGAGGCATGGCTTGCTCAATTCCACCACAACACTTAAGTAGCAGGCTGGGCTGGGTCATGAGATCACAATGCCTTGCTTTTGGGGGACATGTGCTCCTCCTGAGAGCACTCACGAATGTGCGTGCTCACAGCTGTGCTTGTGTGCCTGCAGGCCTGCTCATGTCCCCTGCTGGAGCTCCTGGCAGAGTCTGGAGACTCTCTCGAGACACCACGGTCTATTCTCACCCTTTTGTCCAGTTCTTTCTTTACAAAGGGAAAGCCGACTCTGCTGCCGTCAGTGTTTCTGCTTGTCCTCCGGGTGTGTGCATGTGGTTGTGACTAGAGAGGGGAGAAGATGCATTGTGGGAGAGGAGCTGTCTCATGGGAATGACAATCTCATGGGAATGACACAGGCAACCTTCAGAACCAGCCACGAAGCTACTCGTGGTGTTGCACACCTGTAATCCTAGCACTAAGCAGACTGAGGCAAGAGAATTGCAAGTTCAAGGCCAGCTTGAGATACATACAGAGATCCTGTCTCAAGACAGGACTGTCCAAGTGGCTATTCTGTGGGGATGTGTGCCAAACAGAACCCAGCTGTCATACAGCTAAAACCATTCTCTTTTCTGGGCTTGGAGTGACTGCCCCGCCCATCAGCAGCAATGCTCTACCCCAGGAAACACATCCATGTATACATCAATTAGTCTGCAGACACAGGGGTGCATGTGAGGACCAGGAGTGCGAAGCCCCATCGTTCCAGCATCAGAACAACCCACCCAATGGGGGAGTTCCACATTTTCCTTGGGTGAATTTCTGGAAATGGTGTTGTGCCTGTAATCGAATCAAAGCTGCTGAGTGCTGGGTAATAAACGTCAGGGAACTCATTACAACTGCCGCTCCGTGAGATTTCATGGGAAAGTCACACCTCAGTGTGTTATATTTTAACCCTAGCCCATCTGTATGGCAGAAACCTAGAGAACCAGGAGAGGGGCTGGGGGTGGAGTCCAGTTGGTAGAGTGTTCGCATGAAGCCCTGGGTTCAATTCCCAGTACCACATAAACCAGGCATGGTGGCACACACCTGCGATCCCAGCACTCTAGAGGCAGAGACAGGAGGATCAGAAGTTCAAGGTCATTCTTGGCTACATAAGGAGTTTGATTCTGAGGCTAGCCTGGGATACATGAAACCTTCCTTGTCTAAGATTAAAAACAAGCAAACCAAGACACACACACACACACACACACACACACACACACACACACACACAGAGAGAGAGAGAGAGAGAGAGAGAGAGAGAGAGAGAGAGAGAGAGAGAGAGAGAGAGAGAGAGAGATAGTTTATGCCTACAATCCTAGCACTCCAGGCATGGAGGCATGTGAAAGGTGAACTCAAATCTAGCTTCAACTACATAATGAGAGCCTGTCTCAGAAAACACAAAAACAAACAAAAAGCCAGGAAAAACAAAGAGGGGCTGTGAGCTGGCTCAGCATGCGCTCTGCTCTCATTTTCTGACCAGAAGCTATGCAGGGGAGAAGTTTCACTCAGCTTACAGCTACAGGTTGCCGTCTGACACTGGCGGGAAGTCAGGGCAGGAACTTGAAGCAGCCTCTCAAGCGCACAGCCAAAAGCAGAGAGAAGTGCGTGCACACATGTCCCTGCTCGTCTGGCTGTCTCTACTCACACAGTCCAGAGACCCAAACCAGGGTGTGATGCCATCAGCTTGCCAGCTGGATCTTCCCATGTCAAAGAGGAGGACTGATCAGGTTATTCTCCCACAGATGTGTCCACAAGCCAATACAATCTAGACAATGCCTCACAGGGACTAACATACCAGGTGGTTCTAGGTTAATCTGACAAACTAACCATTGCAGTGGATAAAGGTGCTTGGTGACAAGCTCAGGGAGTCGAGTTTGATCCCCCAGAACCCATAAAGTAGAAGGAACAAAACCAATCCCACAAAGTATCCCTAAACTCCACACATGTGCTGCGGCATGTACACCTACCCACGGGCACACACACACACACACATACATACACACACACACACACACACACACACACACACACACACACACACAATGTAAACTTTTGAAAAAGAATAGAAAAAGTGCCACAAAACCATGTCTAACACTTCTGTTGAGAGATACCTAACTTTTCGTTTTTCTCCGTCGCTTCTGTGTACGCGCATATATCTTCAAAACCCAGATTGTCCAGTGAAAACTGATCTACCAGTGTTTATCCTCAGGATCCTGGCAATGTTCTTGCCTGATCTCCCCACCACTGTCGGAGGCACCAGGGTCCTGTTCAAGCAGAAGAGATCATTTTTTTTTTCTACTTATGAACAACCCTTGAGGCTAGCCCTCATCTCTGCCCATGACAAACTGTTTAGATTAAATTCCTAGAAGTGAAATTGCTACTCAGGGGTTGGGCCACTTAGAAAGATTTCCCATAATTCTTATAGAATTCTTTTCTATACAGCAGGGTGGGTATTTTGGTCACAAAACCCCAGCTATAATGAGAAGGGTTTTGTCAATAAAGGAGGAGTTTAGGAATGATCTCCTTGAACATGAGGGGCTAAGCCAATGAAAAGAGGCAACTGAAGATGACCAGTCACCTTTAGTCCTTTGCAGAGGACAAGCCTGGCTGCTTGCCACGTGGTGTTCTGTCCCTAACACGTCTGAAATCTTGGTGCATAGGGCGCGAGCTGAATCAACACTGTTGGGCAAACAAATATTTGTTGAAGGGACTAATGTTTGTTGACTGTCCAGAAGTTTGCTGGTTGAACAAATGTTTATTGAAAGAGCACTATTGTTCTTAGAAACACGGCTGCTGACTCATGGGCTCTGAGTTCCCCTCAGCAGGGCCACTCCGGGGTTGACAAGAGCCTCATCTTGCCTGACCAGCAGCTCTTGAAGGTAGGGTGGTGTATTGCCATCTCTGCCACAAAGGGTGCTCCCCACTCACCTCTCTATGTCACAGGAGTACTGGTTAAGCGAATAAATGACTTGCTTTTAGACACCCACTCAACAGTTCATCCCTCTGTGAGGCATGGCGAGGGGGCTGACGGCACCATTCACACTTCTGCTGCCAGGACAGAAATTGCTTGACTGCTCTGCTTTCTTCTTTAAAGCAGTTTTTTTTTTCCCTCCAAGCAACTCCCTTTCTGAGTGCTGCCTCTTCTACAGGTAAACCCTTGGGGCTCCATAGCAATTTAAGAAGCTTTAAAATTGTCTCATTCAAGCCCTGACTAACCAAGGGGTGACACACATGGGTATTCGTGCTCAGCACTGGGTATTCCCTCCCAAGCAGAGTTTCTTTGCCCAAGAAAACTAGTAAGGAAGAGCCTGGGTGTGGCTTAGTTGGTAAAGTATTGGCCTTGCAAGAATGAGGACCTGAGTTCAATCCCCTAGAACCCACGTAAAAACCTTTAAAAAAAGACACACAGAAGGCACAACAAATCTGCTCATAGTGACACACTTGTAATCCTGATGCCAGGGAGTGGAGAGAAATGGGTCACACACACAGGCTCACCAAACAGCCAGCCTGGTCTACCGGTGAGTTCTAGGCCAACAAAAAAGTCTGTCTAAACATAAGGTGGACAGGTGAGTGGTTCTTAACCTTTATAATGCTGTGACCCTTTAATACAGTTCCTCATGTTGTGGTGATTCCCTCCAACTGTGATTTTGCTACTGTTATGAATCATAATGTAAATATCTGTGTTTTCTGATGCTCTTTGGGGGTCGCTATCCATACGCTGAAAATTGCTGCCCTGAAATCTGTCTGTGGCCATGCTTGAAACCCATCTGTCTCCCTGGGGTTTAGACGTGCTACCTGGGCTAGAAAAAAAGTCCTGTTTCTCAGAGCAGAGAAGAGGGGGGCACAAACCAGTCATGTGACTATATGCTCACAGACCTGTGTGCCCACTGTGTGCCCACAGTTTTGTGTGTACCCATTCATGACTTTGTTCTCAAGCTTGATATGGGGGATAGTGAACAGCAAACTTAACTTCTACAACCGAGTATCTTTGGTTCTTACAGAGAAGGGAGTGCACTCATTCATTCATCATCTATGGATGCATTTTATTTTCAAGATTTGCTTTATTTTATGACTGTTTTGCCTGCACCATGTGCTTGCCTGGTGGCTGAGGAGGCCAGAAGAGCACCCTCAGATGCTCTGAAATGGGAGTTACACTACGGATGGCTTTGAGCCACTGAGTGGGCACTGGGAGCTAAGCCCAAATCCTCTGCAAGAGCAACATGTTAATTTACTCAATTTTGAGACCTCTGTATATTTGAATCATGGTTTCCTTGCTCTATCCAGCCAATCATAGGTTCCAGACGAGGAGGGACACAGAGTTATGAGTTAACCCTGGTCCCTGTTGTAGAATCATCCTTCTGTACACTGTGAATATGTATTGCTCTGATTGCTTTAATAAAGATCCAAGTGGCCAATAGCTTGGCAGGAAGAGGTTAGGCAAGAGAAGCAGACTAAAAGAATGCTTGGGAAGAAGAATGGCAGGGCTACCAGCCAGACATAGAGAAAGCAGGAGATAAACATTTAAGAAATTCCGGTTAATTTAAGTTGTAAGAGCTAGTTAGTAACACGCCTAAGCTATCAGCCGAGTATTCACAATTAATAATAGGTCTCTGTGTGATTATTTGGGAGCTGGCTGGCTGGACAGAAAACTCCACTAACAAAAGGTGCCTAAAGTCTGGCAATGTATATATACATAAAACCTGAAAAAAGTTTAACAAAGGTTACAAACATACAAAAATGGAGCCAAACATAGCTTCCTGGTCCCACAGTCTCATGCCAGCCACCGTAAAGAGACGTCTTCTGGCAGCCACCTACAAGATGGAGCCAGCTGCCAGCCACCAGCTGCTGTGTACTGGCACCATGAACTAGGCTGAGGTGTACTGGCGGCTGACATATCAGTTTAAAATTTATCTCATACAATCAGAAAAAAACCTACAGATGCTCAATAAAGACATATTTAGATGGGGAAAAAAAAACTCTAAATGGGTTACGGTATGTTAAAAATGTACATAGGCTTCGAAGAGAAAAGAGAAAGGGTATAGTCAGTTATAGAAAAAAATGGTTCAAAAATAGTAAAGTCTTTAAAGAAAGAATAAAGTAATATAAAGGGGAAAAGCCACATAAAGATGAAAAATACACAGGAGTCTGGAATCTGTATGTTACTGTGTTGCCTTTAGATTTTTTGATTATTGATGAACAAACAATAGTTGCTGATAGACATTGGATTATGAAGGCTGATGGATTAAACCAATTTATGTATTTTAAAAGTGTCTCGACTTCAAAATGGAAGTCAAAAGATGTACTGCTTTGGAGAAGAGGTTATGCTTTCATTTCCACAGAAAATGAGAGGCTGTGGATTCCTTTCAGATGAATAGAGATCAGACTTGATCAAGGAAGACACCCTGGAAATCTTGGCTACAGACATAAAGAAATACACCTAGAAAAACTACAAGACATGTAATGTATGTTTTACCCACTCAAACATAAAACAAAATAATCAACAACACTTTATACATTTTATAATTGTATTAACGCAGATATGTATGTTACTTTTGAAAGTTTGTGTATTTTCAGAGCAAGGGGACCAGACACCAATAAAAATGGACGGCCCAGGTGATCAAACATCTCAGAGTGCCTCTATTGGCTGAGAGGGCCAGGCTCACAGACTACTCTAGTCAAGATTTAATCATTATCCTGATTGTCTCAAGATTCTCCCAGAAATGCCAGCACCCCCAGACAACAGAAAGCAGTCTAGAGAAAACAAAACCCACATTCCCCTCAAAATGGGCTATGAATGTTTGTCATAATTTAAGGGGGGCTGGTTACAAATTGTTATTGGTCATAGTCAGGAAAAAAGCTAAACAAAGGAGCTAAATTCAAATATCTCTTCCTAAAGGAAAAAAGGGGGACATAATATAGAAATGATGAGATTAAAAGTTAGATCATTGAATCTACTTTAATTCAAAAATTAATTTTTAATCTCAAAATATTTTACATTGGTATAGATTTTTGTTTATTGATACAAATTCAAACTTACTTTTGTTCTACTATATGTATCTTTCTACCCTTGTTTGAGGTATTGAGTTCATTTTAAAATGTATAATTAAGAAATCCAGGTTAGTAGTTAGCCATCTATAATAATCAAACTTGTAATTATATTAGGTATGTTTTCAAGTTTACACATATATATTAATATAGATAGATGGTCTTCAAACACTTCAAAGACTTACAGAATATAGCATTTTGGATGTTTTAGCAATCATAGGCTTTTCATGACAATGAAACATGTTTGCTCCTGACAGCACCAATCTGCCTCAGAGAAGGTGATGTGCATTGAAGAAACTCCATATGGAGTTTGTTTTCTTTATGACAAGAGCTAGCTGTTTGGCAAGAAACTGTCTTTGCCTCAATTGCTGACAGTATACTGTCCAAACTGGACAAGGAAGCCACAAAAGAGAGCAACTATCAAACTTTGCCAAGACAGGGTAGGACAGTCCTTCAAAATTCCTGCCTCCTGTCTATCAGATCTTTAAGCCTGTAGGCCAAAGATGGGTGCCTCAACACTACAGAAGAACTTTGGATAACTGTTCAGGCAGCCAGATGTCCATGCTAGGTAATATTATGCCCTTCTGGGGTCTTTGATGGAGTTAAAAACTAAATAATAAGACTTAAAGTTTTCTTTATGCTAAAGGTAAGTTATGTATAAAATTTAGACTCACAAACATAAGATAGATAGTATTTTCTCTAATTTTGCCAAATACAAATGGATTGGATTTTGTAATTGTAATTCTTACTTGATGACTGTTTTTGTTACATATAGTTACATATAGTTTTGTTAAAGTTAAAACCTGATGGGAGATATCATTCTGTAAATATGTTATATGCCCTGTTGGCCAATAAGAAGGCAAGATAGGTGGGAATAGAAGACAAGGAGGATTCTGGGAGATGTAGTAGAAAAGACTCAAGATGTAGGGACTTGGGAGAAAAGGTCTAATCCGCTCTCCAGTAAGATAAGACTATGTGGAAACACTCAGATTAATAGAAATGAGTTAATATTTAAGACAGAGCTAGCCAATAAGAAATGCTAGTTACAGGTCAACAACTTTATATCTAATACAGAATCTCTGTGTGTTATTTGGGGCTGATGCGAATGTGGGACCAGGTTGGAGAGAAACTGCTGGTAACAAAAAGCTTCCTTTTTAATTAGACAAAAAGGGGGAAACACTGTGGAATAATCCTTCTGAACACTGTGAATATATATTACTCTCATTGGTTTAATAAAGAGCCAACTTGTCAATAGCTAGGAAGAGAAAGGTTAGGCAGGAGAGCCAGACTAAAAGAAGGCTGGGAAGAATGGTGTGGTCCCCAGCCAGACACAGAGGAAGCAGGAGCTAAGCATGCCATGCGGATAAAAGGTACTACCACATGGTAGAGCATAGATAAGAAATACGGGTTAATTCAAGTTGTAAGAGCTAGTTAGTAACAAGCCTAAGCTGTTGGCAGAGCATTTATAATTAATAATAAGCCTCCATGTCAATTGTTGGGGAGCTGGTGGTTCTGACCAAAATCCCACCTACAGGTCTCTACTCACCAGGGTAACTGTCCTCCCCTTATTGTTGGTTGACAGTCCTGCTGGCAGCACCTCCTATTTTAACAACACAACATGAAGATCACCTGTTCTAACTGGAAGATCACCTGGATAGGACAGGGTCCTGAACAGAACATATGGGGACTACCTGTGGGAATCTGAGGGAGCCTGTGACACAGCTAACAATGTTTTCCCCGTGTCCTGGAGAACAATGGACTGAGGTCACAGAAGGGGTTGGCATGAGAGAACATGATGGTGAGTGGAAAATCTGTCTAAAGGTTGTGCTATTAAAAAAATATCTTTTCCTGGTCCTATGCCTGTCCTTTTTTGAGACAGGGTCTTGATATCCAGTTCAATCTGGCTTGAACTTGCTGTGCCTCCACCTCTACCTCCTGAGCACTGTAACTGTAGGCATGGCCCCTCCCCATATCTTTATTACTTAATCACAAACCTCCTTCCCACAAAGAATCATCCACCTGCTTGCCTCAGGCTCCACTCTAGTTCTTTCTGAACTCATATTTCAGCCACATTGTCCAGGGCCCCAGGGCCTAAGATGCTCAGGTCAGTTCCCAGTGGCAGCTGCTCCGTAGTAAGAACACTTGCCTGAACCCACGTGGCTCTGGGGAGAGGAGACAGGTGGGTCCCGAGAACTTGGTTGCCTAGCAGAACTGGTAGCTTCTGGGTTAGTCAGAGAGAGACTGAGTTCATCTCAAAGCAATGTGGTGGAGGGTGGAAGACTACACCAGATGCCTGATCTGGCTTGTGTAACTATGAACACGTGCACACACACACACACACACACACACACACACACACACACACACTCACACAAACATACACACACTCATACACACTCATACACACTCACACACACTCACACACATACACACACTAACACACACTCACACACATACACACTCACACATGCACATACACACACATACACACACTCACACATACACTCTCACACACACTCACACATGCACATACACATACTCATACACACTCACACACACACTCTCTCACACACACTCATACACACACTCACACGCACATACAACACACTCTCTCACACACACTCACACACACATACAACACACTCTCACACACACTCTCTCTCTCTCTCTCTCTCTCTCTCTCTCTCTCTCTCTCTCTCTCTCTCTCTCTCTCTCTCTCTCTCTCTCTCTCTCTCTACACACACACACACACACACACGATTTTAAGGTATTCCCCCAATTTCCCAGGTTCACCATCTTCAGTTCAGCTCAGGAGCTGATCTCAGTATCCTGCCATCAGTCTTCTTGTTACTGTCCCTCTTCTTCCTGTCATAACCACACTTGCCTCAGTTTCCAGGCTTCTCTGTGTGACAGGGCTATAGGATGCAGGCTCTGGACCACTCACCCCTCCTTACTTGGCCACACCCTACCACCTCCAGGCCCTTCTGCTCCTCCCTTTCAGCCCATCCTCCAATCGGCAGCCAAAGGATCCTTGAGGACAGGTCCTGCCAGATAACCCTCATTTCCAATGATTTCTGTCCTTCACATGAACACCCCAAGTCCTTTTGACAGCCCCAACAGATCCTGTGTGATCTGGTCCCCATTTCTCCCGCCTCATGCTTTCCATTCTACACTCTGCTCCAGCCACTGTCTGGTTTCCTGGTCTTCAAGCACAGTCCTACCCCAGGGCCTTTGCACATGATGTTCCCGGTGCCCATGGTTTTCTGTCCCCTCACTTCACCCAAGTCTTTGCTCAGAGGTCCCCCTCTCTATGAGGTCTTGCTGAAGATCCTTAATAAACCTGTAAGCCACCCCTTCCTGTCCCCATGTAGGCTTCTCTGTGGTGTCTCAAGTGCATGGGTCTGCTTGTGTTCTGTGTTGACTGTGTCTCAGTGTAGAATGACAGGGCTTGGTAATAGAACAATTAAAAGAAATAAAAATCAGGGCCAGGGAGATGGTTCTGTCAGTGAAGTGTCTCTAGTGCCAGCTGCAAGACCTGAGTTCAATCCCCAGCACCCACATAAAAATCCAGATTTGGCATTAAGTGCCTATAATCCCAGTTCAGGGAGGTAGATACGGCCAATCCAGCTGAACAAGGTGAGTTCTGTGTTAAGTGAGAGATCCTGACTCAAAAAATAAAGTGGTAGTGCAATAGAGGCCCTCTGTCCTACACGCTCACACACACACACACACACACACACACACACACACACACACACACGTGCACACACACACACATGCACATGTACAGAGAGATAGCACACACACACACACACACACACAAACACATATGTACATGCACAGAGAGACAGGACACACACACGTGCACACACACATGCACATGTACAGAGAGATTGTACACACACACACACACACACACACACACACAGACTCCAATGATGTAGGCTCTGCTGCCTCTGGAAAGCTCTCTTGTTCCTGCTGCAGCCAGGCCAGTGGGCTTAGAGGCGGCTTCATCTCTAGGTCCAGTCCGGTAGCTCCCCTGCAGGTGCACATGGGCGCACAGAAGGAGGTGTGAGAGTACGCACAGCACGCCGATGGCTCCCATGATGGCTGGGTGAGTCTCCTGCCTCTAAGGATCACGGTGTCCTCCTATGGACAGGGGTCTGGAGTGGAGGTCTGTGAGGGTGGAGGCAGGGAGGCTGTGGCCTCCTCACTCCTCTTACCCTCCTCTGCTCTCCTTAGCTGGGAGCTCTATTGGAGTTCCAGTTAGGAAGTGAGGACCTGGGGACTGTGCCTGTCCCCGTTGGCCTGGTTCTATAACTTGTCCCTCCTCGTGTCTCTTCCTCTTGCCACCCAGGTCCTCTCCCCTGATGTCCCTTGTCTTCCAGTGTCTCCCTCCTTCCTGCTGTGTGCTTAGTGAGCCTCACTAAGCCTTTCTCAAACACCTGCCCACTCCTCTCTCGGCCTCTTGAACCCTTTCCTCCTCTCAGCTTTCTTTCTGCCCTGTCTGTCTGTCTGACCAGTGGTATCATCTCTTTCTCCTCACCTGCCTGTCCTAGATCCTCCTCCCTTCCTTACCAGCCCCGTATGTCCCCATCACCCACTCTGTCTCCCTCAGCTTTCCGGGAAGGCCGTGGTGATTTATGAGCTGTGGACAGGGCCAGCTGCGGGTGCGGGAGGCCCCGATTACAGTTTCCCGGAGGAAGCTGCCTGCTTGGGATGGCAGGGTGACAGGGTTTACAGAGCAGCTCCAGCTCAGAGCACGCCTGTCAGCCCGAGACGGATGGAGTGCTGGAGAAGGCCCGTTACTTCATTCACACCTCTGCGGGCAAACAATAAAACACTTACGCACGGCCTTGACACGGGCAGAGGCCTCCCCAAGAACATTCCCAGCCGGGCCCAGGGGCCAGAGCCTGGGTAACAGGGATAGGTGGTCCCAGGAATCCACCAAGCCCCAAGCAAGACCAAAGCCTCCAACCTGGCTCCTGCTTGGGCTCTGAGGCTGTAACCAGATCAGCTGCTAATTTCTCTGGGTCTCAGTTTCTTCATCTGGGAAGTGGGATGTGATGAAGGGGAAAAATGCATGTAAACTGGAGAGTGCCACATAAAGTTACCATCAGCGCAAGGTATGTGCTGACATCCCTTCTAACCTGTGCCTTGAAAAGAAGGCATCTAAGCCAAGGTGGCCAAGGGCCAAGCAGGAAGGTGTCCACCCTCTTTCCGGAAACCCCTTTCCTTAGACACTCAGTTTTAGAAGGGCCATTCACCTGGACACATCACACAGGACTAATCCAAGCTCACCTGGACAAGGAGAGGACAGTAGAAGCCAACACAAGCGGGCAGGCTTGCTGTCAAGAGGTGCAGGCTGCAGACGGCTCCCTCACCAAGTGAGGAAAGGGACTCCCATCTCCTCAAGGATCAGGTCCTCAAGTGTGATATGGGACAGATGCTTCTTGTCTTTAAGGGTGGCTGTGAAGGTTAACAGAGAGGATTCAGAATCCGTGGCCACTAATCCAGTAAAGAACCTACTGTGTGCAATGCTGAGGACCCAGGGAGGATCTAAGAGCCCTGAGGGTTACAGAGGGGGGGACTTCAGACTGGGACGCTGGCGATGATAAAATGAGGTGTGGGGTCCGGGGCACCTATGAACTGGGGGTCCGGGGGAACCATGCTGCCATTTGTCTTTTCTACCTGAGGGACACAGCTCTCCGCAGACTCCTCCATCTCCATGTTTGCTCACAGGCCTGCAGCAAGGAGGCCACAGGAAAAAGCTTCCTCCTTCAGCATCAGCCAGGAGTTCAGGTCCCCTCCTCCCTCCTTTCAACCTGGCCTGGCTCCAATGTCTCCTTACTCTTGTCCAGCCCTGCCAGCCTAGGGTACAAAGAAGAGTGCTGGCTGGCCCCTGAGGATGAGGTCAAGGGACAAGGACTTCTCCACCCTTGCTTCTCAGGACACAGAGTAACAGATGTCACAGCAAGTAAATGTGACAAGGATCGCCCCTCCACCTATCCAAAGAGACTGGGCAAGGTGACCTGAGGGCAATGACCCA
Organism: Cricetiscus sungorus; assembly: GCA_030556225.1. Lineage (NCBI taxonomy): Eukaryota > Metazoa > Chordata > Mammalia > Rodentia > Cricetidae > Cricetiscus > Cricetiscus sungorus. The sequence goes on from JANBXA010000734.1 coordinate 131,158,554, forward strand.
GGAGTGTGTCTTGTCTTTAGCATAAGGACTTTAGCAGGGGGCAGCTGACCCCCAGTGTATTCACATCCTGAGGGTACTTCTGGAAGCCATGGAAATGGTTTGGGTCTCTTCTCCTGAGACCTTGCATCTGAAAGGTGCCAACTGAGGCTCCAAAATAGCCAGGCAGCAACAGCAAGGGAAGTGGCCAGGCTAGAACCTGCAGCTGTAACAGAGCCTAGGGTGTGTGCTCATCTGGAGCTGCCAGATGAGGTGAGCATCATTCAGCATCCCATGGCTAAGGGAAGGCAGACAGAAGATGGTGGAAGCGTGGATCCTGGAATGAAATTCGAGCATGCTGGCACTCTGTGAAGCCAGAGACCTGCCTCAAGTTAGAGAGTTACACAGAGACACAAGCCTGCAGAGGGCAGAGGCTGTTCTAACTATTCCCGTCGGGACCACGGGGAGCTGGGGTGCAAACCCTTGCTTGCTTACCTGGAGAGATGGCTCAGTGGCTGCTCTTTCAGGGGACCTGAGTTCGGTTCTCAGCACCCACAGCTGCCTATAACTCCTACTCCAGGTGGGCATCTGACACTCCCACAGCCACCTGCATATGTGTGGTATAAGACAGACAGACAGACAGACAGACAGACACACACACACACACACACACACACACACACACACAAATCCTTAAAAACAAACAGAAGAGCCAGGCATGGTGGCTTTGATACCCATGCCTTTAATACCAGTATTCAGGAAGTAGGAAAAGTGGCAGGTGGGTTTCTGTGAGTTTGAGGCTAGCCTGGTCAACATAGCAAGTTCCAGGACAGCCAGGGCTACATAGTGAGACTCCCTCCTCTATCTCCTTTCTCTCGCCTCCTCTCTCTCTTTTGCCTTTAGCATAAGGACTCTAGCAGGCGGCAGCTGACCCCAATATATCCACATCCTCGGGGGTCTTCTAGAAGCCAGGGAAATGGTTTGGGTCCCTTCTCCTCTCACCCAGCCACCTAGGTCCCCTGTGGCTCTGGGTCCAGAGAACCAAGCAGAATGGGGAGAAGTAGGTGTTTGCCTCTACCACCATCTCAAGGCGCTTGCTTTGTCCTGAGCACCCACTACCTGTAGTCTGACCATCATTTCTCTCTCCACAGAAGCCAATGGTTTCCTCTCACTGTTGAGTGATCTTTATCTTCATGTGCTGCACTTTCTCAACTTTTCTGGTCACAAGCTGAGGGCAGAGGTGAGAGGGTGGGATGACAAGCACTGTGAAGCTGGAGGCATGACCCTGTCCTCCCGTGTCCCTTGGTTCTCTCCCTGTAGCTCAGCAGAAAGAGAAGTCACTCTCAGGAAGCTCACTGGGCTGCAGAGCTGTAGAGCATGGACCATAGACACTATGACTTTGGCTAGGGTGCTAGGCACAGAGCTTTCTGGGAATTGAGGACTGGCAGAAGTTCCCAGTCCTTCCTGGTCTCTACTGGCCACTTACTTGTCTGTGGGTGATGCTGGGTACCAGCCCAAGGGGATTCTGCCTGGTCCTTCTAAATACACTAATATTTCTGCCAAGTGCAGCCTAGACATCTCACCCCTCCCATAGCCTGTGACAGGATGACAGTCCCACAGCCTGTCACCCACAAACTCCTCACCTCGCTGACCACACTGTCATTCCCTTTCTCCATGGATACCACAAGCTGAGTAGACAAAGGGTGGTCAGAGGCTTACTTAGGGCAGGCCTCAAGTTCACAAGGCTGTAGTGACCATGCTTGTCAGAGTGCCACTGGTGATACCCCATGAGATCAGTGTGTATGGGGATGGGGGAAGTGCAGAATCCAGGCAGGGAGAAACAGAGGCTGGCGGAGGCAGAATGGCCATGCAGGAGTGTGGTTCAGAGGCCCGTGGTGGTCTGCAGGCCTGTAAAGACATTGTCTGATGGAGGTCGAAGGGGGAGGAGGAGGGAAGGCGTCTGGGTGATCCTTCACTGAGATGGATGGTTCTAGCAACAACCCAGACAGGACCGCCCACCCCTGTGGGCTCTGCACAGTGACAACTCCTGTCCAGACTTGATGGGAGGCTGCTGGCCATGTCTGCCCCTTTGGCCCTGGTAGGGGGTAGGGTATTTCTCAAAGTTGGGGTCCAGAGGCTTCCCGTTGGTCCTCACTACACACACACACACACACACACACACACACACACACACACACACACACACACACACACACACACCGGTAGAGGAGATAGAACAGACAGCAGGCAGAGAGAACACTCAGGGGAGACAGAAGAAGGGTGCTTCATTTCTCCATGGGAACTCAAGAGGGAACGCTGCTCTTGTCAGCCTCTCTGTATTGTCAATGCCCCCTCCTCCAAGAAGCTCTTCCTGACTTTACTGTCTCCTGTGCCTCCTCCCCACTCACCCTCAAGGCTCTAGCACCCTTGGATCATCCCGCTCTCTCAACACCTCCAGAATCAAGTCTGATCCACATTTGCTAGGCCGTGTGGTTTGAGCCACTCTGAATGGCAGCCTCTTTCTCTACCTTGTAAGAGACAAGAGACAGACAAACCTGAAGGTGGGGTCTTGATCCCAGATCTGTTACTTCCGAGGGGTGAACTTCAGTTTCTACATCTGACAATTGGGATGTCCTTAGAGGACAAATGAAGCAATGATGGGGAGGGCATGGCCTGAGTAATTCTCTACCCACACACAGGTAACCACAGGTCCCAAGACCCTGGGCAGGGGCTCATCAGTGAGTGGTCTATTTCAGTCCCCCTGCATTAGGGCAAGGGATGGGGGGCTGGGTCTAGCATGATCCCAGAAGTCCAATTAACTCAAAATCCCGTTCCCCATATTTCCACCCCTTTGGGCATGTGAATCACAGAAGAACTAATCTTGTGTTTTTCTTCTATGAAACAGCACACTGCATACCAGTGCAATGATTCTGGTCCATCCATCTGACCTACCTCATCCATCCATCTGTCTCATCCATTACCATCCATCCATCCATCCATCCATCCATCCATCCATCCATCCATCCACACACTTATCCCCCTATCCCATCCACTTCTTCATCCCTCTGTACATGCATGCCTCCATCCATCTCATCCATCACCCCTCTATCCACCCACCCATCCATCTTATTTATTGTCCCTCTATCCACCCTCTTTCCTTCTCTTCCATATACCCCATACATCATCTAACCAGCTTATCTACCCATCTATCTATCCACACACCTCTCCCTATGTGTTTAGCCATCAATCACTGACTGACCCATCCATCTATGCAACCCCCACCTATCCACTATCTCAATTACCTATCCATTTAATTTACCTTACTCATTTCCCCACCTGTCAAACCATCCATGATTTCCCCATCTTATTGTTCTCACTTATCCACCTATGCACTTGCACAGCTATCCAGACACCCAGGCATTCACTGGTGAATACACACTTTTTACAGAAAGAAATAGAAACAACAGTAAAATCTCTGATGTAGGGAAAAATAAATTTTGAGGATCTGAAAGAAAAGTCATTGGGTAGAAGATGGTCTGGGCAAGATGGTGGGAAGGAGAGCTGGGCAGGAGTCATGGGCAGGAGTATTGTTCCCAAAGATCAATGGGCCCATAAGTGAGCAGGGGCTGCAAGGAGGGTTAAGGCTGCAGGAAGCCTGGACCCCTAGGCCATTCTACCATTCTACAACAGCCCCATCCCTACCCCCGGGAACTCAGCAGCCTTGGCAAAGGCTAGAGTTGGCGCTGGACAATGAAAGTCAGGTTTGGTGTGCATAGCTGGCGCTGGACTGGGCACTGCCCCTCATGGTCTATGTGGCCTCCTGGCTCTGATTCCTTCTGGCACAATGAATGAAGTCTAGTTCTCACACTGCTGAGGGGAGCAAGGGGAAGAATGGCTGTAGACATCCAGGAGAGGTGCCCAGGCAAGGTGCCCAGTGACATTGTTGGAAGCTGAAGAAATCAGGAGTGAGGGGCTGCAGTGGCCAGAGCAGGGAAGGGTAGAAACGTGTATAGTTGCTAAGAGGGCATAGCAGGTGGGATGGAAGGGTCATACTCAGCGGTCACCAGGGGCCAACTCTGGGGTCAGAGGTTTTTATGGCAGCAAAAAGTAGGTGACACTTGGGTGGGACACTCTTGGCTCATCTCCTCACCAGCAGGATAAGGGGACAGTTTCCTAGAGAGACATGTCCTCAAAGATTCCATCTGCCCCCACACCCACACTGTACTCATACCTTGTTCAGAGGGACATCATCGTGGGAGAGTGTAGAGACAGGTGGCCACAGGAAAGATGGTCATAGTGGCCAACCTTTTGGCTAAACGAGGGTGATTGGGGATAAACTAGCCTGGCCTCCCTGGTTCTGGAAAATGGCTCAAAGCTGGTATAGAGTACCTGCCACAAGCAAAAGCGTTTTCATCCAAACACATTCTCCAGCAACCTCTAAGTGGTAGGCCCTATGCTCCCCAAATCCCGAGCTGGCAGAGATTCATCCTGTCTCTCCTCTGGGACTCAGCGCCTTCTTGTAAAGTCTGGCCTGAGATGTGTGCATTCATGCAGATTCAAGCTGAATTGGAGGGTCTCTGGTCAGCAGTGACTGGTTCTTTCCATCCCCTAGCTTCAGCCAACACTCACGGAGCCAGGTTCTGGCTTCGCTGAATGTGGGCGCCTTGCTGAGCCCAAGGCTGGGGAATAAGAGGTAGATGCGGGTGAGTGTCATCCCAGACAGACCCACAGTAAGGCAGACCCAGCCAAGGCAGCCCCCAAGTGTAGTCACTAGTTCAACTTTTCACACTTGAACCCAAGACAGCAGATGTCAGTGTTAGGCCCCTGCTCAGACTCCCACACCCTCCCTCCCTTCTGCAAGCCCTGCACCACCCCCCATCTCCGCCTGGAGTTTATGGATGGCTCCCAACCTCGCCCTGCACCGTGGGATCCTCGCTTCCTGTGTTTATCTTGGACAGGGATGGACTCTTGCCTCTTACCCACCCGGGCAGCTGACAGAACCGCCCCACGCACACAGCTTCCAGTGCGTGCAAATGTGTGCTTGTGTCCGTGCACGCACGCGTGTCTGCATGCATGTATGTGCTCACACTCACGTGGGGCTAGGAGACCTTGCTAGGCTTCTGACCCCTGTGGGCTTCGTGCTTCTGGGGGGTGCCTGAGTGTGTGTGAAGAGTATCTATCCAGAGGCAGGGGCCACTGGTTGGTGCGCATTCTCAGAACCACCTTATCTCGGCCCCTTTGCATTTCACGGATCTTCATTTTGCAAGGAAGAGAAAGGAGGTTCAGGGGGAGGGGTGAGGTCACAACAGAGGGACTGCTGAGTGGCTGCACAGGAGTCTGGAACCTAAGGTGTTTCTTTTCTTTTTTCTTAATACCTGCCCCCCCCAACTGCAAAGGTAAAAGTATATGAAGAAAATGAAGAGTAGCATTAAAGCTGGGGTGTGGCACATGTTTGTCATCACAGCACAGCCGAGGTACAGAGTCCCGGGGCGTCCTTGGTTGGCAGTTTTGAATGTTCTTTCCCAGGCTTCTCTCATGCATATTCATAGGCACACATACATAAACTTGAATTAGGAACTGGAATTTCCTGCCTTTCTGTTTTCCTTTCTTCTTTAGTATAGAAAAGCTCAACATATTTTTTAAAAATGGAGAAAGTAGCACAAGAACTCCAACATAGCTTTGAGCCTCTTCACATTGTAGGGATGGGGCTGTTGTAGAATGGCCTAGGGGTCCAGGCTTCCTGCAGCCTCAACCCTCCTTGCAGCCCCTGCTCACTTATGGGCCCATTGCTCTTTGGGAACGATACTCCTGCCCATGACTCCTGCCCAGCTCTCCTTCCCACCATCTTGGCTGTGCTGTGATTGTACCGTGAGCCACATGAACACCCCTGGGGAGGGTGCTGTGTGCACCTATGCAGCTCCTGCAGCTTCCTTCATCCTCTCTTAAACCCACCAACCGATTCAAACACCTCTTCTGGTCCTCCGAGTCCAGGCAGGGGCCAGGTGTGGGCCTTTGAGTCTGGTGAAGAGTTGAGCCACAGCCATTGCCCTTCAGCCATTTCAGCCAATGAACACAAAGGGGACTGAGCAAATGAGAGATGAGGAGTCTGGAGAAGTGGGGAGGAGGGAGAGCATGCCACCCTCTTGCCATAGCCCAGTCAACAGTGGCTTCTCCCATGGCAACGGGCTCTGGTTTTGCTCCCTCTCTTCCTAACCTGTTTGGAGAGCAAAGAGGAGAACCCACCCTTTGTGGGATGGTCAAAATCTTGCCCACAGCCTTGTGCTGGGGTTGCAGCCACGGCATAGCATCCATCTCTCTTGGCTTCTGTGTGCTCCTTTGGGGAATGGGGACATATGATCCTCACACCTGCTTCATGGGGCTGCTTTGCTTTGTGAGGGCCAGACTGGACCACTTATAATAATACTTTGGCTGTCAGAGAATCGATGCCTGAATTTCAAGCAGGAAGCCGAGTCAGAGCTAACAAAGAAGGTGTGGCCTAATTAAATGATTTATAAAGCATAATGATTTGAATTAATGAATTCATTAACTCATTTGAGTCAGTATAATACAAATGGTTATTTATAGTCTTTTAAGAGATGATGATAAGGCGTACTAGGTCTTTAGGGAAACAGTCTTGTCATGAGGAGAGGGTTGGGCTGTCCTCAGCAGCTGCTCTGAGGAGGTGCCCAGAGCCCCAGACCCATGGATGGGCAAAAGCCTGCTCAGGATGTCCCCAGACTCAACAACTCTATGTTGTTCTGGACTAGAGCAAGCAGCTGGCTCAAAGTCAGGAGGCCTTGTGGTGGGGGAGGGAAGGAGGTCAGTTTTCCTCTCTTTCATCTTCAGACATTATTTCTTTCATCGTGGCTGTTGTGTTCTGACCCAGAGCTGGGGTGGGGACAGTGAATGGAAGTTTAGGAGTGTTGTTCCATAAATCTTCTGGCTCACAGGAATCTTCCAGGCTCCAGAGTATCCTCCCTCTCCACTGTCCAGCTGAGGTCTCCTTGGGGCACCTTGGCAGAGGATACAATAAGAAAGTGGGGAACTGGGGGTAGGCCCAGGTGGGTATAGGCTAGGAAAAAAAGCCTAGAATTTTATCATTGCATGGAAAAGCTTAGGACTCACCTGCCCCTATAGCCAAAGAAGGGCACAAGGACCATTGCCTTAAGAGATTCACAGGTGGGAGTGACCGACCCATTTGCCCAAGTTGTGAATTCTCGTAAGTGGGGAGGTCTTAGGCAAGGCCACATGGCTGGGCCATCTGCTTTGCAAAATATTCTGCCTGTGACCTTGGCAGTCAGTTCCCACAAAAACATGCCCCCCCCAGGGAGGTTTTGGGAATGGTTAGGCTTGCTCAAGGCTCCCAACTTGTTGCTAAACAGTGAGGCGCTGTGATGTCCTCTTGCTGTCCAGCTCTGAGTCCGACCCAGAGCCACAGTCGATCCTGGGCTAACAGATAGTTCTGCATTTACAGGACATTTCCTCCCAAGCCTCCACCAACAGGCAGCTTCAAACGGACTGGACACGCCTGCTGTGTTCTGTGGGGAACAGCTCTGATTTTTAAAGGGCTTCTGGCTCAGCGCTAAAGGCTGTTCTCCATGCTGGTGACATTGGACATGGGACAAACCTTGAGTTCCCTACTTCTGTGATGATTACTCCAGAGTGTCCCTGCTGCTTCCGAGAGGCCAGACTGACTTGGTTCTAGGTCCTTCTTGTCCCTCTTCTGAGTTTTTCACATTAATATGTGTAGCCTTTCCTATTTTTTAAAGCTCATGCTCAGTTAGATTACTGTGATAACCAAACATAGTAAAAGAGGCAGTGAATGACTCTTCTTACTCCCCAGCTCAAGTCCAGGGAGCAGTCAGCCACTTGCCTCTGGACTGGGCTCGTGCACACGAGGAAGAATAACATGGGGAACATTCTGGAAGTTCTTCAGAGGAGCTGAGAGCACGCCCCTGATGCCCAACGAGCCTGGAGCCTGCGCTGGCCTGGAGCTATGCTTGCAACCACCTCCATCCACCCTGCAGGCTGCTCATCTGCCATGGGGTCTCTGCAGCACCCCTACACAGGGCACTATGAGAACCGAGAGAAACAGCTCCCACAAACACAAGGCCAGGTCTGAGCCCACACCAGCTATATTGAGGATTTTCTTTATTGAAAATGGGGTCACATGTGCAGATCTTTCTGCAGCTTTCTATGTGCACAGGTCAGTGTAGCTCCTCAACACAGGGGTAGAGCTCTGATGGGACCAGAGGTGTGACTTGCTTTCTGTGATAGTAGACACAGCACTCACTAGATGAGGGCTACAGAGTAGCTCAGTGGTAGAAGTTCTAGAATGTGCAAGGTCCTGAGCACAGTCCTCAAGATTGGGGGGTTGGAGAAGACAGGAAGGAAGGAAAGCCAGCCCTTGGGTGACCCCCTTAGGTCTCCTGATATTGCTGTTGATGGGGGTGGGGGACAGACAGAGACAGGATTGGGATGGACAGAATGCTTGGACCTACAGGGTATCTGACACCAAAGAACCAAACAACAAAAAAGGAAAAGCCTAAGCACAGACTAAATTATACGTGGCCTTGCCTCGTCCTCAGTGGGAAGCTATAGGAGGTTCTATGGTAGGGACATCTTTCTGCCATGTGACCCTTAGCAAGGCTCTCAGCCTCTCCGGGCCTCTGCTGCTGGAAAGGACCTGTGTGGGGTGGGTGGGGCTCCTGGGCTAGAGTTTGGGCTCAGGCCCTACTTCCTCTCATCAAGAACACAAGAGCCCCTGCCCTCAATCCCCGCTCCACAGAGCCCAAACCCTTCCCTCTGCTTTTAACCTTCCGCTTTCCAGAGCAATCAGATCTCGCAAACATGTTTTCTTAGCCAAGAGGAAATGAATGCTATGCAGACAATGAAGATAGTCGTTCATGATAAGGCTTCTCGGGAGGCCTGGCCTAAATGGAAGAAAGAGCCTCTACCCTGGCTGGGACATGGAGAAGACCCTAGCCTCCAAAACATCAGAGCTGAACCAACCAGAGGAATCAAGAGACCCACAGACAGGATAAGAAGCCCAGAGAGTGCAGAGACCCACACACAATCACACAGCTCTGGAAGCTTGGTCCTGACAGGAGATGTTAGCCCACCCTGCAACAGGGTTCATTAAAGCCATGTGGTGTGGACTGGGGTTCTGGCCGATGGGGACCTGAGTGGGTCCTCTCTGATGGATATGTAGAGGGCAGGGGACACTGGGAGCTGGGGGTCCAGGACATGGAAACAAAGGCAGTAGGGTGGGGCTGTCTCCTGCCTGCCCTCATGTAGAGCCTGATAAAGGGTGTCGGGGAAGGGCTGCTTGACTTTTCTCCTGGAGACCATTAGAGAGCAGGGACTCAGGTGACTGCTTTAGGATCCAGTCCCATCCCTTGACTATCTCCTGGATGTGGCACCACTAACAGAGGTGTTTTTTGTTTTTATTTTTATTTTTCTTACAGTCCCCATATGTGGAGGTAGAGAGGCTGGACCAGGGATCATTTTGCGTAGGCAGCGCCTTCTAGTTAGGGTAGAGGGGGTCTTTGGGAGGAGACAGGACACCAGGGCTAGATTTGGATATCAATGCAACAGCACAGATTCCCCAAACCTGATGAGGCCTGGGGCGGTCAGGGTTTATACCAGCTGCATCTTTGCCCCCATATCAGGCCCTGCTCGGGGTCTGTGGCTGGGTCCTGGTTTATAGTGAAGCAAGCACTGATGCCTAGAGAGTAGGAGAGACCAAAGGAGAAATGGAAGCTTCTAGAATAGCACGAAATGACCACAGTCTGGCCTTTCTTCCTTTTCACCCAGGTCCTGATTCCCTCTGGGATGTCTGCCTTTTTTTTTTCCCCTCCCACCTCTGTCTTTCCAGTCCTTGTCACACAGGCTCTCTGAGCCTATCTCCTCACCTGGGAAGTGGGGGCACCTACAGACAATCCCCCTCAGGCCAGATCTCTCTCTAAGCCCACCTTAGCAGCTGGGCTGGCTAGGTGTCTGTTTTACATGCCCAGTTTACAGTCAGGTTCCCTACAGGTTTCACTTCTAAGCTAGGGACACCAACAGCCCCAGAAAACCATACTTCGTGATGGGTGAGAGTCTGTGTCCCAGCCTCTCAGCTGACCAGTAATCCTAGGCAAGTCATGTGGCATCTCATTGCCTCTATCTCCTCATACTTAGAACGGGACAATTCAACATGGGTCTCAGCTGGTGCCCAACAATGGCCCTTCGTGGAGACAACTTGGAGAATGGAAGTGTCTCCCACCCCAGAGAGGAAGCCCCATCAAGCTCCCTTTATTAGTTCATATATGCTTTTAACAAGGCCAATAGAAGAAGGCAGGCAGCCAGCCAGGAGTGCAGAGAAGCCCAGTCAAGTTCCCCCGGCCCTGGACATCAAAAACAACAACCGAAGGCTGCAGTACATCAAAGAGCGTTTAGCCCAAACATCTCTCTGAGCTCTTATCTTAATTAAAGCAAGTCATATGCAGAGGTTGGATGACACAAGCTGAAAAGCCGGGGTCTGGTTTTATTAGCTTTTGCTGACACCCACGGAGAGGTTTGTGACTTGCCCAAGGTCATCCAGAACCCTGGGGGCATGGTTGGGGGTCCACATCCAGGCCTCAGATGCTGGGAGGCTCCTTACACACACACACACACACACACACACACACACACACACACACACACACACTGCTTGAGCCTCTAGGCTCCTGGGCTGGGGTTTTTCAGAGGATAGACGACAGTTGTTTCTTCGTGTGAACATGGGTTCTGGTCTAGCGAGGAGCACCTATCTTCTGGGCTCTATTCCAGGTTTGTGGATCCACTGGGACATGGGAGGCAATGGCAACATATGGGTCCAAATACCTATCCCACCATGATTTTTGTTCCATCTCTCCAGATTCATGCTCTGTGGAAAGGCGACAAATAGACTGCAATGGAAGAGCCAGTGAGGTCCTTTCCAGACACCAGCCTGCTTCCTTCATCTTGGGACACACGCTGTGGGAGCTGTGGCAGGAGGAGGCCCAAGCTGCCTTAAGGAGAGGGACACAAGAGAAGCAGCCAAAGTTCGAGTCACACGAACGAGCTCCTATGGGAGCACCCCCATCCCCGCAAGTCCAGCCCACACCATATGGAGCAAAGACCCACCATTTTTACCTAGCTCTGCCCAGGCTATGGGTACACAAACAAAAGAAAGGCGTAAGTCATACTGTCTCTAACTCACTGGAGGAGAGGGGCATTATTCCATAATCGACAGTTAAAAAACACCATTGCCAGAGCCCTTGTCAGAGGCTAGTGATCCATGTACAGAGATGAATGACAGTCACCCTACACACACACATACACACACACACACACACACACACACACACACAGTGTGGTGACTGTTCATGCAGGGAAGACAGGCAGGCAGGAAGGACAAGCCTGTTGCTCCAAGGCTGGGTAAGCAGAGCTGTGGTTCTGAGACTGAAGGTGGCCTGTTTGGTGAAAGCCTGGAAGGTAGGCAGGTACCAGACTCTTTCCCAGTTCTCACCCTGAGCTCTGTGTGACCTTGGGAAAGTCACGGGCCCTCCTTGCTGCTAATATATGCGGTGAGAGGATGTGCCTACTGAAACAGAAGGTTCTGACGGTGTCCAGCAGGCGGAGATGCCTTAACCTAAAGGTGCAAAGAGGCTTCTCCATCCTCCCTAGGGGCTCATAGAGGAGGAAGTCATCAGGGAATCAAGTCCTGGGCTTCCAGAAACTTCTGTGTAGCTCTGCTGCACCAAGCAAATGTTCAAATCGCCACTCCCCACTGCCACCTGTATATACTCAGCTTTGCAATGGGGCTACTCAGAGTTCTTCGCTTTATTTATGTTTATCTGTTTGCTTGTTTATTTACACACGTATGTGGGAGTGATCCATGCATGCCATGTCATACATGTGGAGGTCAAAGGACAAGGCTTGGGAGCCCATTTTCTCCTTCTACCATATGGGCCTAGAGGTTATCAAGTTTGGCAGCAAGTGTCTTTGCCACTGGGCAATCTTACCGGGCCTACTTTATTTCACTTATTATTGTTAGTATGTATATGTGTGGGGGGGGTCTGGCCACATGCAGAGGTCAGAAGACTACTTGGTGAAGTCAGTTCTTCTTACATATCAAGGGTTCTGGGGATTGAACTTGGTCACCAGGAAGGCTCTGCATGTATCTTTACCAGCTGAACAATTTGCCTGGCCTCAGAGCGCTTTATAAAGCTCCAAATGCATTAACTTGCGGTCCCTCGAGCACCCTAGTCACACATGTGTGCAGGAGAGTTGCACGGGCAGAAGGTGTCTTTGTTCCTTCCTGTACTGACCCAAAGGCCCTATGAAATGATAACCTGCACTCTGATACCCAATGAGAGATCAGGAACCCTGATGGCTCTGGCTGCCCCCGGGCCACTCACCTTGGTCTTGGATGGACCATCCATGGGTGACAGTAAAGAACTAGGTGGCCTTGCTTCCCCCAGGCAAGAGCCTTTTTAGCACAGCATCTTCAGGGGCATCGGTTTCTCATACGGTGGCTGAGGGTCCCAGAGTAGAGTCTGCAAGGTACATGACCTAGCACGGCAAGACTTGAACTTTGAGACGCATCCTGGTTCATGGGGATGGAACTGGACACTGTCACTCATTCAAGAGATTGTGGCCATCTCTGACCCACTGTACTGTCCTCACTTAAATCTTCACATTTACATAAAACTTACTCATGCCCTCACTGTGTGTGTGTGTGTGTGTGTGTGTGTGTGTGTGTGTACTTGCCCCAATGGGTGTGAATGTGACATACATGCATATATGTACACACATGCAAGGGGAGACCAGTGGTCAAGGTCGGGTTCTTCCTTACTATTTTTTGAGGCAGGGTCTCTCCTCAAACCTGGAGCTTGCTGATTTGCTTTGACTGGCTGGCCAATGAGCTCCAGGGATCTGCTTGGCTCCACCTCCTTCATCATGCTGGGGTTACAGACACCTGTCACTGCACCTGGCTTCTCATGTGGGTGCTGGGGATCTGAACTCAGGTCTCCAGGCTTGTCTGCTAGACGCTTTATTGACTGAGCCATCTTCCCAGCCCCACTCACTCTTACTGAGCATCTACTGTGTACAAATACCATTGAAGGCAGTGGGAGCACAGTAAACTCAGATCTCACCCACATCACAGATGAGGTGGCAGAAGCCTACACCGAGATAAGTACCAACAGAAGGGCCCAGTACTGTCCCTGGGCCCTGTTCCAACATTAACCTGTCGTCCTCTAGAATACACCTATCAAGCTAATCTTATGACTGCAGCACAGAGGCAGACCAGCACTCACATCCTGCTCAAAACACTGACGTCAAGCCTTCCTCCAGCACCTCACCCACAGAAAGCACTGGACTTGTGGAGGGAATAGATGCCCAGCAGGGACCTTGGGAAGCCAGAAAAGCGAGCAGAAGGGATGGGGTATGAGGGAGGGAGCAGAATGGCCCAGCCTGAACCTGTCACCACAGCAACCACAGGGCTGTCTGGAGCCCCCAGCCTGCCAGGCCTTGGCCCCATGGAGTCAGCAAGGAGGCTGAGGGGGCGGTCCCCGCAGGGCATAAATCACAAAGTTCTATGCCCCTAGCTCCCAGTAGACGATTTATGGGGCTCTCACAGCCCAAGGGATGCACCAGGGAGAGATGAGGGGGTGTCCCTGTTCCCACCGCCTCTGGGGCCCTGCCTGGGCTCGGTTACTAGGATGGAGTGGACAAGAAGATTTGCCTGTGTCTGAGAGTTCCTCTTAGCCACACTCAGGGTAGCTGGACACCCTGCCCGCACTGGACCTGCCACCTCTCTGTGCCCAGCAAAGCTGTACTCAGACTGCAGCCCACACTGAGGCCTCTATTTGTTCTTTCTTTATAAAACTCTGTGTCACAACCCACTGCATCGATGCCAGGACTCACTGATCGCTGGAGACGTGCCGTTTGATAAATACTGAGCCAAGCGAGCCAGATGGAGAAACTGAGGCTCCATGAGCCCCCCACCACCTCGAACTCAACCAGGACAGACTTTATACCCAGAAGTCATCTTCTTCCCCTCCCCACCCCCACCCCAGCTCTCCCGAGGGAACCAGCTTCCTTAGAAGGTAGTGAACTGTCTACCTGTGGAGTCATCCAAGCCAAAATCGAATCACTACCTGGAAGTGTACTTTTCAACGGCTCTCGGTATCCACCAGGGGATGTGCAACACCAGGAGCGTCTGAAGAAAGGCAGGTGCCCACTTCCTCCATGTGTGGCTGAACTATGGATGGGATGCTGAGAAGCTGCCTGCCAGCTGGCCCCACCAAAGAGGACTCAGAAATCCAAGCCTGCTCAAATGAACAAGGGGATGAGGACATCACCAAGGAAGTTCGTGTACCAGCTGGGAGCTGGCAGAGATGGCAGAGGCCCCAAGGCCCCTCCCTCCTGAAACTACTTGCCCAGACCCACAGAAAGCCCTGCCTCCCTGGCTAACCAAGTCTTGATTCCCTATCTGGAGTTCCGAATCCCACAATCTCTCCTTCCTGCCCATCTCCGTTCTGTCTCTTGAGACAGTTTCTCTTCCATGGTGGTACTGAGCCACTAAGGAAGGTTGAAAGCAAAGCTTCAGCTTATCAGAGAAGCCTCCCACCCCTAGTCAGACAGACCTGGACTCCAGAGATTCCATGTCTCCCTAGGGTGTGATCTCGGCAAAGACGGTACTGTATTTGAGGATCCCTCACTTGCTACTTAGATTTTTCATTTTTCTGACTGGATTTCTCACTTTAGCAGGGGCGGGTGAAATTTTCAGTTTCAAATACTTTTATATGTTAATGGCTTTCTCACAAACATTATTTTTTCAATTAGGGAGCAATAAAGATTGCGATAAGTCAGAACTCCCTCCCCCCCAGATTTGAAGGCAGAAAAGGTGCTCACTTCTCCTTAAGAAACCTAAGGGGAGAGTCTGCCTAGTGTGTAAATTTGGGCTGATGTTCGTGACTCCAAGAAGGCCCATTAAGACTGTCCTGCTTGAGCCAGGTGTCGGTGGCGCACACCTTTAATCCCAGCACTAGGGAGGCAGAGGCAGGCAGATCTCTCTGAGTTCGAGGCCAGCCTGGCCTACAGAGCTAGTTCCAGGACAGCCTCCAAAGCTGCACAAAGAAACCCTGTCTTGGGAAAAAACAAAAATGACGGGCTTGTTCTGTGAATGCCTTTCCCGTGCCCAGGCCAGTGGGCAGCACTACCTCCCTTGGGACCCCTGCAAAGGAAGGTGACAATTGTAGCACAATAAATAAAAGACCTAGAAACAGATATTGAGGTTCAAGCTTCAAGCAGAAGATCAGAGAAATAAAGCAGCCAAACCACTAGATTTTACCTCTACCCAGCTGAAATGGCAATCCTGTCCCCACAAATCCTCAAAGGCAAAGTGCTCTCAGATCCTATGTCCTCCTCCTTACATTCCTTTCTCCACCCACCCCTACCACTCCTGTCTCTGCCTCCCCAGTGCTGGGATTAAGGTATATGGTCCCAAGTGCTGAGATCACCTTTGTGTGAGCTGTATCTTTTAGGACTGGATCGATTTCGTGTAGTCAGTGGCCTTGCATTATCAGAGATCCATCCACCTCTTGATCCTGAATCCTGGGATTAAAGGTGTGTACCACCACCGCTTAGCTCTGTGGCTGCTGGGATTAAAGTTGTGTATCACCCTTGCCTGGTCTCTATAGCTTGAGTCTGGCTTTGCTTTCTGAATCCTAAGGCAAGCTTTAATAAATCATAAATAATATTTTATCACAGACCATGGTACATTAAGAGAAATGAGCAGCTATGCCCACCCCCTTTGAAGCAGGGGCTCTCTGTATAACAGCCCTGGTTATTCTGTTTGTTAAAAACAATAGCAAAAAGAAACAAAGTGTGTTACTCTGTTCCTCTTTGCTGTACACAGGAAAGGCTGGGAGGAGCTCCAAACAGTGGAAGGGGAAATGGCTGTCATTTCACACCTCACCTACCTCTAAACTACTTTAAAATGTTTAAGCTTGAAAAAGGTTTAATATGTGTGAATTTCATAACAAAAACTTTGAAATCAGAAACTTGATTCCCTGTCTCCATTCTTGTAAGGATAGAGATGGGAAAGGGAGGAGATGGCTCAAACTACTCACAGCCTGGTCCAACTTCTCAGCACTTTCTTCCAGGCTGGCTCCCAGGATGCTATGCTAAACTAGTGAATTAAAGATGTGTAAAGATGTATCAGGGGCTGGAGGATGACTCAGCAGGTTAAAGTGCATGCCATAAGCATAAGGACCTGAGTTCAGCCCCTCAGAACCCATGTGAAAATACTGGGAGTGTTGACATATTGTCCCAGCACTGGGGAGGCAGAGACAGGCAGGTTCTGAGGTATCTGGCCAGCTAGCCTAGTTCTGATTGGTGAGTACCAAGCCAATGAGAAACTGTTTCAAATGAAATATTCCTGAGGATAACAACAGAGATTGTTCACCAGCTTCCACAAGCACACGCATACAAATGCATGCTTATACATATACATACGCACACATTTGCACTAACCATAAAATTAAAGACATAAAGATATACCAGTTTCATGACAGTCAAAGGATCTGCTGACAGGTCTGCCCCAGAGGGGCTGCGTCACCTCTTAGGGACAAGACAAACTGTATAACACATTATACCAACTCCATGGCACGTACACAATTCTCAGGGTCATTTGCAGCAGGGGAAGTTGCCACACACAATTAACCAGGGCCCTCTTGGCAACAACCAAGAAAGCTCTGGAAACCAGTTGGAAATCAAGATGGTGGCAAAGCTGGCTCCTCCTGAGGGTGCAGAGGGATAGTCCCTTCTCTCCTCTCTCCTGGCCTCTGTGGCTGGCTAACATTCCTGGCTTGTGTCGGTGTTCTCTGCTTCCCCATCTTCCTCTTCTTATAAGCATATCGGTGGCTGGGTTAGGCTCGATCTATCTAATGCGACTCACCTTAGTTTGACCACTCTGTAGAGACCCACTTTCTGAACACATTCACATATACAGGTGTCAGGGTTAGGACTGTCTATCGAATCTATCTATCTATCTATCTATCTATCTATCTATCTATCTACCATTTATCATCTATCATCTATCTATTTGTCTATCATCTATTATCTACCATTTATCTACCATCTACCTATTATCTATTCATCTACCTTCTATCTATAAAATCACCTATTATCTATCTACCTTCTGATGATCTAGTATCTATTTATCCATCCATCTTCTAACTATCTACATTATATATTTTACCTATCATCTATTTATAATCTATTATATATATACATATATAATCTATCTGTCTACCATCTGTTTATTCTTGAAGTGCTGAAGAGTGATCCCAGGGTTTGTGTGTTCTGCCATTAAGCTACACACTCAATCTTTGACTTTATCTCTTCTGAGGTAATAATTCACCTCACAATAGCTTCCATATCTCTGTCTCCTCTCCCCCATGGTTCTTCCCTGAGCCACCTTCTCAAAGACCTCATTCAGATCCCTACTTCCATCTAGCCGGTTTTGTGGGACTCAGCCTTCAATGACATATTAAATGGACAGATGGATGGGTGGATAGATGGATAGATGGGTGGATGGATGAGTGAAGAATGAATGAACTCTCTCTGAAAGAAGACGAAGCTACATTTCAGAGGGATGTTAGCCCTGGCTCAGGGTCTGAGGTTGACAGAGAAGAATGTCACAGCTGGGAATTAACCCCAAAGTCCCCAAAAAGAGAGAATGCCTCAAGAACCGTTTACCTGTGGCTGCTTTAGCAGGTACTGAGCCCCTCATCCCTGGAAGGCTGCAAGCAGAGTCCAGCTGTGTCCAAAGGGTGACTGCACACAGCTGGTTGGTCCTTGAGTGGCTTCAAGGACTGGAGAAGCCTTGGTAACTGAGCCTACACTTTAAAAGCATGAAGTCCAAAGTCCAGACCTCAAGGTCAATGGGCAGACCAACCTCCCCTTGACCTCTGAGGAACTTCACAGCGAGGCCAAGCTGCTCCAGAACCTGCTGTAATTGGAGGGCTTGCCTTGCTTATTAAAGGGACACACCAGAGAGAAAACCACTTAAATGGTGCCCAGACTAGCTGCCTATAAATGACCCTGTCAGAGGGCCTGGCCTGGGCTCTGGTGCCCAGCAATTACAGAGGCCTGGGGCACGCCCAAGTCACCATCTCCAGCCAATTTCCAGGTCCCTTCTCTGACCAGGCAGGACACACCAGCAGAAGTCTCTCTTAGAGGTGAAGCTATGGACCCCCCAAGGAACCCCCAGCAACTCTTCCTGAGTACAGATGGCTTTGTGTGGCTCAGGAGCCATGTGATTTGGGTGGCGGGCAGTCCCACTCCCCTTTGAGGTGCTCGTCAGCCCAGGTAGGAAACCAAGGTGCAGGCTGTGCTGGCAGTGGACCCTCTGTGCAAGTCCCACCCATTTCTGAGTGAAACTTTAGCCTAGAAAAAAAGAAGGGGCCAGGGTTAGACACACACACACACACTCCACACACACACATGCTACACACTCACACACACACACACTCCACACACACACATGCTACACACTCACACACACACACACTCCACACACACACATGCTACACACTCACACACACACACACTCCACACACACCCATGCTACACACTCACACACACACACTCCATGCACACACATGCTACACACTCACACACACACACACTCCATGCACACACATGCTACACACTCACACACACACACACACACACACACACACACACACACACACACACAAAGGGGAGGGTATGACAGAGAACACAGCCAATAGAACAACCTGTAGCAATAGGAGCTCAGCCTGGTTCAATTCCCAGCTTCTATTCCTACACACTGTGCAGCATCGGCCGAGCTGTCGAACCTCTCGGAGCTTCTGGCTCCTCCTTTGCCAGGCGCATTCAGAACACACAGCTGTTTAACACTTAGATGGAGAGCAAACCACGCATAGCCACTTGTGAGGACCCAGGAAGCCCCCATTTCCAGCCTGGTGAGTACCCATGCAGGGCCCCTTGTCAATCAACGTTTTTGGTCCCATAATCACCTTGTGAAGTGACTCATTTTGCTGAGGTAAAGTCAGAGTATGGAGCAGGCAGGCAGGCAGCTCCTCTCTAGTTCCCTGTGGAGAAAGGGTGGGGCCTGGGGTTTGAAGTTCTGCCTCCCTGAGTCAGGGAGCCTGGGTAGCCCTGGGTAAGGAGATGCAGGTCTATGTGTGGCCACTTTACTCCTTCCTTCTTTCTTTGTTCACAAATTCACTCAACCATGTGTGGAGTGGCTGCTGCGGGCACTGTGAGCCGTGAAAGCAGAGACCGAAGAGATGCTACTATTCACGCTCTACAGCTGCCCTGCCAGCATCCCCTCTGCTTCCTTCCAGAAGCTGCTCAACTGTCCCTGCTAGAACATACCAAGAGTCTTTCCAAGCCAGGCTGAAACACCTCCTTCTGGCAAGTCTGCAGCATTCTGCACTCCCAGCCTGCATTCTGAGGAGCCAGCTGTGCACCAGGAACTCCCCACCTTCTGAGGCAGGAGGCACACGGCTTGTGTGCAGACAGGCTCGCTTGCTCCTGTCTCATCCCCAGGCTCCACTGTTTGTCCAGAAAAGCTGAGCCCTGCCTAGGGCTGCATCTGTCCTATTTCATCCTGGATTCATCTTCTCATTTACGCTGTAGTCACACCGCGCTTCTCGCCATGCCTATGTTAACCCGCGCCTTCCTTCCTCGGGACCTTTGCCCATACGTTTCTATCTGTTCAGATATATCTTTTCTGTGAAGTGTACCTGGCATGTTCAGCTTCCTTAGGTTTTTCTCCCAAAAGCCACATGGCCATTCAGGGTCACTTGGCGAATCTACTTCAGACTGCAATCTAGCTCCTACCACAGCTCTAGCCCCTGCCATGGCTTCCTGTTCCTTCACAGTGTCTCCTTATCCAAAATACTCAATAATTAAATTCGGTAGGGATATCTGTCACCCATTCTCCTTCCACAATCCTGAAGCTGAGAAGTCAGGAGTTTTGATCTGTTTTGTTGGGTGGAGTGGTTCCAGACCCATCTCCAGCTCATTGGTCTCGAGCTCACAAATCAGGCTGGCCAGGCTGGGTGATTCTCCTGTCCCCACTGCCCCGCACTGGGAATGTCACCATAAGCCACTACAGCTGGCACTTTCCCATGGGTTCTAGGGACAGGGCTTGGGTCATCATGCTCACATGCGCCACTAAATACTCTTAGATTCAGTTTGAATGGATTGTGCTAGACTTTCCCGTTTGTGGTCACGGAAGATCCCTGCTGCACTTTCCCTCTTCTTGTGGTGTCTCTTTGTGGTTACAGTCGAAGGTCAGACTGGATTCATGGAGGAAGAATCCATCCATCTTCAGTTTCCAGGAAGTTTCATGGAATTGGCGCTATTTCCCTTAAATAGTTCATAGAATTCATGAGTGAAGCTCGAAGTTTCCTTGGTGAGATGGTTTCTAGCTATAGTGCACTTTGTTGTGGTTGCTCTGTTTTGTTTTTGAGATAGGGCTTCTCTCTGTGGCTCTGGCTGTCCCAGAACTTGCTTTGTAAATCAGTCTGGCCTCAAACTCAGAGATTCTCCTGCCTCTGCCTCCTGAGTGCTATCATTAAAGGCATTTGTTTTTCCTTCTCCCTCCCTTTTCCTGCCTCTCCCTTCCTCTCTCTCTCTCTCTCTCTCTCTCTCTCTCTCTCTCTCTCTCTCTCTCTCTCTCTCTCTCTATCACAATGTAGCTCTGACTTGCCTAGAAGCTTGGAACTTACAGGAATCCTCCTGCCTTTGCTTCCTGAGTGCTAAGATTACACACACGTGCCATCATGCCACCTGAATGACCTTTGACAGCTTGTGTCTTTCAAGTAATTTCTCTGTTTAATCAAAGTCAATTAATTCATAGGCACAGTTTTATTGTAATTGTAATTATGTATGTTTATACAATGTGATATTTGATACATACATCTGGAATGATAAAGTCAATCTAATTAATGAATTTGTCAAAGCACATAATTGTGCATGCTGAGCCATTTAAAATCTACTCGGGTTGAGAGTTAACAGGAAAGTTAAGTGACAGGGTCTCATTGTGACACTCAGGCTGGCCTCAAAAGCATGAACCACCTGCTTCAGCACCCTAGTTTGGAAAATACAGGTGTGTGCCACCATGCCTGCAAAAGTCACCTTTTAAGAGGACATATGATAATAGAAATATTGTAATTGTTAAAGATTTATCTATTTCATTGGGTAGTGGCCCACGCCTTTAATCCCACCACTTGGGAGGCAGAGGCAGGAGGATCTCTGTGAGTTCAAGGACAGCCTGATCTACAGAGCGAGTTCCAGGACAAGCTCCAAAGCTACACAGAGAAACTCTGTTTTGAAAAACAAAACAAAATGTACGCATTTATGTATGACTGTTTGTCTGCATGTATGTCTGTGCATCACATGTATGCCTAGTGCTCGTGGAGGTCAGAAGAGGGGGCTGGAACTGGAGTTAAAGATGGCTGTGGGCCACTATGTGGGATCTGGGAATTGAACCCAAGTCCCCTGAAAAAGCAGCCAGTGTCACTGAGCCATCCCTTTATCTGGGCTTCCTTTCCAGAGTGCCTCACTCTTGCACAATCCATATTTCACCCACTTCTTATCTGTCACTTTTTCTATCTGCAGAACAACATTTAACTGGTCACACTGAACGTGTTTTCTGGTGACCAATTATTTGGCTTTTTACATATCGAAAAAAGCCTATATTTACCTTCATTTTTCAAATTTGTTTTTCTGTCCCGGCATAGAGTTCCAGGCTGACTGTTTGATTTTCCCAGATCCTTAAAGACATTGCTCTGCTATCCTCTTACCCTGTGTTGTTTCCATCAAAAAAAAAAAAAAATCTGCCTGGTCTTTCTCTATGTTCCTTGAATATTATGGGATATTTTGCCCCTCTAGAGTTGAAAGATATTTGTTTACATTTTGTGAAGATGTGTCTATGTGCCTTCTGATTGGTTTAACAAAGAGACTAATATAAAAACTAGTTAGGAACAAATCTAAGCTAAGGCCAAGCTTTCATAATTAATAATGGGTCTCCATGTCATTATTTAGGGGCTGGTAGTCCAAAGAAAATCTGACAAGAATGACATGCTACACTCTAGTCATTTGTAAAATTTGTCTTTTTACTTCTTTCTAAAAGTAAAACGGGTGTGGGAGTAGTACACATACCTGTGCTGTGGAGGTTCTTGCCAGTCTGGTCCCGCCTAGCCCACAGCTGCTTCAGCCCCAAATGAACACACAGAGACGCTATATTAATTATAAATCTGTTGGCTGATGACTAGGGCTTCTTACTGGCTAGCTCTGTCTTAATTATTAACCCATTTCTATTAGTCTATGTATTTCCTCATGGTCTTGGCTTACTGGAGAATGTCCGGACCTTCTACTCCTTTATCTGCTACATGGCAACTGTCTTTGGCGGGCTCTTTCTGCCTACCTTTCCCAGAATTCTCCTTGTCTCCTAGCCCTGCCTATCTTCTTGCCTCTACTGGCCATAGACCAAACAGTGTTTGTTTGTTTGTTTGTTTTAATCAACCAATAAGAGAAACACATATACAGAAGGATGTCCCCTAGTGTACCTGTAAGCACATGTGGAAGCCCAGATGTCCACTAATGTCCTCCTGTATTACCCTCCATTTATTCCTTTGAGGCAGGGTCTCTCCATGAACCTGAAATTTGTGTCTACTCAGCTAAGCTGGAAGCTAGAAAATCCAGCCATCTTTCAGTCTCCACACTCCCTTGTAGATGGGGTTACGGATGTGTGTGGGTACCAGCTTTATTGTGCTGTAAGGGCCCTGAACTGCTGAGTCATCTCTCCAGTCCCTTTGTGGTATTTTTTTTAAAAAAAAAATAAAACAAAGTTTAAGGCTCGCTTTGAACTCCATATCCTCCTGTCTGGCCAAACCACCCAAAGATCCTCCTGACTCTGCTCTACATCCAGAACTGGGATTACAGGCACATATTGCTGCACCCAGATTTTTTCTTTACATGGGTGCTGGGGATCAAATTGAGGGTCACAAACTTCCATAGCCAACATTTTACCAACTGAGCCATCTCTTTAGCTCCCCTTTAGTTTTTTCTGAACACATGGAACAGAATTAGAATATGTGCATATATATACATACATACATACATACATGCATACATACATATATATGAACCATATGCATGTAGTGCCTTGATGTCCAGAAGAGGGCATCAGATCCCTGGGAACTGGAGTTACAGGCAGTTGTGAGATGCCATGTGGGTGCTGGGAACTGAACCCAGATCTTCTGGAAGAGCAGCCAGTGTTCTTACCTTCTAGTCATTTCTCTAGAATGTGAGTTATAATTTTTCAATGTCTAAGTCAAAGGTTTGTGTCAGTCCTGATGGCTTTGTCTGTTCTCACTGATAGTGGTTTTTTTTTTTTTTTTTGCTTCTTGTCACATTTAGTACTACCTGATCAACCTTATAAAAGTTTCTTTGCTGGTGATTTTTTGCTGTTGTATTTCTATTTAAAAAATGTCTATATTGGGCTGGAGAGTTGGCTCAGAGGTTAAGAGCACTGGCTGTTCTTCCAGAGGTCCTGAGTTCAATTCCCAATAACCACATGGTGGCTCACGACCATCTATAATGAGACCTGGTGCTCCCTTATGGCCTGCAGGGATACATGCAGGCAGAGTACTGTACACATAATAAATAAAAACAGTTTGACCTTCAGAGAGTCTGTAAGAGGGACCCTGATGACCACTGAGACGAGACTGCCCTGATAATTCTACCCAGCATCCCACGAAATTTGAGCTCACCAGTCTATTATTGGGCAGCACTGGGCTCCATTCTGTTCACAAGTTGGGCACTGTCTCTTCGGATCCATGGCCAGGTTTTCTCATTTTGGTCATTTCCTCACACACATTCATGCTTCTGGAACTTAGGGGATTCTTCAAAAACCCTAAAATTACTCTCATTGAAATCCCCTTCACATACACACTTGCTCTCTAAAGACTCAGTCCTTCCTGTGTTTCTTCCACAGCAATGTCAAGCCTTCCGACAAGCCTTCTGTCTAGAATTATAAAAGCAAATCTGGTTATGGTGTGAAGTGGGACCGCTGTGGAGCAATCAGGAGCAACCTCAGCCAGCATCCGCAGCTCACGCTCCCTTCCATCGCCCCATTGAAGCTGGCACCAAGCTCAATAGCAAGTGTCATGTTAAAATAAGGAACCCCCAGGCTGGGGGTTATGAGTTAAGAGAACTCGTTGCAGAGGCCCTGAGTTCAGTTTCCAGCAGCCCTGCTGGGAATTTCAACCATCTGTAGCACCAATTCCAGTGGAACCAACACCCTCTCCTGGCCTCTGTAGGAACTGCACATAAATATGTAAATAGAATTTTAAAATAGGTATTTTTTTTTAAAACAACAAGAAGACAGTGTAGGACCTCCCCTGCAACACCAAAGAGAAACATTACCCACTGTCAGCCCCCAGCACCAAGTCCTTTCTCAACTCCACCTCTGATTAAACTCTCTCCACCCTTTCTCTATGTACGGATACACTGTATCAGTACAGATGACATTGGTTCTTATTAAATAGCCTCCCTTTGTGGTACCTTAGCAGTTTGCTCCACAGAAATGCACTGATCAGAATCTTAGTCCTCTGTGGCCACAAAGTTAAAAATAATTATCAGAGGAGAGATTAGAGCTTTCCATGCTTCCTCATCCTCTCTCTCTCTCTCTCTTTCTCTCTCTCTCTCTCTCTCTCTCTCTCTCTCTCTCTTCTCTCTCTCTCTCTCTCTCTCTCTCCCTTCCTCCTTCCCTACCTCCCTCTCCTCCCTTCCCCTCCCCTCTCTCCTTTCTCCTTCCTCTTCCTCATCTCGCCTTGCTTCTCCCACCTCCTCCTCAAAGGAAAAGAAGGCAGGAAATCCTGACTCAGCCACCTTGTTGTTGGGTGACCTTTCTGAATGAAACTTTGTCATCCTCTCTGCACCTCAGTCTCTTTACGTACAAAAAATATGATCTAGGACAATGAGCCCCTGAGATGTGTCCATCCCAAGCCTGGTACCTCATATGGAATTTTCAGGTGTAGAATTCCAGACTGTCGGTTTTGATTTTGATGAGCGCCTATTGAGCACATCTGAGTGGGCCTGTGCCAGGTGCTGGAGACACGACACAGGAAAGGAGGTGAAGAAAGGGTACAGGTAAATGCTACAGTTACATTGATGCATAAGAAGAACATAGGTATCAAGGATAGGGCCGCCCCATGCTGGTGACTTCTCCATCACCAGAAGTGATGGGCTGCCTGGTGTCTGGGCATTGAGGACTGGTCTCTGAACTAGAGGTAGACTTGACTTTGCTTGCAGAGAAAGAACAGCATGATGGCAAAGCTTGGTCAGTGAGAACAACTCATACAAAGATCTTCCAAGGGACTGATGAGGCTCTGGGACTTCTGGGAGATGTCGTCCCTCTTTATGGTACTGAGAACAGCTGCTAGGAAGTCAGCTGAACAAAGATACTCAGAGACCTGGGTTTTCCAACACATCAGACTGCTGGATCCAGCCACACCTGACTCTCCCTTGCTTTTTCATCTAGCTCACTTTGAAAGCCTTTTCTCCCCCTCCCTTGGGTCAAAAACACACAGTGTGAATACATGGACATGGCCAAGAAACGTTTGGTGAGGTCTGCTGGGATGAAGGGAGATGTGAACTAGATGACCTTCAGATGCCCTTCCGGTGAGCATGTCTCTGAGTGAGGCATTGAAGGGCCTGAATTGGCAGTTGTTCCAGACGGTGGCACAGAGCGGCCATGCAGGGCCCCAGCGTACCTCCCACTCCCGTTTCCACCCGGGAGCATTTCCTGGTATGTTTAAATCGGCTCTGTGTGTGTGTATGCCTTCAGGGCATTTCAAAATAGCCCAAAATATCCAGAGTCCACAGACGGGAAACCCTCCTTCCCTGCCTCTCCCCATTTCTGTTTTCTCCTGGGTGGAGACTGGGGTACTGCTGAGCTCTGTTCAGAAGATGCAGGAAATGTTTCAAACCCCAGCAGTCTCTTTGGGGCTTGGAAAAGCCACCTGCTGGGCAAGAAGGTGGCCTGAGTCCAACTTCACATCCCTCAGGTCCTGGGGCTTCCTTGGACAGCAAGGAGTCCATTGCAAAAAGGGCTGGTCCCATCGCCTTCATAGGAGGGAGCAGACCCCTTCGGGATACCATTGAATTCAATAATGTATTGATCAGCAACCTCTGTGACAAGCCTGTGACCTCCATGGAGTGACACAAACGGAATAGAAAATGCTTCCCTCCTGGTGTGTTGACACATGCATGTGATCCACAGGACGCCAGGGGTTGAGGCAGAGGATCTGGAATCTGAGGTCAGCCTGGGCTACATTACACAATCGTGTCTCCAAAACCCAAACACAGTGCTTCCCCCTGGAATTTAGAAGGTCACAGCTTGCTGCTGCTGGGGCTCAGAAAGAGAACCCCCAAATGAAGCTTCAGAGGCCAGGTTCACCCTGACCCCGGGCTTGCCTTTCTCATCCATCCCTCCTCCCATGTGAACTACATAGAACTCTATGTTCCCTGGCCATGGCCCTGACTTACCAGCTTTTGTCATAGCAGTTGGCCATGAAGAGGTGGCCTGAGCTATTCCATTCTAGACAGGCTCATTCCACATGCCCAGAAGGGATGAACATCACACAGAGAAGTCAGGGATCCCTGTTGGGTTCCTTCAGTCCATCATTGTGAGCACCTACTCTTATCATCCAATCTCAGGGTTACTCACAGTCCCCGTGGCTTTACCCAACCCACCCTTCACAATGGACGGCCCACACCCCATCCTTTGGTTTCTGGGAGGACCTGGTCTAATGGCTAGGGCCTTCCAAAGGACCGCCGTGATCTCTGTGGATTGAAAGAGCTGAGCTGTGTGTAGGTTTCCATACCAGTGGCCAGTCCTCTGGCCTCAGGAGCCCTGGGAAGCCATCAGTTGAATTGAATTTGACCCCGGCTGCTCTACCCTCACTTTGACTATCATGGGTAAAGGGGACCATTCCATTTCACAGCCCCAGCCTCCCACTGCATGAGCAACCACAGCCCACTACAAACTGGATGCTTCCTTGGTGCTCTCCTTGAGTTCCAGAATATTCTAAAACAGCTCACATGGCCCTGCGGTATATGGCTTGCTATTACCAGCTCTCCATAAAAGTACATGGGACAGGTTTGTGGCAACAGGAAAGTCACTTGGGCAATACAGTGTCTACACCTTCAGCACCCAACACATCTACCAACCTCCTGGATGTGGCCACCACTAGGATCTCTAGATCAGGGCTCACACACATACAATTAATTTTGACATTGGTGACTGATCAATGTACCCTCCCTAACTTCTGGGGTGAGACTGGGGTTAGCCCTTACTCCAAAGATGGAGGTTTCTCATTACCTGCCATCTCATTAGAATCCAGAAAGAGACTGGGAACTTTAGAGAGCCCAAGGGTCTGAAAAGTTGTGTCACTAGCTGTGGACCAAGACCAAACATTGCAAATGATGTCATTCATCCAGGTACCTGGGAATGTGCAAGCAAGTGTTCAGGAGCCTGTGCCCACAATCAAGGGTGATACATGGAATATATCTAGTATAAAATGATGTCCCAGTGTCCCAACAGGGTTCATCCTTGGCAAGAAGTTGTACTGCTTGTGGCTCAGAGACCACCCTCCATTCCTCATCAATGGGCGCCTCCCTCTGGAATTCAGGATGCCTGCCCAGTATCTAAAGAGACCAGGAAGAAAACGTCAGTCCCTCACAGGACTTTCTCACCTCCTTGCAGTCCTCTGTGGGTTTCACACAAGTCACAAGACCTATCCCTGTCACCTTCAAGGGCAGGCACAGGAATGATGCAGGCCTGACAGCAGGGACCGAGAACCAAAGGCCATGGGTCACGGTCCAGCCATAGTTCAAGACACAACCCTCTTGTGCCATGGCAGTGAATGGAGCCATGGTGACACGGAGGGCCCTGGGGACATATGATCATAGGCCCTGTGTCCTGAGCACCTGAGGTGTACCAGGCTATCCCAGGTGCTGCACAAGTATTTGTTCATTAAATCTTGATAGCAATTTGAGAGCTGGCTTCTGAGAAAGGCCCAATGGGGTTCAGAGAAGTAGAGTGACTTGCCCAAGGTCACACAGCAGTAGCCCAACTCAGGCTGCCAAAGCTCTTGGCCTCAAAGCCTGGTAGTGTCTTTCTGTGCATATCAGTGGCTGCTGAGTTTGGACCGTTTTCTAATAATAAAAAAATAAAGGTCAGTCACTGTCACACAAGGAAAAGATGAAAGAGCAGGGTGTGTTGATGGGAGATGAAAAGGAACGGGGAAGGGGGGTGTACAGTCACTGGCTCAGAGTGGACACTGAGGGAGGGGGAGGGAAGGGAGGGGCCAGCTCCACGGTCAGTCTCACCCGAGGCTAGTGTCCTCCCCTTGTGTGGAGGAACAGTCCTGAGCCCGGCTTTACAGCTGAGCAAATATTTCTCCTTCTGTTGCAGAATGAACCACCTCTCCTGCAGCCAGCGAGGCCTGGGGAGTGCGGCCTTGAGCCAGGGAGGAGGTCAGCTTGGCCACTGGACCAGAGGGACCGAAGTG
Source organism: Cricetiscus sungorus (assembly GCA_030556225.1). Classification (NCBI taxonomy): domain Eukaryota; kingdom Metazoa; phylum Chordata; class Mammalia; order Rodentia; family Cricetidae; genus Cricetiscus; species Cricetiscus sungorus. The sequence continues at coordinate 131,187,185 of JANBXA010000734.1, forward strand.
AGAGCTCCAAGGCCCGCTCATGATGCTGCTGTCGCTCATCTCTTGTGGGCCTCCCAGCCCGCCACTGCCCTCAGATAAACTGAATGTGCCCTCCATGAAGGAGCATACCCCACTGCTCCCATCCTGCCCTTCAGGCCCTGGAAAGACATGCCATTTCCTCACCCCATGCCATTCCAAGCCTCCATGCTCACCCGGCCGGAACTGACCTGTCTCCTGGCACACTCCTGTGCATCTTTAAAACCTAAGTCAAACAGCCCTCCTCCAAGAAGTCCTTGGGGGTAGGGACCTAGGGTTCTGCCTCTTGCCCCTTGCCTCAGGCCTGGCAGCCCTGGTAACAGTGTCAGCTGCTTCCCGTATACGCAATAACTCAGAGGAGAGATGGGCAACCCACCAGGAGGCAAGTGCTTGGGGTAAGAATGAGACCCTCCATCTGGCACTGTTTTCCATGACTTCGGGGAACAGTGTCAGCCTCTGACTGTTCTAAAACTGAGTTAAGTCAAAGCAGAAAAGTACCTTGGAACCAACAGGAACTGTTGTGACCAGTGTGAGACTCTGCCTCAAAACGGTTGGCATAGTCCGCCCCATTATGCCTCATGGACATGGTCCCCTGTGACTCTGGCATCCCTCGGCAGCAAGTCCTCCACCTCCCAGTTAACTTGGTCAAGGGCAGCTTCCTCCTGGGCATGATGGACACCTGCCATGTGATCAGCATGGAGCCTCAAGTGGCATCTGCCTGACAGTACTGGGAACAGTAGTGGCTCATCGTGCTCCTGTAATTGACTTCAGGAAGTCCTCCTAGTGCCCTCTCCTCGGGGGATTCAGAGCCCATGGGGCCCAGACCTCTGTGCTCAGTGGCTTCCCTGACACAGCCTGTTCTAGGACTCTCGTGGGTGTGACTAAACCAACGGGTGGCAGGAAAGGGTGGATCTGAGTGTTGCTGCACCCACAGAGCAACAGCACCCACAGGGTCCCAGCAGCGGCTCCCTTCAACTCCCATCCCACCCAGTGGTACTGCGCAGGGCTGCAGTGGGACAGGTCAGCTGTGGCCATCTTTATTTCCACAGGAGAGGGGCTCCTAGGATCCCCTGCCACCACCACCAATACCACAATGGCAAGGCTTCTTGGCTCAGAGGATCCAGAGGATCTTTGGCAGTCAGGCCCAACAAGTATCAGCCTGGTTGAGCATAAATATGGCCGACACAGTGCCAAGTTTCATGGCAGGAGTCATTAATCCCATTTTAGAGACCAGGGAATTGAGGCCCTAAGGAAAGAGGCCACCAGGCTTCATAACCTAGCTTCAGACCCAGATTATATTCTTGGGGCTGTTAAGTATTGTTTCTGTAACATTTTATCTCCTTTCTCTATGGGGCTGTGTGAACCTCAGCGAGTGAGCCAGGCTCCCTGAGCCTCACTTTCCCCATCTGTAAAAGCCACCTGGGCACATAGGAGGCCATGGTCCATGGAGCCTGGCTGAGCAGTCAGATAGCCATGCACAGCCTGATGCAATGCCCAGAGACCTAACCAAACAGGTTCCAGCAGCAAGTAACCTCCATCCCTGGGCCTCAGTTTCCTCATGAATGGGAAGGTGTCAGGCAGAGCAGCCCCAAGGGTGCTACCATGTTGACAGTGACTTTGAACAGCGAAACAGCATGCTGGCCTCTGGAAGGCATTTTACCCTGGGCCTCCTGATGTCCTTGGGTTGAGCCAAATGAACGCAGTAAATCTCCAGCCTCAGAGGACTGTTCTCCGTCCTCACCCTCCCTCCTGATGGCTCACACTTTCTCTGCTTTCAGGAGGTGTTTTTCAAGCACCCCCTTGCTCAGCCAAGCGACAGCCACATGCACAAGCCCGAGCCCGCCAGGGTCCCAGTGAAAGAGGAACAGTTGGAAACCTATGGGACGAGTGCCAAGCAGACCCCCCACCCCCAATCTCCAGTGGCCAAGGTTTTGGCCTGGGTGGAATCCAGCGGTCCTCAAAGGCCCCTCAGTGGGACTATTCACAACCCGGGGCCCACACCAGAATTGGCTGTAACTAATGGCACCGGCAGAACCTTGCTCTCTTGTGGCACAAACACAGGCTGAGTTGTTGGTGCTGTTCATCCTCCTGGCTCCTCATGTCACCTCAGACCAAGCACCATCTACCCTGGATGCAAATAAATGTCAATACCCAGAGGGTGGTTGGTCCATGTGCTACACAGTGAAATGAACACTAGATTTAGGGTGGAGGATATAAATTGTGGGGTTTGCAGGACACTGAACTCTGTGTATGGTTGTTCAGGTTGTCCACTAAGCGAGAACACCTGGAATAGTGAGGTTAAGGGAACTAAATTCTGTGCTGTGCTATGCTCCAAGCCATGATCCCTCAAAAGAACACTCTTTCCTAACACATCCGGAACCATTCTACAGGTTAACAGTGCTCTAGCCCTTGAACCTGGCCCTTTACACATGCCATAACCTCTATATACTTACAGATAGCCAATGTTGAATCACCCAATACCTACTTGTAATGAATGTTCATTATTTATTTATACAAAGTTTTGGTCCTACAAAGGTTTAGAGGCAACTTAGGAAAAGATCCTTGTTTAAACAAAAAGCATACAATATTGTACATCTCACAAATGAAGGTTCACATGAAGCAACTTTACCGATATTCCCTTACTGCCTCTACAGCAGACATTACTAATTGATGGGATTTGTGATACTTTACCAGTACTTCCTTCCTGCACCTACAACAGACATTGATAATCGATAAGATCCATGATACAGTTTAACCATGCTTGAAAAGTCAACCCCCTCTACCCTGCAACCTTGGAGCAAAGGAGGTGAATTAGTACAGGCTGCTGTCTTGCCTGCCACACACTAGGTGCTCAGTAAGTGGCACCTAGGATTTGGAGCTGAGGGAGAAGAAAGGGAACCTGGATCAGAGAAGCTGGTGTGTGTCCCAGCGCTAGCCTTGAACCTCACAGTGGATAAAACAGAGATGTCAACATACAGATGACTCTGCGCATATACATGGGTATGGGTGTATGTACATAACCAGTGTCTATGGTACACAATTACAGAAGCTTTTCAGGCTTCCTACAAATTGTTGGTACGACATTTCGAGTGAGGCTTCCCTGTGGCTCCTCAACATGGCCATGAGATGAACCAGGAACTCCTCAAGGCAGCCCTAAATCAAGTGAATCATGACAGGTTTGATTGGTGATACCTGCCTGGATCAAGAACATTAATGGGTTTGATTGATGATATCTTACATGGCCAGCCCAGGGTATAAAAGCCAAGCACGGTCCAGTGAAAACCTGTGTGGCCTTGTCCTTACCCCCATGTAACCCAGGAGGAAGGCCAGCCTCCACTGACATTTGGAGGGTGCCCTGTCCAGCCCCTCCCTTTAAAAGGGGATGAGATTTGAAGGGCACGCAGAGTCTCCGCTGAGGTGGAGGGCTGAGGGTTAAGCTGGCCCTTGAGGACTACTTTGTTGTCCTCCACACAAAAGGACAGCACTGGGGGACAGAACAGGTCCTCCCGCCACACAGCCTAGAGTCAGTGGTAACCATACTTCTGGGTTGAGCTCTTCTCAGCCCAGATTCCTCACTGTAGACTCAGACCTCCACCCTTCTCTTCTCTGAGCCTTAGTACCCACCCCCATCTGTAACATCAGCCTGATAACGTGCTCCCTGGAGGCAGCGGTGACTACCCAAGGTTCAGGCTTTGCTCACCAACTGTTAGTCACCCTGTTGACATGACTCACACTCCTAGAAAGCTGGCCAAGCACTAGTCTGGGATCCCATGAAGCCGAGTCTGAATCCTGCTAAAGGAACTTTAGAAGCCTTAATTTCTGCCTCCAGGAAAGGGACAGAAGGGTGCCAACAGGGGACAGTGAGCTTCTCATTTGGGAAGAGCTAGCAGGGAGCTAGAGGGAGGCAGGGCCCTACAGGGCCCAAGGCCTCGTGGGCAGCTCCCCTCTGTGCCTGGACTCCGGAATGTGGAGGAGGAGATCCAGGGAGAGGGCCCCGGAGTGCAGAGGAGAAGCTGGTCTAGCTGGCCATGGGCAGTAGGTGACCTAAAAGGGGGAGCTAGGCTAGGGGCTCATCACTCAGCAGCCATCTCCCCCAGCCAGGAAACACTGGGGCCTGTCCTCCCCACTTCCTGCGAGTGCTTGCATTGGGTCAGTATTGAGATTTCCAGTGCACCGCCTGCCTGGGACGGCCGGCCCTGGGAAACCTCCCAGGGTCATGGGGCCTGGGGGAGCCAGGGGCACAGAGCGGTCACCACTGCCTGGAAGATGACTCAGGACCCTGGTAGTGGCCAGTGTGGCAGAGAGCCAGCCACCTAGGGCAACCTCAACCTCATTTCCACTGTACCCCACAGTGCTCAAGGCCACGGTCACTCAGGAAAGCGTCTAGGACCCGAATCCATGGGAGTGGATGTCCTCCCATCCAAACACAGGGACCACTGAGGCCTGGGCGACATGGACTCTCCCAAGAGGAGTCCATAACTAAAGTGGGACCTAAACCCCATATCTGACCTCAATTACTGCCGGGAAGCCCCATCTGTCCTTGTCTTCTCCCTGCCAACCGTTGCTATGGCTGATTCTCCATGGCTGCCTGACTTATCTGGGGAACTCTGAGAAAGGGGCTTCCTCTGCGGTGAAGACAGTGCAGGAACACTTTGGGGAATCCCCCCCAAACAAACTGGAGGTGATATGTACAGTGAGTGACAAGACTGAGGACCTATGGCCTCCGTTCTACTGAGTGGCAAGTCTGGCCAAGACTTGGCTATAGCCAAACAACCGTCCCCTGTCCCCACCCCTTCCTGCCTCATCCAGGTAGAAATCTCCCAGGGGGCTGCATCCTCAAGTGGGGGGAGCAAGAGACAAAAAATGTCTTGCATCCTGTCTTCTCATATCATCATCTAGAACGGCTTCTTAGTCTTTGGCCACTTCCTGCTCTTCCAGATGTCTCCACTGAGTTGCCCCTTCCTCCTGGAAGCCCTCCCTGACCACCTTGGTTACTCTCCACATCTGAATCTGCTCTGAGAACCCTGCCCTTGCCTATCAGTGACCCTGCTTCTTTTGGCTGGGTCTCCTCTACACTACCCACTCCAGGTCCTACTCCAGGCTGTGAAGCTAAGGACGAGCACCCCCTTCCCGGAAGCAGCCTCAGTTTCCCCAGCTGTGTGGCAGAGGATGCATCTTCCTGTCAAAGCCTCGGGTACACTGATACACTCAAGGGGGCTGAGGTGACACAGTCAGGGTTAAGGATGGCCTTCCCAGGCTGCTCTCTGATGATTGGCACACGGGTCTCAAGAGCAGAGCGAGACTTCCTCTTGTCTTCCCATTCAGTCTGGCCCCTGTGAACTCTCTTCCAGGCCACCCACTTTTCAGCCTGCCCAGGTTCTTGTCACCCTCTATCTCAGACCATTGGTTACCCACAAGCCTCCCTTCTCCATACAGCATCTCAGTCCTTATACCAAACTAAATAGGTCTTGTATGTATCGTCTAATGCAGTGTTTTCAACCTTCCTATTTCTGCAACCCTTTAATATAGTTCTTCATGTTGTGGTGACCCCCAACCATAGAAGTATTCCATTGCTACTTTGTAACTGTATTCTTGCTATTGTTATGAATTATAATGTAAATACCCATGCATGGCCACAAAGGAGTTGTGGCCCACAGGTTGAAAACCACTGCTCTAGTGGCTTCTGGCTGTTCTTAGCAAAATGCTCAAACTCTTGCCTTGGAGAAAGGGTGGAAAACAAATCTGGCACAGTTTTCCTTGGGAGCCAGGCAGTGGTGGTGCACACCTTTAATCCCAACACTCGGGAGGCAGAGGCAGGCGGATCTCTGGTCTACAGAGCTAGTTCCAGAACAGGCTCCAAAGCCACAGAGAAACCCTGTCTCGAAAAACAAAAACAAACAAACCCCCTCCAAAAAAAAAAACAAAACAAAAAACAAAAAAACAAAAAAAAACAACTTTCCTTGGGAGCCATTGCTAAGTTTACAGTTCAGCTTTGCTAAAACTTTCATCTTAAACTTCCATAACTGAAACTGTATCCATTGTTCAGCCCCACCCTCACCCCCACCTTCACCCCAGCTCCTCCTGCTTTCTCTACTCTGCCTCTAGGACATCAGCTGCACGTAGAGTCATCTCCTATTTGTCTTTGTGTAATGGGTTTGTTTCACTTGGCATGATAGCCTTAGGTGTCCTCTATGCTGTAGCATGCACCAGAATTTCCTTCTTAAAGGCTGAGTAATATTCTGTTTAATGGGCGTACCACATTTTGCTTACCCATTCATCTGCCAATTGATGCTTTGGTACCTTCCACCATTTGGTTATTGTGGATGATGCTGAGTGTGGCTGTACAAGTATCTCTTCAAGATCCTGCTCTCAATTCTTTTGGGGTGCATACTTGAACATAGACTTGCCAGATCACGGGATAATTCTGCAACCTTTTGGTTATATTCTGCAGTGGCTCCACATATTTCCACCTCCTCAGGAGCATACAGAATTCAGACTCCCCTTTGCCAACACCTATTAGCTGTCTGTTCTGGACAGTAGACGTATTGATGGGTATGAGAAGGGATTTGGTCACTTTTATTTATTTATTTATTTATTTATTTACTTACTTACATCTTGCTATATACCCCCAGACTTGCCTATAACTTGCTACATAGTCCCGGCAGGTCCTTAAACTGGCAATCTTCTGCCTCTGCCTACTGAGTGTTGGGATTGTAGGTCCACACCATTACAGCATATCTGGTATGTCTTGATGGGGTAGCATTGAAGTGCAGGGCTCTTGTGTATTGGGTGGGGGACACTAGTCCTCCCAGCATCTAGTTCTGGGAGGATGGTCCCCAAGCCTCACAATAACCAGAAAAACTTGCTGGGGAAGGAGACACCCTCTCTGAGAACCTTCAGCCCCACCCACCTCTCATAACACAGCTCACACACCCCTCCCTTGCCCAGACCTCCCAGATACTGACTCTGCATAGAGGGTATAGGATGGCCTTCTGCATAGAGTTACCCTCTACCAGTCCTCTCTGCCCCTCATTTCTCTCCTGTCCTTCCTGAGGGACTGGAGCCTACTCAACCATGGAAACCCTGGGGTCCCAGCGTCTGCCTTCTGTGACCTCCCTATAGCTCACACCCTATAGCTCACACGGGACCCTCCCAGATCCACTCTGTTCCAGTCTACTTAAGAAACCTTTGGCCTCCTTGGTGGATAGAGCACTCTGCCAGCCTTAACCAACCATGAGCTGGGAAGAGTCTTCCCACTCAGGCAGCTAGCATTCAGACTTCGGCTTGTAAGAGCCCAGTGACCAGTCTCTGATATGGGTTTTTCTCATCTACAAGGTGGGTATACCTTCCCAAGGCCTCCATGGGGCAATAATAGATAAGAGGGGCTTTGTGTTATCTTGGCATTAAGAGAAAGGCTGGATTAGTCAGTGTTCATGCCTGTCTGTTAGAAGAACTGATATGGATGGGCTGGATGTCCCAGCTTCCCTGGGAAGTGGTTTTACTTGGAGAGAATGGGACCCAGTTGGACATTGTCACCTTATAGGGCAGGGAAGTAAACATGGTGCCACATTGATCAACAGATCAGCTTCATTTACAGAACACAATGGTGGGAAGCTCCCGTCCTGGGCACCCTGTCCCCCCACCCCCAGAAGGCTCAGTATTCACACTTGCAGCAGTGGATGAGAACACCGAGGGGGGGAAACACAGAAATAACATGCAAAGCAAGCTGCTTGGGTCATATGGCTAAAATACACCTGGTCTAGGCAGCCTGAAGCCAGGACAGAGGACACAGCCAGAGCTCAGGGCACCCAGAGCTGCCCAGCCCAGGAGAAGAGCAAGTCGGGCTCTCTCCTGCAGCCGGGAGAGGAAATTGAGAAGGAGTAACTTCTTGATGCACCTGCCTGGTCTGCACAGGCCAGAGGCAGTGGCCACTCCCTTCACCCCTCCAACTGATGGTGCTAGCATTCCTTTGCTCATCCTTCAAGTAGTGTTTTGAAAATCTACCAGGTCATAGACATGACTAGGAGTCAACCAGAAGCATGATGGGAAGCAGGGACAAGTGTTTAAACTTATTTCCCGTGGGGAGGCAGCCTCCACCCACAACCGGGATTCTAACCATCATCCCAGGGGCATCCTCCAGTCTTTCACTGAAGCTTCAAGTATGTTGCACTGTCCCCAGGCCGCGTCTCAGCTGGCAAAGAAGCTGCTAGGCAGCCGGCAAACCGGTGCACATATCCTCCAGGGGACACTGGCCTTTCTGAGACTAGGTGACAAGGCACTGTGGGAGCCCAAAAGAAGACCTCAATGTCTCTTCTACCAGTGACACCAGACTGTGCCCATCAGCACACCTCTACTGTCCAGTGTCACCCATCTGCCTGGGTATAATATACTACATTGGGTTCTCTGAAACAACCCAACAGTCCTGGAGTCTTCAGGAACTGTGTTGCCCTCATCTGGGCCTAGGTGGCGCTATGCACACTTGTCTCCCCAGCTCTGCAGGCATCACCTGGGCTTCTAGCTTTGATGACACCTTTCTCCTTTCCCACTGCCTCTCCCAGGCATCCTCAGGCACTCACACAGCTTCTGTCCCCACTGACTGGGTTCCCCACTCCCACATAGCGGCTGCCACCATGGTACAACCTCTGCCACCATGCTGCGACCTCTGACGAACCAACTTCCCTTCCCCGAAAATGGTTTGGAGATGGAGAAGGCAGGAAGTGGTAGAAGAACCTAGCCCGGTGAACGGGCTAGATGAGGCACCTGGAGGGGTGGAGGGCTGCCAGGGACCTAGATGCCCCCTTCCCTCCACTCCACTGGGCTCCCCCAGACCCTACAAAGCCCAGAGCTGCAACCCTGTGAAGCAAGCTGGGGTCTTGGTGACAGGCGGGTGGAGAGAGAGAAAGCAGTCTTCTACAGAGCTCCCATGAGGTGGGAGCAGCGGTGGGTGGAGCCAGTCTGGTTTCTGTCCTGAGCTGTTTCCAGCCCAGGTGAAGCCTCTCCAGCAGAGCCCAGGGGCAGATGGAGAAAAATGTGGTCTGACCAGTTATCCAGTGTAGTAATAATAATGATAGCAGCAATTCCCCTTTGGTCTGTGTCCCAGCCTCTTGCCTACATCACCTCAAGTGTCCTCAGAGGCTCATGGCATTGGCCCTGTTACACGCAGGTGGATGCCCAGTGCCCGAGGAGGAAGGAGCTCACCTGCGTCCCCAGAGTATAGGTCTGGGTAGGGCCCAGGGAGGAATGCAGTGTGGGCAGAGTAGGAGAGGGAAGGAAGCACTCGGGGCTCCCTTATACCCACCTCTCTCTTCTCCTCACTTCCCCCACTCTGCGAAAGCAACGCTTTGCCCCTTTCTTCTCCCCCATTTTAGCAAAAAAAGCTCTCCGGGCCCCCAGGGACCAGTAAGAAGGGAGTCTCCTGCCCTGGCTTCTGCAGCACCCCAACAACCCTCCTCCTCCCCCCCACACACACATCTCCCCCCTACACACACACACACACACACTTCTCCAAATGTTTCTCTGAGTACCAAGTGAGTCAGGACGGAGTCTGGCCTTTGGCTCTCACAGTCTGATCCCTCTGGAAAGGTGGGGGCCAGAGACACCAAATAAGACAAGTGGATGTATCTGGGCATCACTTGCCAGTCACATGCCAGAGCGATCCGTTGGGCTCTAGGTTGGTGGATACCATCAGATGCTGGGGGTGCAAAGGGGCCATCTTCCCTGGCTGCCTGTGCCTCTGCTTCCTTAACTGTCTGTGGGGCTGTAGGCAAGCCCAGAGTGGGAAGGTGTAGGATGGGCTTTTCAAGGCACCTGCTCACAAAACTGTCCCCCTCAGTAGTGATGCCAGTGCTGTGGTTGACTGTCCCCTCCCTGAGTCTAGTCTCAGCCCTTGAGCAAACCTTCCTGTCTAAAGTCAGAAACACCCAGGACGTCAGTCTTGATCCGCTAGGGAGGGATAAAGGTGGGCTCTCCTGCTATGTCTTTGCCTTTGTGTCTAAAGTCAGAAACACCAGGGCGTCAGTCTTGATCCGCTAGGGAGGGATAAAGGTGGGCTCTCCTGCTGTCTTTGCCTTCGTGTCTATCCCTGTTGCCACGATAAGAATGTAATGAAAGCAACCTAAGGGGTAAAGGGTTTATTTCAGATCATGGTTCAGGCTACAGACTCGGATGTCAAGGGAAGCCACGCAACAAAGGCTTGAGGGAGCCAGCCGCATTGAATTTGTGATTGGAAGCAGGGTGATTGCGAGCAGCGCCGTGCTTGGCTAGTTTCTTCTTATTCAGCCCAGGGTTCCAAGTCCAGGGACTGGTGCTGCCTAAGGTAGACCAATCTTCCCACATCCATTGATGTAATTAAGACAAAACCTCACCGGCATGCCCACAGGCCAACCTGATCTAAACAAGCCCCCACTGAGACTCACTGAGAGTGATTCTAGGTTCTGTCGGGTTGACAATTAAAGCCATGCCACACACCCACAGAGCTTCCCTTGCCTTGGTTACATCATCTGCGAACCGGGGCGGTGAGATGGGATAGAGAAGGCATGATGGACATGTGCGAAAGGAGCTCAGCCTCAGAAAATGGCCAGTGGTCTCAGAGGACATACTTCCTCCCTCCTCTGTGGCATCACAATGAAACTCTGGGGCCATGGAGGGGGCTTGGTGAGTGAAGTGCTTGTCAAGTAAACATAAGGATCTGAGTTACACACACACACACACACACACACACACACACACACACACACACACACACACACACACACCGCCACCCATAAAGACTCAGGCACACTGGGGACAGAGGTGAGAGGTGGGAGGATCTCTGGGGCTTACTGTTCACACCCTCTAGCCAGATAGATGAGCTCCTGACTGCCTCAAAAACTAAAGTGTAGCACCTTAGAGGAAGACATAACACACAAACTTTTTTAAAAATGTGGTGGTGGTTGGCGGGGACACACACACACACACACACACACACACACACACACACACACACACACACACACGTGTGTCACCATGCATGTGCTGTTTCTGTCACTGTGTACTCCAGGTGGCCAACATGAAACTTTCTAGGTGAATCTCCTATTCTCATCTTTCACTTCAACACAGGAGCACTAAGGAAGCCACATTTAGCTTTTAATACACACACACACACACACACACACACACACACACACACACACACACACGCACGGGTTTGTTCGTCAGCCCTCTCTACAATGACTCAAGGTAGCATCTTCTCCATTTTTCAAACGAAAAACTAAAACAAAGATGATGCTACTCATCCATTTCTGTGTGCACTGCGATTCAACCCCATGTGTACATATGTATCTTAAAAGCTAGGAGATAGATCTATAGTCAATATTTAATTTATTTACTAGCCAGGAGTGCCTCAGCTCACCATTTGGGTACTCTTCAAGGATCTAGGGGCCTCGGGGTGTAAAGTTATACTCCTAGAGACAGGCATACTGCCTGCATCCCGCTCACACCACCCCCCCCAGCAGGAATCAGGTGCAAGGATGCTTAGCCCTGAGCTAGGTGCAGGGAGGGGGACTCCTGGCAGCCGATCCCCTGTGAACAAGAAACCGGGCCTGCAGCCCCTCAACTCTGGTGGGAGATTAAGCAAACAAATAGACCAACAATCTGGATTTCAACACTTGGGGAAGGGGCCAGGCGGCAGGCACAGGGGCAGGAGGGAAATGGCGTCTTACCACCTAAATAACTTTCCCTCGGCTCGCTTTCACCCAAATGTACACTCAAGTGCTTAGATTTTTTTTTTTTTTTTACATTTTTATTTTATTTTGACAAATGCTCAAACTTTCCTGCCACAAATTATTCTTGGCAAGGTTACAAGTCTAAAGGCTGTGTATACCCTTCACTTGACAAAAAGGCAGGGTGCTTATGAAATATTTTGGTTGTGGGTTTGAGGCAGGATTTCTTGCTCAATTTCCCGACGGTGGCGCCTTGACCAGGACTCAGTGAGTTCTTATCCTCTCCCATCTCATGGCTATGGCCACAGCCACAGCCATGGCCACACCCTGTCGAGCTGCCCAGTGAGCTTGGTGAGATTCTGGGAAGGACAGTTTAGAACTGGACTTGACGCATCTCACCTCTACAGGCCCCAGCAGAGTCCTCTGGCAGACCTGGGGCATCAGGCAGAAGTGACTAAAGGACCTGTCTCGCCTTATCAAGGCCACAAGAAACAGGCTGGCTTGAAGTCTCCCGGGGTGAGAAGAGGGTGAATCGTGCAGGTTCACAAGCCTCCTCAGCCTTTTCCTCCACCCAGCTGGAGCATCATTTCTCAAGCATCCAGTCTCTGCTAGCTTAGAGAGAGGCCTGGGCCCTTCCCCACAGCTTTCCACTAGACTTACCCATGGAGGTCTTGATTGGACAGTCACCTCCTCTGAGAGGCTTCTCTGAGTCCCACAGCTGAAAGTAAGTTCCTGTAGCTTCCACCTCAGCCCCTTGCTTTTCTCAAAACTCTTAGACAATTTTTTTCTAGTTTATTTGTCAATGGTCTTTTAGCAGTCTCTACTAACTAGACCAAATAAATATATGAATGAATAAGTGAATGAGTGAGTAATTGAATAGGTGAAGGAGTGAATAAGTGAACAAGTAAGTAAATGAGTTCATGAGTGGGTGGGTAAATGCATGTCTGAGTGAATGAATCAGTGAATGAATGAATAAGTGAGCAAATGAACAGGTGAATGAGTGAGGTAAATGATCAAATCAATGAGTAAATGAATGAATGGACAAGTGAATGAATAAGTAATGAATGAGCATAGTGAAAAATGAATGAATGCCTGATGTCTGTGTGAAAAAGTATAATTGGATGGGTAGATTATGGGTTAGTGAGTGAGTGAGTGAGTGAGTGAGTGAGTGAGTGAGTGAGTGAGTAAGTGAAATGCATGAATGGATTGATGGATGGATGAATGGGTGAGTGAGTGGGTGAATGGACAGATGGATAGATGGAGGGATGGATGGATGAGTGGATGTACAGATGGATAGACAGATGGACAGATGATTGGACAGACGGACAGATGAACAGATGGATGGATGGACGGATGAACGGATGGAGGGGTGGATGGATAAGTAAGTGTGGTTGAGAGGGTGTTACAGTTCAGCTAGAGAGGCCGGTGATGCCCAGATTCCTCTCAACAAAGCCAGGAGAGTCTTGCAGCCCCTTGGGAAACTAATAAAAATAGATTTATGCTAGAATTGTGATGTTTATCTATAGTTCCAGCTGCTTGAGAGACTGAGGTGGGAGAGTCACTTGAGCCCAGGAGTTTCGACCAACATAGCAAGATTTGACCAGCACAAAACTTCTGCTAAAATGAAAAACGTGGAGTAAGAGACAGTTCATTTTTTACCCACCTAACCCCTAACCCCACAGCCAAGACCAGGCATCAGACAGCCTCACTTCTACCCTGGCTGTCTCCCCAGCTGTGCTTAGCCATGGACAGTTCCTCAGTGAGCTTTGATGCAGATTAAGGCGCTCTGCTTCCTGAGCCTTGCTGGATCAAGGGCTGGACCAATGTTGCTCTTAGCTTTGCAGTTCCCTTCTGTGTGACTATCATCTGCAAGAGGGTCGTCCTCATACTTGACTGTGAGTGGCTGGATGGGTATAAAGGGTTTGGGGGTACCCTAGTTCAGTGGGCATCCTGTCCCCTCAGGAAGGATCCAGACCCTATTGAAATCTGACTATCCCCCCCACACACACACACAATGTTTTAAGGCTCTTTCTCACAAGAACAAAGCCACAGCTGTAGGAATTGGTGCCCATTACCCTGCCCAGTATCTCAGGGTCAGATTATTCTGTGATGCCCCTTGCCTTTAAGCCATGCAGGGTTTATTAAACACGAGTGAGTGTCTTATATCAGTGGGGTTAGGAACTCTCCAATGCAGACTCTCAGTGATGTGGAGTAAAGACTCTGAACAACACAACTTGACAGATGGGGAAGCAAAGGCTCAGAAAAACCATGTTGTCAGTGATGGCAGAAACTCCATGATGTCCCCCTGCTTCCAGTCCCTTCATCTTTTAGGGACTTAGACTCAGGAAAAGGGACCCTTGGTTTTGATGCAGACAAGAATTTCAGGATGAGCCAGGTTGAAGCAGGGTTGGAAGTGCATTCAAAGTGCAAAAGTTCTGGACGTGGTGGCACACACCTTTCTTTGATCAGAGCACAGACAGGTCTCCATGAGTTCAAGGCCAGCCTGGTCTACCATATAAGAAAACCTTGTCTCAAACAAACAAGAAAGTAGAAAGGTGTACTAGAGTATGTCTACATGACATACTCTGGACCAGTGTTTCTCAACCTGTGAGTCATGACCCGTTTGGGGTCAAAGGACCCTTTCACGAGGGTCCCCTAAGATCATCAGTAAACACGGATATTTTCATTATGATTCATAATCATAGCAAAATTACAGTTACTAAGTAGCAAGGAAAATAATTTTATGTCTGGGGGTCACCACAACATGAGGAACTGTATTGAAGTGTTCCAAGCATTAGAAGGGTTGGACACCACTGCTCCAGAGCACAGATGTGACCTTCCGAAAGAACAGTCACCGTTGATTAAAACACTTTAAATAGACTTTTTTAAAGCACCAGAATTAAGAGAAAAAGAGGTCTGGGGAAAGAGTGAGATATAACCTAAGGGGCTAGAGAGATGGCTCAGCGATGGACGTGTGTATTGCTCTTTTGCTGCAGGTGAGTTTGATTCCCAGCACCCACGTCAGGCCTCACAGCTGCCTGTAACCCCAGCTTCAGGAAACTCAGCGCCCTCTTCTGGCCTCCTTGGGCACCGGCACGCACATGGGATACACTCACACATGTACATAAACAAAAAGCAAACCTTCAAAACGAAACAAGACACAAGACAGACCCAAGTGTGGATATGGAGCATCTCATTGGAGAGCCCTAATTGTTTCGCCATAAGTATCATCTTAGTGACTCTCGTGTTACATCTCAAAGGGTTGCCAAGCAACTTTTCTTTTTCCCTCCTTGGATTTCTTCTTGCTAGTGAGGTTAAAGGGTGACTCTGGAGGAGCCTTAGGTGGGTTCATAATCTGATAAGATAAAAACAGGAGCCTCTAGGTTCCACAAGGGTTAGCACATCATTTACTGTAAATGGAGTTTTTGCTCAGATTCCTAGAAAATTGCAGGTTTAAAGCCAGAAATGGAGCAAGGCCTTAAGCAAACTATGTTAATTATGCTGCAATTCTTGCTTCTCACAAGACTTCAGCCAGACTAACAGGCAAGGGACAGTGGGGTTTGTACAGAAACTCAGTATTTCTCACCTTGGCTTCTCTGCACATTGCTGGGTCAACTCTCTAGTTCTAATCTCTGACCATGATCACTGCCCACCCCCATCCCAGATGTGCAGTCACACATCTGCATAGCCAACCATCATCTTTTCCTCAGCCTACCCAAGCAGCTGCCCTGGCCTGTGGGGTCTGTGTCTGTAGCCCCACTATTCAGTATGCATGTGGCAGTGTTTGCCAGAGTTGGGGGTGGGTGCTGGTGGCCTCAGTTTGAACAACGCTGACACTGCTCGACTCCGGTCCCACCCCACCCTCCTGCATCCTCTTCTTGTGAGATGCATGGGCTGATGAAGCCCTGGAGGGCTTAGTTACTTCTATGTTCTGCTGGAGGCTGGCACCTCCTCAGACTTGCTGTTCCTGTCAGATCCAGTTCCCAGCACCATTCTGGGGCTCATGTGTGAACAGCGAGAAGTGACAGTTTCTCTTAGAGGCTCTAAGGCTTCAGCCAACTCCCCTACCTGGCCATGGTCCCCGGGAGAGTGAGTGGTAGTTTTAAGGGAGTTGAGTATGATGCTTGCCAGCTAAGAAAATGAAGAGGGACATAAAGGAGGTAGTTCCCTAGTCCCTGTATCCCAGATTTACACTCCACAGCGCAGGGCCTGCTTAAGAGGATTTCCCAGACCTATCCCACGGTCCCTACTGAGTCAGGCAGGCATCCGTGTGTGTCTGGGGAGGGAGCTGTGAGGGGATGCCGGACAGGAGTGGGCATGAGGCAGGAGGCTTACCTGCTCACACATGCAAATATTTAGCACAAGTGTTCTGGACCGACAGCCATCAGCTTTCATGACCAGTCCCTTGCTCATCAGTACTCCGTCTTGGCTCAGAGAGTCCTGCACCTCTCACGGCTCTTTGTTGAGCGTGACTGTAACGCATGACACCCATGCAAGTGCCGGGAACACAGTACTGAACAGAGCAGGCATTCTTGAGAGGTCTCTGTCCGGGGATGATGACTGACAACAGTCTACCAGGGACCACCAGGGCAGGAGTGGATGAGCTACACTAGGGGGGCAGTTGACGGCAACAGAAGGGAATGCTGACCCTCTTGTGTGAGGCTGTCTTCCTCAGCAAGTTCCCAAACACAGAAGCCATGAAGGGAAGACTAGACAATGCGAACAGGGGCACATTTAGCCGTGAGGAGCAAGGTGAGGTGAGAAGTGGGGAGGGAATGGGAGAGGGAGAGCAGGACCTCAGTTAAAGGGCAGTGGACCTCAGGACCCTGGACTGAGGAAGGATAGATGGGGTACCTGCCTGGCCCCATTCCTCTGCTCACCCCAGTCCTGCCTCCACCAATCCACAACCGTGCCGTTTCCTCTGCCCTGCTTAAACCTGAGTGATATTCCAGAAGAGCGGCTGAGGCCTCCCTGCCTGTCTCCTTAGCCTGCTGCCCAGTTCAGGGGTCTCTGGGGCCCAGCTGTCCTTGGCTTGGCAGCTCCTCTTTGAGGTACCCTACTTTCTCTGCCTCCATATCTGCCCTTCACATTGACTTCGAAAATGGAAGCAGAGCCTATTTGGGGCTCTGTTTGTGTGTGTGGGGGGGGAGTCCCACCTCGCCCGTGTCTTCAGGTCCTTGCCTCACCGTACTACAAACACTGTCTACCTCATCCCTGGCCATGTTCCAGCCTCCTTGTCTAGACATGGACGTGCTGGAGCTGTTTCTGAAGCTGGACACACCTGAGGGACTCCTGAGGCCTGCCTACTCTGCTCTGCACCAGTGGACCCCAGGGAGACAAGTCTGGGAAGTGCAGTCTTGGCAGCATGGCTCAGCATCCTCCTAGGACCTACGCAGAGATCTCCCACAGCCAAGTAGTGTACTCATCCATCAGTGCAGAGGGTAACAGCTAGAATTAAAATCCTGTTTTATCAAGGCCACCTTTCTTTCACCCCACATCCACCATGGGGTAACACCCTGTATGTCAGGTCCAGATGCTGCCCAAGACCTGGCTTCTTTCCCTTTTAGAAGCAGAGAAATTAGGTAGCAGCAGAGCACCCAGTCCTCAAAGCACCTGGACCGGGTCCAGGGATGTCGGGTAGGAGGTAGGAGGACAGAGAGAGCCATCAAGATGGATCAGTGGATAAAGATGTTTGCAACCAGATCTAATCACCTGAGTTTGATCCTTGAAACCCACATGATGGAAGGAAAAAATGGTCCCCCACCAGTTGTCCTTTGACCTCTGTACATGGCACATAGAACACATGTACACATACACACATGAAATGCATGCATGGATGGATGGATGGATGCATGCATGCATGGATGGATGGATGGATGGATGGATGGATGGATGGATGGATGGATGGATAGGTTGGTGGATAGATGGGTGGATGAGTGGTAGGTGGGTGGATAGATGGATGGATGGGTGGGTGGGTGGGTGGATGGGTGGTTAGATAGGTAGATGAGTGGGTGGGTGGGTGGATAGATAGATGGGTAGTTAGTTGGATGGATGGATGGGTGGGTTAATTGGTGGGTGGGTTGGTGGAAGAATGGATGGATGAGTGGATGGACAGATGGACAGACGGATGAATGAACAGTCAGAGAAGCAGGATTAAACCTAGAAGACCAGGAGGTTGGTGCCAGTTGGAGCTCCTGACCTTGACCAATCAGGACAGTAAGCCTCCAAGCCCCTATGGCATAGGAACCAAACACTTAATGGCATGGACAGGGAGGCAGGAGCCAGCAAATCTACAGACAGTGAAAAATACTTGCCCATTTCCACCAGCCCCATCCCCCAGGACAGCTAAGTGTCCTGATAGGCACCCCATGTGTAGGACAGGTGACTCTCCAGGAAATTACTAACATCAGCTAGAGGAAGAGCCACTAAATAGGGTAGAAGCCTCCCACTCAGACAACCCCATACCTTGGTGTTCCCTAGACCTGTTCAGATATGGGTCACAGACCCCAGGTGATTCCCACCCCACCTGGGACCTTCTGTGGGGAAAGAGTGCAGGTGAGGCACTTCTACGAGCCTGTGCTGCCCCTACATGGGTTCCTCCTACTCTAGCAACACACACCCATGCCCCTACAGGCACACATGCAAGCTCTGTACACGAACACAACCCTCCTTGTCAGGGCCACTCTACTGTGACAGGATGTCCATTTATAACCATCATGCATCTTTGCATACCTTAAGATCACTTCAGGCATGGTGGATGTGGGGCCTGGTGCCATCACACCTTCTCCCTGAGAGCCAACCTCTTCATTCTAAATGAGTACCAGGAGCCTGACAGGAGACACTGGGGAACAATACGAGGGCAGGCTAGCCACAGCTCGTTTGTTGGCTGACAGGGACTCTTAGGCAGGAGGATCACTGCAGAGCATGGAGTCCAAAACTCCAGTTTTGCCTTCTGTGTGGCCTCTGGCAAGCCAAGGAACCTCTCTATGCCTCCGTTTCCTCACTTAAAGACCCCAGAGGCTCCTGGAACATGGCATATACTAAGTGGCATGTAGAAAGAGCAGGCCATCCATGAGGCTCACCACTGGGGGTCCTGCTGTACCCCACCACACTCAAAAGGAAGACCAAAGCCCATGCTGAGGCCCTCAGAGGCCCTGCTGGGTTCTCTCTCCCTCTCTCCAGTGCAGTCTGTTCTCCAGACATGCAACTTCTCTGCTACTCCAGGGACACCTAAGCATGATCTCACTCCAAGGCCTCTACTTGCCAGGCTCTCACCTGAAATATGGCTGCCTGGATGTCGGCCACTTGCCTGTTATATCCTAACCCACCATCTCTCAGATGCCCGCTTAGCTCCATGGAAGTTGCCCTCCCCACCTTAGCCCTTCTCCTACCTGCTTTGTCTTCCCTGGCACTCGTCACACTGCAAATGTTCCCCACTGGCTCATATGTGCAAAGCCCGTCTCACCCTGGAGGACATGTGTGACCGTTGAGAGACTAAAAGAATCCTCTGGCTCTGAGCTCAGAGCTGGGAGCAGCGCTAGGCACTGTGAGTGAGGGAAGAGATAGATGAAGGAACACTCTGGTCTTGCAGAGCTAAGGACTGGGAAAGATACACGGAAGTTAGATCCCAGGCCCTGTGTCCACACGTGCAGAGCTAGATACATCTTGTATGCACGTGTGTACATGCATATCTAGGCATGGAAAAGGCACATACAAGAGGAGAAGCTGCAGGCTCTTCTCTACTAACACATACATGCATACATACATGCACACAATCACACGCATGAACACACACATGAACATGTACACGCACACATGTGCACACACACATGAACATGCACACTCATACATGTGCAGAGTCCCTGCCAGCCTACTGTATGGCCATGCCTCACCCCACATCCCCAGCCTCTTGGTGGGAGGCTTCTCCAGGTGACAGAGAAGATGATGTCCCCCAGCTCTGTATCACAGCCTCTCTGGTCCTGTCTTTCTCATAATCTGCACCCCAGACCAAGATCAGGACATTTTACCTTCTCCCACTGAGTCCAACTGCACTGGTCCTCCCCACCCCTAGTCCCCCCTTCCACTGACCCTAGTTCCAACCCCTGACTAGTATAACCTGCCGAGCTGAATTCTTGCTGGCACTTTTTAAACAATTCCAGTTATTTGGGGGGAGGGGTACCACTTCCCAGGAGGCTGAGGGATGGGGAGAGAAGAAACCCACTTCAGAGCAGAGCTCTTTGTGCTGCTGCCTAGAGCCCCAGCCTACTCATTCCTGCACCAGGCCTCAGGGAAGCCCTGCACCTTCCAGAGCCCAGACCTTCACCCTTGCACTGCCTCTGCCTCCAGCCCTGCCCCTCGTTTCCCAGCAGATGAACACCTCCCCCAAGGCCTCACCCAGATGGCTCTGACAGCCGCCTCTGCCCAACCCAATTTTGTCACTCTGTTTGGTGGCACTCTGCCTCCTGAAGGATGGAGGTCTTTAAGACACAGAGTATGGTGGTATCCACTTACCCATGCCCCCTACCCGCACAGGTCCTGGGCCCAGAAACTCTCCCAAGACCTTGAGAAAGAAACCGGCGAGGTGGGGGTTTGAACTGAGTCTGAGTCTTGGGTCTACTGCTCCTGACTCCTGACTGAAACTAATCACTTCCCAGACCTGCCATCCCAACAGCCTGGACCACTGAGGCCTCGGAAGGGCCATGAGGCTGTTCTGACCCCAAGGAGGGAAGCAGAGTATCCTGAGGACTTTTGGGATAAGTGTGAGTCAGGTACAGGCCAGTGCCAAGGAACATCAGAACAGAGCAGGTGGGAGAGGACCAGGAAAGAATCTCCAAATTCCCATCCAATACCATCACCAAAGTCACTGCTACCATCCAACACCATGTTCCCTGTCACTACCCCTGTGCCACCCACACAGTGTGACTGTTGACACACTGTCTTCTCATCAACCCCCCTGCACAGCTCTGACCTCATTCTATCTGCACACGCACCCACGCAAGCACACACATATAGGCACATTGATGCATCACACATATACACAAACAGCTATGTCAGGGCAGGGCCAAGTGCCTAAGGCTACCCAGCCACTCCGTGCAGCAGCCCCCTGTAGCCGCTAAGCCATCTCTCTGAATCCTTGAGGACTCCCGCAGAGCCCATGCCCAGCCTCAAACCAGAACTCCCAAGGATTCCCAGAGGATGTTGTAGACCTAGGGCTTAGTCAGTGAGGGGTCTGGGGAGATGGCGTGCTGTATGAGAATATTTGCTGTACCGCTGTACTCGGAGCTTGAGTCCCGCACCCATGTAAAACACTGGGCATGAACAGGTGCATCTGCAGCCCTGTGCTGGGGAGAGGATGAGGGTCACTGTGCTTTCTGGCCATCAGCCTAGCTCTGGGTTCATGACCCTGTGTCAAGGGAATAAGACAGTGGGTGACAGAGCAGGACCCCCGACGTCCTCCTCTGGGCTCTGTGTGTACACAAATGTGTACTCAGTGAGGTGCTGAGTTTCCCTGCTTGTGAGCATGATGACACATCATATCCTGTCCCTTGAGCAGATGAGAGGATGGAATGAGCCACAGGGAGGTTTCCCTCAGGATCGCCTCCTTGTAGACAATGCCTGCAAGCCAACTGATCTTTATCTTAGCACCACCTGACTTCTGATAATGGCATGGAGCAGGGACCCTCTCCAGGGTTCAGGTTTGGAGATGGTACCAAAACTTGACATTTTGACCTAGCAAGTTGCCCACATCATCTCCTGCCCCCACCCTGGACCCATTATACTCTGTGGGGAGTCTGTGTCCTCACTTTATAAAAAATGAAATGGTAACTCGCACAATGGGTAACTCACCCAGCCAACCGCAAGGACTGCAGGATCATTGACTTTTGGGGACATCAGTAGGTCAGAGGCTCTGAGCAGTGCCAAGACCTGAATCTGCCACCTTCTCTGAACAATGTGGTACCAGGGCCCAGAAAGATGCAGCTCAGAGGTGTCCTAGGAAATGGGCCTGTCTAGTCACTTGGGATGGAGGGTCAGAACTCCCCAGGGAAGTTCTTTCTACCGTCTATCCTTTATCGAGATGTGGACATCAGTGCAGCGTGGGAGTCAGCCCTACTGTGCCCTACTCCCACAGTTGCCAGGAAAATGGACCGATGGTCCAAGCCAGGCCCACTCCCCTGGTCCACTTCCCCTAGAAGATAAAGAGCTGGCTGGCTGTCAAGCCTGCTGGCCCCACTACCAGTGCAGGGACAGCTTCCTGTCTGCAGGGACAGGCACTGCTGTAATGGCAAGGGGAGGTGACCATCCAGGTGGCTCTCCCAGGCTGTCCCCAGCACAGATATCTGCCTTGCCAAGCAGTTGGCTGGCAACACCATGGGGCCTCTGATCAAAGGGACCACAGGCAGGCACTGCCCGCAGCCTGGGCAAGCAAGACACTCCTTATCTCTCCCAGGCTTCTGGAACTTTCCAGACTTGGGACACCAGGAGCCCAGTGGAACAGGAAGGGCAGGCCAGAGAGCGTGGGAAGGGGCCCAGGGAGTGGCTGAGGGACTTGAAGCTCAAGGCCCAATGCTTTGGTGAAGCAGAAGAGGTCAGTGGTGACCCTCAGGTCTCTGTCTCCACTCTGTCTATCCCTGGGCCCAGCTGCTGTGTGACCTGAGGCACAGTGCTCCACCTCTCTGAGCCTCTGGCTCCTCTTCCACCAAGCAGGAGTCACAGAGACAGTTACGAAGGTCAGAATCTGCCACACACACCAACAGGGTACTCAATCTGTGATAATGAAGAGTTGAGCTTGATGGAGGACAACCCCTGCCATGGGCTATTGTCATTCATTGCATGTGGCACCCTGAGATGGGTGAGATGGGTAGCTTGCTGGCATCCCCTCTTGTCAAACTTTGAAGTTGGAAGAGAGAGAGGGGAGAAGTTTCCTAAATAGCGCACCCGGTAAGTGAGCGACTAACGGATGAATTCACCTAGCGACTACTTGGTGAATCAGCTGATTCAGTCGAGCACGCAACAGACCCTCAGCATCTTCCCACAGCCCATCCCAGGCAGCCAATCACATGGTCTTCATCTCTCCATCCATTGTGGTCTCGGTCATTCAGTATCAACAGTGAGCAACAGCAGTTAGCAAGCAACTGGTACGCGTCCTTGATAATGACCAGCGAGAGTAAAGGCAGCCGCTGGCATCGCTGGGCCCTGTGAGATCAGAGCTAGGAAACTGAGATGAGAAGGGGTAGAGGCTCCCCAGAGGTGCACAGCAAGCTGAAGTCAGAACTGAGGCTGCTGCAGGCTGTGTGGCCAGAGTGGGAGATCCTGGTCATGGCTCCATGGAGACCAACAGCACTGATTGCCAACACAGTCCAGGGCAAGAGGCCCCGGGAGCAGGAAGAGGGAGGGCGAGTCCCAGATAGGGGTATCAGGGAGGGAAAGACAGGGCAGAGGAAAGTAGGGGAGGGGTGCAGGAGTAGGGCATCCTTTCCTACATCCTGCCCTGATCAGAAAGGCTGGGCTGCCAGAAGCCACTGGAAGCTACTGCCTCCCTGCGCCTTCCACCTATGGCAAAGAGAAATAGGAAGGAGCAGTAGTTGTGAGAGACCCCCAGATGAAGATGCCCCACCCACCCATTATGCAAGCTCTCTCCACATCTAAACCGACGCTCCCAGAGTCTGAGTCTGACCACACCCTGTGCTTATCACCCTGTATTGGACATCCACAGTTCTGGTGTGAAGTCCATATTGCTGAGCCTGGATTTCCAGGCTCTTCAGGACCAAGCACCACTCCCTGCATCTGTGGCATAACTGGGGGGGGGGGGGCACAGATGCTGCAGCCAAATGGACCTTCTGTCCCAGACATGATCTTCATCTTCCCACCCGTGCTCTTACCCCTGCTGTTCCCACAGTTTTAATCTCACAGGCCTTGTTTCTGACAGCTCCCAGGCTCCCCTGGGGCTTTCCTAGTGCAGAACATGGACCAGACAAGACTTCATTCATAAGCAAAGATGTGCTTGAGGCTGAATCAACTAACTGATGAATGGATAAGCAACTGGATGAATCCCTGTGGCAGCGAGTGACTGAATAAGTGAGAAAACATGTGGACATAGCAGCAGGATGAATCAGAGATTTGGGGGACAATGAAGACGGGGTGGGGGTAGCAGACTGACTGGAGTGAGTGGATACTGAAAGGAGGTAAAGCTAGGAGAGCCTCTTCAGCTAGAAGCAC
This sequence comes from Cricetiscus sungorus, assembly GCA_030556225.1. Classification (NCBI taxonomy): domain Eukaryota; kingdom Metazoa; phylum Chordata; class Mammalia; order Rodentia; family Cricetidae; genus Cricetiscus; species Cricetiscus sungorus. Next base: position 131,211,115 of record JANBXA010000734.1, read on the forward strand.
CACCAGTAAAGAGAGGTGAGGCCAGTGCCTCCAGCCTCACCCACAAGCCCATATCATAGGCTTTGTAAGATTGTCCCAATGCTGGTGTTTGCAAATAAAGTTTTATTAGAATTTGGCCGCTCTCTTTGTGTCAAGATTGTCAGGGCTGCTCTCAGGCTACAGTTACTGAAGCAGTAGCAGCAGAAATAGTGTGCACTGCAATATTCAAAGTTTCTACTGCTCAGCTCTTTTCAGAAAGAGTCCCCATGTCCCTCTGGCAGAGCCAAAAGATGGAAGGATCTGGCCCACGTCCAGCGGGTGATGACTGCGACCCTCCTTTAAAGGCCACCCATTTGCCCATCGTTAGCACAGTTCTCGACTCTATCCAGGCAGCCCTTCCCCTCTTAGGATAGCCATGCCTGCTGTCTGCAGAGCAAGACATGCTGTCCTCATCCTCACCCTCAGCCCAACCTCCCTCCTTGACCGTCATGTTTACCCTGAACTCTGCCCTGCATCCCCACCAGCTAAGCAGGCTTAGTCTGGCTGGATCCCTCACTCCAGCGGGAAGGCCATGAGTCACCAAGTCCAGAAAGGGGACATCTGCTGGCCTCCTGTGCTTGTGCTAGGCTAATCTCATCAACGCAGGACAGAGAGCTGCTTCCCTACCACCACCACCACTCTGCTGTTCCACTCTGTGTTTGCCTGGTGTGGAAGCAGCCTGGGAGGAGACCCACTTACGCCGAAGCGTGGGCCATTTGGACCTGAGTGTTTATTTCAGCATTGGTTTTGCCTGCAGCTCCCTGATGAGGTGGGGATGGGATCTCAGAAAGGCCTGTGCGTGGGAGGGGACAGCACTGCTCCCCTGTGAGCCCCCATGCAGATTCCAGTTCCCACTTCACAGGCAGACACTCACAAACTGCCCTGTTACCCATCCAGGCTTCCACCCTTCTTCCTGCTCTGTCCATTCTGGGACCTTCTAGAATATAGAGTCTCAATGTGTTCATCTGGACCTTTCTTTTTCTCTTTCTTTCTTATTCTTTGTTACTGAGGATTGAACCCAGAACTTCACCCACGCAAGGGAAGCACTCTACCACGGAAATATATCACCAGCCCTCTTTTTGTTTACTTTGAGATAGGGTTTCACTAAGTTATCCTGGGCAGCCTTGAACTCACTTTATAATCTAGGATAGCCTTGAACTTGTGATCCCCCTGTCTCAGCCTCCCACAAGTAGCGTGTGCCACTGTGCCCCACTTTCAGACTCCACTGAACATGTACCAACACTTCTGGACTTGGGGAGGCTTCTTCTCCATCAGGCTACAAGGTGTTTGACACAATATGAGCTCATGGCACATAGGCCAGCACAAGCGAACAGGCAGACTAATGAGACTAATCCAGCAGTTATGAACTCAGCCACAGGCTGGCCAGGTTCAAGGGTGAGACCCATCAGCAGAGCCCCGGTTCTCCTCCTCTGCCATGTGTAACATGCAGATTCTTGAGGGTGTGAGGAAGCCACACGTGTGTGCCAGCCTCACACCCAGGATTGGGTCAAGCCGGTAGACACACTTTCTTTTAAATACCAAGGATTGCCTCTCGATTGCTATTTGAATCCAGACCGCATCCTGATCCAGATGCCAAGCTCAAAGTTGATTCTGTTTGCTACCGTTAGGAGCCTCCCTGCACTATCCCCAGGTCAAGCTCTGCCAGGAAGGCCTGGGAGGGGACCCTGCCATGGGAGCATACCTGGCCTGCTGCTGCACTCATGGCGTCACCTGCACACATTAATGAAAAATTCTCGACACGGAGCAGAGCCAGGCCAGACCAGGAAATTGCAAAGTCGCGGGGGCCTTACCTCAGCCTCACTGAACACTGCTTTTATAGCTCCACGTGTAATAACATAAAAGCGTAATTCATACAAGTATCACTTTAAGTGGGATGGTGGGGGGCGGGGGTGGGGCCTGTGCCCAGGGACAGGGGTGTGAGTGCCACATTGACTGGCGATGCCAAGAGAGGGGAGAGGCAGAGTATGCGGTTCACCTGCCTGCTGTCAGCACAGCTGTTGAGTGGGCCAAGAACCCTGGCCCTGGACAAAGTATCCAGGAGCTACCAGAGGCTACCACAAAAGGACCAGAGCCTGGAGGCAAGAGCTAGACCTCCTGGGTTTGGATTCTGGCTGTGTGTCCTTGGGTGGTCAGTTGCTCTCTCTGAGCTGCTAATTCCCTGTCTGTAAATAAGAAGATTTGCTGGGAGGACCCAAGTCCCTCATTAGTAGCCCTCCCTCTGCCTAGGCCTGTTCCTCCCGGGGTGAGAGAGATTTCCAGGCACTGAGCCGTGCCAGGAAATGGCCTGGGATCGCCTCATTAAACACGAAGGGGTATTTACACTGGGAGAAACAAATATTTATCTGTGGATGAGAAAGACGAAGGTTTTTGGAACCCTAGCCTGGCTCAGCTCAGCTTTGGACAGGGATGAGGGAAGGGCATGAGGGAGGGCTCAGGCTTGAGAGCACAGGGCCAGAGCTTCGAGTCAAGCAGCCTGGGTTTCCATCCCAGCTCTGCCCCTATTTAGCCAAGGGCCACCTCTCCTGGATCTGGTGTCTTCCTAGAAGCACAACACTTCTCAGACAGATGAAAGACCGCAGAGCCAATGCATGCTGGAGTAGGAAGGAGTTTGGTCCCTGACCCTATGGTCGCTCTGCAGTCTCCTGGAAGGCAGAAGATGACAAGGAAAGATGGTACAGGGGGCAAGGTCTCTCTTAGTGACCTACACCATGGAGCTGTCAGCACCAGGGAGCCCGGTCCCTGGACACATGACCCCCACAGAGGGCAGACAACCACAGTCAGATGCACAACAGCCATCCTTGGTTCTGGGTGGCCCACACCCAAAGAAGGACCGCAGATGGGTGGCCTCACAGGGACAGGGGACCAAGTTCAAGAGCCATGGGTCAACTGAGGAACAGTAGGGTGTTTCCTGCAGGGGGCCGATCAAAGGACAGGAGATTTTCTGGAAGATAGCTGCTCTTCTCCACCTGTATAGCTGCCACCTGGTCCTGGTCCAGGCATCACCCACACCCCCAAACCCCCACTCCCACCTCCACCCCAGCCCCCGCCCAGCTAGACTCTGTTGGTGGTCTCCTGGCTGCTCTCCCTTCCCTGTTCTTGCTTACCACCCTCTTCCCACAGCAGCCAGCATGTTTGAGTATTGGAAGTGGTTGGGGTGGCTGAGGTCAGATGAGAATAACCCTATGAAGTGGACAGGCAGGAGGCAGGAGAGGAGGTGCTCAGATGTGGGGAGGACTTCCTAGCATCTTCCTATAGCCTCGCTTTGTGGAAGCTTCAGCTGCTGCTGGGCTTGCAACCCAGAGTGGGCCTGGAAGACCCCAGAACTAAAGCAAGGTGTGGGGGCAAGCAAGCCTGGCTGGTGCAGCAAAGCCTTCTCCCCAAGTCCCTGGGTCAAGCAGCCCCACCGGGAAAGCCCTATTTATTTAATGCTGAGGCCACGGGAGATGGAGTCAGAGTCCTGTTTGTTGAAATGACTAGGGTTCTCCTCCCACCAGGGACTTGAAAGTGACATTCTTCAACCCAACTAAGAGGAGGGCAAAAGCCAGCAGAGGACAGCAGAAGAGAGGGCAGCTAGGGACGGGCTAGGGGAGGAGTAGCCATGGGTAGTGGATTCATCAAAAGACCTCACAGAAAAAGAGGTTCCAGGGTATGGGGTGGAAAGAGTGGGAGCTGTTAGCACCCTAAAGTGTGGAGAGCAATGCCTAGAGCCCATGCAAGAGTTGTTTCTAAACAGTGAAAGCCTCAGAGGGGGAGCTGGCTTTAGACAAGGACCCCTTCAGCTCCCACTCTCCCCTTTGGCTCAGTCCAATCAGCAGTAAACAGGCCTAGACCTCAAGCTATTCCTGTAGACTCTTAGGCCTGTTGAGTGACCCAAAGCCCCAAGCCACCTAAAGCCCCTTGGCAAGGTGGAAATGCTCCCTGGGAGAGGAAGCCATGGGGTTCCAGGCTCCCCCTTGTCCCTCAGGCATGGCAAGGAGGCACAGGCCTACAAAGCCAGAGCTTTGAAGTTGGAAGATGATCAGGAGTTCGAGGTCATAAGGATGAAGGCCAATTGGAGGAAGAGAAAAGACGGGAAGTGAGTTGGACCTGAGTTCAAATCCCAGCTCTGTCTTCCCAGGCCAGGAAAACCTCAGTGGGCAGGCATGGGGAGGTGCTCACTCAACTAAATGAAGACCTAACCCATGGGGTTGAAAAGGCGGATTCAGGACTGGGGAGATGGCTTAGTGGGTAAAGTGATTGCTCTGGGATCATGAGGACCGGAGTTCAGAGCCCCAGCACTTACTTACAGGTGTGACAGTGAATGCCTGCGACCCTAGGGCTGAGGGGCAGAGGCAGGAGGACCCCAGGTGCACACCGGCCACACAGCTGAGCTGAGGCAGTGAGCTCCAGGTTCAGTGAAAGACCTTGTCTCAAAAGAAATAAGCTGAATAAGCGAGGCTGAGGCACCCACGTGGCTGTGACAGCCTGACTGTAATCCAGGCTCTGCCTTCTCATTCTCTACCAAGCCCTGTTTGACCTGCTCATCTTCCTGGCTGATAGTCAGGAAGGATGCCACCTGGGGCCAGAGCTGTGCAAGAGACCTCCTGAGAGAGGCCAGACCCCGTTCCTGGACACAGTGGAAGAAGGGCCTGTTTGTCAGGAGAGCTGGCGGGACGTAGCCAACCCAGAAGGAGGCCTCTCTCTACCTGGAAGCCCCGTGTGTCAGCACCACCACAGCCTTCACAGATGGGCACTGCCTCCTTAGTGGCCTAGAGCCCAGAGTCCCTCTACCCACCCCAGAGCGACGGGAAGACAGGTACACATTTGGGGTTTAGGGGTGCATTTAAGCCACCCCAGTCACTCAGAAGCAAGCAATGCCCCCCCCAGGCTGGCCCTCGGAATACTACATCCTAGACCATCTGCTTCTCCATTTTTGCCCCCTTTCCTGGGACCATATACACACATAGCACACTCTTCTTTTCCAGAAGCATCTGCAGGCCTGCAGTGATCCTGTACACTCACCCCCTTTACCCTGGGTCTGGCATAAGGCTCACCATACTCGTGTCCAAAAGCAGTCAGCTAGACGGACATCACTAAGAAGGGAGAGCTGTAACCTGGTCCCTGGGGACTGTCCAGACCCTCTTCTCTGCCTCCGGCCTAGGATCCCCCTGTGTACAAGCACGGGTAAGAGCCACAGCGGGTGTGTTCACACTCAAACACCCATGCTAGCCTCTGTGCAGTACCCAGAGTTCCTCTTGGAGGGCATTGCCAGCATGCCATGGCAGAAAGGAAAGGGGGCAGGGCGAGAGAAGAAGCTGTGAATTCCACACACACAGCTTGTCCCCACAAGGCCTGCACCACATGCCACAGCGCCCGTCTGCCTCTGGGTGGGGTGGCAGTGAGGCAGAGGTGCAGGTAGGGAGTGGTCCTCCGAAGTGGGAATGCCAGAGAAACGCACACTGCTCACAGGTGTAACCACTTGCCTGCGTGCTGCCACGGATATGCACACATTCACACACAGCACGAATGTGTTCTGTCCTTTCTAACTCACAGACATGATGTTCTCTTTTAGTCGTTCAACACTGACTGACACATTCTAATATAATGCCAGCTCTCTTTTCTCGCGCTTTAGGGAACAGGACTCCATGAGACTGTTAGCATCCTGAGACACTCATGCCCGTCCCAGTAATCCTGATAAACTCTTGCATCGGAGCGCTTACATTGGAGGCTCCTCTCAAGCCCCCAGCAATATGTTCACTTGATGACTAAAGCCAGAAAAAAAGGGGGGGAGGAGTGTGGAAGTCAGTAGTAGACAGAGGAGCAAGGAGATCAATAAATTACAAAGATGAGGGGCTGGGGTGGGACTCAGTTGTTACAGTACTTGCTTAGTGTGCACAAAGTTCTGGGTCCCATGCCCACCACAGCACAAACCAGGTGGCATGAGCCTGCCATCCCAATACTCTGGAGGTGGAGACAGAAACATTAGAAGTTCAAGGTTACCCTTGGCTACACATTAAGTTCAAGGCCAGCCCGGGACACATTTAAGAGCTTATTTCAAGAAACCAAATAAAATGAGCCAAGGAGAGGGCTCACTGGGTGTGAGTGTTTTGAATAGGAATGTGTTAAGAGTAGTTTTTTTCTGCCGGTCTGGTCCCAGAGCCGTGCCAGCCCCAAATAACACACAGAGACTCTGTATTAGATATAAAGCTGTTGGCCAGTTACTAGTTCTTTATCGGCTAGCTCTGTCTTAAATATTAACCCATTTCTATTAATCTAAGTATTTACATGTGCTTTCATCTTACCAGAGAGAGGGTCCAAACCTCTGTTCTCTCCAATCTCTACATACTGACTCTTCCCTATTACTTCCTTGAATCCTCCTTGTCTCCTAGTTCCACCTATCTTGCTTTCCTATTGGCCAACAGTGCTTTATTCATTAACCAATAAGAGAAGCATATTTACAGAATGACATCTCCCATCAGGAATGGCCCCCATAGGCTCATACATTTGAATGCTTGGTGGTTAGGGAGTGGCGCTACTTGAGAGGGATTAGGAGGTGTGGCTCTGGAGTAGGTGTGGACTTGTTGGAGGAAGCCCATCATTGAGGGTGGGCTTTGAGTGGACTTTTGGGTTTCAAAATCCCAAGCCAGGCCCAGGGGCTGTCTCTTCCTGCTGCCTGTGGCCCCAGATGTTGAACTCTTTCAGCTATCTCTCCAGAATCATATTTACCTGTTTCACACCATAATGATAATGAACTAAACCTCCAAAATCGTAAGCAAGCCCTAACTAAAAGTGTTCTTTTGTAAGAGTTGTCATGGTTAAAGATACCCAGCCTACAACCCACATCCCCAGAGAAGTTAGAAGCCTCTTCCAGAAACAGATGGAAGCAGATGTTGAAATCCACAACTAACCATTGGGCCAAGCTCCTGGAGTACAATCAAAGTGAGGGAGGAGTGATAACATTAACAAAGGCATCAAGACTGTAATAGGGAAACCTACAGAATCAGCCGACCAGAGCTAGTGAGAGATCACTGACTCAGGTTTGACAAGAGTGGAACCTGCATAAAATCAAACTAGATTCCCTTAATATAGGTGACAATGGTGCAGCTGGGTCAATATATGAGGCCACTGGCAGTGGGTAAAAGATCTAATTCTAATGCACAAACTGACTTAGTGGAGCCCATTCTATATGGAGAGATTTCTTGCTCAGCCTAGACACAGGGGTGTGGAGGTGAAGAGATGGCTTGTTCCTGCCTCAGCTAGTTGATGGAACAGACTTAGTAGACTTCCTAGGGAGGGCTTACCCTCTCCCAGGAGCAGATGAGCTGTGGGGGAAGGGAGTGGGGGAAGCAGGAGGAGAAGAGGGAGGGAGAACTGGGATTGGAATGCAAAAACAATTAATTAAAAATATTTTTAAAAAAGAGTTGACATGGTCATAGTGTCTCTTCACAGCAATAGAACAGTGACTAGACACTGGGTAAACACGCTTGCTTTGAAAGCCTGACATTAGAACCTGTATAAAATATCAGATGCAGTGGTGTGCCTCTGAAACCCCAGCACTCCTATGATGAGCTAAGAGATGGAGATAGAAGAACCGTCCAGAAGTTCATGAGACAATTAGCCTGGAGTATCAGGAGAGCAGAAAAAAAGACAGATCTGGTCTCCACACAGTGAAAGGGGAGAACAGACTCCCCCAAGCCATTTCTGACTCCAAATATGTACACAGCCATACGTGCACAGGGATGGACACATGCTCACACACACACACACACACACACACACTATTACATACACACATACTCTCACACACTCAGATACACACACATACACAACACACACACAGGTTTACAGACATACACACACTGTCACACATACACACACACACATCAATGAATAAAGATAATAAAAATGTTTAAAAGTAATTGTAACAATAATAAAAAGATGGTAATTTCCTAGACTGAGTAATGTTTGGTATTTGTTTTCTTAAAATTCCTGAGGATAAAATCCTGACACACATGATTCCCAGTGGTTTCTTTACTGGGAAAGCCTAGTATTTGCAACTTTGTAGCCTAAGAGAAGGTCTCCGGCTGCGAATTCTTTTTCAGTCTCTCCAAACAAACTTGCAAATGTCCAGCCCAAAAGTCCTCCCAGTGTCAGTCACACAGCCCTCTCCAGACTCACTACAGACAGGTGGCAACAGGGCACCTGCCACCCCAGGCCTCAGGTCACACCTGTCACTCTGTCTGCTGATGCCTGACCTTTCCAGGCCTGCATTCTGAGACTCTACAGTCACTCATAGCAGGTACCTGTCACAGATCTCCCACCCCACGTCCCCAAGCCTTCCGGAATATCCCAGGTGAACTCCTGGCTGGCCAGTGGAGGGAGGCTGACAGGAATAAGAAAATAACAGGTGAGATTTCACAGCACTTCCGGGAGTCTACATCTACTCCATGCTCACAGGCAGGTGGGTGCATTCTCCTGTATCTCAGTTTCCCCATCTGCGAAATGGAGGGTACAATCTTATTATATAAGCCTGCCGTGAGAGTTACCATAGGCAAAGCCCAGCTTATGGGTAGAGTCCTTGTCCCTGGGGAAGGAGGCACCAGCTCCAGCCTTGCCTCCAGCTCTGAGTTAGGCCAGCCCCCACTCCTCTTCCCCTTACCTCTGCCTCACTACCCTCAGCCACCAGCGCACCTGCTTCCAAGGGCTTCAATTTCCTGTAAGTGTAAGAATTTAGGTCAGACACAGCCAGAGGCCCACAGCCCCCTCCCGGCCAAAACCCATAAATAATGTAGCTCAGTCAGCTTGGCCAGGGCAAGAGACTTTCTCTCCTCACCCGGCGCCGTGCTGGTCCTCAACGCAGCCCTGACTGCCAAACAGGTGAGACCATTTCGGTGTCACACTGGGAAACTGAGGCACAGGAGAGGAAGCCAAAGTTGAGACCCTGACCTATGTACTAGTAAGAATTACCCCTTTCCACCGTACCTCACCACCCCAATGGATGACCCTAGTCTGACATCAACTATCAGTTCACAGTTGTCCTTTGAGGGCCAAATAGAGACTATGATCTTAAATCCAGACGAAGTCCAGGACATGCTCTCTGCACTGTGGGTGGAGCTGCAGGCAATATCTGAAGGAAGGGACACCGGTAGGTGCCAGAAAAATCTCTTCCCACAATCAGGAGACACACTGGGTTTGGAGGAGCTGGCCACCCCTGTGTTGGTTCCCTGAACCCTGCAGTACACAGAATACTGTCCAGAAACCCAATGTCAGCCCCAGGGCCCCTCAGAGAGAGTTTCCACACAACAGGGAGCAAAGGCAGAGCAGAGACCCATGGAGCAATGCCACCTGGCCAGGCTTCCCGACGTCAGAGCTGGGCCTGCGGATTCCAGGCTGGTGCTGTCTCCTGGAACCAAGAGTATGTCTGTCCTCAGATTGCGAGCTTCGGGCCTCTTGCTCCCGTGTGTCCTGACAGAGATGCAGCTGGATCCTGCTGTGTCTTCCTGCTAGGAGGTGAGGGTTCTCAGAGCATCCAGATCTGCCTGACAAGGAATGGACCAGGCTGGACCTGCACTGTCCCGACACAGGGAGAGTGCACGGCCTGGGGCCCGCAACCTTTGAGGCAGGCCTAGGCCCAGGTTATTCCAGCTCATAGCCTGTTGGTAGTTCTCCATTGTGGGGACCATCCTTGGGCCACTCAGAAGTTTCTGCCACACCCCTTACCCTTCCTTCCGAAATGCCGAGCACACACGGTGAGTTGCCATGTGCCTCCACCTCCAGACTGCCACATGTACTGCGGACAGTAAAGTCCACCTGGTCGGAAGCCACTTCCCTGAACACCCCGTTCCATGCTCTGCTGTGTGCCACTGACACCTGTACCCTTTCTGGCCTCGGTCTCCACAGCCCAGGATGGTTCCTGAGGCCCCAAGCCCCAGCTCTGGCTGGAGGGAAGGGACCCTGACAGAAGAGGAATGTGGCCACAGCTGCAGGGCCCCAAAGCACTGAGGAGACACGAAGACGTTTCCCTGTGAGTCAGGTCTCAGGAATGTGTCGCCCAGTGTGGCCAAGAGCCAGACCCCCCCCCCCACGCCACTCCGACCCCCACAACCCCAGGGCATCCGCCTTTTATTAGAACAGAAAAAAAAGGCAGGTGCCAGGTCTCCCAGAGCCCATTAAGGAGCCAATAAAGACCGAGGAGGGGCTGCTGAGCCGGCTGCTGCCCAGAGCAGGGGGCCCTGCCTGCCACCATGAAGAAGTCACAGTGCTCTGTGTACAGCCAAGAGACCCCAGCACCACTCTGCTGTGTGCTGGCCGTGCCCCGTCAAGTTTGCTTCCTGCCTGCATTTCTTTCTTCCTCAAATTATTATTTTTAAGGGTTTTTTTTTTTTAAATCATGTAAGTTTTTGGTCCATTTTTTGCTTGTAAGGAACCTCAACAGACCATAAGTTAGCACCCTTCTGGGTGGAGCCACTTGGATCTCCCTCCAGACTACATCATGTACCCAAGAAGTTAAAGTCCTCCCAGTTGAGAGGCTCAGTGGGCCTTTGTTTCACATCCGTAAAGTGTGGTCACCCCTTTGTCCTCCCTAACATAGCTGAGGGCACGCTCCCTGGCTTTATCCATCTTTCTTTTCTCCCTCTACTCCTATGCCCAAGTTTTAAACCAGCCCTACAAGCCTAGACTTCCTGCATCTCGCTCCCATCCACCGGGCTCATCCACACTTGCTTAAGCTCCCCCAAGTCTACCCAGGTGCCCAAAGCTGCAGCTGCTTTGTCTGCTCCTCCCAGGAGACTGTCTGGATGGTTCATTCCCAGCACTAAGGTCATAATAGCATCCCAGTGACCTCTGACTTCTTCTGGAACATTGTCACTGTGCCAAGCACCAGCCAAGCCCCTTGCAGAGCCCGATGACTTGCACCCCAGAGCACAGCATGAGACAAGAGCCTATGTCCCCATCTTCCAGATGTGGGAACCCAGCGTCCCGGAGGTGCATAGACTTGCTCACGGTCCATGCATTTTTCACAGTGTTGGGGAGCCTGTCCATTCAGTCCAAAAATGTTTGTATGAGAGGTTTTAACCATATGCCAAGTGACTCTAACTGTACATATGGATAACCAATTGCTATTTTGCTTTACTTTGAGACAGAGTCATGTAGCCTAGGCTAACCTCAAATTTTTTTCGTAGAGATTTTTATTATTTTTAATGATGTGTATGTCTCTGTGCATGTGTGTACACAGAAGAACAGATGTCTGCAGAGACCAGAAGTGTCAGATTCCCTGAAGCTGGAGTGACAGGCAGTTGTGAGTCACCTTTTTGGGTGCTGGGGATTGAACTCAGAGCCTCTGTGAGAGCAGCTCACACTCAACTGCTGAGCCATGGCTCCAGCCTAGCCTGGACCTGGAGTTTCTGATCTCCCTGCTCGAACTTCCTTGGGCTGGGGTTACACACATGCACCACCACACCCAGTTTTATAAAGCCCTGGGGACTTAACCTAGGGCTTTTGATTTGGTTTTGGTTTGGATTTTTTGAGACAGGGTTTCTCTGTGTAGCTTTGGAGCCTGTCTGGAACTCACTCTATAGATCAGGCTGGCCTCAAACTTGTAGAGATCGGCTTATCTTTGTCTCCCAAGTGCTGGGACTAAAAGCATGTCTCACTGCCACCCAGCTTTAATCTAGGATTTTGTGCAGGCTAAGTAAGTACTATACCAGCTAAGTTGCATGCCCAGCCCCAGACACTTCTGGATTTTTATATTCTGCTTTCCTCCTCTTCCTTCCCCTCCTCCACTTCCTTGTCCTCCTCTCTCTTCCTCCTCTCCCTCCCTCTCCTCTTTTCTCTCCTCCTCCTCATCCCCCTGCTCTTTTTCAAGCTAAGAACACATTACATAGCCCAGACTGGTCCTGAGCTCCTGACGATCCTCCTGCTTTGGCCACCCACCCACAAACCCTAGAATAATGTGACTCCAAGGCATCCTGGGGCTCACGGCCTTTGCATCATCTTCAGCCGCCCCGACTCTCCACATCACCTGAAGCTAGCTCTCCCCTGATGTCATCACTTCTCCAAGTTTCTGCAGTGGGCATCATGTCTTCAGCTCCCTCCTCCAACGGGCCTTGAATTCAGCTCCCCACTCACGGTGACTGCGAGCCTCCTTGTTAAAACATAGGGGTCATAGTGAAGGCACAGGAACTGCTTAGGGTCTCCAGCCCAAGGCCTGTCTGAGAGCCTACTCCTTTCTTCCACATAGCCTTGTCCCTATCTCTGTCCTGTACACTCCCAAGGCTATTAAGATTGTAAAGTACTAGACTTGGTCTGTCTGTTGGTATCCAGGGAAGTCTGGTCCCTCCTTGACAGATAGAGTAGCAGGGCCCCAAAGATCCGAGCTGCATTCTGATTGCCTGGGGTATGGGTAGGGTGGATGGCCTGGGAGTGGTCACCACCTTCCCTGGCCCCATGATGCTACCTAGGCTTGAACCTCATCTTACCGTTTTACAGGGTTTTGTGGGAGTGCATACCCAAGGAGACAAGGCTCAGGGACTGGGCCACCGTGTAGAGGTGCCAACACTGCTGAGGAGGCACAGGAGGGGCAGGCAGCTGTCTTTATGGACTGCTCTGCACCCTCACCCTTTTGCGCTGTGCCTCTGGCAGGCATAGCCTGCCCACAGCAGCCTAACCGCTGAGGGGTAGAGCCTGGCAGAGAGCTCCTGGCCTGGGGTTGGTGCCCATTGGGCTAGGCCTTGGGGTCCACCTATGCCTATAGTGCCTTCTGCAGACCCTCCTCACCCCTGCTCACATCACCTTCTCTATCCCAAGGGCTCCTACGTCATGGGCTGAATTCTGGACAACCATGCCAGCTGGGCTGCCCTGTAACAAACCGGGTCCTGCCAACTCGGAATCTTCAGACCTGAGATTTCTTCTCTTCCTCTTGAAATGTAAGGCATGACCTCTGTTCCTAAGACTTTGCTCTAAAGATTTATGTTTCTTTCAAAACACTAGAAGCCCGGAGGTGGGTAGGACCTCAGGTCTGTGAATGAAGGAAGTGAGAGGTCTGTAGCCAAAAGAGGAAAGGGTTCCCCAAGGTTACACAGCAAGGTGATGCCAGAGCTGAGGCAAAGTCCCCAGTATGTGGTCCCTCTATCCATACTTTCGGCTTTGGAGCCTCCAGTCTCTGAAGCCAGGACTTCCCATGAGGCCTTGGCCTTGCCCTTCCAGCCTGTCTACTGAGCCCCAGAAGGAAGGTCCTGCATACCCCACCTCAGCCCTCTGGAATGGCTCACATGCCAGAGCCCATGTCCCAGGCTATGGCAGGGTCAAGAAGCACCCACGTCCTAAGTTGTGGCAGGGTCAAGCAGCACCCTTGCCCCCTGCCAAGGTGCCTGGGCCTCTGTGCCACCCCTAAAATAGCCCAGCTCTCAAGCCTTCAGATCAGATTGCAGCCTGGTCATCCAGATGGGGCTCTTGGCAGGGTGGCAAGCACTTCCCCTCACATCGCCCGTGCTCCCCTCACCTGTCAGCACTTGGGCCAGTGTTAAATCAGCCTCCCTCTGTGGAGCACAGCCTTTTCCAGAAACTGTGGGGCAGCAGTAATGCGAGTCTCAGGAACTGGGCAGAGGCAGCAGGTGACATTGCTAACAGAGATGCTGGAGAGGCTCCCAGCTGAAGACCCATGGACCTTACACTGCTACAGAACTGCTATATGGCCTCCAAACGGCCACTTGCCCATCTGTAAAGTGGGCACAGTGTTCCAGCGTATCCAAAGGCTATGACACAGCAGCAAATAGACCAAAGCCCCCTCCCAGCAGAATCTCCATTCCAAGGCATGCTCTGGCCCTGGCCAGCGGACTCCAGTGCTCTGTGCCAGTGGCTACTAAGGGCCAGGAAGATGGTTATGCTATTTCATTTAGAGTAGTCCAAGCAGGTCTTTGGGGAGAGCTGAAGGCTAGAGGATGGCATGAGAGGTGGGACCCAGGATCTTCCCCACCCAGGCCGGAAGAAAAGGCTAAGCTCTGTCTGCTCCCTAAGACACCTCCCCCAGGCACCTGAGACTCTCAAGTACCCAGTCAGAGAAGCCCAGCAGAAGTTAAGGACCAAGTCTCACTTCCAGCTTCACGAGTGTCATGTGAAGGCCCAAACTGGGACACCATGGGGGACAGGAGTCCCGGTATTCTAGGAGGGTGGGCCTTTGCAGGTCATTGTGAGGTGTTCCTGTGGAGGAGGAGATACTGGCTGTCACAGCATTGCTCACCAAGTCCTCAGAGTAGTGTGAGGAACAGGCACAGAGCCCGTGGAGGACTGCACTGCCAGAGACACACACATCTGGAAAGCCAGAGCTGCAGCTGGCCGAGTCGTGGCTTTACAAGCTTTAAGGTTTTTAAAACATGAATTCTTTTCTTTTTGAGGTAGAATCTAATTCTGTCACCCAGGCTATCCTCAAACTCACAATCCTCCTGCCTCAGCTTCTGGGCTGCTGGAGTTGCAGGTGTGCACAGCTACCCTTGGCCAGATTTTTAAGAATCTGATATATGGTTTGCGCTTGGCGGCCTTGGCAGGGCTGTCTGGTTCTCGGGGTCCATCTGTGGAGCCTTGTGTTACTTCTTCAAAGAAGGAAAAAACAGAAGCACGCAGAGCATGTAACAATGCACTGGGAAAATGTATACCCCCCCACACACACACCCACACCACAGACATATACAACATAACACAATGCATAGACACAACATACATATATGTACACCACACACACAAACATACCACACACACATGCAAACACATCACACATATACACACAGATCCACACAAGTGCACATACACACATTCACACTCACACACTTTTCCCAAGAGCCCACTGTGCCAAAACTAATTGTAAGGGGGAAGGCTGGCTGCGTGACCCTCTTTCCTGGAACTTGAGATCACTGCCTGAGCAGATGAGCCCTCTGTCCCCAGAACTGAGCCTGCACCCATGTACCGGCTGCAGTGCAGACACCCGGCAGTACTGTCAGCCTGTTCAGTGATGTGTTTGTGAGTGAGTGAATGAATGAATGAGTGAATGAGTGAATGAGATGAAGAACCTGGAAAAAGGAAGCAGTCGAAGGAGTCTGGATGCT
This sequence comes from Cricetiscus sungorus, assembly GCA_030556225.1. NCBI lineage: Eukaryota > Metazoa > Chordata > Mammalia > Rodentia > Cricetidae > Cricetiscus > Cricetiscus sungorus. Next base: position 131,226,228 of record JANBXA010000734.1, read on the forward strand.
CCACTGGTTCCCTTGAGCCACCCAGCGGAGCAGCAACTGGTCAACCACACATCACTGCAGGTGTGACCGGGATGGAGCAGGAAGGCAGCTCCCTGTCCCCCACTCTGCCAACTGCCCCTGTCCCATCTTCCACGCTGCCCTCCTTGGGGTGTTTAGCACTGCCAGCAGTGTTGTACCCCTCCAGCCAGGGGCCTGCCCAGCCTCCTTCCCTCTTTCCCTCCCCTAAGCTGCTTGACAAAAGCTGTCCTTGTGGGAGCTGGGACATTGTAATTAAAAAGGAAACATAATAAAGCCATCTCTGGGACCAAATCCCCATCCCAAGCATGACGCCCAGCCCACCCCTCGCTGCCCACCAAGGACACATGCCCCTTTGTGTGCCCTGATCCAGGGCCACACCTACCCCACCCCAATGGCCACTGCTCTCCCTCCCTCCCTCCCTTCCTCTTACCCTATGGGCCTAGCATCTCAGCTGAGCCAGGACTGCCTTCTCTGATCAGAGAGAAAACGGAGCCACAGAAAGCGGAGCCTGAGGCTCTCTGCTGGGCTCCATGCTCTAGAGCAGAGGTCCATCCGGCGAAGAAGCACTGCCCATGGCTTGAAGGTCAAGACGCTGACATCCAGAGAGGGCGATATTCCTGGAGGTCACACAGCAAGGCAACCCCTCATGGAGCTTTCTGCAAGGAACCTCTTGTAGTCATGACACTGACTCTGTCACCCAGTGGGGGTGAAGGTGAACCACAAGGTTTCGGCTGGAGCCCTCCCAATGCAGGTCTGGGAACTCCTGGGGTCTTTCACGTCCGTAGGATAGGGATCTGAAGGGCTGACCATGAGCCTGCCTTAGGTTGACCCTGCTCGCTGCATTAGCCTCCTGCTTGTCCCTGGCCACACAGTCCCATCAAGCTTCATGTAAATCTTCTCCCCTCCCTGTCCACCCCGACCACTCTGGTGACTTGAAAAGCATCAGAGGCTGAGACTACCTGACCCCTTGGTGTTGTCCCAGAGTCCTCTCATCAGCCCTAGGACCTCTGTGTACCTGCCTCGCTGACTGCTACTGCTACCGTGAGCACACTCATTTATTCAGTATCCCGTAACTCCCAGCGGTCACCACAGCCATCCAAAGCTTAGGCAGTCCTACAGAGCTCTATCAGAGGTCGAGGACCAAGGACCAGGGTCCTAGCCAAAGCCATAAGTATTGTTGGGGACAGAGAGAAGGGGGGAGACTATCACAGAGAAGTCAGAATAACCCATTGCCATTTCCTGGGCACTTACTGGAAACACTATGGCCTAGTTGTTTCGAATAGCCCTCAATCTAAGGAAAATCTCCTATGGAAATTGCCAAAGAACCAGCAGCCGGGGAGTATACAGTTTGAGTTCAAAGGCACGTGTCTGACCTGGAGCCACAGGAGGTATTCTCCCCTTCATATGTCTGGCCTGCCTGTTGACCTTCAGAACTGAGGGATGGTGGCCAACCATGCTGTCCCTATCAGCGAACCCAAGAATCCACCAGAGTGTGAGGATGTGAGTCTTAGGCACTGCTGCTCAGGCTTCGAATGGGAACCTTGCCATGGTCTGTCTTCTCCCATGGTCTAGCCAGCTTATCCAGCAAGGCTGAGAAGGGGATATGCTGTATACCCAGGGTGGGGGATAGATGGGAGGGAATTTGGTATGGGTCCCAGCACCCCTGCACCCCAGGAGCCAGCCAGGGCAGCCAAGGATTAGGCAGATAATGCCTCTTGTAAGTACAGCGGATTGTTGCGAAGGGGAAGCGAGACTGGGGGCCCAATGCCAGTTCAGATTTCTCCTGGGGTGAAAACTGAGCCCCTCGGGAGGAGGCACCCCTGCTGCCAGGCCCTAATCCCCCATCCTTCTCACCAAACCCCAAAGAAGGGGCTGTTCCCCGTCTGCAGATTCCTGGGATTCATTAACTAGGGATTTGCAGAGGGACCGCCCGCACCCCTCCACCAGCACCCCTCCACTGTCGCCAGGCAGTAATCTGAGTAGACAGGTGGGTACCCCTTGGGGACACTCAGGGAGTCACAGGAAGGGAGGCTGACTGGGGGCTTCTCACCTTCTGTCTGAGCAAAGGCTTCTTCCTGGGCCATGGAGGCCAAGGGGCATCCTCCCGGGTACTCAGGAGTCAGGGTCCTGGAACAACCTTGGAGGCCAAGGACACAGAGGCCACACCCACCCAGGTCCCCAGCCTCCCCACCTGTCTCCATTTGACCTGCTTTAGCTTCTGGCTTCTCTTCCTCTCTCTATGAGGTGTTGTCTAACATTCTAACGCCTGGTTCTTTGGTCAGGATGAAGACCCAGGTCCCGGTGGCACTGGTCCCCACCCAGAGCAACAAGGATCTTCTTTGCTGCATAGGTCAGCTTGACCGCATCTAGAACTTCCATGAGTACAAGCTCAGGGTGGTGTGCTCTGTGTGACTTCAGGAGGTGCCTATGTAGTCACCATAGATGTGGTGATCTTAAAGGACACACCCCTGGCTAGTATAGTTTGCAAACTCTGCATCTTCCTAGGCAGAAGGACTCTGAACTCCTGCCGATCCCTCTGATTCGCTTCTGAACTGGCCCTGTCCACACTTCGTCCCATCAGTGCCTTCCTCTGTCATTGCCACCTCCGAGCCTGCCCGGCTCCTTCTCCAGCTCCTTCCTCACTGGCCTCTCTCCACCTCCACTCAGGGCAAGTTTAAGTGCTTTGTCACCCTTCTCAAATGCTCGCTGCCTCCCTAGAATTAGGTCTGAGTTTCTTTTGCCTGGTGTTCTGGAAACTTCCTGGCCTGACCCCTCTTCATCTCAAGCCTCATCTACCACCGTCTGGCTCCACACTCTAGTCAAGGCAACTGCTGTCTCCCTTCCTCTCTGTCTTTCCCATGCTATCTCTTGCAACAGAAGCATCCTCTCAGGAGCCAGGAGCACCCTCTCAGGAGCCAGGAGCACTCTCCCTCAGAAGCCAGGAGCACCCTCTCAGGAGCCAGGAGAACTCTCCCTCAGAAGCCAGGAGCATCCTCTCAGGAGCCAGGAGCACCCTCTCAGGAGCCAGGAGCACTCTCCCTCAGGAGCCAGGAGCACTCTCCCTCAGAAGCCAGGAGCACTCTCCCTCAGGAGCCAGGAGCACTCTCCCTCAGAAGCCAGGAGCACCCTCTCTCAGGAGCCAGGAGCACCCTCTCTCAGGAGCCAGGAGCACTCTCCCTCAGGAGCCAGGAGCACCCTCTCAGGAGCCAGGAACACCCTCTCAGGAGCCAGGAACACTCTCCCTCAGAAGCCAGGAGCACCCTCTCTCAGGAGCCAGGAGCACTCTCCCTCAGGAGCCAGGAGCACCCTCTCTCAGGAGCCAGGAGCACTCTCCCTCAGGAGCCAGGAGCACCCTCTCTCAGGAGCCAGGAGCACTCTCCCTCAGGAGCCAGGAGCACTCTCCCTCAGGAGCCAGGAGCACTCTCCCTCAGGAGCCAGGAGCACTCTCCCTCAGGAGCCAGGAGCACCCTCTCTCAGGAGCCAGGAGCACTCTCCTTCAGGAGCCAGGAGCACCCTCTCAGGAGCCAGGAACACTCTCCCTCAGGAGCCAGGAGCACCCTCTCTCAGGAGCCAGGAGCACCCTCTCAGGAGCCAGGAACACCCTCTCAGGAGCCAGGAGCACCCTCTCTCAGGAGCCAGGAGCACCCTCTCTCAGGAGCCAGGAGCACTCTCCCTCAGGAGCCAGGAGCACCCGCTCTCAGGAGCCAGGAGCACCCTCCCTCAGGAGCCAGGAGCACTCTCCCTCAGGAGCCAGGAGCACCCTCTCTCAGGAGCCAGGAGCACCCTCTCTCAGGAGCCAAGTGGATCTGGGTGTTACCTCCCTGGGAAGTCCAGCCTGTATGTCCCCACCTGGACAAGACCAGCAGGCCGTCTGTACCCCCACCCTCCCCAGGTCTTTTGTGACACAGTTTGCCTTGACCTACCTTTTTCCACTTTGACTTCTAGCTTCTAGGGAGGGTGTCTGGTTCAGACAGAATTCTGGAGTCCAAGCCAGAGTGAGTGCTAAAGAAATCTGGGCAAGCCCCTGCCTCCACAGCTCCCCTGGCCTCCCTGGCATAGCTGCCGTGCACCTGAGCACACAGGACTTAGACTGGATTGGACACAGTGTCGCATGGAGCAGATTGGAGACCCCAGGTTGTCGAACACAGGATCAGGGGATCATATTGGGTTCTCTAGGTAGTGGGTGAGTCTGGGTTCAAATACAGCCCCAAGAGTGGCATGACTTGGGAAAGTCTTCCAACATCCGGAGCCTCAGTGTCCCCATCTATAAACTGGATATGGCCATAACATACATTTTACTGGTTTCCAGCCATTTGTTTCAGGGTATGCTGGCACTTTTACGTACAAAGGCTTTGGTATCATGTTGACTGTCACTCTATACAAAGTGAGACAGGATAAGAAGGAAGTTGAGGAAGTGTCCTATGATGACAGGTGATAGGCCTCCAAGGCCGGCCACCTCCCCCGGGAGCTTCCAGAACTCAGCCTCCATCTGAGTACTGCTTGTCTTATTTCCCTCCAGACCTCCAGGCTCCCTCCCTCTCAGTGTGGGGACACGTCACATGCTAAACAAATCCAGACTAGCAGAGGAGCAGCCCATTGCCCATCATGAGACAAACAAAACAAACCAAAAAAGCACTTGGCCCATGCCCCAGAATAGAACTCAGCCATGAGCAAGAGGGGGCACTACTATTCAGAAGAGAGAAGCCAGGCAGTGAGATCATGCTCCGCCACCCCCATCTCATGCCCAGAGCAGGGGCTCTGTGGAGATGAGTGTGGAGAGAAGGGGTGACAGCTAAGGGAAATGGGATCCCTCGTAGTGGTGACGTAAACACATCACAGCTGCCATATGGTTGAGCTCTGAACATAACGAAAGCCACCGAGTGGTGCCGTTTCAAACAACTAGATGCCAGCGCGTGCCAGTTACAGCGCCATCCTGCTATTTAAGAGTGCGGCAAGCAGGCAGCAGTAAATGGGTCCCCAAGGGAAGACCACGCAAGACCTCAGAACACCTTGCTCTCCTACCCAAGCCACCAGGAAAGCTGTCCTCTGCCCATTGCAGGGTGAGGGCTAAGTATGGAAGCTGCCGGGGGAACCTGCCCAGAACCTGGGATTTGCAGTCAGAGAGAACTGGTCCCAGCCTGCTCACCTGGCCACCCCTCAGTCTCCCAACACTATAAGAACATGGGGCTCCTGTCCCCTAGCCTGTCACTGGCTGCCCTCCCAGATGCTAAGAGTGGAAGGAAAGGCTACCAAGCCTGCACCAGCTCCAGGCATGTCCCCACAGGTGTGGACACCCAGGCTCCAGAGGCCCACCTAACACTTCCTGGCCTTGTGCCCAAGCCAAGCCTATGTCCCCACCCTCAGGGCAAGCCTGGGCAGCTAGGAACACCTGCCCAGCAGACAGAGATCACTCAGGGTACCTGGGTACGAGGGATGGAGAGCCAGTGGGGACATAGCATGGCATGCACACTTGATTCCCATGTGCCCCAAGAATGTGACAAGAGTGCTGGAATGTGCGAGTCAGAGAAACCCCAGGAAGGTGTGCCAGCTGGAGGGTGGTGGTGTCTACCATGCCCTGCCTAGCCTTGAGGGAAGAGTGCATGGGTGGGGTGCAGGGAGCCTGGAGACACTGGCTGATGGGACCTATGGCCAGCCTGGGAAACTGAAGACACCCCATGAAAGAGTGACATCCGGCCGGAACCAGAGAGCAAACAAGTGGGAGTCAGTGTGGCCACACTGTGTGACAAGCGTGCACATTTCCAGCAGCCTATCTTCCCCAGTGGCGGCCACCCTCCAGGCGGACTGGTGGGCCACTTCCTCCACTGTGTCTTCTCTCTTGACTCCCCTAATCTTCAAGCGCTCAGAGCTCAGGCTGGATCCTTCAGGGGAGTCTGTTACCTCTTACAAAGCAGAGGCACCTGGCAGAGCCTCACTTTACCCTGAGTGCCATGAAGGAAACTTTAGCCACTACCTCAGAAGCTGCTGCAGGAGAAGAACTGAGCAGCTGAGTGAGTGGACCGGCGAGTGAGCGAGTGAACGAATGAGTGAACGAGCGAGGGTCAGGTGAGTAGGGTGAGCAGTCCTCCTTGTACCTGTTCCTGTCCTGGCGCCGCACCCCTCCAGCCAAGGCCCAGAAAGTTCCAAGCTCTCGCTTGCACAGATCATGGAGAGGTGAAGACACCAGGGCGTTGGAACCCTCTCTCCTGGGCAGGCAAAGGCAGGTCAGGGAGAACCAAGGATCCCAAGAGGTGATGCCCAGAACCCCAGGTGCTTGCCGCACAGGGACAGATGGAGCTTGGAGAATGGGGTGTGGATTCATTACTGACATGCATTCACTCGGCAAACTCCTTCTAGGCACGATCTCAATGCCAGAGCCCAGACCAAGTACTGAGGATGCCAAAACCTGGGTCTCTACCCCTGCCTGTCTTTGGGGACCTGGTGAGAGGTACAGTTTTAACCCATTATGTACAGAGACAGTATTGCAGGCTGGGAGAGGGGAAGGCAGGAAGAGCCACCAGAGGAGGAGGTAGAGACAGAGGGTTTTCTGCCAAGGCTGGAGCTCAGATCACTTATAAGTGATCTGCACAACACACACACAAGAACTACTACAGAGAGGTTGGTACCCCCAGCCCCGCCCTGGGATCTCTGTATTCTCTTGAGTTCTTGGCTTGAGGGGCAGAGGCGTGGCTGGGAACACACTGCAAGCTGCCTCTGAGCCCCTTCATCACCATCTATTTAAAGGACAAGTCCCCCTCATGGGGAGAAGACTAGGAAAAAGAGAGGACTTAGGGCACCCCAAGATCCTTTCCCCCAGAAACCTCCACTTGAAGAACCCTTCCTGGATCTGCTGTGCATTGTGGACTTTCAGGAAGAGCTTTAAACTCCCTTGAGCCTCAGTCTCCAAAGCTGCAAAATGGGGGTGGTAGTGATGCTAATCTCCTAAAGAAGGCATTGAGGATGAGATCATCACACATAGCCATGTAGCCTGACCAAGGGCGCTTGGCTCACGTAGGGCCTGCTAGCGTTTGCTAGTGCCTTTCTAGCCTCATTAGCAACAGGCCCTGGGTGGGTGAGGGGCTGGCTTGCAGCATGTGCTGGTGTCCCACGGTGTCAAGACCCTCACTTCCCTAGTGTTGACCCACTTCAAACCAAGAGCACTCAGTCCCTGAGTGGGACAGCGGGAAGCAGCGAGGAGCAGCCTGGCTTTACTTGTGGTGGATCCAATCTTCAGACAGGAAAGGGTAAACTGCCCAAGTGGACAGATGATAGAAAGAACCCAGAGCAGATGAGTGTTTGTCACCTTGGCTGGGGATGGCGTGCTGAACTGTGCGTGTATGGTGTTACACTTTTACCGATGCCCGTGCAGAATCTTGAACAGCCACCTTGCAAACGCCTGAGAATTTAATAATTGCCCTCAGTGAGCTGCACAACCAGCCCCGAGTGGCTGATGTCAGCCTTAAAAAAGGGAAGTGGAAAGTCTCAAGTCCCAAACTGTCCGTTGGACAAGGTTTGGTGTCCTAGGTCAATGAGATGGGGAGGGGTGCAAGTTCCTCCCTAGAGAACAGAGACTTCCCATGATTTTAAAAACTATCTTACACCAAACCAGCGTGCCAACCAAAATCAGTGTGTCAATTGTGTTTGCTTTTTCTCTGTGTCAGGTCACTTTCTGAAAAATTGTGTATTAAAACTGTTCCTTTTCACTCGCCATTTGAACCCGCTGTCATCTTGTTTCCGGCAATGTTCATGCACCCGATGCCTCTGCACAGGCATCCTATCTGCCTGGAAGGCCCTTCCCTTTGTTGAGATCTAGGGAAAACCACGTGCCTTGTCTCTCTGTGTTGACCTAATTAGGCTCTCACTGACCCAGCCTGACTTTGAGGTAGATGTTTTGTTTCCCCTCCCTCCACTCTTCCTAGGCTCCTCTACCTTCCCTCCCCAACCCCACCCCACATCCAATCCCCTTTTGTTTCCCTTCAGAAAAGAGCAGGCCTCTAAGAGGCAGCAGCCAGATAGGACAAGGCGAGATACAACACAACAAGATGAAAGCTCTCACACCCAAGCTGGACAACGCAACCCAGAAGGAAGAAAAGAGCCTCTAGAGCATGCAAAAGAGACAGAGGCACCTGCTCCCACTGTTAGGAGTCCCACAAAAACACCACGCTAACAGCCATGACAAACACTCACAGCACTGGGTGCTGACCCATGCGGGACCCGGGCCTGCTGTTTCAGTCTTGGGAGCCCATATGAGCCATGCATACATCAATTCAGTGGGCCACGTTCTCCTGGTGTCCTCCATCCCTTCTGACTCATCCAGTATTCCCTCCCCCCCTTCCACTGGGTTCCCCTGATTTCTGAGAGGAAGGACCTGATGGAGACCTCCAGTTTAGACTCTCTGCATAATGTCTGGCTGTGAGTACAGAGAATTCTTTATAGTGGAATCTCAAATGGCTGAGAAACTCTTAAAGACATGTTCAACATCTTTAGCCATCGGGAAAGTGCAAATCAAACCTACTTTGAGATTCTATCTTACACGCCTGTCAGTGTGGCTAAGATCAGTGATACACGTGACAGCTCATGCTGGCAAGGATGTGCAGCAAGGGGAACACTCCTCTAATGTCAGTGGGCTACAAAGTTGTAAAAGCACCATGGAAATCAATATGGTGGTTCCTCAGAAAACTGGGGATCAATCTACCTCAAGACCCAGCTATACCACTCTTGGGCATCTACCCAAAGGGCATTTCATTCTACAACAAGAACCCTTGCTCAACTGTGTTCGTTGCAGCTTTATTCATAATGGCCAGAAACTGGAAACAGCCTAGATGATCCTAACTAAAGAATGGATAAAGAAAATGTGGTACATTTACACAGTGGAGTACTACCCAACTGTTAACAGAACAAGTGGCATTATGAAATTTGCAGGCAAATAGATGCAAATAGAAAAACTCATCCCAGACCAAGAGAGACAAAGATGGCATGTATTCACTTATAAGTGGATATTAGCTGTTCAGTAAGTAAATGATAATTAAGCTACATTCCACAGACCTAGAGAGGTTAGGTAAAGAGGAGGCTCTGGGGAAAGGGGGTGTGGATCTCTATGGCAAGGGGAAATGGGGACTGAGTGCAGGGCTGGAGGGAGAGACAGTTGGAATTGGGGGATATTTTGGAGTAGCATGGAAACCCTGTGCAGTAGAAACTTCCTGAAATCTATAAGGATGATCCTAGTGAGGACTCCTAGCAATGGAGGATACAGTTTAAACTGCCCATCTTTTGTAGAGGTAGATGTTTATAGCTCCATTTGGAAGATGAGAAAACTGAGCCTTGGTACAGTCTGTCAGCTGGATGGTGGCCTACCTGGATGGTCCATAGAATATGTCACTCAACCACGAGTGCTTTCAAGTCCTCTCATACCTGTGGTCCCAGCTCTGGCCTTCCAGTCAAACAAACCTTTTTGTCCAAGTGCAATTATCTGGAGAGTTTTGGATGGGGGTGGAGATCAGGTTGAAACTAGGTAGAGCTGAGCATCCAGAATCCACCCCGGAGAGCTGGGAGGGCTATAGGGAGGACTATGAGCAGGGTCGTGCTGATCCTGTTTGTAGCCTTGGGGGGGAAGCTACAGAGGAATGCAAGCTATGAGGGAGGAGGGGAGAGCAGGCCCAGGCAGTGCAGGGGCCTCTGGGGAGAGGCTGGGGGAGGGGCCTTGGCAGCTTGGCCTGGGTGGCCAATCCAGATGACACTCTGATCCATCCATCATGGAGTCAGGATCCCAAGTGAGCCCTGAAGGCCAGGGTCTCCATAGGTGTCAACTGCCTGGTAAGTGTTCCCTGCCCCCAAACCTCCAGCTCTGCTAAGCTAGGGGGTAGCATGGCCTCAGCCCGGTTACTTTCTGGAATTACACCCTCCAGCATGACAGTCCCCAGCTACAGCCTCAGGTTTTCCTTCTGCGCATCTCCCACCACCACCCACACACCACAGTGAAAGGCACAGGTAGTACCAAAGTGGTGGCCAGAGAAGTCCAACCCACCACGGTAGAATGAACAGTATCCCCACCTCCCAGTACACACCTGGACTCAGATTTTCTCTGTCATTATCCACCCTCTCCCACTGCCCTCTCCCCACCCTGCCATCTTCCCCTCACCACGGCCTTGGTGCTTTAAGAGCTTTGAACTGAAGAAGAAGTCAGCCTCTGTAGATTGGGTGTCCCTAAGAGCACACAGCTCAGCAGCTAGTGATTTGTCCTGTGAGCTGACTCTCTAGGATCTCTGGGCTTAAGGATGGAGTGGTGCTTACTTGGTGGCAGAGTGTTTGCCCAGTATGCCCAAGGCCCTGGGTTCCATTCTCGACCAGACTCTGGCTTAGAACTAGCTCTTCTAGGCCTAAAACGCACAGGGTGTGGCTTTGACTATAGTTTGTAGACTGCCTGAGCCCAGCACAGACACTGGAATGCTCGGTACATTCTGGTCCACTGTCCTTCCCTTCTTTCTTCTCTCCCCCTTTAGAAAGATGTGTGTTTTTTTCCATCCACAGGAAGCTGAGCCAAGGTAGGAGTTGCAAGCAGGGAGACACAGAGTCAAGACCAGGTCGCAGATCAGTCCCATTCCAAACCCATACTTCCTCTGTAAAACCACTATGGCCTTCAACAATCACGTGCAGCCTTAATATTCTCTCTCACATGTCTAACCAAGACTCTAGGCTGGGGCCATGGGGAATGGAAGGGTTCATTCTGTCTAGGTCAAGCCAATGGTGATGGTGGTGAAGAGGATGACAGTGGTGATAATGGTGGTGATGGTGGTGATGGTAGTGTTGGCGATACTGGTTATGATGAGGATAACAGTGGTAATGGTTGTGTGGTAGTAGTATTGTTGAGTGTGATGTGACAATGGTGATAATGGTGATGATGATGGTAATGGTTGTGGTGGCTTTGACAATGTATGGATGGAAGGATGGATGGGTGGGTGGGTCAGTTGGAGGATGAATGGATGTGTTGGAAGGTAGGTAAATAGAAGGATGGATGGTTTGAAGATGTATGTATGCATAGATGGGTGGATGGAGCTATGAGAGGATGGATGAGTGGATATATAGCAGATTGAATGGATGATGATAGTAGATGTATTGTAGGGAGGGAAGATGGAAGGATAGGTGGATGGATGGATGGGAGGATGACAGGATAGATAGATAGGGGGTTTGTAAGTATATGAGAGGTTCAATGGTGGGAGGAAGGAAGGAGGGAAGGAGGCACTATATGATTGGATGGATGAGTGGGTGGGTAGAAGAGTAGCTGAGTCGATGAGCGAATCTCCAGCTCCCAAATAGAAGTCTGTGCACTGTGGCATGTGACTAAGATCCCAGATCTCCGAAGGAAGACGCAGGAAGATCTGTGGGGCTTGCCTCACAGCCAGATTAGCCATATTGATGAACTCCAGGCTCATGAGGGACCCTGCTCAAAAAGAAGGTATTATGGAGTGAGCCATGAACATAATTTGCTGCCAAACCCACCACCTGAATTTGATCCCCAGGACCCACACAGTGGAAGGAGAGAACCAGCTCCTACAAGTTGCCCTCTGACCTCCACAGGTGTGCTGTGGCACATGCGCACACGGATAGACAGGCTCATGCAGACACATTCAGTAAGCAAATATAAGAAGTAATAAAAAGCAGTGATAAAAGCAGTGAGTGATAAAGGAAGGCAGTGGATATTGACTTCTGGCCTCCACATACACCCACACACATATGCGCATACATATGAATATACACACATGTACACACACAGAGACACACACGGAACTGTCTGTAGTCCAGGTGCACAGGGTCATTCCAGGACTGTCGTGGGTGGTGTGATCTCTTCCCAAAAACGGCTCCTCCCCTGTGAGCCTCAGTTTCCCTGAATGTGCAGTGGAGGCCAAAGTGGCCATTTCTAAGGTTGGCATGGGTGTGTGAGGAACTTTATTTGGAGCCACTGATACCTGGTGCTCCCTGTGACTTTCTGTCCCCATCTTCTGTAGGAATGAGCCCAGAACAGCCTTTGCAGGCTGGCAGTCCCTTTGGGAACCTCACCCTTTGCTCACCAAGCTCCCTTCCCTCTCGCTAGGCCATGCCCATGGTGCCTGCACAGTCCCCTCTGCACTCTGCTTCAGGAGACTGGTCTGCCTCCACCCATCAGGATGCAAGGGTCACAAGCCTCCCTACAGACCTCCAGGTGTGCAACCCCGAGGCTCTTCCCCAAGGCTCTACCAGCTGCTGGCAAGTCGTGGGCCTGGGTAGGAAGACAGCGAGGAGGCTGGTTCTTGAGTCTTTAAATATTTGCTTTCTTACAGAACAACATTCTTGTGAAACTTCACCCATTTTTACAGAATTAGTCAGCATCTGGTCCCAGCTGCTTAAAGAGGACTCTAGGGTATCAAGGTGTGGAACCACATACACACACACACACACACACACACACACACACACACACACACACACACACACTGTGGGTAAGCTTTGGGCCAGCTCTGACCTCTGACCTCTGTGTCTACATCCTAATGGACAAGCCCAAAGACTCCAGGAAAGGGCTACAAGACAGGTCATCCAACCCTTTGGCAAGAGTTCCAGAAAAGTCCATGGAGATTACAAAAGAGTCAAGTTCAAGTCCTAGCCTTGCTCTCTGACCTTGGACAAGCGGCTTCCTCTGCAGGAGTGAAATCGTGTTACCTGACTGGCTAGCGAGCTGTGCTGCTTTGGTCTACAGTGCCTGGGTTGATGTTGACTGGGTCAGTAAGCACCAGCAGGCGCTTGTCAGGTAGCTTGGGGAACGTTAGCCCTGCTTTCTAGGCCTTGGTATCTACACTTCCACAATGGGCAGGTTGGAACACAGCTTCTGACATTCCTCCCGTGCCTACCATGCACGTGTTGCGGTGACAAAAATCATGCAGGCTCACCACTAAAGGGTGAGAAGGCTGGTGTTCCAGAGGAGGCTGTGACTAAGCAAAAGGAATGCCTAAGAGTGAAATGCTCATGTGTGGCAAAAATCACAAGGCAAGGCCAGCCCGTGCACATTCCCTGCCACCTCCCTGGCTGTGGTCTGGTTATATTAACCCTTTACCACCATTGTTTCATGTTGAACAAGCAGTGATGAGCCTAGCTTCCTGGGTTGGATAAGTATTAGGGAGAAGTTTTCTCCAGAAGCTGCCCTCATTCATTCCCCATTCATTCATCCATGCAAAGCCCATTAAAACCCCGAATGTCACTCTAAGGGGACACACCAGGAGCTCAGCACATGAGGGCCTGGTTTATTAGTGTCTCACATTCCAGGGAGAGACAGGAAAGGGTAATAAATTAAGACCAAGGCACAGGAAGATGTGACAGAATGGTCCATGGGGTCTCTAGGAAAGCTGACTTGGGGGAAGTGACATTTGAGCCAAGCCCCTCCCATAAGTGTGGTTATACAAGGATCAAAGGAGAAATGCATCAAACAGAGAGAGTCTGTGCAAAGGTCCTGAGACACAGATTAGCTTGGCAGAGGTATGAAGATAAATCACCAGGAGGCTGCAGCTTGTGAATAGTGAGGTTAAAGAAGGCACTGGGTGGATGGGTGGGTGGGGGCTGGCAATAGATGCCTGCCACCAAACCTAGCCCCAAACTCCATCCCCAAGATCCACATTGTGGGAGGAGAGAACCGACTCCCACAGATTGATCTGACCTCCACATGCATGCCATTGAACATTGCATGCACACGAACACACACACACACACACACACACACACACACACACACACATTAATTAATGCTTTTTAATTTTATGAACAATTTTTAGATGTTAAGTTTTTTAAGAAAGAGGAAAACAAACCACCATGGGGTGGGGCCCCAACCCCCCTGCCCTGGGGACTAAGGGTTCATGGGAGGAATTCATGGGAGGAACTGAGCCTCCTATGAGGCTTTCAGGCCTGGGTCAGTTGCCGAAAACACTCGTCCCATGAATGGGGATTAGGAGGGCTGCAGGGCAGGGCTGGGATTAGGGCAAACCTCCAAAGCACAAAGCCTGACCAGTCTCCCCACGCCCCAGCGGCTGCCCCGGAAAAGCCCTCAGCTGACCCTAACTCCAGGCAGGTGCCAGGCCTTTGTCTCTTCCTGCCCATCTTATGAGAGGCCTGGAGGTCAGGGAGGGGGGAATGGAGGCAAAGCCCCATGTGGGGCCTCAATGTGGCCACCCCCAGTCTTTCCCTTCCCACCTCTGACCCTGTCAGAGTCCTTCAGGCCAGTAGGTGCCTCCCCAGCGAATGTGCCCCAGGCAGCTGGGGGGCTTCCAGGCTTCCACACAGAGTATTCCTTTAGCTTGCTACTAAGGTCTCATGTACAAAATACAACCATACCACTCATGTAAGCAGCTCCCTCGGCCTGCTTCTGTTCATCCTGGCCACTGTCCAGGAATGACCTCCACCCTGACTGCGGACCTGACCACTGTCCAGGAATGACCTCCACCCTGACTGCGGACCACTTTATTGGGCTTGGGCTGATTGTGAATGCAAACACTTCCTTCACGTGTCTCATCTGTGTGCTTTGGCCATGGTGTTGCCCAGGGAGAGCTGGTTCCATCTCACTGCTATATAGTATTCCGTCTCCAGGGCCACACCCCAATCCACTGTTGATAGGCACATCTGCAGTTTCCTCCAACACAAGTGCAGCTGTTACCTGTGACTTTGTTACAAACGATCCCCAGCTTCCCAACTCAAAATGACAATGAACATTTGCCGTTGTCTCTCTGGCCAGGATCCTAGAGGCCACAGGCTGAGCGGCTCTGGGACGGCTCTTCCTCCCTGGGCTACAGACAGGATGGCAGCCACAGCTGTAGTCATGGAAGGCCTGACTGGAACAGAGATATCTGCTCCCAAGACCTCTACCCACGCTGTGGGGGGTTGACGGGAGGCCTCCCAAGTGACTGCCTGCGTAACCCAACAGGTTACTTCCCAGAAAGGAACTCCAAGACCTTTGGTGACCTGTCTTACTTGGGTGTTCCAAAGGTGGCTCCCACTGTATCTCAGACATGAGCAGTCTGTCCCCAGTCCCTTCCCAAAGTAGGGAGGGAAATTTGGTTATGAGCACTGTGACAGGACAAGGCGTCAAACCACGCTGTGTGTATTAAGTTGATGTGCTGGGGCTGAGACAGGAAAGTGACTTCCATGGCCACGGTCACCGCTTCACTCCATTGGCCCTGCAGCGGCCACAACCGACACTGGCCATGAGGCACTCCTTCTCAAACCCCAAGTGCCTCTACATGTGTGGCAACAGCCACGTCACCCTTGCCATCTCTTCTCAATATAGCGTTCCACCAGAGAAGCCCCCCTTCCCCATTTGCCAATGCCAGGTCCCTTAGAGTGACATGCAGGTGTGACTCTAGTGAGAGTCAAGCTAACTTCCTGACAGACTCCACCTTGCTGGATATGGCCAAGAAGATCAGATGGTCTGCCCTGACCACTCGGATCACCTCTTCTGCTGTGGCACTGTAAGTAACCCTGAGTATGCAGGGCCCAGATTCCCCTTGTGCCCTGATGGAATCCTGATGCCAGGCCGGCCTTCCAACACCTGGCTTCTCCCCTCCAGGAAACCCAGGAAGAGCTTGGTAGCTGGACTGTGCCATGTTGCCAGCCTGTAGCAAAGGCCAGGGCATGGTTCTGCCTTTAGTGTTCCTGCTGCTAGCCCCGACAGGATGACAGCTCTTGCCCTACCAAACACCAGGACTGCAAGTGCTAAACCCACTGCATAGCACTAGGTTCCAAGGGCTGAAACCCAGGAAGGGGCGTCCAGATCCCTGGGGCAGAGGCAACAGTGACCATAGGGCATCTGCTGCTGGAGGGAGGAACAGGTCCACGGGTGTCAGAACCAGCCAGTGCTTAGGCCATCTGTTGGTAAGAAATAATCCAATCTGCTCCATGTTGTTTAATGAGAAAGGGGCAGGACCCATCGAGACTGCCTACACCAAATGAAATGGAACTCAGCCCATGGCTTGCTGTGTGACGTGAACAGTTTGTCTGTGCTTCATATCCCCAGGTAGATAAGATTATACCTCCATGGTCTCCAAGAGAAATGGGTGAGGGGGACAGATGCTACATCCTGCCTCAGGAACGGGCCTGTCACCTTCCTCAGAGGAGACAAGTCTCACTCAGCACTGTCCCTCCCAGCTGTCGCTCTGACCCCATCCCTCTTCCTCTTCCTGTCCTAGTTCTGATTGGGTCAAAATTCCTGTGTGTTTCTCTCCTGTCACACTGTCTTGTCACCCAGCTGCCTGCAGAGACTGACCGTGGGAACTCAGCCAGCCTTACCACAGGTGCCACCAGGCAACAGAGCAGCTGCTGCCACAGGGTGAGCCCCTCTGTCCACCATTGCTGCCAATCTCTGGGTCCCTCTGGCAACAGGCACCACACCAGACTCATGTGGATCCGCCAGCAAGCTGGAGAAAGGCATCCGTTTCCCCTTCCAGGTGAAGGTGCTAAGGTTCTAGATAGATCACAATTGGTCGTGGTCACATGATAGAATCTACGTGTGTGTGTGTGTGTGTGTGTGTGTGTGTGTGTGTGTGTGTACACGTGCATGGTCACGCGTACACACACACACACACACACACACACACACACACTGCAGCTGCCATCCCTCTTGGCCCTGTGTCCTATGCCCTGAAGCTCGGCAGGATGTTACTTCATCCGCTCTGCACACCCATAAGGAAAGAATGGACGGCTGACATTTGACAGGTGCAGGGGAGGAGGCCCCAGAAGGTGGAGCTGGATGCCCATAGCCACTCTAGGAGCTAGGATCAGTCTGACAGCTCCCGGATCAGCATGGCCCAAGCCACAGCACACAGCTACAGCCTCGGGGTTCTGAGACTGGGTGAGCCCACCACCACCCCAAGTCTTGCAGCAACTTGGCTGGGACCCCTCATATCTACTAACCTATGGGGCTAGCCTGGCCTCTGGGGCACCCAATGCCCACGAGGCCTCCACCTTCAGGTTCCCAGGCCCTCCTTTCACTGTGAGCCAAGCAGGTTAAAAAACATGCCAAAAATGAGCTGCCTCTCGCTTTAGTGCACTCGGATAATGCGTGGCAAAGAAGGCTGCATTAATCGCCCAGGACCCACATTTTTCAGTGACATTAATCTCTAGCCGGAAAAGCCTCTCTGGACGGCTCTTTTCTGTGTGAAGGCACTTAGCGCTGGCCAGGAGCAGAAGGGGCCTGCCTGGAATTCCTCTGCCACACGGCACCACACCCACCAGACTGGCCCAGCCCAGCAGCTTCCCTGGCTGTGGCTTTGGTGGGAGGAATGTCTGCAAAGCACACGGGGATGGGGGAGGGCAGGGCACCCAGGTATCCAGCGTGTTGGGTGTGTGCAAATGAAGAGGAGGAGTCTGGGTTCTAGTGTGCATGGTCTCCCCATACATGTCTGCTCTCTGGGAAATGGGTGTGTCTTTGTGCTCCAGGACACACATACCAGTGACTCTGAGACACTGTGTGCATGTGTGCACCATGAATGACTCTGAGACATTGCATGCATGTGTGCACAATGGTGTGTGTGTGTGTGTGTGTGTGTGTGTGTGTAACTGACTTGTGCACTGTCAGTTGAGAGTTAGAGAGGTGTATACAGACCTGTTGAAAATGTGTGTGCAAGATAAACCAGGCGTGCGTGTTTGCGGTAGTAGTATCTGTGTGCATACGGGAGCAAGATGTGGAAAGAGGACATTTGTCGGCACACCAGTGACTGTGAGTCAAGCAGGGTGTGCCTGAGTGTGCACAGGGGTGGAAGGCAGTGGCCTGGCCTGGGAGTGGCCAGCAGAATATGACATATCATACGTATGCACTGTACATTTGGATCACTCTGGCCACGGGCTAGGTGACAGGAAACAGTGATGAACAAGAACATTGGGAACACAGCCGCTAAGGGCATGTCTCCTGTAACTCCATACTCAGCTTCCTCTCCAGGGCTTGGCGTTGGCCATGGTGTGGAATGTGTCTCTTCTCACCAGGGGAATCTCATCCAGGAAGCACACCCCTGAGGAGGGCACGATCCATCCCCATCCAAGCAGACACCGAGAGACCTTCTTTCCTCGTATGTCAACGTTTCTATGGGCACCCCAAAGCTACCTCCAAACGTGTGGCACGGCACAAAAAATGAGAACACAGATCCAGAGAGGGCAGAGGAGGTGGACTGGTGGGGGAGAGGCTTAAAGCACCCCAGTGTTGTCACCCCAACAGGCGATCACCTTCTGAATTCGGGTGCCAGTCAGTCCTGCATAATGGCTTACATTGGCACAGATGTGGCCATGAGCCTCTTGGCCCTGAGTGTGTCATGCCCAGCTGCGGTGGGATCCACAGCCCAGAGCCGTAGGGACAGTGGTCAAGGAGTCTGAGGATAGGGGAAAGGCCAGCTGGGGCTGGGAGAGAAAGCTCCGCTGCAGCCCTGCTTACTGTACTGCCACAGGGCTGTGTGTCCTTAGACATGTGGCTTAACCTCTCTGGGTCTCAGTGTGCTCACTGTGAACTGGGGACTGTGCTGTCACCAGCCCTGGGTTTTGTGGTATAGATTCAATTCTCACAGGGGGGAATGTAAAATCCAAGGACTCTTGCTAATTCATATGCAAAATGCTTGGCACAGTGCCTGATACCACTAATTCCGTTTTTTAACACTTGTGCCTAGAGAGAAACTTAGCCTCAAGGGGCAAGGAATGAGGGGCTGTCCTCCACAGAGGAGCACTGGGTTTGGCAGCTACTCTCCGTCCTGAGAGAGTAGGAGAGGACATAGCAGATACCTTTCTGTACACTTTGGGTCTGAGCCAGAAGACAACCCCCAACAGCCAGGTTCAGGGTACGGCCACCATCTTTGGCAGCCCTCCTGAGGTCGCTGTGAGTGGCCCTACATCATGGTTTTAGCGCATGCCATCCTTGCACAGTCATGAGTATTACCAGCCTGGTCTACAGAGGGTCTGTCTGAGGCTCTGAAAGGTTCGAAAGCTTGCTCAGGCCACAAAGATAGAAAGTGTCGCTGTCCTGTGTGTGACCTATCCCATGGGAGTCCCAGTCAACCCAAAGAGGCGTGGGTGTGGATAGGTGGGGAAATCTCACAGATATGAGTGTACAAAGGGCCTGCAACAGGAGGCGAGGCTGAACACTTGCTTGTTGCAGAGGGGAGGAGACTCTGCTGCAGAGGGGCTGGCCCAGGATGCCTCGGTCCCACAGAATGTCAGGAACCACAGAAATGGATCTGAATGTTAAACAGGGCACTGGGAACACAAACGTGACCAAGTGTCCATCTAAGGCAGTGATTCTAACCTTCCTAATGCTGCGACCTTTTAAAGTTTCTCGTGTTGTGGTGACCCCCCCCCAGCACAAAAATATTTCAATGCTACTTCATGACTGTAATTTTGCTACTGTTATGAGTCATAATGTAGATATCTGATATGCAACTCCAAAGGGTTGTAACCCATAGGTTGAAAACTGCTGTTCCAAGGAAACAAATATAGCTGGTCTGTGATGTTAGATCAGACCAGAAAGAACTCTAGAAGTAGGGGTCTGTTAAGAAGGGATAACCAGGCAAAGAGGGGCCAGGCAATGGCTGGGTATGGAGAGGAGTAGATGAATGGATAATATGGTGCAGGTCATAATGAAAGACTGTTATCCCAGCATTTGAAAGGTAGAGGGAAGAGGATAAGAAGTTCAAAGTTATCCTTGGCTGCATAGTAAGTTAAAGGCAGGGAGAAGGAGGGAGAGAGAGAAGAGAGTAGATAGGAGAGGAGATAGATAGATAGATAGATAGATAGATAGATAGATAGATAGATAGATAGATGATAGGTAATAGATAGATGCTAGATACAGATAGATAGATGAAGATAGATAGGTAGATTATAGGTAATAGGTAGATGATAGATACAGATAGATAGATAAGATAGATAGATAGATAGATAGATAGATAGATAGATAGATAGATGATAGGTAATAGATAGATGATAGATACAGATAGATAGATGAAGATAGATAGATAGATAGATAGATAGATAGATAGATAGATAGATAGATGAGAAGGTGCTAGGAGAATCCCTTGGTTCCTTGGTAGGTAACACACAGAAGACTGTGTGTTTTCTGCTCCCAATGTCATGGGATAGGGACAGGATGTAGAGACTCAAGGATTAGCCAGAGTCCATCCACTGATGCCCTGTACACCCAGGGGGGGCTGCAGTGAATGGCCCACTCAAGAGTTAGGGAACAGGGTATGGCTTTCCAGTTAGCATGGGCAGAGCTGGTGCAACCCTAGTGGCCTGCATTTCCAGACCTGCCATGTAGTGTGCCTGTACAAACCCCACACAGCCCTCAAGAAAGGCAGAAGGGCTGAGGAAACAGAGGGCTGGAGAGGTGAAGCTGCCCAGGGTCTCTTGGTTAACACATGGGGATGCTTCGTCCTGAACCCCAGGTATCATCCCAGCTCCAGAACTCAAGTCCCTAGCTGAGCCAGCTGGAAGGTAGGACAGAAGATGGTGAAGGAGGACCATGGGAGTGGAGGGAATCAGAAGCTTGAGGAAGAGGAGAGGGGGGTTCTAGAAGGCAATAGTCTTCAAGATCTACAGTAGAGGCCATCTGACCCAGGGTGCAGAGGTTAGAGGTCTCCAGGGGTCATAGGTCACAAGGTAAGTCTGAGTTCAAGCCAAGAGGATACCAGGCACCACACAAGGACTTGGGGCAAGAAGACACATTCCAGATCCTTCTCTATTCCCAAGGGCCCTGTCCCAAACTCAGGTCCTCTGGCTTCCTGTGACTTCTGCTGTCAGCTTCCCACCCAGTTCCCCGGGGCCAAGCCGTGTGAAACATCATGCAGCAGCAGGATTCAGTAGTGTGTGGGGGGGGATTCCCCTCTGGGAATAAAAACTCCAGTCAGCTCCCAGACAGCCAACATACCAAGGCGGCCAGATGGCACCACAGAGCCCCCTGTCCCTGGTAGTCTCCTCCCTGACCGCCAAGTAACATCAAGGGATGTTTTTACTGAGGGATAGGGCCTTAGGAGCTGACCCATAAGACAGTACCAGCCATCCATCACCCAGGAGGAAGCCTGCTAGTGGGTAACTGGACCCTCAGCTCTGTGGCCTGCATACCCTCTGTCTTTCATCTCTGTCCAGCCAGCTGCGTGGGCTTTCAGTGCCCAGTCATTAACTCTGGCCCTGGGAGCCAGGCAGGCGCAGGGAGGGAAGGCATCCAAGCATGGATCCTTTAAATGGGCAAGGGTGTGTAGTCATATAATGCTGTGTCGAGCCAGTAGCTGTTTGCCTCTACATGTCACTATGGCCTACACATATGTGTGTTTGACAGACCAGAGCACTAGAGAGCGTTTAGACGGTCCCCGGTTTAAGTTCACCCCACCCTGTCTAGCTGGGTCAGTGGGGAAAGTTACAAAATTAGCCGTGTGTCCTTATCTGCAGTTTAAGGATAGACAGACTGGTCTTAACTCCAACATGGTCCAGTGAGCATCAAGTGATGTCATTCATGCAGAAGTTTCTAGAACTCAAACTCGATACATGCTTACTCAACATACATGCTAGTCTCGTTACGCATGGGAGGAGTACGGTTGGCTGAATTCTAACAGGGGTCCCTCGTGGCTTTTTTGGTTGTTTTTGAGACAGGGCCTCACAATATAGCCCAGGATGGCCCAGAACTTTCTAATCTCCTACCTTAGCCTCTGGAATGCTGGGATTGCAGGTCTACACCAACATACCCCACTATATGAACCTTTTAAAAATGAGGTTTAAAGTTGGGGAAGGTGATTCAGTCAGCAAGGTACATGCATCAAAGCCCACGGAGACACCTATCACCCAGAGTCACATAGAAATGCTGAGGATTAAGAATCTGTTTCACGAACCAGAGAGATGGCTCAGGGGTTAAGAGCACTGGCTGTTCTTCCAGAGGACCCAGGTTTGATTCCCTGCACCCACAGGGCAGCTCACGACTTTTGTGAGAATTCATTCTGCCAATAGTTTTGGGGGGGGCCAGTCTTAGGGCGTGGTTTCTGGGTGCAAACTTGAGCTCCTATAAGGAAGAGGGTAGATCTCTTGCTCTCTTGTATGGTGGTCAGAGATCTGATCAAAACTTCTACTGACCCCAGGGCAGAACAGAAGAGCTGGGGGCTCTCTGCCTTATTGTTATTTGTGAGTGTTCCCCAATATTTGATATTCTTCCATTCGGTCTCTCTTGAACTCACAAACCATCGCCTACACATATCTGTCTGTAAGCCCAGTTCTAGGAGATCTGGCACCCTCACACAGATAGATATGCATGCAGGGAAAACGCCAATGCACTTAAAAATAAATAAACCTTAAAAACATAAGTTTCACAAAACCAGTGAGTCAAAAATATTTTAATTTGTGTTTGTCAGATAGTGTTACATTAGGAAAACCGTGTGTTCATTCCCATCGCGTCTTCCTTGATGGTGCTACCATTAGTGGTTGAGGCAAGGTCTCTCAACTAAACACAGAGCTCACTGACAAAACTAGTCTGCCTACCCAGCATGCTCTGAGGACCCCCACCTTTCCATCATCACTGGCGCTATAGGCATGCTGCCACGTCCACCGGCATCACATGGTGTTGAGGATCAAAACTCTGGGCCTCGTGTTAGAATAGCAAGTGCTTAGCCACTGAGCCATCACCCCTGACCTACGACTCGTTTTTAATCAGAAGCTGGGTGTGGAGGAACACTCCTATAGTCCTAGCACTTGGGAGATAAAGGCAGGAAGCAGGGGTTCAAGGTCAGCTTTGACTACATAGTGAGTTTGTGGCAAACCTGGGCTAGAATGAGAATGAGAGAATGAGACTGTCTCTGTATGTATGTATGTATGCATGTATGCATGTATGTATGTATTATGTATGTATATAATAAAAATATATAAGCACACAGTTTCTTACAAACATGATATAAATTTAACAGGAAAAAAAGACAGGTTTCAGGGACCGGGGAGATGGCTGAGTCAGTAAAGTACTTGCTGCACAAGCATAAGGACCCAAGTTTGAAACCCATCACCCATGTAAAGACAAGTATAGCCATATGCATCTGCAATCTCAAGGCTGATGGGTTGGAGACAAGAGCGTCCTTGGGACTGACCAGACAGCCAGCCTAGGCAAGTGGTGAGCCCTAGGTGGAGAAAAACTAAGTGGTGAGTGATGGAGGAAGATGCCCATTATGGACCTCTTGGCCTTCAAACACACACAGACAAGTATACATGCACCCCATGCATACATGTGCACACATATATTAAAAAATAAAGTGGATTAGCGGGGCAGTGGTGGCGCACGTCTTTAATCCCAGCACTGGGAAGGCAGAGGCAGGCAGAGCTCTGTGAGTTTGAGGCCAGCCTGGTCTACAGAGTGAGTTCCAGACAGCCAGAGCTACACACAGAAACCCTGTCTCCAAAAAAAAAAAAAAGAAAGGAAAAAAGGATGAAAGGAGAGAGAGAGAGAGAGAGAGAGAGAGAGAGAGAGAGAGAGAGAGAGAGGGAGGGAGGGAGGAGAGAGAGAGAGAGAGAGAGAGAGAGAGGTGGAGACTGGCAGAGAAAGACACCTATGGCATCTATTTGCAAATGCATGGATGCATACACATACACACACACACACACACACACACACACACGCACACACACACACGAAAAAACAATTTGACTCCAGCTAGAGCACCTCTCTGCTGTTCATTAGGCACTCAACCAGATTTATCCCAGGTAGCTAGATAGTGGCAAATATGTCTGAGCTATCTCCCTAGTCATAAAATTCTTTTTATTGTTTCTCCATAACTCTTTATTTTATGAACTTATGTATCTTTTTTTTCTGGATTGGATAATAAATTTTATCACTTCATCTATTCAAAGTAACCTTTAACACTGTACTTAGTGATACACACCTGTAATCCCAGCATTTGGGAAACAGAGACAGGAGGATCAAAAGTTCAAGGCCAGCCAGGGCTAGGGTGAAACCTTGTCTTAGAAATAGATGAATAAAGACTAGGAAAATAGGCCATCTGGTAAATGCATGAGACATGCAAGCCTGGCAACCCAAGTTTAATGCCCAGAACCGATGTAAAAGGTCAGATGTGGTGATGTACATCTGTAATCCCAGCACTCCTATGGTGACACAGGTGATGAGACCAGAGAATCACCCAGAAACTAGAAGTCCAGCCTAGAGTACAATGGTCCAGCTTGGAGCCATGAGCTTTCCTCTGTGGATGTTGACAGGAATCAGGAGACTACCTAATTTTCTGACATCTGTGTTGAGTCCTTTCTTGAGTGGTTTGGTCTGATAGGTTGTCATGTAGCCTGACTGTCCTCCAATTTACTATGGAGCAGAAGCTGACCTTGGACTCCTGATCCCCTTGCCCCTACCTCAAAAGTGCTGGGATTATAGGAATGCACCCCCATGTTCGGTAACACACTGCTGGGGATGGAGCTCTGGAATTTGGGCAAGCACCTCAGCACTGAGCCACAAGGCTGACCATGGACATGCTGGGATTGTCCCCATTTCTTTCATTTCCACAGTTGTCATTGCCCTTAACCAGTCACCCTAGTTCCTGACTCAGAGACAAACCAGCCGGTGTGGTGGCGCACACATGCAATCCCAGCATTCCGGTGGCTGAAAGCAGGACAATTGCTTCCAAGTTGAGGCTAGTCTCCCCACATACATAAAAAACAGAATTAAAAAAGGGCCTGCTTCTAGCATCTGTCCGTCATCCTCTGGGTTCCTTTCTCCTCTCCTAGCTCTTCCAGAAGTTGTCGTAGGTCCTCAGCTCCCTGCGTCTCACCTCCCTGCCTTCTATGTTGAAACCCAGGGTCAGTTTTTTCAGAGCCCACTGCAAAGCACCAGTGGAGAGGCCCCTAGGCCTGATGGACAGCTCCCCTCCAGGCTCCCTCTGCCTTCCTGCTTCCTTAACTTGGGTTTGAGAGTGTCGCACAAGGTCACCAGGTGTGTTGGGGTGCCTCTGTGCCACGGGTCCTCAGGAACTTTACCTAGGATGGTGGGAAGACACTGCGGGAAAGGTTCTCGCCCTTCCTCACGGGAGTAGCCTGGCTGGGCCCCCATGTGAGGTCATCCCTGCCACTGGCAGGGAACAAGTGTGGCAAGGGGCCCCACCTGTTCCCGATAAGCTCTCTAATCCCACTAGTAATTACTCTTTATTAACAGAGGCCTCATCACACGCTGGTGGGAGGGCGTTGGGAGTGAAGATGCCAAGATCAGAAACGTGTCACATTTTCCAAAAGGGCTTATTTGCCACGACCAAAATAACCTTTCCCAGGAAGGCTGAGTGCCTGCCTCGCCCTTTCCGGTGCCCTAGGACTGTCCCCAAATCTGGTGGAGATCCCCACCAGGCACCTAAGGCCCATTCATCTCCATCATTCAGACCCTCCCTTGAAGCAGGGCTTGCTCGGAGTCTTCAGCCAGGTTTTTGCTGACAGTGGTGACTGACCTGTGTCCCCACCCTGGGCTCCCTGTCTAAAATGGGAGGTGCCCCAACTGCGCCACCAAAGACTTCTAAGTTTCATCCTGGAGAAAATGGGGTGGGGGGGAGGTGACAGAAGAAGGTCCCTGAATGAAAAGAAAGTAGACTCTTGTCTTGAAGCACAGAGAGAAGTTTCCACAGGGCACCAAGGAAGGAACAGGGGGAGGGGCAAAGCAAAACTGCATGGCCAAGCAAAGGTCTGAGGTGGGGCAGCTTGAACTTGGGCCTGGAGGGGTGGACAGGGCCAAGTCACACAAAATCTCCCGCTGGAGGTATTAGGGAGTCTTGGGAGGTTTTAGACGGGGAGGTTGACAGCATCAGCTTGGGCTTTAGGGAGGCCCACCTGGCTCGATGCAGAGGTCAGTCTGGAGGAAACCGCTGGGTACAGACAGCATTAGGAGGTGGGGTTGTAACAGCCCAGGAGAGAAAGTTTGAAACTTGACAATAACAAAAGGCAAGGTAGGTCTGGCATCAGATCACGGAGGCACAGTCCCTCTGAGCCACTGTGGCATCCAGACAAAAGAAGGAGGGTCTGAGTTCTGAACAACCCACATAAAACCTGGGCATAGCAATGTATGCACCTGTCACCTCGGAGCTGGGAAGGCAGAGGCAGCCAGATCCCAGGGTCATGACATCTGGCCAACCTTGCCAAATCGACCAGCTCCAAGTTCAGTGAGAGACCTAGCTCAGAAACTAAGGTAAGTGGAGAAGCAATTGAGGAAGGTATCCATCCCATGACAACCTCTGGCCTTCATATCTGCATACATGGGTGCGTGCATCCACACACATGTATTCATTACATATACAGCAACACCAACAATAAAAAGAAGTCAGGGGCAGGGCGGTGGTGGTGCATGCTTTTAATCCCACCACTTAAGAGGCAGAGGCAGGAGGATCTCTACGAGTTCAAGGCCAGCCTGGTCTATAGAGGGAATTCTAGGTAGGACAGCCAGGGATACACAAAGAAACCCTGTCTCAAAAAAAAAGAAGGGAAGGAGGGAGGGTGGGAGAAAATCAGGGAAGCCAATGGCTCCAAGACTATACACCCACCAACTCCCAGAACCTTCTGGTCAACCTGACACTGGATCTCTTCAGGCACAGGAGGGTTCTTAGACACTCTTCCTGCCTTTACAGCCAGGGAAATGGGTCTAGGGAACCAGAGACCCAGATCTGGAAACCCATGTACTGGCCCTGGAATGTGCTTCCCCCCTGCCTACCTATCTGCCTTGGCCTCAGCCTCAGCCTGCTGCACTCCCTACCCCAGGAGCAGCCTGCTCTCAAGCTTCATACATCCTTCCTGCCAGCCAACCTCGATGCTTCCTGTCCACACCTATGTCTTATGGAAAAGCTTAGTGAGCAGGTCCCCTTGCCAACACACCCATTCTCCAGTATCTGCCTTCATCCTGGCATCAAGGCCTCCCTCCAGGTCAGGTCTCAGTATGGCTGCCCCCTCATCGGGGTCCTGATTGTCCCTACTTTCACACCATCTTAGCTGAGCCTCCAGCTCCTGCTCTCCAGTATCCTCTACTTCTTCCTGTCTCTGCTGTCTTAGTCCCTGACCCCCACCCAGAAGTCAGGCATCTCAACCAGCACAGGCATTGTGTGTGAGCCAGGCCAGAGCAAGCCAGAGATGCAAACAGCACCTGTCAGACGCCCTTGTCTTTGCCTGGGCTGCTGGTATTCCCGTAAGGACGCAGGATAAACCAGGGACAGTAATGGAGAGGCAGGAAGACTGGAGGCTGGCCAAAGGTAGTCTTATATCTAATCCCCAACCTCCCCTACAACCCAGCAAGGGGACTGGTGCTGGGTACAGATCCTCTGACAAGCATCTTCATCCTTCTCTCCCCCCCCCCAGCAACCTGTTCTGCTTGGGGAGATGAACTTACCCATGAGGCCTCCAGACCCCCGGAGAGATGCATGATGTAAGACTGAGCTCATTGCGCCTTGGGGACCTTGAATCATTGTGTTAGGAATCATAGGTGCCTGGCATGACCCAGGAGGTGCTCTGTCCTCAGGAAGCCTAGGTTCCAACCCAGTCCTGCCAGTCACCACCAGTGACCTCTGCAAGGTATTCTAGCCTCAGCATCTATATGATGGGTCCACAAGAGTCCTCTCTAGATGTACACACAAAGAATGAACCACCTCAGGGCCAGAAAGATACTTGCCACTAAGCCTGATGACCCACATTCAATCTCCAGAACACACACAGTGAAAGTAGAAAGCTGTCTCCCTCAAATTGTCCTCTGACTGTTACACACTTACTGAACTAAGCATCGAGAGGCCTGCAGCTGGTCCCAGGCCTCACTGGCTGTGTGATTCTTTCCCTCACTGGGCACTGTCTTCCGAGCCATGACAAGGAGCAGTAAAATAAAGCACCCTCGCTGTGTGTGGAGACACATGCCAGCCATCCCCAAGGAGGCTGGCACAGATCACAAGGTTGAGTCTAGCCTGATCTACATAGTGGGACCATCTCAACACCCCCTCACACACACAGCAAAGTGATGAAGCTTCCTTAAGATTTGAAGAAAATTGGATCCACTTGAGACCTCCTGACTTCCCTGTGGTTCTACCACCCTTCCTCCTACTCTGGTTCCCATGCTTTAACTTACCCTTCTCTCTGCCCAGCTCCATCTCTGCATGGCTCCCTCCAGAAAAGTACCACCTCCTCCAGGGGCTTCCCTGACCATTTCTCTTACTAGTTTCCTTTGACCACAGCACTTAAGCCACACCCAACAGGGCAGCCATGACACTGGCCTTCAACTAACTAGACGGAGGTCCCCTTGCTCCACAGCTAAGTCCCCAGAAACTACATGAAGCTGGCCAGAGTGGGCGCCCCATGAACACAGGAGGACTAGGTTCTACGATGCTGGAACTGCTGTCTGGGTAGGATGAAGTGAAAGAAGTCTCTAGAATCTCTTCCCCTATGACAGTTCCACAGCACAATATCACTAGGCCTGAGCCTTCCCACAGCCTGGAAAAGCACAAAGCTCCCCTATGGGGGCACATGCCCCCTGCCCTCAGGGGTCATGGGCCTAAGCCAACCCTAGTCTCCAAGCCTTCCCATGGTCTAATGCCGTGGCCAGCGGAGGCGTGGTTCGGTTTCCGAGTGCAAGCGTTATCCCAAGCCCCAGCAGGCTTTAATTCCAAGGTTTAAAGCTCCTCTGCTCATTCCCAGATAAAGGCTGCTCAACAAGGATGAGGCTCTTTTGCACAGGGCCAGAGCCCTGAAAAGCCTGGCCCACCACGCGGGCCATGCTCTCTGCCCGCAGAGGCACACAGACACCGCCTCAGCCACTGTTCCAGCCCACTGCCCCACAAGAAAAGCCCATTAATTTAACCTTAATAGGATTTTCAATTCATCACCAACCCCAGGGGAGCAGAGAAAGCTGGGTGTGGAACAGAGCGTATCTGCATGGAGGGGAAGCTTGGTCAGAGACTGGACTGCATGTGCAACAAGTGTGCTTGCTGAAGGCCTTCAGACAGGCCTCAGTTTCTTCCTCTGGAGAAAAGTTACTGGAAACTTCTTCTGGAATATTAAAACAGATTGTGCAGGGGCCACAGACAGCCAGCTGAGAAGGTCACCATTGTCCTCCCATGCCAGGCTCTCCTCCTGATCCCGCATGGATTCCCCCAAGGTAGCTCAGGAACTTTAGCTCCATCCCCAGACACCAGAAACTCCACACAACCCCAGATGGAGTGAGTGACTAGGAACCCACAGAATTTTCACCCTCTGAGGAGCTGTGTCCTAGATTCCTGGAAGTTGAGCATCTAAAGGCTTCAAACCCCAGCCGGGTCAACAGGCCCATGCCAACCAGCTGCCCCCGGCTCCAGCTGAGAACAGAGGCCAGCAGCTGCCAGCGCCTGTCCCCCAGGCAGATTCCTCCAGGGACAGAAGATGCCAGATAGGGAGATCACGTCTGTGTCACACCCTGGTCATTGTTTGAAACGGTGCTCCACCATGGCCTGGAAGTGTGGACTGCCCCAGCATGGCTAGGAGCCCGGGGTGGGGGAATGGGAGGAGGTCCATCTCTTGGGCAGTGGATAAAACTCTATGAGTTGGAAATGGTGCACGTGGGAGGCCCCATGTCCTGCCCTTGGCTGCTGCTCCCTTAGCAAAACTCATTAGCAGCCTGGCCTGGGAGGGAGAGAGGACCACAGCCAGCAGCCGTGGAAGTCCCTTAGTCCTTAGCACCATGTGGGGTGACACAGACAGTGACAGGAGAGGGGAAGGGAGGAGACAGTAGGGAGATGAGCAGCTTCAATCGCCCTGTACCACAGACCTCAGTGGAGTAGAGGATTGTATCTTTTCATTAAAGAGCAAGTGGCAAATGGTGTTCTTCTCATTTACTAACCCCTTGCTGATGTCAGATGGGCTCCCATGAAACCAAAAAGCAGATGCCTTTCACCAAATCAAGGTGGCTGGGTCCAAAGGTCTGTGGCTTCTCGGGCCCAAGAGAGTGCTGTGTGGACACTGGGGAGGCTGTAGTGAAGAGCGCTGTTCCAGTTCCAGCCAAGCATGTGTGGGAAGCCTCAGCACGAGCCAGGTGGGATTCTACAAGAGGCCGAGGAGGAGCAGCCTGCCAGCTGCCAGCTGTGGGAATGTACGTCCTGCCCACACAGGAGATAAAAGGTATGTGAAGACCCTTGACCATGGACCCAGAGTGCCTTTGGTCCCAAGTCACATCTTTGGCTCAAATGACAAGTGTCCACCTCTGTTCAAAAGCAGGAAGTGGGGCCCCAGGCTCAGAGATAGGAGAAAGACCCTGTCACCATATCCAAGAGTCATTGGAGGGGTGTGTTCACCCCCTGCCCTGCTCAGGTTCCCCGAATCACTGGCTCCCACACCGAGAGTGACCCCCAATGACCCCCTTAGCACTCCAGTCTTGATGTGTGAGCCAAGTTGACCATCCTCTCTGTGCTTCTGGGCTTTATTTTTCTAGTTTTTTACATTTTTATTTTTTTTATTTTTCAAGATAGGGTCTCCCTCTGTGTAGCCCTGGCTGTTCTGGAACCCACTCTGTAGACCAGGCTGGCCCTGAACTCACAGAGATCTACCTGTCCCTGCCTCTGGAGCGCTGGGATTAAGACATGCACCCCACAGTCTGCCTTCCCTCTGTGTTTAGTTCGCTGGACAAGAAATGTGAAAGAAAGGAGGGGGCTCCTGCCCTACAGACAGTGAGTGCTCTTTATAAATCGGCTTCATGGACCATATTCAACACAAGGACATCTGTCCCTGGATTGTAAGACTTGGAGGACGTCACCGAGAGTATAAAATCTGCCAGTCAGGTTTCGCCTATCACTCATATAACAGTGACTAACTGGGGTCCCTTTCATCAGACCCTACTCCAGAGGTACAACAGAGAGCCAGAACAAGGCCATACCCTCCAGCAAGCAGACCAGTAAACAAGGACCAGCCAGGGTGGGGAAGCTCTTCCAGAGGTCACAAGAGGGCTGGAGGGCAGAGGGGGAGGGGACAGTGTAGATGGATTTCTTCAGGAAAAGAGACTAAGCTATGGTTATGAAGGCATGAAGCACACACAATCCACACACACACACTTAGCACCATGCATATCCCTGAAAAAGGAATGGGGCAGAGGCAGAGGGGAGGGCTGGGAACACAAATTAGTTGGAGCATCTGCCCAGCACTCGTGAATCCCCGAGTTTGATCCCCCCAGCTACAATGCGAGTTTGAGGCCAACTTAGAACACATGAGACCCTGTTTCGAAAAACAAAACAAAACCAAAGAGGAGAAGGAAAGAAGGAGGGAGGAGGGAAGAGGAGGAGGGAGGGAGAAAGGAGGAGGAGAGGGAAGGGAGGAATACAGACCCACATACTGCCGAGAACACCATTTGGACGCTGTACTTGGTTTGTACAAGGCAGACCCAGACTTTCGCTGCATCCTCCCTACACAAAGAGTTTTATTTCTTCAAGGAACCCACAGCAGACAGTGGCTCCACCCATCAATGGCTGACGTGATTCTGGTCCCTTCCACTGAAAGGCTGGCACCCTCCCATTCTTCTTGGTTGTCAGTTTCTCCTGATCACCAACTACACACCAAGGACCATGCCAGTGATCCCACCAGCCCTGACACCACACACACACACACACACACACACACACACAGTATTCTCATCCACCTCTGCCCCGCCCACCTGATCCTAGCAGGACCCCCCTGGGTGGACACTAGCTGCTCCCTGAGAAATGTACCATCAGCAAGATGAAGTTGTGTGTGGCTTTCCTGCTCCTTCCTCTCCAGCCAAAGGCAGGGCATATGCATGGCTGAAATCCCGCTGGTGGCCCCTGGCCAACTGGCTGCCACTTGATTATTTGACTTGGAACAGGAAATACATTTTTCTACTATTTACACTGCTGACCTCAGGAATAAACTCCTTATTGCTGTAGCTGCATCCCCACCGTGCCCTGTTCACATCGGGAGACCTAGCCTAGTTAGTGACTCCTAGCTTAAAAAATAAGATGGGATTGGGCATAGTGGCACACTCCTTTAATCCCAGCACTTGGGAGGCAGAGGCAGGTGGACCTCTGTGAATTCAGGGCCAGCCTGGTCTACATATTGAGCTCTAAGCCAGTAATGCTACATAGTGAGACACTGTCTCAAAAAACTAAAACAAATACCACCACCACCCGCCCCCACAAGAAAACAAGGTAGATGGCAAGCCTAATGTCACCCACCTTCTTACATGCTTTCAGAGATATCACGAGACACTCCCAGCTGACCATTGGCACAGAAGTGATCACACTGAGACACATCCTTCCACAGTTAGACAAACCCATTGCCCTTTCTTCCTGAGTATACAGGCGGACTACATTTCCCAGACTTTTTTGGAATCTGTAGGGCCAGGCCCCTGGGTTTTGGCTAGAGCAGGGAGAGTTCAGGACTGGCTTTGAATTCCCATGGGATGCTGCATGCTCACTCTCCTTTCCTGTCTCTGGATGAATAGGGAAGGCACAGAGGACCCACAGGATGTAAAGCTACATACGATGGCAGTAGCTCAGATCCCTATGCCACTACCTGTATGAACAAAAAAAGCCACATTGTATTAAGGCCTTGAACACATAGCACTGTTTCAGTGATTGGTCTACCCTGACTAAGCCAAGACTCTCATGGAATTATGTGTTCATCTTCCCCCAGTCTGTAAGATGCATGAAACCAGAAACTCGTCTCATCATACAGCACTATGCCACCCGAACTTAGCATTATGTCCCAAATGCAATAGGATCTGAATAAATGCTCCTTGGTGAGTGAGGCAATCCAGTCACAAAAAGACGAACACGGTATGTACTCAGCCATATATGGATTTTAGACATAGAGCAAAGGATCATCAGCCAACAACCCACACTGCCAGAGAAGCTAGGAAATAAGGAGGACCCTAAGAGAGACATACGTGGTCCCTCACAGAAGAGGAAAGGGACAAGATCTCCTGAGCAAATTGGGAGCAGGCAGGGGGGGTGGGATGAGGGGGAGAGAAAGAAGTTAGGAGAAAAAAGAAGGGGAGAGGAGAACATGAGGGAGCAGGAAGATTGAGTCGGGGGAAGAACAGAAAACAAAACCAAGAAAAGAGATACCATAATAGAGGGAGCCATTATAGATTTAAAGAGAAATCTCACACTAGGGAAATGTCCAGAGACCTACAAGGATGACTCCAACTAACAATCTAAGCAATAGTGGTGAGGCTACCTTAAATACCCTTCCCCGATAATGAGATGGATGACTACCTTATATGCCATCCTAGAGCCTTCATCCAGTAGCTGGTCGAAACAGAAGCAGACACCCACAGCTAAACACTGAGCTGAACTCCTGGAATTCAGTTACAAAGAGGGAGGAATGATGAGCAAAGGGAAGGGGTCAAGACCAGGCTTGAGGAACCTACAGAAACAGCTGACCTGAACAAGGGGGAGCTCATGGACTCCAGTCCAATATCTGGGAAACCAGCATAGGACCAACCCAGACCCCCTGAATGTGGGTCTCAGTTAGGAGGCCTGGGCAGTCTAAGGGACCTCTGACAGTAGAACCGGGATGTATCCCTAGTACAGGAACAGAGTTCAGGAGCCCATTCCCCATGGAGGGATAGATACTTCCTTAGCCTAGAGACACAGGGGAGCACCTAGGCCCTACCCCAAATGATTTGACTGATTTTAATGATGCCTCATTGAAGGCCTCACTCTCCCTTGGGAGTGGATGGGGGATGGGATAGGAGGTTGTGGAGGGCATGGGAGGATGGAAGGTAAAAGAAAGTGAGATCAATATGTAAAATAAGAAAAA
Organism: Cricetiscus sungorus; assembly: GCA_030556225.1. Taxonomy (NCBI): domain Eukaryota; kingdom Metazoa; phylum Chordata; class Mammalia; order Rodentia; family Cricetidae; genus Cricetiscus; species Cricetiscus sungorus. Next base: position 131,260,002 of record JANBXA010000734.1, read on the forward strand.
AATATTAATTTTTTTAAAAAAAAATGCTCCTTGGTTGGATGAATAAACGAATGAGCCCAAGACCACTGTCCCCAAACAAAGGAGCTGAGGATGAAGTCTATCAGAAACAGGGTGTAGCAATGAGGGAAGAGAAATGAGCTTGGGATACAGTGAGCCCCAGGCTGGGAGGCTGAGTCCTAGGCTCTTGGACCAGTGTATCCCTCTAGGTCCAGGCATAACTTCAGTAAGAAATGCTCTCTCTCTCTCTCTCTCTCTCTCTCTCTCTCTCTCTCTCTCTCTCTCTCTCTCTCTCTCTCCTCTCACTCACTCTCTCTCACTCACTCTTTCTCTGCCTCTGTTTCCCCTTCAGCAAAAAAAGACAACGGTTTTGAATGTTTCCTCGTGCCTGGCCCCTGTCCCATATACATACATACATGCATACATACAAACATACATACATACATACATACATACATACACACATACATACAAAAAGGTCCATGGTAAACACCTTAAATCTAGAAAGATGGACTGTGTGCCTGGTTTTAGAGGGTTTGGTGTATCCTGGTGTATCCTGGCAGGGTGCTGTGCCTGCACCCCTGCACCTCCTTCCATTCCACGGAAGTCCCCAGGACATAGGATGGTACCACCCACAGCCTGAGCAAGTCTTTCCCGTCCAGTTAATCCTCTGGAATGGTCACAGACACACCTAGAGGCAGCCTACCATCTCCTAGGTGATTCTGAATCCAGTCAAGTTGATAATGATGATGAGCTCTTACACACAGTCCCCAAATAGTCTCCAGAGCCTCAAAACATAAGGCAGACAGAAACAGAGGAAGTGGAGGGGCAGGGGGAGGACAGCGGGGCTGACCCACAGCATTTCCTCAGGCAACTTCCCCGACTCTTGGCCCTCCAAGAAACTTCTGTTTGCATAGCTGCAGTGATAGAGAGAGCGCTACCAGGCCTGGGAAGCCGCTGAGGTAACCCCACAGTTGAGTGACCCTGCACGGAGCCTCCTGAGTCTGCAGGCCTTATCAACACAGCCTCTGTGCCCTCCGCTGAAGATGAGACCAGAAAACCTGGCATCCAGAAAGGAAGATGGCTGCACCCAGGCACCAAGCAGGTGTGACCCTACAAAGCTTCACAGATAGAATGTGTGTAACCCAGTGAGTGGGACTGTTATACTGCAGAAACCTTACAATTGAGGTAAAAAGAATCTCTGTCACTTGCCTGGCATTGTATAGCTGGCAAGTTGCAAGCCGGGACTCAGATCTGCCTGATCACCTGCTCTCAACTAATTCTCTGCTATGGAAATTTGGCTGAAACTAAAAATGAGTCTTGCCAAGGATGTGGCCCACTGGGTAGAGAGCTTGTCTAGCAAGCACAGGGTCCCGGGGTCTATCCCTGGCCCTTCATAAACCTGCCCTGGAAGCACATACCAATAATCCCAGCACCAGATAGATGGAGGCAGGAAGATCAGAAGTTCAAGGCCATCCTTAGCTTAATATTGAGTTCAAGGACAGCCTGGATTACATTAGACCTGCCTATAGATGATAGATAGATAGATAGATAGATAGATAGATAGATAGATAGATAGATAGATAGATGTAAAAATGAGTCAGGAGACCATAGTGTTGGGTAGTATTAATAAAAATAACATAATTAGGGAGTGGGAGAGATAGACTCTGATGGCACCTGTGCTCACATGTGCCTGCCTGAACATAGACACACACACGCCATTTTTAAATTTACATATAATTTAAAAATAATGAAAACAAGCCAGGTGTGGTGGTGCATGCCTTTAATCCCAACACTCTGGAGGCAGAGGCAGGGGGATCTCTGTGAGTTAGAAGCCAGCCTGGTCTACAAATAGAGTTCTAGGACAGCCAGAGCTACACAGAGAAACCCTGTATTGAAAAACCCAAAACCAATAATAATAATAAATATTTTAAAAATAACATAAAAGCCAGGAGTAGTGGCTCACTGCTTTAATCCTAGCACTTGGGAGGCAGAGACAATTGGATTTCTGTGAGTACGAGGCCAACCGGGTCTACACAAGGAGTTCCAGGCCAGCCAAGGATATGTAGTTAGATACTTAAAAAAATAAGAACAATGACATAATGATGACAACCATATCATTAGTGATCTTTGGTATCTGTATGCCACTTACCATATTCTAAGTGTAAACAGCATTTTATAAACAATTCTTTCGTTTGATCCTCAGGCAGGAGAGTGCATCATCATTTCTGTTCTATAGGTGAGGAAAATGAGACAAAGAAAGTAAGTCACTTACTAGAGTTCACATGGCTGCCACGGGGTGGAGTTCAGACATGAGCCTGGGGGTCCAGCTCTGGAGCCCATGTGTGCCATGTGGCACTTCTCCTCCATTTTTTAAAACTATTTTTTATTTTATGTGTGTGGGGGGTTTTTGTTTGTTTTTGTTTTGTTTTCTTTTGTTTGCCTGTACGGATGTCTGTGCACCATGTGCATGCAGTTGCTAGCAGAGGCCAGAAGAGAGCGTCAGAGCCCCCTGGAGCTGGAGTTACAGACAGCCCTTATGCGCTGCCATCTGGGTGCTGGGAAAGGAACCTGCATCCTCCACAAGAGCAGCCAGTTCTTTTAACCCTCCAGCCCCTCTCTTCCATCGGACAGACATAGACCATGTCTCTCCAACCCCCGCCCATCACTCTGATATGCATAGATCATGTGCCACAGGCCAGCATGTGTATGACCCAGTGTATTCACTAATCACTTCTCAAATCCCTAATGAGCAACAAGAATTCCATAAAATCAAATAGCCACTCGTGTACAAAGCAAAGATCTCAGGAAGTCGGAGTCAGAGGGATCTGTCCTCAGCTCACAGGAGCCTACATTAGCATCACACGGCACAGTAGAAAACCAGCAGCTTTCTGTTAAGGCTAGAATGCCCCCGGGGACAGGGGGTGCTGCCTTGTTTCTGATTGGGTCTCCGTATATAGAACAGGTTAGCCTGGAACTCAAGATCCTCCTGTGTGTGTGTATGGTGTGTGTGTGTATGGTGTGTGTGTGCGTGTGCGTGTGTGTGTGTGTGTGTGTGAGTGTGTGTGTGTGTGTGAGTGTGTGTGTGTGAGTGTGTGTGTGTGAGTGTGTGTGTGTGAGTGTGTGTGTGTGTGTGAGTGTGTGTGTGTGTGTGAGTGTGTGTGTGTGTGTGTGTGTGTGTGTTTTAATTAAAAAAAAAACTACACCTATCAAGGCAGTGTGGCACTAGGGTGAAAACAAACAGATCTATTGAACAGGAGCAAATGCCTCAAAACGTAACCCACACAAACACCATTAGCTGATTTTTGACAAAGGATCAGAGGTCATTTGATGGAGGGAGGGCAGCTTTCTCAAATAGTGCTGGAATGACTGGACACCCCCATTATAAAAGAAAAAGAATGAATCTACACATAGGCCTTATGTTATCTTTTACAAACATTAGCTCATGGACCTACATGTAAAATACAAAACTGCAAAATGGTGGCATCAGAGAAAAATCTAAGTTATCTAGGGCTGTATGATAAGATTTTAGACACAGCATTTGAAATCTTTTAATAAGGAAACTTACAATCCATCATTAAAATTGAAGTCTTCTAGTCAGGTGTGGCTGTGCATACCTGTAATTCTAGTACCTGTGAGGAAGAGGCTGGAGAAACTAACAGAAGACCAGAGTCATCTTTGGCCACATACTGAGCTTAAGCTTAATCTGGGTGACATGAGGCCCTGTCTTTAAAAGCCAATAATAATACTTTTTAACACTTCTGCTGAGTGACAGTGTTAAAGAGAATGGAAAAGAAAAGCATATGCGGTGATGTGTGCTTGTAATCCCAGCACAGAGAAGGCACAGGCAGGAGGACTGTCCAGAGTTCAAGACCAGCCTGGCCTCTAGAGCCAGATCCTAGAGACAGAGAGAGACAGGGTGCAGGATGGACAGAGAGAGATGGGGTATAGAAGTGACAGGAAGAGATGGAGGATACAGGATGGACAGGGAGAGATGGTGGTGTGGGAGGGACAGAGAGAGATGAGGGTACAGGAGAGACAGAAAGATCGGGGTGCAGGAGGGAGTCCGCTGACATACATGGTCAATAAGCATATAAGAGATATTCTGTCTCACTCAGCCCTTAGAGCAGCTAGAATCCGAAGATTTGACATTGGTCAAAGGGCTGCAGCACCAGCAGTGATGTGGACATAGGGGATCTGGCCCCACCCCTCTCCAACTGTGGCATAGGTGGTGGTGGCCTGGGTGTGGGGGAGCTGGTTCCACCTTTCACCAGGGTGGCACAGAAAAGTTGACCCTGCCCCTCTGGAAGGAGGACACACAGCAGACCTGCACCAACCAACTCAATACCCAGGCCCAGATTCAGGGCCTTGAGTTGGCCTACCCCAATGTCTACCCCATCTGTGAGCTGCTGGAGTGTGTGAAGGAGCCGGTCCTGCAGAACCGTAGCCACAGGATCTCCATGACTCTGGACCACAGAAGGATATCCAAGAGGAGTCTTGGTGAGGATCCACTATTAATGGTGTAGCAGAAGCTAGAGGTCTCGAACCACATTAACAAGTCATTATAATGAACATTTGCAAGTGAAGCTGATTGGGCAAAGGGGTATACCGTGTGACACAGCACAGCTTCCAATGCCACTATGATGAACTAATATGTAAGGAGAGGCGGGAAAGATGGAGGAGCAGTGTACAAGCACAGTGACAACTGTGACTGGCATGAGAGGAGGATGTGATTGATAGAGGAGCTTGTCATTGCTGGCAGGAGTCTGCAAGATAGTTTAATTTTAATTTTTGATTTTCTTTTGGGAGGTTACAGGGTGGATATGGAAGGACTGAGAAATGAGTGGGATTGGGGTACATGATGTGAAACTCCCAAAGAACCAACTAAAACGTATGTTTAAAGAAAAACAAGAAAAGAAAATAGACCACAGGCTATTACGGTGGGAGCATTTTCTCTGTTGAGAAAACGACTCCAGCTTGTGTCAAGTTGACCTAAAACTGTCAGCACAGCATGGCAGCTATGTTTGGTCACCTGCTCCCTTCTCTTCAACCTGGGATCCCAGCGCATAGGATGGTGCCACCAGCATCCAGGGTGTATCTTCCCTCCTAAGGCAAACCCTTGGGGAAACACTGTTACAAGTGCACCCAGAGGTATGTTTCCATGGTGCCTGCAAATCCTGTGCCCCTAACAGTCAAGATCAATGCTCATATAAGGCTTCTCTAGCCCACAGCTCCACCCTCTCCCACCTACCTCCTACAAGCCACCTCCAAGGGCTTCAGGGTGACGTGGTTAAATTTATCCCTGCAATGACCAACTCTTGGAACTAATTTTTTTTGTATAGTGAATTTTCTCATTACTGTGACATAATATCAATAGAAAAAACTTAAGAAAGGTTGGATATAGGACTTAGTTTGCTCACAGTATGAAAGAATGCAGTCTCTCATAACAGAAAAGGCATGACAGCAGGCATGACTCAGACATGGATCACACAGCTGAGGTCTGGGTTCAAATCCTGACATGCTATCCACCCAGGTTCAGGACTTTAATGAACCACTTCTCTGAGCCTGTGTTATCCTTGGCTGCCAAACGGTGCTTGAGATAGTGCCAGTCACACAGTGGTTTGAGAGCTATTGAGCTGGCACATGGGAAATGTTTGAACTGTGTCTGCATACAGTAAGTGCTCAACACTCAACCTTAAGGACCATAGGTCATCACTTGAGAGAGAGAGAGAGAGAGAGAGAGAGAGAGAGAGAGAGAGAGAGAACCCCCATTTTGCCACTGAGATTCTGAGGCCCAAGTGATATTGTCACTTCCAAGGTGACACAGGTAATTGTCTCACACAGCCATATGTAAGGAGATCCTGGTGTGGGGCCTGTGCTGGGCACCATGTCACCAGAATACCACATCCTCTGTCCGGCAGGGCTTAGGAGAAGACCCAAGCTCTCTGGGGGGGCTGGAGCCCAGCTGGGCTCAGCAACAGAGGAAGCAGTGGCCTGGTCTCCACTCAAGCCTGATTCTGCAAACCCATGGACCACACCAGCACAGCTGAGCAGGGGAGCCTCTGCCACCACCTGCTGTGCCCACAGGCCTGGAAGTGTTCCAAGAGCCTCACCATGACCCCACTTGCCTGTAAGGAAGTCCCCAGAATCCACCAGTACAAAGCGTTAGCAAATTTCAGGCCATGCAGGGTGCACAGCAGGGACTGTGTGGGAACGTACCTGTCTCGTGCAAGAAATGTCAGGGGACAAGTTCAGAGTACAGACCACCTCACCCAGAAGAGAGTATCTCAGAAGAGGGGGTACCACAGGATAATCCTGTGCCCCCAATGCTGGCCCAGCACTGCCCCCTTACCCTGCCAGCCCTGTGCTTGGTTAGGGTACTTGGGACTGAACCCTGACTCATACCGCTAATTCACCTTGAGACCTTGGGCCTCCATGGGTAGATCTGTGAGCTGTCACAAGTGCACAGACCTCATTCAAGGCCCGTTCACAGGAGTCTCACTCCATGCCAGGACCTCAGCTCTGTCCCACAACGCTGTGGGGGAAGCCCCATAAGGACATGGAGCAGGATTGTTCAGCCAATGCTGGAGAGCTTGCTGGAGAGGGGTGGGACTAGGCTGTGTCTCCCAGGATACATAAGAGTTAGGCAGGTGAATAACCCACCACAGCATGAGTAGTTCCAGAGAATGAGGTGACCTTAATCATTGCCTTAACAACTTCAAGAAGCCAGGACAGGATGAACAGTCAGAGGCATATGGTGGGATCCAAACAGTCGGTGCCATACTCAGGCTGGAGCTCATCATGAAATGCCCTGGAACAAGAGCTGGGGTGTCATTGGCTGTAGCCTGAGAGGCTCAGATTCCATTAGAGTTACTTGCTGAGTGCACTCCCATGAGTCCTCACCCAAATCCGTTTCCTCAGCTTGCAGAAGAGAAGAACGGCCCTCACCTCACTAGGAGCCTCAAATAAGACCCTGTTCCCTATGTTCCCTGGCTGATAATGGAGGTTTGGGCTAGACATTTGCAGAACAGACCCTTGGCCTTCTCTGGAGGTCTCTTCCAGGACACCATGGCAGTGCCTGGTGGAGGGACCCTGTGTCGAGAAGTATGGGCCAAAGCAGCAAATAGGTTAAAGTGCATGGCGTCCAGCCCAGTGTCTGGTGTTTACACGGCCCCAAGGTGCACCAAAACAGTTCAGAAGATGCAAACCGTTCACTGCTACACAGAAGCAACTGAGTGACAGAGCTGAGTGCCTGTGGGGTGGGGTCTCTGCTGCTAAGACCCCCCCCAACACAGGGCTTCCTTAGGTCTTCACTGAGGCATCTAAGGATCTCTCTCAGAGCCGCCAAGTCTCTGCTGACTGAGGGAAGGCAGAGAAAACTCAGCTTGTCTGGAGGGAACACTCTGCAAAACCAAAGGCCCAGAAGGTGGCCAATCAGAGCAGAACACTTAAGTCATGCCAATCAATTAGAGTAAGACTCTTGGGTCTTGACCATCATTTAGAGTCAGGCAGATGACTCTCAGGTGGCCACCATCTAGTCCTGGACTGCTTGCAGGCTGTCCCTAGGGTTCTACCAAGGTAGAGGTGAGTCACGCATTTTCAACCTGGCTTCCAGGTGACACTGAAGCAAATAGTCATGGACCATGTGAAGGAAAAGATCTCCCTCCCCCAAAAGATCACCAAGAAAACCCATCAGGACCTGAGTATCAGCTACTGTCCAGGTTCCAGGCCCCTGTCACTCCTGGGCCTGTTTGTAGAGGACAGGGGAAGGGGCAGAGAAGACAGCAGACGCAGAGGCAGACAACCCCCCAGCCTTCCTCCCAGTGCCTGCCCAGCTGGGCTGCTGGCCAAGTCCACTTGACAGGTGAGGATAGACAGGTTCATAAGGCAAGGGCACAGCTGGCCTGTGGCAGAGCCAGAGCTGACCTCTTTACCACTCAGGGCACACTCTCCTCCAAGAATCGAGAAGAGAACAGAGAAGGAGAGCAGAGGGCAGGCCTGCTGCAGGGTCTTACAAGGTGCCCGCCCCGGTGCCTCAGCCAGACTGGCTGCTGCCAGCCGAGCGCCTGCCTGTCCCTGTGCCCCACGGTTGCCATGCCGACCCCTAGGCTGTGTTTGCGAATGTTGTATTTGATTTCACAAGTTTGGAACTCCAATTACGTCATTTCGCAACACAGGGTTGCCATGACAGTGAGCCCCATGTCCCTGGGTGGCTCACACCTTGGGGGGGGGGTGAAAATGGTTCCCCCAGCAAATCTCTACTCATCACCCCCTTGAGGAGTGAGGAAGGCGGTGTCACATAGCCTCTCACAAATGTAATAACACCTACATCTGAGGTAACAGGTCCAAGGGACACACATCTCCTGGCCCTTATACTGTACCCACAGCTTTCACACCTGGCTGACAGGAGTGGAGAGGCCTGACACCAGGCCCCCAGCAACCAGCCTGGCCATCTGTCCTGACCCGCTCTCAGGGACTCCCCAGGGGCTGCTACCACGTGACAGCTACACTGATGCTACTTCACACAAACCACACACACAGGCTGATGTGAAGATAGCAGTGTGGCTGAGAACACTGCTTTGGCATTGGGCCTGGGTTCAAACACCGGCTTCCCACTCACCAAGTGTGTGGTCTGAACAAGCAAGCTGCCTACTGAGCCTGTATAGACCAGGAAGCGAGTTGGTCTTACGAGAGAGTCTGTCCCCTTTTCAAGCGTGGAGGGTTCAGCCAGTGAACATCAAATGCCTGTTACAGAGAAGAAGGAATAAAGAGAAACTGTAGGTTTATTTCTTCTCTTGCTTCCTTTTTCTCCACCACTTCCTTTTCCTGCTTCCCCTCCTTTCCTCCCTCCTTCCTATTCCCCTGTTGCTGTATGTCCTTGCTGTGTGACGTTGGGCAGCTGACCTCCCCTTTCTGATCCTCTACACTAGTAGCGATTCTTCTCCCGTACCCACTTTCTCATAGCTAGTTTCTCCTTGCCTCCATCCTTATCTCTGATCACACAGCTTCTGAGCAGCTGACTTCCGACCACGGAGTGAAGTGGAAGGTGTTAGGCCCAGTTCCCCACACCGTGACAATGGTGGGAGGCCTAGTTCCCTCTTCATGGCTGCACAGACAGCGAGTGCATGAGCGCCCCAGCTGCAGGTCTACATGGGGACTGGACATCACAGCTATCCCTTCAAAGTATCTGTCCCTAAATTCCGGGAGACTGGGCTATTTAGATTGCTATTTTGTAGGTGACAAAAATGAGAACCAGGATTGATGGACGTTTCCCAAGTTTGTAGTGACTGTGAATAGTAACTATAATCCTCTTGAAACACACACACACACACACACACACACACACACACACACACACACTCAGCCCCATATGTCACTTGGGGACCTGCCTTGGCTTTGAACATGGCACAAGTATGAAAGTCCAGTTGGTTTAGGCTCCAACCCTCTTTTCCCCTCACTCCACTCCAAGATCCTGGTCCCTGGGACCTGTGAGCTGCGGTCAGTGTGCCCTGCCAGGTGACAGGAAAATACTTAGGAGGGACTGGCATGGAGCTCTTCCATGACTGTTCACCCGCGCCCTTCTAGGGACCCGCACATAGCAGGGAGACCACTGCTCCTGCAGCCCAGGAGCTCATTTAGAACCTTGTTGAAGCTCTGAGACCCTTCTTCCTGAAGGCAATGAGGCACACTCCAGTGCTGCAACAAGGCCACCCATGGGTGCTGAGAAACTGTGCTCGAAGGAAGTGTGTGCAGAGGGAAGACAAGAGTCCCCGCAGATGACAGCAAATGACCACACCTCGGCTATCCATGCACAGAGACCAACAGACCTAGGAGGGCAGGAAGGGCAGAGGGCAGCTCAGCACAGCGCCCAGAGGTGGCTGTTGAGCAGGTGTCAAAGTTACTGTTCTATTGCTGTGATAAGACGCCATGGCCAAAGCAACTAATAAAAGGAAGAGTTTGTTGAGGGCTCACCGTTTCAGAGGGTGGGTCCATGATCATCACGGCAATGAGCGTGGCAGGCAGGCTGGAGCACTAGCCAGGAGCTTACATCGTGAGACACAACCACAAGGCAAAGACAGAGAGACACTAAGAATAAGGTGGGCTTTTGAAACCTCAAAGCCCACCCCCATCGACACACCCACTCCAACAAGGCCACACCCCATAATCCTTCCCAAACAGTTTCACCAACAGAGGACCGAGCATTCAAATACATGAGCCTGCGGGGCAACCTCATTCAAACCTCTACATTTCATTGCCTGAACCCATAGGCTGCTGGCTATGTCGATGCAAAATTCATCCAACACAACTTCCAAAGTCCCCATAGTCTTTTAGTCTCAAAACATTTTCAAAGCTCTAAGTCAGACTCAAGGTAATCTCCTAATTGTAACCCCTTTAAAAACCCAAAAAGGAGGCCTGGTGGTGGTGGCCCACGCCTTTAATCCCAGTACTTGGGAGGCAGAGGCAGGGGGATCTCTGTGCTCAAAGCCAGGCTGACCTACAGAGTGAGTTCCAGGACAGTCAATGCTGTTACACAGAGAAACCCTGTCTCCATAGGTAGATAAGATAGATAGATAGACAGACAGACAGACAGACAGACAGACAGACAGACAGATAGATAGATAGATAGAATCAAAAAGCAAACTACATACATCCTACACACAACTAAACAGAATATACATCATCATGCCAAAAGGGAGGAGTAGGGTCACAGCGAGGAAATACTAAACCAAAGCAGGGCAAACTCTAAACCCTGTAGCTCCACGTCTGATGTCAAAAGGCTTAGATGCCTCTGCCCTTACAGCTCCATTTTTGAGCACAAAAAAAAAAAAAAAAAAAAAAAAAACTTTTCTCACTTGGGCTGGTTCAACATTCTTTCTGCAGCTCTCCCTGGCACGCATCCCACAGCTCTGACATCTCCAACTTCTTGGAGTCTCCATCACATCACAATCCAGACTTCACCTTCATAGTCTCGTGTAATTATCTCTCCAGGCCTCCAAGCGGGGACTTCCCTGGCCTCAGCAACTTCCCCTGACTATGGAGTAGGATTCCACACCCCTTTTCCTCATGACTCTAGTGCCAGAACCACAGGGCAAATGAGGCTGACAAGTTCTGCTGCCTGCTTGGGACAGAGCCTGGCCCCTTCCTTGAATTACATTAGTATAAAATTTAATTTGTTGATGCTTTTTAGAACTAGAAAATCCCTCGGTCTTTTTTGGTTCACAAATTGCAGGATTCTCTGGGTGGGGTCCCCCTGAGGGTGCCACGTCTTATCTCTTTCATCACAAACTGTGTGTTCTGTATTTCTTTTAGCCTCACTTGCTCCTTTTCATTGTGGATTCACTAAGGATGGTCACTAATAACCACAGGACATGGTCAATAATAGGCAGTTTGAAATCACCTCTACCAATGAAATTAGCTCCAGACGCTTCCATTTAGGCTCAAACAGGCAGTTTCTTAGGACAAAGGCAAAGAACAGCCACATTCTTTGCCAAAATAGCATAAAAATGACCTCTATCCCAGTTGCCAATATTGTTCCCCTCTGGGACCTCCATAGTCCACATTGCTCCCAGTGCTGAGTGACTGATTTCCAAGCCCCTGCTAGAATGACCCATTAAGCCCTCCTTACAAAACTCAACTGCTTTCCTAGTCCAAAGTCCCAAAGTCTTCCACCTTCCTCAAAACAACGGCACGGCCAGATCTACCATAGCAATGGCCCACTCGCTGGTACCAGCTCCCTTCTTAGTTACTTTTCTTTCACTGTGGTAAGGTACCATGACCAAAGCAATTCATAAAAGAAAGAATTTATTTGTGGGCTTACAGTTTCAGAGGGTTAAGTCTGTGGCCATTGTGGCAAGGAGCTTGGCAGCAGGCAGGCGGACATGGAGCTGGAGCAGTAGCTGAGAGCTACATCCTGAGACACAGCCATGAGACAGAGAAAGACACTGAGAATGGTTCGGACTTTTACTCCCAGTGACACACTTCCTCCCCACCCCCTAATCCTTCCCAAACAGTTTCTCCAAGCAGTCAAAGATACGTGTCTATTGGTAGGGGTTAGTCTCATTCACACCTCCAGAGCAGGACTAAAGGGTAAACAGATCTCACAGAGGAAGGCAAGTAGAGCCCCAGGCAGAGCGGCAGACCTGTAGACCCAGGGTGCTGGGGGGATGCAGGAACAAAAACATAGACATCATAGCTGGAAAGATGAATAGGACAGATGCAGGGTGCAGGACAGTGGGGGAGTGTGAGGCACTTGGGGGCCATACTAAAGGACTCAGGATTAGTTGCTTAGGTCAGAGTGTTGAGGAGTATTCTCTGGAAAGCCCTGATGGAAACAGACTTGACTTGAGAGGGGTGGATTGAGCAGGAATGGGTTTGAGGTTGAGGTTGGGATTGGGCTGTGTTGGGATTTCATTGTGGTTGGGGATAGGTTCGTGTTGTTGTTAAGTTGTGTTTGGGTTGGGTTGGGTTCAGGTTGTGGTTGTGGTTGAGATTGGATTAGGGTAGAGAGTGTAGGAGTTAGGGTTGAGGTTGCGGGGTTGTGGGGATGGTGTGGGTTAGGGATGAGATGGGGCTGGAGTTGGGGTTGGGTAGACCACTGTAGCTCTAACAAAGGAAGAAGTTTCCAGAAGGGAAATGAGAGTAACTATGGGGTTTGTGATAAGGTTTCCATTGTCCTGCTATGTGGTGACTGCCGAGGAGATGTGGCAGAGGATCAAAACATGGTGGCCAAAAATGTGGCCTGGACATGCAGGCTGAGTAGGAAGAACTTGATTCTTAGGGGAAAGTCATAGTGTACAGGGGCTGGGTCCTTTTTTGGAGGTATTACTAAAGACAACTTTCTTAATAAACTAAGGGGGGAATAGACTGTCCTTTGAGAAGCCCATACCCACTTCCTCCTTGAGTTCATGTTCCCTTCTTGTCTAGAACATTTCTTTCTTTTGACCCTAAAATCTATATTAAGATTGCTCAGTAAATACCAGCTCTGCTTCAAAAATTATAACAGTAATGATAGTGATGAGCCAGTGAGGGAGGAGAAGGGTGAGGGAAGGGGTTTCTGCAGGACCAGGACTCCAGAAAGGACCCTAGAGAATGGGTGGGCCCATGTATCCAAGATGGGTGAGCTCTCCTCCAGGTACCAGAAGTATGGAAGTAATTCACACGGGGAGATGAAGATGGGAGGTTGGGATGCAATGCCAGGGAGCCTGGAGTCTTGGCAGTCATTCTCCAGGGTCAGGGAAACCTCTGGGGCCCTGAGAGTGGTGACAGTGAGGATGGCAGTGGCCTGGGAAGGGACTACTGCAGCCAGGAAAGTGCTTGATAGAAGTGCAGTTGTCTGCAGCCAGGAAATGGGGCACCTGTGGCCCATGGGACAGAGAAGCAGCCACCACACAGGGTCCCAGAGGTAATGGAGCTGGAGTCTATGGGGCCGATAGGACACAGAAGGGGAGGGGAGGGGAGAGATACAGGAACCATGCTCAGAGCTCGGAGCAGGCAGCCCTAGGGGAGTCAAGCCCTGGGGAATATGAGGGATATGAGGTGATTAGAAACAAAGATACAGAGAGAAAGAACAGCCATGTCCCAGATGGGCACCCATGAGGTCCCTAAGGCCACCAGAATGCTGAGTTGGTAGAGGACAGTGAGAGGCAATGTCTTCACAGAAAGTCATGGGTATTGGGGTGGCGGTGAAAACAAAAGTGAGGAACCCCCAGACTGGCAGGGAGAGAAGCAAGCATCCCCAGAGATAGCAGGAACCTAGGTGAGGGTTGTGAAGACACCAGGGCCCAGGTAGGACAGAAAATGTCTGAGATAGAGGGGCAGGAAGAGAGAGAGGAAAACCTGGAGATGGGTTTGGCTAACCCAGACGTCCCCTGGGTTCCACAGGCATTGGACTTGGTCTTGGCCACACAGCCTGCACAGCTGCTCCCCTCCTCAGGCCTCCGTTTTCCCATCTGTAGAAAGAGTGAGCTGATGTGGTGACTAGAAGATGAGGCAACTGTACACAAAAGCTCTCAGCTGCGACACCCCCTCCCTAGCCCTGCCCCTCAGAGTCATCTCAGAAAGGGCAGAATTTCCAAATTCTCTAAAGCCAGCTTTGGGTCCTGGGGTAACAGAAAAGACTGAGCCATTGGGGACGTTGGGTCTGGGAGAGACGTGATCCAGTGATATGGGACCCAACACTGCAATGTTCCCTTCACAAAAAGGCAGCTGGCATCTGCCCTGGGGTCTCTGAACATGCCTGTGCTAATCCCTGCCTAGAACTCCATTACCCATCACTGCCTTCTGTCCCACTGTGTGTCATGTACCATCTGGGATGCCCCTGGCCCTTCCCATAGCTACTCCTGAGGCCCTGCATCTTCTGTGTTCTATTCCCAAGCCTCCCACCTAGCTGCCAGACATCACCACCACACACCTGCTCCTCCATATGCCAAGCCTTGGCTAACCTTCTCTTTGTGTCCTTTCCCTTTGGACAACCTGTTTGGGGCAGTATCTGGCCTCCCATTGCCAAAATGTGTTTCAAAGGGTTCCCCAAGCCAGGCACAGTCTCCTCCTGTCACAGTCTCCTGCAAATGGACAGCACCTGCCACAGGGCTTTTCAGGGGGTTTTCCCTTCAAAGTGTAGGACCTTAGAGTTAGAGGTGGGACGATGAGTCATTTGACAGATAGGAGGCCACTGGCAACTCTGAAGACAGCATCTCACAGAAGACATCCCAGCCTGGGGCAGAGCCCAGAACCCCAAACTGGGACTTGGGCTTCTCTGCTCCTGTAAGACCTGATTATCTGGGCTGGAAAGATGGCTCGGCTGTCAAAGGCAGCCCACAACCAAAAATATAAGACCTGGTTATCCACATCCAGCTCTGGAGCCAATGGAGAGAAGGAAATTCGTTAGGCGCCTGCTGGATGCCAAGCCTGCGCACTGAGACAGCTGATTTTCATGTCAACACCCTCCTATCTCCTTTTCACAGAAGACTAGCTGACACCCATGCCGACACCCTAGGCTCAAAGCTGCAGCAGAGGCCAGATGTCTTGTTTCAGTTTTTCTTTCAAAATGGGCTGTCCACATATAGCCTTGAACTCCTGTTCTCAAGACTCCTCCTGCCCCATCCTGCCTCAGCCACAGAGGAGCCTGCAGACTCGCACCACCCAGCCTGGCTAAGGAAGAACCCTGCCAGCCTCGGGAGCAGGGCTCTTGTTCCTTGTGACAATAAAAGCAGATGTTTGTGTCCCCTCTACTTAGATATTTGACATGACTTCTTACTTAATCTCACAACAGTCTCAGAAGCCTTTTCATTCGCACACAAGGACAGGAGAGTGAGGTGTGAGGAACTGGAGAGGTCCTGTCTGGCCAGTGCAGAGCCTCACGGTCAAAGCCAATGCTCATCTGTGTCTCCTCCCCCAGCTCTATGTAAGGAAATGACAAACATGGCATCAGCATGCCTCTCCCTCTCATTTTCCGTCATCATACGTAGCTCCGTTTAGTGGAACTGTGTCTACCTGTGCTGTCCACCCAGGGGGCGGTCTGTGGGCAGCATTCCTAGATAGCTGCTTACTGGGCAGTGCCCAGAGATGGTTGATCTCAGGGTCCCTGCAGCCAGGATGGGGCTTCCCCAGCCACACACCTGCACCCTCTTCCATCAGGTCTGGCTCTCAGAGACAGCTGGTGCCTCTGCTCAGTACCTGGCCGAAGGGGTGAGCTCCCGGAGCACTCTCTGTGCGCAAGGGATGTTTTCTGGAGGCTGCGGGACTCATGGAGTAGTGGGCAGGTGGGGACAGAGCCAGAATGCTGGCAGGAGGAGGAGAACCCACACGTTCCTAGCTTCTCAGCCCCTTATCAAAGCCCATTGCCTGGGACACCGGACAGTCCAAGGCTAGCCCTCAGCCTCTGCAGTGGGCGCTAGGCATTCCTGGCACCCATTTGGACTGAGGCTTCTCCCAGAGGACCCTACTGCTTCCTTCCAGAATCCTCTGGGTTGGGAAGGGCAGTAGGCACAGAGCTCTTCATGGTGGGCTGTGGTTGGTCCTGCCCTGGGCATTCTCTCAGAGGTTAACCTGTCACTCAGGAAAGGTAATCCTGCAGGCAGTGGTGGACTGGAGGGGTGACACAGTTACTTGGTGGCTCGTGGCTAGAAGCTACAGGGTGATGCAACAGGACAGGGAAGAAGTGGGGACAGGCTGAGTCTTGATTGGCAAAAGCCTGTGTGGTAGGTTGAGTAGGTATGGGCCCCATAGATTCGTGAGTTTGAATGCTTGGCTCATAAGGAGTGGCACTGTTAGGAGGTCTGGCCTTGTTGGAGTAGATATGGCCTTGTTAAAGGAAGTGTGTCACCATCGGGGCAGACTTTAAGGTCTCATATGTGCTCAAGCTACACAGTCTCTCTTCTGCTACTGTAGATCAAGATGTAAAACTCCTAGCTCCTTCCCCAACACCATGTCTGCCTGCACGCCACCATGTCCCACCATGAGGATAAGGGACTGAACCTCTGGAACTGTAAACCAGCCTCAATTAAATGTTTTCCTTTACAAGAGTTGCTGTGTAGGCGAGAGAGCTGGCACGGGAGTCGTGACAGTGGGGAGCTAGCCCTGCTCCTCACCAGCTGCCAGTGCTGTTGTCAGAGGCCCAGGTGAGCCAGCCCTAAGGGTATGAGAGCAGGAGAGCTGGCCCCACCCCCTAATAAACTCCCTACAGATAGCAAGGGTGTTGGGAGCCAAACCTTGCTGGGGCAAGACAGTTGAGCTGGCCCTGGTGATTCAAGTGTGAGTGAGCTGGAAATGGCTCACGCCTTGCTGCAGGCTGGGTTGGGTGGACTGGGTGAGGCAGTGCTGGAGAGCCCCCCCCCCCCCTCCCGGTGATCACCATGGGGGAAAGCTGGAGAGCTGATCAGCCCAGCTACCACCCAGGTCCAGAACAAAGGCTATGAGTTGGCCACCCCAGCATTCACCTCATCTGTGAACTGCTGGAGCACCAGAAGGCAACAAACCTACAGATCCAAAACTGCAGGATTTTCATGACACAGGACAACAACGGGATATCCAAGAGGAGTCCCGGTGAGGGCCGTTATCAATGGTGCAGCAGACACCAGAGGCCTTGAACCAGACCAGTGAGTGACTCATGGCAATGAGTACTTACAAGTGAAGGTGACACTCAGGGCTAAATGGTTAAGGGTATATATAACTCAACAAGCCACACGACAGCGTTCACGATGAGATTCCTCTCCTTTTTCTTCTTTTGTTTGTGTATTGGTTTTTGCTTTGCTTTGTTTTGGTTGGTTGGTTTTGGGTTTTTCTTTTAAATCGGGGGGGGGGGCATTGCAAGAGTGGATACAGGGGTTGGGAGGGGAGATGAATGGAGTCAGGATGCATGATATGAAATCTGCAAGGAATCAATAAAAGTAGAAAAAAACAAAAAAGCCAGAGTTGTCATGCTCGTGGTATCTCTTCACAGCAATAGAAACCCTAACTAGGCCTCACCCTCCCTGGGGAGTGGATGGGGTTGGGGGGAGGCATGGGAGGATGGGAGGGAGAGAAAACTGGGATATGTAAAATAAGAAAACTTATTAAGAAAAAAAAGACAGTCCTTTAAGCTAAACCAAGGGCTAAGCATATACTAAAGTGTCTCAGCCACTTGGCTCCTGCTGGAGTCCAGGGCCCATGTCTGACTACCCCCACAGACTTGAGCCTCCCCAGCAATGCTCTTAGCTAACTGCCTGGCACTGGAGTTCAGCGCCTGCTTGTAGGACGGCCTTCATCGGGGCCCAGGCTTGGGCCATCCCTGGTAGGCCAGACAGACAACCAACACTAGGCCCCAAGGACCCAGGCCCTGGCGTCACCTAGCCGATCTGCCAATGGGAGGAAGTAGGATGCTGAACAGAGACAAGAGGCAAGGGTGTTGACTGGAGGCTAATGGAGGCTAGTCACTGAGTCCATGGTAAAGGGGGGGGTGATCCCTACACTTTAGTTAGACAAGCTCTCACTATGTAGCCCAGACTAGCCTCAAACTTGAGACCCTTGTATCTCAGTCTCTTAAATGCTCGGATTTGTGGACTTTTCAGCACAACACCTGGATTTTTCTTATTTCAGCTCAGTAACAGTGCTCTCTGCTGCGGAACCAGAGATCAGTATATGGTACAGTGGGTGTGCCAGCCATCGCTGCCCCAAACCCTTCTGCCCCTGATCCATGCAAGTGCAAAGGTGACTGGACCTTCTAACATTAGAGATGTTTGTCCTTCTAAGAAGTGGACAATAGAAGCTAAATCCAGAAGGTTCTACAGGGTTCTGCTTCCATCTGACCATGGGAGCTCCTCCAATAAGCAGGCTGTGCTCCTAGTCTCCACCCCCTCCTTGGCCAAGCCTTATCTACCTGTCACCTCCAAACAGGTAAATGCCAAGCCCCAACCTGGCACCCAGCCTCATCACAACTCTGAGGTACTGGATTCACTTCACACGGCACATCTGCTGCCTTCCTCCAGGCAGACATCTACACATCCTTCAGGACCCTCGTCATAGTCACCTCCTACGAAAAGCCCTCCTCCACCCACCAGACAGAACTAGTGTCTACCTCCTTGTCCCTGAACAACCCTCCACTTCCTCCTCCCCACTCACCAAGGCGCAGCTCCTGCCCACAAAAGCTCTAGCCTCCACCATGACCGTACACACACACACACACACACACACACACACACACACACACTCTCACACACTCACACACACACACACACAGTCTCACACACTCTCTCACACACACACTCACACAAGTCTCACACACACTCACACACACTCACACACACTCTCACACATTCACACACTCTCACACATACCCACTCACACACACTCTCTCACACACACACTCACACACACACACACACTCTCTCTCTCACACACATACACTCACACACACAAACTCTCACACACACTCACACACACATACACACTCACACACACACACACACACACACACACACACACACCACCCTGTCAGCGTAGGTCCTAAAGGGATAGTGTCCTGGCTAGTTTTATGTCAACTTGATACAAGTTGTAGTTATATGAAAGGAGGGAACCTCAATTGAAAAAGTCTCCATAAGATCTAGCTGTAGGGCTGGGCATGGTGGCGCACACCTTTAATCCCAGCACCTGGGAGGCAGAGGCAGGAGGATCTCTGTGAGTTCGAGACCAGCCTGATCTACAGAGTGAGTTCAGGACAGGCTCCAACACTACGCAGAGAAACCCTGTCTCAGAAAAGAAAAAAAAAATCCAGCTGTAGGGCATTTTCTTAATTAGAGATTGACAGGGGAGGACCCAGCCCATTGTGGATGGTGTTATCCCCGGACAAGTAGTCCTGGGTACCAGAAAAAAGTAGGTTGAGCAAGCCGGGGGATGCAAGCCAGTAAGCAGAGTACCTCCATGTCTTCTGCATCAGCTTCTGCCTCTAGGTTTCAAGCCTGTTTGAGTTCCTGTCCTAACTTTTTTCAGTGGTGGACTCTGATGTGGAAGTGTGAGCCTAACAAACCCTTTTCTCCCCAGGTTACATATAACCACCTGGTCCTGTATAACACACCTCTGCCCAGCTTACCCCCACAGCGTATTGCTTCTCTGTGAACATCTGCCTAGAAAGTTGGTTCACTACAGGTGGCATGAGAAATTGCCTGATTATATGTGAATATATATGAGTATATATATTAATTAATGTGAATTCAGGAATTGCTTGAAATTGTTTCATTTTTGACTCACCATTTTTTAGAGTGTGTGTTTGGTGGGGAGGGGGAGGTCCAGCCTGCAGACAAAGCCTGAAGCAACATGAGAAGTGGGGGGGGGCTCATGATCCCTGTAGTTGGCCTTCCCACAAATTCACTTTATAGGCGCATAGCCAGAGCTTCAGGGGAAATAACTAATCTACACTTAACAAGGCTTCCCTGAATGACAGCCTATCCATCCCCTTGTCCCAGTATCTCCAGCGGGCATTTCACTATGGATTCAGTATGGAAGCAGCAGAAACAGCCTTTGCTAACTTCAGCTACATGAGGAGGCTGCTGAGAGCTCTGGGAATCCACTGAGGCTGGACCATTGAGCCAAAGACAGGACATGAGAAGCGACAGGCACAACCTGCTCACAGCCAGGATAGGGAAATGTGGGTCCCCCTTGAGCCCACCTTCAGCAAATAAATCCCTGAGACACTTCCAGGAAATGAGAGGCTACTGGAGTGGTTGTTGGGCAGCAAGGCCAATGACATCCTTGGAGGACACTCAGGTGGCTCCCATGGGGACACACCCCACTCCATCCAAAGCCCCCCTCTACGAGTTCCGAGTTAGTTATTTTTACTATGAAAAATGTCACCATGTTGGCTTTTTTTTTTTTTTTTTTTTTTTTTTTTTTTTTGGTTATTCTGGAAGCATTCACTTGGATTTTCCCTGCTCTGGTTTTCTTTATGTTTCCATAATCTCGAGGCTTCTGGGTGGTCTGGTTTCCGACAGGCAGCAGCGTCATCTGGTTCTCACAGTCCATGTGCTCATGGAGGAAATGTGGCCTGAGCCGATGTCACCCCACCCACAGAAAGGAAGTGACAGCTAACCCAATGTGGAGCAATCTATGGGCTATAGCCGTCACGGTGATTTTGGTTACAGGGGAATAGGAAAGCCAACTTAGACAGCCTTAGACAATAAGCGTGATTTACTGGCTTTCGTGATTAAAAAGCCCTTCAGGACAAGCTTGATCCAGCAGCTTAGCTTAACATCTCGGGGGATGGGCAGTTGTCTTCTCTGCTTTGGATGGCCATTTTCAAGACTGGCTGTCCTTCTATACCAAGACATCTGCTAGGAGCTCTTAAGACAACGTTAGGAACTTCAGAGAAGCAACTTTGCCCTGGAATTCCCAGAAGAGGACCTGGGCTTCTAGCTGGGAGTGGTCCCATAGCAGAGTATTCCTGTATCATGCACAAGCATCTGGGTTCAATCCTAGGAAGCTCGGACCCACTCCTAAATCAGTCACTAAGCCAGGAGCCAGAGTCACTGAGCTCCGGCCTCCTCTGTGCCACTTGTCACAGGTCTGTCCTGAGGACAGTGAATGACTGGGTTGTGTGATTTTGTGAACTCTTGCAGATTCTCAGAGGTAGCCTGCTAATCCTACTTTGTTGATAAAGGCTTAAGAGAACTGGCATATAGCACCAGAAGTGGGTGAGGCAGAGGCAGGACTGAAGTCAGGCCTATCTGATCACCAAGAAGTTGGATCAGTTACTTTTCTCATCTAACAAATTGCCTGACAAAGCAACTTAATGGAAAAGAAAAAAAAAAAAAAAGATTTATTTTGGCTCTCAGTTTGAGAGTACACAGTCCATAATGGCAACAAGGTTGCAAGGCAACTGTTCACATTGCATCCAGTCAAGAAGCAGAAAGAGACACAGGCTGGTGCTCAGCTTGCCTCCCTTTTGTTCAATCTGGGACCCTAGTCCATGGAACATGCCACTCATATTAACAGTGTCCCTTCCCACATCTGTTACCCCAATCTAGAAGCTCCCTCTCAGAAGACCCAGAGGCTTGTCCCTAGATGACTGACCCTGTCAAAGTTGCCAATCAATATTGACCTTTCCTATTCTGACTTCACACCCAGCCTGCCTTTGCAGCCAGTGCAAAGCCCTACAGGGATTTGAAAAGGCAACTTTTTTACTTTTTTATTTTATTTTATTTTAGCCACAGCTCTGACTGAGCATCCGATCTGTGCCAGCCATCCTGCTGTGCTCCAAGAAGCCAGGAGTCATTAGGAACCACACTGACTTCTGTCAGGCTGTCGTCTAGACTTACCGTGACTTATCGTGTGGAAGTCCCTGTGATGTGTACACTGCCTCGGTGAATCCTGCCATCTCCTGGGAGACTCTTATCTCTATAGGATCCCCAGGTGATGGCAAGGTTGAGTAACTCCAGGAAACTCAGCTGGTTAGGCAGCTCCACCCAGTCTCGCCTCCTGGGAACTAACGAGGTTTGATTATCGAAGAGGCCACTGTGCCCAGCCTAGGAGGCTGGGACTTCATGCCCAGAAGAAGGAGGCCAGCAGTGGGGTACAGCGAGCAGGGAGGGGCTGCTGGAGAAGCCCAGGGCTGTGGGAAGCATAGGTTTAGAATGCAAGTTTCCCAAGGTAGCGCACTGCCAACCACCTCCCACAGGCGCTCAAAGATTCACCTCTGAGGTTGTCACACCCAGGGATTCCTGGCCCAGAGTCCCCAGCAGGGAAGCTTGTGTGACTCTCTGGGAGTCACATCAACACTGGGTTGGCAGCTCAGCCTGACAGTCACCCTATCAT
This sequence comes from Cricetiscus sungorus, assembly GCA_030556225.1. Classification (NCBI taxonomy): domain Eukaryota; kingdom Metazoa; phylum Chordata; class Mammalia; order Rodentia; family Cricetidae; genus Cricetiscus; species Cricetiscus sungorus. The sequence continues at coordinate 131,282,280 of JANBXA010000734.1, forward strand.
TCGGCTCTACAGGTGCCCAACAGTAAGGTGTCCAGGATAGCACCACTGCCTAGAGGCCAAGGAGTCGGGACCCCACCAGCAGAGTCCTGGTTTGTCCTGAGACACAGATTCTGGCCCTGTGCACACATGCACACAGGTGCACACACACATACACATGTATGTTTGACATATACACATGCACACACACACATGTAGATGCATACACTACACACATGTGCATATATACACCCAGTCCCACACACTCTTCCGTCAGGGTGGCTCACCCTGCTGGCTTCCTCAACCGCCCTCACCTCCCCACAGTTTCTCCCTCACCAGCTCTCTCGCCCTGGTCCCTGGCTGAGGACTTCAGGAACTCTCACAACTCAATTGCCTAAGGACACGGAACCGGCTCCCCTGGCTGCTCTAACAGTACCACTCATTCCTCAGAGCTTTATGAAGGAGATAAAGACACCTGCTGAGATGAATGGCATATGCTTTAGATGTATGTAGATATGTTTTAGATGTCTGTAGACTGGAGGTTGAAACTATAATCAAGACACTCGGGTGCTGTGTGGGCTGAGCCAAGGTGTCTGTGTCTTAGTCCCCGTAGACAGGGTTGCTGAATGAGAATATACAGACAGCATATGTTCAAGGCCAGCCTGGGAAACTTGGACCCTTTCTCAACGTAAAAATATTTTTTTAAAATATTGGGGCAAGAGGCCAGCAAGACGGCTCAGGGGCCCACCAAACCCATCACTCGAGTTCCATCCACTGACTCCTCCTCTGACCTCCACATGTGCACAGTGGCTCAAGTACACACACACACACACACACACACACACACACACACACACACACACACACACACGAAAAAATAAACAAAATATAATCTATCTGGACAACACTTGCTTAGCATGCACAAGGCAGCCTCATAGCTTAACTCCTGTTCCTGATGCGTAGAAAACAGCCTGGGAAAACGACTCCGGCACACTGTGTTTCTAGCTTCCATGTTGTCCTGTTTCTGTGCACACTTTACTCCTTACCACCCAGTGCCAGAGACTTTCCTAACTCAGCACTAAGGTCCCTCTTTGGTGGAATTTGTTCCAGGAACTGCTGATGACTCAGGCCATACTCATGGTACACATCCTACCACTTAACTCTATGTCCCACCGATGATGAATTTGCTTACTTCTTATGTAACTCTATGTAGAGTTTGATGATGAATGTATACACCCAATAGCAAGTACAGTTTCCAGACCCACGGAACACTTGACCGGCACAGTTATTTCTATTCAAGGCCTTTCAAAACTGCATGTACATTCGCTTACTGAAAATACATATTCATGTGCCTACCGTGTGCCAGGCATTCTTGATTCTAGGAATAAAATGTGGTCATGGCACTGAGTGACCTATAGCCCAGTCATCTGTCACGTTGCTCAGGAAGAAATCTTTTCATGTGTCATGGAAATGATCATTATAAGCTCTCTCTTCTGCCCTCTTCAGCTACCTCATCTGCCTTTTTTCTTGAACTGTGTCTACAAGACACCGAAAGGCCTACGTGTGCCTCTACATGCTCTGTGTTCCAGTCTGACACTCTGTCCTCTGCCACCACCAGGCCCTGGAGCAGAGGCCATCCCCTTCGTTGCCCACCAATTGCTCATCTTTTATCCGAAGCTTAGACAGAACACCCTCCTGTAGGAAGCCCTCAGCCTCAGCAGCAAGAGGATGCCCCATCCTTTCTCTGCCATGGCATTTGTGGCTGTACTTTATAATCATCCCCTGAGGGTTGGCTTCCACTGCTTTCCCTATGAACACAATAACTTAAGGAGGATGCCTGCTCAATGCACGGGTGCAGGTATACTGAAAAAAAATGGGGAGAGGCCAGTCCTCCCTACTTGATAGTGTTACCTGCAAATCATACATCTAGAAGCCTCCCTTAAACTCTTTCTTTCTCCCCACAGCCAATCAGTCACTAGGCCCTATTAATTTTATCCTCAGAGTGCACTTCAAATTCGCCCACCTCTCTCTTCCCCTTTGGCCATCTCCCTCACTCAAGCCTTACCGGGCTGCCACCACCTGCGCCCCTGGTTCCTGCCTGGCCCCTCTCTCCATCCTGTGTAGCTCAGCCAGAGAACTGGATAGCGCATGCATTTGATCAGTGCCAAGTCTTCAGTGGCTCCCTGATGCCGTTAAGGGAACATCAAAACCCCTCCTGTCACCGCTACAGAGGCCACGTGAGCTGAGCTGCCAGCTCATGTCTTCTCTCCTGGCCTCTTGTGCTCAGCCTAGGGAGGCCTTGCTGCCGCTGCTTGGGGTTCCTCCTCCCATCCCAAGCCAGTGTCTCCTGCTTAGAAGCCACATGAACCCTTCCTTATCTAGAGCATCAGGTCAGATTTCCCATTGCTGATTTCACCCCCACTCTGCCCCTCTACAAGCCTGCCTTAGAGTAAGTATCTTCCCAGCCAGGAAAACGTTCTTTAAAAAAAAAAAAAAAGTTGTATTTGTTTTTATTTTATGCATATAAGCATTTTTCCTGGATGCATATGTGTACCATGTGTGTGCAACAGGTATGGAGGCCAGAAGAGGGTGTTGGATCCTCTAGAAATGGAGGTTACAGACAATTGGAGTTATTATGTGGGTGTTGGGAACCAAACCCAAGTTCTCTACAAAAGCAGCAAGTACCATCTCTTCAGCCCCAGGAAAACATGTTTGCTCTGCCCCAGGAGAAGCGGCAGCCCTCTAGGCAGCGTTGGTCCTAGAGGTGGGCCTAGATGAAGACAGGGCACACACGTTAGTAGGAGAGTGATAGATGTAGGCACGTGGGCTAAGGAAACCACTTGTCTCCACCACACGGAGCATGCCCAGATGAGACTGAAGTGAAGAGCCAGCACACAGCTAAGCCTGACACTGTCTGCCGGTCTTTCACCTGGAGCCAGCCATGCCAGAAAGCCTTTGCAGCGCACCCTGTCCTTGAAGCATGTTTTACTCTGCTTCACGGGGCCAAAGCTCAGACAAAATAGAAGGGACTCATCTAAACCTCTAGGGACCCGAGCCTGTGAAGGCAGCGGCTATGAGGACTCTTTGGAGTGCTATGAGGCCTTGGGGGAACAGCAGTGATTATCTTAGCAGGTATTGGATGGGCAGCTTAAGTAGAAGGCAGGAAGTCCACCTGTGTGGCTAGGCAGGCGCAACAACTTCTAAGAAGCTTGGTGCCAGCGCTAGGGAGATTGCTCGGTCGACAAAGGGCTTGCCTTGCAAACTTGAGGACTTGAGTTCAATCCCCAAAACCCACAATAAAAAGCCAGGTGTGGGCTGGGGGTGTGACTCAGTTTGCCTAGCATACACAAATCCCTAGGCTCAACTCCCCCACACCATATAAACCATGGCACAAGCCTGTAATCCCAGCACTCAAGAGGTAGAGGCAGGAGGATCAAGAATTCAAAGTCATCCTTAGCCATGGAAAGTTCAAGGTCAGCCTGGGCCCTGTCCAAAGTAGTAGTAATAATAATAATAATAATAGTAATAGTAATAATAATAATAAATAATCCAGGTATAGTGATGAATGATTGTAATCTCAGAGCTGGGAAGGTAGAACAGGGAGACCCCTGGGCCTTATTGACTAGCCTAGCAAATTCCAGGCCAGTGCGAAACTACTTCATATAAATAAGTAAATAAATAAATGAACACATAAATAAATAAAAGTGAATGCCACCTGAGGAATGACATAAGAAGTTGTCCTCTGGCCTACACACACACACACACACACACACACACACACACACACACACACACACACACTGTTCAGTTCTCTTGCTCAGGATACCATGAGCTAGATGGACCACAGCAAACCTCTACCACATCCCTTTGCCTGGACCATCTTCCCAGCTCTCCCAAGGGTGGACAGCTTCTAGAACAACAGCCTGACCCTGCCCCCAAGTCCACAGCTCCTGGCTCTCCCCACTCTTAGAACCTGAGGCCTCCAGTTTCCTTCCTTATTTCCTGGAATATTCCAGAAAAGACCCATCACCCTTGGGGCACGCCCAAGTCACCAAGGTGACTGTTTACCCTCTGTCCTTAGAAACCATCTCCGGTGGTGGCACAGCTGCCCTCTGCCCGCAGCCTAGCCATACAAGTAAAGGTGCTTCCTGCAGGGGTTGGCATCTGCCAGGCTGGGTTTCCGATCCTTCCAGCCACTTCTGTCTACCCAGGTCCCCATGGCTGCACTCTCACATTTGGCTGGGAGCCATGCATAGCCACAGACAAAACTCACCTCTCCAGCTCTTCAGCCACATGTTGGCCAAGACACCAGCAGACATCCAGGCCTAGGACAAAGCCTTGGGCTCTGGGCTCAGAGAAACATGCAACCAAATCCTACCTTCCCTGGCAGCTGTGTAACCTCAGGCAAGTTGTTTCATCTCTCTGGGCCTCAGAGTTCTGTAGATAGCATTAAGATAAGTGCCTTCTCTACCCTGGGCTGTTATTCTAAGGAAAGTGATGTAGCATCTAGACCTGATTACATCCTCAGTGGCAGGAGGACTCGCCAGGCCTGAGAGGGCCCTGAGCATCTCACCCCTTTCCTGGTACCCTATACCCCACTGTACCAGGAGAGCTTGCTTCACCCAGGACTGCATCCCTCTCTGGGGAACAGCCACCTGCTCGGACAAGAGCAGAGGGTTCATGTTAAGGGTACACTGGTACAGCCAACAGCCCTTTGCTAACTGCCTCCTGTTTATGTGATGAGACTCTGGGACACCAATGGTGGCTATGACTCTTAACACATTCTAAGTCCTCTGATGCTGGTTATGTCCTGGTGGCCACAGTCCTCTGTGACAACCCCCACCCCAGGAACAAGTTCCTTCTCCTTTGACAGTATTTGCCACTCTGGAACTGGCCTCCAACAGCACGTGCCCCTCACTTGCTATCTTCTGGGAACTGAGTCCAGCAGCCTAAGGTGTGTCACATCCCCACTCTTAGAGTCTTAGGATAGGAAAACATGACCTAAGCCCTGGACACAGAGGTGACCAAGTAGGGAAACTGAGGAAGGCCTGGCCACAGGAGCAGGCCTCCATGAAAATGAGCCTACATCATGCTTTGGTGAAAGGTTCTCCCACCCAGAGATGGTCCACACTGGAAACTCCACTCCCAGGCACATGTTAAAGGATGGAGTCCTTTGGAGGCTTCCTCTGGCAGCCACATACTTAAAGATGGAACCTGGGTGTTATTCCAGGGCCCAAAGAGTGGGCTTGCTCCTTACCCTGGGAGGATGAGACTTAGCTCCGTTGTGCTGTAACCCTTCACCTAGTCAAGATGCAACATGAGGGCCTCGTCACAGACCCTTAAACTTCTGTTCCTTAGACACAACTCCGCCTCAGCAATTTTATCATAGCAGCATAAACGGACTGAGTCCCGGCACCAAGGAAATAAGACACCTGTCTTCTCCCAGCCCCAGCCTCTTGCTTACTAAGGTGCTGTCTGCAATGCCAAGGGGAAGCAAGGCGAGGCAGAGCCAAAGCAGGGACCCAGAATCAGGACAAGAGGGCAAGGAAGACCCCAGTTATGGCCTGTCCTCTACTGTCCCGCTCAGGGAAGGTTCAGTGTGGGCCTCTCCCCCTTCCTGCATCCCTAGCATTCCTGCATGGCAAAACTCTATCCTCATCCCTAGCACTGCCCCAAGCCTACTTCTGGTCAGCCCACCTGGGAGGACGGGTCCAGAATGAGGCCAGCAGGTACTGGAGTGGTGTCTACCAGAGTCACTGGTAAGCTCATCCCCAGAGGGGATCCAGGCCCAAGCTGAAGGCCTGGCCTGCCCAGGTCCAGGGCAGTGGCAAATCGGCTGCTCCCCACTCTCCGAGCACAAGCAGAGAGAGCAGGCCTTAAACAGAATTGCTGAAGGGCGGCCTGTTCCAAATGCCCGTGGAAGGAAGACAGATTTGCCTGGCTAGGACAGGAACAGAGGATTCACCTTCTCATGCCCCAAGAGAAGGATTCTCATACCCCTCCTGTCACTAGTGACAGTCCCCACTCACACAGTCAGCCCTTTCCTGGTCCTGCCATGGTTTGGACCCCAGTGAGACTGGGATCCCTATAGCCAGCCCTGCTTCCTAGAAGATATCTCCAGTCTGTGGGTCCCTGGCCACCCTCAGACCCACAGGTCAAACTCTAAGAAGCCTAAGCACCCAGAAGTACTCTTAACAAGTGCCTCAGGGCATTCCAGGGTTCCTTGAAGTTTGGAAACAACTATGAAACTGCTCTAATTCAGTGTCTTTTTATTGAGCACCTACTGTGTGTCTGAGTCTGCTCTGGCATTGAAAATATGTATGAGAACATGCAGCCCTTGACCAGACCACAGGATCATCCACCATGGTGGTGACAGAGTTCACAAACAAACGATGGGACAAGACAGGACAGAGTCATCAAGGAAGGTATCTCAAGAGGGGGTGTCTGGGTCGAGAGCTAACGCAGTCGCAGAACTAACCATTCAGTGGCACTGCCTTCCTCTGACTCACAGGGACCCAGCTCAGAGGTGCCAGGACAAGTAGGGACAAGGACAGAGAGGCCCAGCCTCCTCCGTCAGACAAAGCCCTTTACCAGCGAAGCATGGAGGAAGTGGCGATGAGATGACCGCATGTAAATAGGCCTGTCCACCCAAGAATCGTTCTGGAAACCTGTGGTCAGCTGAAACTTTGCTTAAGGCCAAGCTCCCAGCCACTGGGAGCTCAAAACGGCTGAACAAACTTCAAGCTTCACACAGGGCCGGCTGGCGATGAGTTCAAGGCCATAGTATTTCCGCAAGGTCAAACCACAACAGGAAGGTACACTAACAGTCTCTGGGGCAGCCAGCCTGGCACAAGGCACCGGCAAGCATCCCAGAAGCCAACCTAGCACAAGTCCAGGCAAGCGTGGAGCATGCCCTGCCTCTGCCATGAGCCTCCATACCTAATCTATCACCAGGAGAACAGGATAGAGAGGAAGCCATCTTGCGGCCTCCTCATCTCTGAGGAAGGCTGTGTTCTTGGTCTCTGTCCTAATTTCATCCTATTGAAGCCAACACAGGAGGAAAGGCCTTACTTGGCTTACAGTCCATTATTACAGGGACGATGAGACAGGAACTTGAAGTATCATTAACCACAGTCAGAAGCAGAGAGACAAAGGCAGCCATGCTGCCTGCTTACTCCACTGAACGCTCAACTAGCTTTCTTTGCTCTGAAACAGCCAAAGGCCCAATCAATGCAATGGTGCCACCCGTATGCAAGGTGAGCCTCTCCATCTCAATTAATCATCAAGATAATCCCCCGTATACATGTTCACAGGCCACGCTAGATAACTCCCCAACTGGGACTTTAGTCCCAGGTGAATCTGCAGTGCCAAAGCCACTCAGAGTTCTGGGGGTGCTGAGGTTGGCTCCCCCATACTGGAGTACATCTCTAGTTAACCCAACCCAAAAATGAACACATGAGGCCTGGTAAGGATGAAGATTCCCAGAAAAATGGACTTTGTGGGGAAGAAACACCCCCACAGCAGCACAGGGGGTTATCCCCAAAATCTACTTTACCCAAAGGTCTAGAGGGGGCGGCCACAGCCTGGTCACCCTCCACACCTCAAAAGTCCCTGCACCTTGACCTCCAGTTCTACAGTTCCAGAAAGGCCCATCAGGGGCAGTGAGCTAGATATACTCCTGCAGAAAAACTGCCCCCCCCATCTATTTACCCAACCAGGCCACTCCACTGGTGCAGTCCAGCCAGCCACAGACAGACCCTCGCAGCCGCCTCATCTATTTTTTCCTCCCCACTTAATTTGCATCATCCTAGCTTCCAAAATAAACTTCCCCCAAACTAGTGGAGCTCCTTCTGGCCCAGGATCCCTCTGTGAGAGCCCCCTTCAGCCCCTGCCCCCACTTCAGCCCAGGCAGAGCCACCAAACCCAGCCTGGCCCCTCGGCTGCCTCTGGCCTTGATTTAGAAGCAGCTGCTCATACCCCGACTGGATTCTGACACCCCAGTGCCGGGGTGTCTACATCTGTGGGGACGCCCGCCCGGCTGGACATCTGTGCACATGGGTCCCGGCTGGAGGCCGAGGATGCTGGCTCTACCTTCATTCTATGACAAGTGCATTCACACACACACACATGTGCATAGACATAGGCATACAGGTCTCCTCAGTGTTTCCTTTGTGTTGGTGGTGTGGGACTTCCTTCTTCTCTTGGCTCCCATCCTGGCCCCTGATACCCTTCTCCAGCTTCATCATGTGACCCCCTCATTTGTTCACCACCATCCTCAGCCCCTTCTATCCCCAGACCCATCCTGCCACCTCGCCAACAGACCTGATGAGTATTTGTCTTAGTCAGGGTTTCTATTACTGTGACAAAACACCATAACCAAAAAGCAAGGAGGGAAAGAAAGGGTTTATTTGGCTTATACTTCTATATCATAGTCCCTCACTGAGGTAAGTCAGAACAAGAACTCAAACAGGGCAGGAACCTGAAGACAGGAGCTGATGCAGAGGCCATACTTACTGGCTTGCATCTCCTGGCTTGCTCGGCCTGCTATCTTATAAAACCTAGGACCCAGGGATGGAACCATCCACCATGGGCTGGGCTCTCCCCCACTGATCACTAATTGAGAAAATGCCTTACAGATGATTTTCATGGAGGCATTTCCTCAGCTGAGGCTCCTTCCTCTCTGATAATTCTAGCTTGTATGAAGTTGATGTACAAAACCAGCCAACACAACTAACCCTTTGTCAACACACATCCTGCCTGGCGTTGGTGGTGCACTCCCAGCATTTGGGAGGCAGAGAGGCAGGCGGATCTCTGTGAGTTCGAGGCCAGCCTGGGCTACAAGAGCTAGTTCCAGGATAGGCTCCAAAGCCACGGAGAAACCCTGTCTCAAAATACCAGAAAAAAAAACAAAAAAACAAAACAAAACAAAAAAACCCACAGCCCTACATTTTTTATTCATCCCCAAGATCTCACATTAAAATCATAAATAATTTTAAAGTCCCACATTAACACATTAACATTTCAGTCTGTTTAAAATTTCCAATCGCTTTTAAAAGTTCAAGTCTTTTATCTGTGGACTCCTTAAAAATCAAAATTAAATTAAATACCTTCTTTAAGTGGGAAGGACTAGGGCACTGTCACAATCTGAACCAATAAAAACCAAACTCCAACAGCATAAATAACTCAGTGTCCGATTATCTTGATTTTCTGGGTGACTCTGAAGGGCTTGGGTCACTCTCCGGCCCCGCCCTCTGCAGCACACACGGCTGTCTTGTAGGCACCAGCTGGCTCTGGCCCACTACTGCTGCTGTTATTGGTGGTCATCCCATGGTATTGGTACCTCCAAAATCCTGGGGTCCCTTGCTGCAACTGTGCTGCACTTTCACCAATAGCTTCTCATAGGCTCTCTTCATGGTGCCAAGCCCCAACTCCTTTGCAATGACCCCTTCAGTCCTGGGCCTTCAACTGCCACTGAGGGTGCACCTTCACCAGTGGTCTTTCCTGGCCTCTTACAGCGCCAAGTCTCAGCTGCTCTCCATGACGCCTTCGTACCTTCAAAATTATTACCACTTGGGTGACGCTTACACATTACTAAGTCTCATTAGACTGTTATAATTCCACAGGCCCCTTGGCCCTGCCCGGGATGCTACAAACTCAGGATAAACAGTCATCTCATCACCAGTAGGAAGTGATCCCTCACCCAGGGCCAGAGAGGGCCATTTAGTCCATCTCCTGATACAGGGGTTAAGGATATTTAATTCGCCCATGAATGAATGAATTTAATTCAAGAATTGAAACGCCAACTAAATGTTTGATCTTGTGAGCTGTTGGATCCTCAAACCAGCAATTCTGGCCTTTTTTTCCTCCTTCTGAGGTCTTTTCAAAAGGCAAGGATGAAAGAGGAACCATTGCTCCTCGGGCATGTATGTACTCCTGTTTGAAAGGAAGATACTAGACTGGCAAGATGGTTCAGTGGGTAAAAGCACTTGCCACCAAACCTGCTGGCCTGACTTTGATCCTCGATGACCCACAGGGTACTGACCCCTGCAAACTGTCTGCTGACCTCTCCATTTGCATCATGGTACATGTACACACAGAAGATAGACAGACAGATAGATAGATTAATAGATGATAGATTAGATAGATGATAGACAGATAGATAGATTAATAGATGATAGATTAGATAGATGATAGACAGATAGAGAGATAGATAGATATGATAGATATAGATAGATTAATAGATGATAGATTAGATAGATGATAGACAGATAGATGATAGACAGATAGATAGATATGATATGATAGATATAGATAGATAGATAGATAGATAGATAGATAGATAGATAGATGTTAACCCCAGCCATTGAGAAGCTGGTGCAAGAATATTACACACTCATGTCAAGAAGCAACAAAGAAAAACTGAGCTGGAGTGGGGCAAATTAAGCATCTCTCCTAGTAGAAGAGACAGCAAATGCAAAAGGCTGGAGGGGAGATAGCAGGCAGGATTCATAACTGCCAACCACACAGTCCTCAAGGAACGGGCTAGAGCCATCCTCCAAGGTGACTGGCCACAGGACCTTTGCATGAGCTTCTATAGGAGGGCACTCGCAGAAGCTGCATCCCTCACTAGCTACTGCCTTGTCTGGAAAGTTGGCTTTCAGCCGTAAGTGTGACTGAAGACAGCACCATGCATTCTACTCGGGAATGACTGAGGAGAAAATTAAGTCCTCCATGAAACACCTTAGCAGCCTATTTTCTTTAAGATCATAAAAAATAAAACAAGTCAAGAAAGTTGAGACTGGGGAGGTGACTCGTTCAGTCACATGACTGCATGCAAGCCTGAGGGCCATAGTGCTATCCCTAGCGCCCACATAAAGGCGGCTCACACCCGGACCTCAATACCGAGAGGGAGAGACAGGCAGACCCCAGAGTTCACTGTCTCAAAATAACAGAGTGCAGACGGGACAGAAAGTCAGCTAAGAGCACCCTGGTACATCTATGGCAAACTGAGCTGTCACTCACAATGTGAGGTTGGCAGAATGGCTCCTCTACACACTAGACCTTTCTTGGAGACTCCAGGCAGAAGCTCCCAATGCTGTCTGTGCCCCTCTTGGTAGTCACTACAGTCTGGTGTTCCCTGGTTCCTTTCCCTAAAGAGAGCGTGAAATGAGTTCACATTGGCCACACAGGCCATGAGCAGCTTTTGTGTTCCGCCATGTTTCAAACGGGTAAGTGTGACAGGTCACTGGTCCCCCAGAATCATTTCTTCCTAGGTGGGGTCACGTTGAACATACTTTTCCTAACAGCAGCTTGAGCGCAGTAAGCCCTGGAGGAGTATGTGTTCCCCTGGTGCCCCTCTACTGCCCCAAGGGGTGATGCACTTGCTTCACACAGCCAGGCTAGATTCTAAAAGGCAAGAATGAGCCACTGTCCCAGCAGTGGACTCAAGTTGACTCCCCGTCCCAGCAAGGGGATGGAGCCTACAGGGATCAGCACCAGAATCCAATCCAGTCTGGCAGACAAGAAAGGATGGCACTGTACCCCTCTCATTCACAACAGTGACCAGAGGCTGGGTCGGTGGACCAGACCCCACATATGCCAGCTGAGGTGCACAGGGAGACCACAGGCTGAGATGAACATCCTTTGCCCTGACCTCTGAAAGCCCCTGGCTTCAGCCACTGGAGATGTGCCCAGCTTCTCCTCCGAGGGGGCTGGGGGCAGGTGCCCAGGAGAAATATATATATGTTCTTTGCTTGTTATAAGCATGATTGGCTACTGGGATTATGTTGTAGATTCTAGTCTGGTTATAAGCTTTGTAACCAACACTGTCTCTTAGCCTGTAGGACTAGGAATCCTATAATCCTAGGGTAGCTGGCTCATTTTTCTCACAGGGCAAAGATACATGGCCATCCAAGTGACAGCATCCAGCATCCTAGTACAGACTCCAGAAAGCAAATGCAGAATGCCCTGGCTGTTGAGAACCAATCAGAAACATCCAGGGAAATGAGACCACCCTTCCCAAACAGCAGAAGATGCATGCACTTGGACTATACTATAGAACAAAAGCTTGAAACTCTAAAGCCCTTTCTCGTGAGTTCACGTTTGATTTATCACAAAATCATCTATGGAACTTGCAAAACCCAGGTTAGGAAGGCGTGTAGCTGGTAGTGTGCTTGCCTAGCATACACAAAACCTGAGTCAATCACCAGCACCACATTAGTGGAGATGGTGGCACACACATGTAATCCCAGGACTCAAGAGGTAAAGGCAGGAGGATCAGAAATTCAAGGTTATCCTTGGCTACATAGAGAGATAAAGGTCGGCCTGGGCTACGTGAGGCCCCTGTCTATAAATAAACATTGGTTGTTAAACCCAGTTCTATCTACAAATCTGAAGAAGAAGGTAAAGCTGAAGCCATACAAAATTTTAGTACACACACGGGGGACAAAGGGAAGAGGGACACGTTAGCCAATGTCACAACAGGCATCTAAAACAGGGGTCCTCAGATCAGCTAGGAATCTGCAGCCATCAAGGGCATAAAACAGCCTTTGACAGGTGGAGAGAGGGACCCTGCTCTTGATTAGGAAAAACTAAGACCCATAGTAAATTTAGGTGTGGTACAGGAGGATCCAAGTACAAAGCCAGGCTAGTTTATAAAGAGAGATCATGTCCAAGAGTTGGGGGGGGGGCGGCATATACAAAGAAAATGTCAGTATCATTCGTGCTTCTTCTCTGAGTCCTGACAAGACAGTCACTGGTTAAAAGGTGTTTTTACAGATATTTAGGGTGTTTGATTAATGCAGTATGTTTCTAATTATTTAAGGCATTTGATTAGTCTTTGCTTCCATGGAATGTTGTTATCTACCCATTTCTATGGCATAACTATTCCTGTCACGATTTCAAGCCATCACCATGATGTCACTGAACTGGGAGTTGAGAGGATCCCAGCAAAGTCAGGTCTAAGCTGCCAGAGCTAGCTGATTCTGGCAGCCCCTGGTTCTTAAGATGTGTAAATGAGACAGCAAGAGGTTTGGCAGGTGTTGTGAAATAACCCATCCAAGGTTACCCTTAACGTTTTTAATGATGTGTATGTGGGTCCCAGCCAAGATTTTAAAAACCAGAGGGGAGGCTCAAGAGATGGCTCAGCAGTCAAGGATGCACTGCTTTTGCAGAGAACACGGGTTTAATTCGCAGCACTTGTGCAGAGTGGCTCAAACCATCTGTAACTCCAGTTCCAGCAGGATCCAGTGCTTCTGGCCTCCATAACACCTGCGCTCATGTGAAAACACACACATACACACGGGCAGGGGAGAATTTAAAACAAAATAAATCTTTAAAAAACTTTAAACTAGAGGAGGCAGCCAGCGTGGTGACACATGCCTGTCATCCCAGCATTTGAGAGACTGAGGCAGAAGGGCCTCTGTGAGCTGGAGACTAGCCTGGGCTATACGATGAGTTCTAGGACAATCTAGGCTATATAAGCAGACCTTGTTTCAAAATAAAAGTTACAAAAAATAGAGGGCTCAGCCAGGCAATGGTGGCGGTGCATGCCTTTGGTACCATCACTCAGGAGGCAGAGGCAGGCAGATTTTTAAGTTTGAGGCCAGCCTGATCTACAGAGCAAGTTCCAGGTAAGCCAAGTCTGCACAGAGAAACCCTGTCTCAAAAATAAAAAAAAGATAAATCACTATGAAATGTGGAGGATTCATATGTGGCCTTCATTTACGAGCACTCTCCTCTGCTGTGTACATTTAAATATTTTCATAATAAGAAATTTAAATCCATAACATGTGTGTATATATATACATATATATATATACATATATCAAGGAGGGAAACTTTTATTCCAAGAGTTATAGTTGTGCCCATTGATCCTCTGGAACCTCACTTCCTCCTATGGTCTGAGAAGGAAGGAAGGGATCCATGGAGACGGCAATCACAATCCTAAATCCATTTTCCTGTCCTCAGGGGTCATAACCCTAGACCTGTACCACATGAAGAATGGAAATATAGCCTCCAAAAGAAAGGTCATCTGGGGCCTGGCTGGGCATCCTTGGGGTGCCACCTGCCAAGAACATGACGTTGGGCAGCTCTCCCCAACTCTGAGCCTTTGTTTCCTGGTTAATGACAGGACATTCAGTTTCTTCTGAAGGTTGAAGGCAGTGCTGGCCTACTTTCTTCCCTGGGCACTGACACACACTGGAAAAGTAACACCGAGGTCTCTGCTGGGGGCTGCAGGGAACACAGTGAGCCCTCTGAAGCAGAGCCTCTCGGACCAGGGATGGAGGTCTGTTGAAGAGCCAGCATGTGTAGGGCTCTGGAAGTGGGGTTCTGGTCCTGGGGGTGGAGGTCTGTTGTAGAGTCAGCAGATGCAAAGCTCTGGGTTTGACCTCCCAACACTCAAGAAAAAAGAAATGGAGCCTGTGTAGGAACACTCCACTTCTCCCAAAACAGTGGGTCCCAAACTGGCAAATACCCCACTTTTTCAAGAGAAATTGAGGTTCCAGCACCCTTTGCAAAACTTCTCCATCTCAAGTGTTTAAAAGTCCTGAGGAAGCTGAGCCATACGTGGGCTCTGCAGAGCATATGTGGGTGACCTAAGTGTCACCACAGGACAAGGGACTGACATCCCTGGAGGCTTTACTCACTGCCCACAAAGCCTAGACCGGACCTCCAGAGACTTCATCCAGCCCACCTTACTGGGCCCCACCACAGTGCTTAGGACACATGACGAAACTGAGACCCAGAGAGACCAGGTCAAGATCAAATGCCAGTCTTCCCAAGAACCCGCCTTAGGGTCTGTGGTGCCTTGAGGCTAATAAAGGGCCCTTAGGAAGCAAATGACAGGCAGGGAGAGGAGTAGGGACTTGCCCAGGGCTAGACAATGTGAATGACTGGCCAGGGCTCCCATTCCTTTCCTGCTTGGAGACCCAGGCTAGGTAACTTTGGGTGGTGCTGCCATGCAGGTCCATACAGCTCCACGCTGGGCAGTGAGGCCACGAAATCAGGAAAACTCCCCTCCTCCAGCCACCTTGAAATGCATGCACAGACACGAGAATGTTCTTGCCCCAAGCTGGGGCCTTCACTTTCTCCACTTCAAAAAACGCTTGAAATTAGGCTAAAAAACCCCAGGTACCAGCCCTGCAGACACTTGCTCCATTATCAGGTGCCTCTGGGATTGGGCTAAAGACAGATCCAACCACAGGGTTTGGAGCCCTTCCCTCGGGAGCCGGAGATAATGCACACACAAGCCATGTGATTCTTTCTGACTAAAACCTGGCTGACCGACCAGTGGGCAAAGTGCCTGCCTCAAAAGCCAGCCTGAGTTTGGACCCCTGGCGCCCACATAAAAGCCAGACGTGGTACTTCATGTCAGTTGTCTGAGCACTGGGGAGGTAGAAACAGGTGACATTCATTGGCCAGCCCACCTAGCCAAATCCATGAGCTCCTAACTCAATGGGAGGCTCTGTTGTATGGTAAAGGGTGACTGAAGAAGACGCCTGACCTCTGACCTGCACAGGAACCATTCGTGTGCATGCATACACACACACAGAGAGAGAGAGAGAGAGAGAGAGAGAGAGAGACGAGAGAGAGAGAGAGAGAGAGAGAGAGAGAGAGAGAGAGAGAGAGAGAGAGACAAGAGAGAGAGAGAGAGCCAAGGGCTGGCCTCAGTAGTAAAGCACTGGTGTAGTATTTTGGAGACCCTGATTCCACCCCCAGTACAGAAAACAATAATACAATTAAAATAAAATCTGGCTTCTCTTCCTTAGTGAACTTAATAGGGTAAAAAGAACTCACTCTGAAAACGGGCCACTCAGCTTAGTCTTGTGCACAGGTCTGTAATCTCAGGAGGCAAGAGGATGGTAAGTTCAGTGTCAACCTGGGCAACTTGTTGAAATCCTGTTTCAACACTTAAATACAAAAGGGCAGACTGGAGAAAAGGCCAAGTGGCTAAGAGTATATTATTCTTCCAGAGGACACAAGTTCGGTTCCCAGCACCCACATCAAATAGCTTACAATGCCTGTAACTCCAGCTCCGGGGAACCTGACACCTCTGGCATCCGCAGGCACCAGCATTCATATGCCACGCCCACACACAGAAACACACTACACATAATTAAAAGTAAAATAAAAATTGAGAAGTAGAAAGGGCTCAGGGCCATCACTCTGAGACAGAACACTTGCCTGGTGTGCACTAAGCTCTGTGTTCATTCTTACCAAAAATAAGTAAATAATGCCAGCAGGTAGTGGCACACTTTTAATCCCAGCACTTGGGGGCAGAGGCACGAGGATCTCTGTGAGTTTGAGGCCAGCCTGGTCTACAGAGTGAGTTCCAGAAAAACCAGGGCTACAGAAAGAAAACCTGTCACAAAAAAACAAACAAAAAGAAAATAAACAAACACATCTAAATGGGCCATGTGGAAAGTGAGGGAATGATCATGTTATGTTATATGTAGGGCACGCAAAGCTCTGGTCATAGAGAGAGTTAGAGTTGACTAGCAACATCTCAGGCCTCGAGAACTAATGGTAACTTCCAGAAAGAGCCTACAACAGTCCCACATGTAAACACCACCTTCCCTTTCTAGACTGAGACACTAACTCTCACATATGGACCAGGGCAACTAAGCTGCTCTGAACTCTGTCTGTGGTGCTTGATGGTCACGTGGCATGACAAATCAATCTTAACATCCAAACAGAAATGGTAGTAATAGGCCCTGGGCTGTTGGCCTATGTTAAAGTGCTTTAGAACAGGGATTTATTCCCCATACACACAACTAACAGGATCTATTTCTGGGGCTGGACCCAGAATGACAGAGTCAGGAGTGCTCTGGGACTGGTACAGTACTTTGCACTTGTGTGCAACGCCCTGGGTTCGATCTCCACCAGCTCTGCCTAGTATCAGAAGATTAATAGGAGCAGAATCCTTAACAGTGGCTGACTCTGAGGGGCTGCCCTCAGTCA
Organism: Cricetiscus sungorus; assembly: GCA_030556225.1. NCBI lineage: Eukaryota > Metazoa > Chordata > Mammalia > Rodentia > Cricetidae > Cricetiscus > Cricetiscus sungorus. The sequence goes on from JANBXA010000734.1 coordinate 131,299,218, forward strand.
GTAAAGTCGGCAAAGTAGGCATGGGGTCCTGAGTTCTATCCCCAGAACCCTGTTTTCAAAAACCAAATAACAAACAAACAAAGAGCCAAGCATAGTGACCCACACTTTAAATCCCAGCGCTGGGAAAGTAGAGTCAGGGGTCCCTGGGGCTCATTAGCCTGGCAATCTAGTCTAATTGGCAAACTTCAGGACAATAAGAGGCCTTGTCTCAAAAATAAGTAGATGGCATTCCTGAGGAAGAACATTTGAAGTAGTCCTCAGGTCTCCACATGCACACACATACATGTGTACGCGCGCACACACACACACACAGAACTATTGGGGCCTTGGGCGATATATATAACTCAGTGGTAGGACACTTGTCTGAATGTGTGAGGCCCTGGGCTCCATCCCCAGTACCACTAAACAAACAAAAAGTTCACGAAGGCAAAGCCCTTGGGACAATGGCTGCACCGACACTGCAGGGCAACTGGCAATTGAACTTTTAACTCGTTTGTGTTTGTATCTTCACGGCTGAATGGGTCTTGAAAGTTAGGAGAGCACACTTCCTCAAAGAGATTTTCCCAGCTAGCTTTCCACTGACTCAGAGAAGGCCCTCCCTCCCTTATCAGAGATCAGGGCAAGCCTCCCTGGCCTTGGCCCCAGCACCCTCCTCTCGCGTGGTAGCTCTTTCCAGCTCACAGGGCTCATCCACCCCACTGCTCCGGGTGGGGGACCTACCCCAACACTCAGAAAGAGGTGCATAAAGGGACCGGGGAATGTCGCTGGAAGTCCATGGTGGGTTCCAGGACCCCCACTTTCTCTTGCTTCCTTCTCTATGAAGTGGAGGAGATAAGCACAGTCACTTGTGGTCGGGATTTGTGTGTTGCAAGGCTTCAACAGAAAACATAGGCAGAGGCCCCAGACCAATGCTGGCACCAAGGACTCAGGATCTCAGAACAGTGCATTCAAGGCTGCCTGGCATAGTCCTGGTTTATGTCTGATCTCCCAGCAAACCTTCTGGTTAGGGTCCCCTATCACCATTTTTAAATGTCATGATTTGTACTCGGCAAGATGGCTCTTTGGTAAAGGCACTTGCTGCCAAGCCTGACGACCTGAGTTTGATCCCGGAACCTAACGGTAGAAGGAGGGAACTGACTGTTACAAGCTGTCCTCTGACCTACAGGAGTGCACGATGGCGCACACACATACAGATAAATAAATAATTGACTGGGGAGATGGCTCAGCAGTTAACATTGTACACTGCTCTAGCAGAGGACCTGGATTCAGCGCCAATAGTGAGCAGGTTATAACTACCTATAATTTCAGTCCCAGAGAGACTGGATGCCTCCGGCTTCTTTGGGTACCTACCTTATTTGCATATACCCACACAGTAGTACATAATTTGAAAATAAAACTTAAATAAATAAACTTAAATATTTTTAAAGTTGAGTTGTAGAATGCCAGCAGAAAAGCCTATAACATACATGTCCCGACTTGGAGTTATAATAGGCACCCTAAATTAATTGCCTACTGCCATTTAAATTGTGATTTATTTATTATTTTCCATCGCTATACTCAGTCTCCAGATTGGCTCAAAATAGCTTAGGAATTCTGCACCACCCTTAAGCCTAAGAGTGGCCCTGCCCTGAACATCCCACAGTCTGGTCCTTCTCTAGCTCACTGACTCTTAACATAGGGAGAGAAGATCATGGGGCCACCGGGAGCCTGGATCCCCTCCCTGGCTCTCACTCTGGATACCAGGCCCCCAGGTTACTCGCACAGGTGACTCTAGCCAACTTCCAGGATAGGTGGATCTCTCTTGCAGATCCAACTGGAGAGGACAGATTGCACACTAGTGTGTCTAGCCCTCAGGCTGAGGGATAGCCAAGGGTCAGCTTTCAGGTGGGTGGAGGACTGGGGCAGAGAGGGCAGGGGAGACAGAGTTTGTCTATGCAAGCTGAGATGTGTGCACACGAGTCCCTGGAGGACAGGAGAGGCAGAGGTGGGAAAAGGTGAGAGTCAGGACCAGGCACCAGGGGCCCCTCTCAATGCGCCACGCTGCCGCACCATGCAAGATCCATGCAGTGTAAACAGCCTACACTCAGAGCAGCTTCGCGTGCTATTATGAAAGCGTGTTTGTGAGAGCAGACTAGAACATATTTTATTCCTCATTTTGTTAGCTTGATTTATAACCTGCAAATATTTAGACATGTGGTACATGAACTCGCATCTGCACTTTTGCCGGGCTCCACGGACCCCTACCACCTTCTGCCCAGTCTCTGTGCCAAAAGCTTATCAAGCCCCTCCTGTGTTAACCCAGGCAACTCCAGGAGTCAAACGTGGCCATGGTGGGGGTGGGCAGCCAAACTCACACAGAGAACACAGCTGGTTCTGCAAGGGCAGAGGCCTGGTGCCTTTCTCTACCCCTTGCTTTTAGTGGAGTAGAGCAGGGTCTCTGGGCTTTCGGCTCTCTGTTTAGACAGGGGGTTCCTCTAACTCAAAGGATGTAGCCCCAGGCAGGGCCAGAGGAGCCTGGACTCTATCAGAGACCTGGAAAGGTTGTGGCCCAGCCATGGCAGGTAACTATTAATACGGAATTAAGCTTCTACTTCAGCCAGGCATAGGTTTTATGGATCCACTCGATCCATTCATTCCACAAACGTGGCACCCACTCATTCTGTGCCAGACACCAAGCTAAGGGCTGAATCTGCCAGGTGTGAGAGAAGAAACAAAAAATAAAAAAAAAAAAATTAAAAAAAAAAAAAAAGCGCACAGAAACCCAAGCACAAAGCTAGGATTGGTCCCTATACTTAAAGGAGACCTCCACAGCCTTCCAGTCTAAGTGTAAGGTCTACTCGGAAAGGCGAGGGGTTCACTCAAGATCTTGCTGCCTTGAGCGCGCCAGAACCCAGGGCGATCCAGAAGCGAGGTTTCGGATTCCCGGAGTCTCAGGCCACCGTCCCAAGCTGCCCGAAGCAGGGAGGCCCTTGTCCAGCTCCGGGAAGGCTGGAGGGAGGTGAGCGCTAGGGAGGGGCCGGACCGCAGAACGCCGGGGCCTGAGGGCCGGGAGGGGTACGGTGGGGACAGGCGGGCGGCACCGCAGCCTGGTGCGCCCGAAGCGCTAGCGCCTGGGTGCGCGCGAGTGGCAGCCGCGCTCGGGTGGCTCCGCCGGGGTCGCCCGGGGATCCCGGCTCCCAGGCGCCGGCGGGGGGCCGCGGGGCGCGGCCAGGGCGGCGCTGCAGTGCCCGCAGCGGCGGGCTGGGGGAGCTGTGCCCGCCCGTCCCTAAGGCCCCGGGCGAGGACCCAGCAGCTGGGTCGCCGCGCCTCTAGCTCTGCCCAACTGGGCGGCGTGCGGCCAGGCGTGCCTGCAGCGGGCTGGGGCTCCGAGCGCGTCAGGGCGCCGGGCCGGGGAGGCCCCCCAGGAGAAGCCCAGTCCCGCGGGCTCAGGCCCGCCCCCGTGGGGGGGGGTGTCCCGCGCCGCTGGACCCGCCCAGGTAACCCCATCCTCGGCCCGCCCCCGGCCCGCCCCGCCGGCCGCCCGCCCGCCTCCGCCGCTGCCGCCGCATCCCGGCTCTGGGGCGGCGCTGACAGTCGGGTCCGCCGGGCAGCGGGCGCAGCAGCGGGCGGCGCGGCCGGCTGCTCGGAGGCTGAGCCCCGCCGCGCGCCCCGGCCCGGCGCCCCAGCCCGTCCGCGCGGCGCCCACCTGCCGCCCCGACGGGAGCCTCGCGGACGCTGCCCGGGGCCGGGCGCCCGAGACACCATGAGCCCCCGCTCGTGTCTGCGGTCGCTGCGACTCCTTGTCTTCGCCGTGTTCTCGGCCGCCGCGAGCAACTGGCTGTAAGTCGGGCCGGGGACCGGGCGGGCGGGGCGGACCCTGGGGTAGCGGGCACAGGGGGCTCCCGGCAGGTGTCTCGGCCGCGGGACCCAAGGCTCGCGCTCCCGCCCGTTCGTTCTACCGGCCACCACCACTGTCCCGGCTCCCCTCTGGAGGTCCCGGGACCCCAGTTGCACCGGGTCAGGCTTCCTGGCCCGGGGCAGCAAGGCTGGCAGCGTCTGCACCCGGACGTGGCTCTGAATGCTCGAGGGCGCCAGGGGGTTCAAGCGCGGGGCGGTGTCCGCCGAGCGGTGCGGGACGCAATCCGGCAGGCTGACAAGTCGCCGAAGAAGCCCACTATAGGGAAGGAGTCCCGGGCATAATAGCAGGTTAATCCCGAGGAGTCTGGGCGCTAGCTCCCCGCGCGCGCTGCGGGCTGGGCTGGAGGCGTGCAGGGACCTGTTTCTGCTTGGGGGGCGGGAGCCAGGCATGGAAGACGAGGACCGGGACGCCGAGCCTCTGAGAGCCCGCAGGCTGGCTCTGGCAGGACCTCGCTGTTCCCTTAGGCAGGAAGAAACTTCTCCCAACCTTTAATAAAGAAGGCGACGGCCCCCATCCACCTCTAAGGGTCTTGCCTGAGAAGGAAGGGGGTGGTGACCACTGGTGACCTGTGTGTTTCTCCTTGACTGGGCCTGCACTCAGGAGGATCCCTGGGAAAGAGGAGGAAAGCTAAGGAGATGGGCCAGTGACTAAGAGAACAAGGAACTAGACCTTAGGCTCCTTCATCCCTCCTCGGTGACACTACCCCATGGCCCTGGCTTAACCCTGGCCCCAACTTCTCCTGCGCAGAGCGCTGCCGCCTTCCACTGTAGGCAGCCAGTGGGGAGCCAAGCTCCAGTATTGATCTGAAAAGCATGAGGTGGGAAGGGGGGGGGATAGCCAACAGTGTAGCTGGGGTTTCCATGGAGACAGTGGGAAAGGAAAAATTCTCTCTGCATCAAGACCAAAGAACAAATATCTCCCATGAAATTGCCCTGAGTGTCCAATGGCTGTTGCTATGAGGTCATTGTGGCCAGCCAGGGCCCTGTAGACTGGAGAGGAGTGTGTTCGTTGGGGTCAGAGCCACCCAGAGCTTGGGAGACTGAGGTGATATGGAATTCTCCCAGCTGTTGGGAGAGCTAGTGACTCCACGGCCCAAAGTGGCTGCAGAGCCTTTGTTTTTCTTGGAGTCTTAATTTGATTAACACTTGAGGGGCAGTGGCAGAGTGGACAGAAACCGGGGCAGAGCCACCACCCCCCTCCCGTGGGACCTGGGTTGCAAACTTGGGTGGCAGGAAGGGAACTGCTTTAGACTTGAAGGAGTCTCAGGGTATCTGAAGCTGCCTCTTAGAGAGGCGTGAACATCAGGGCAACTAGAAACGGTTCTGACCTACCCAGCACCAAGCACTACAAAAAAAAAAAAAAAAAAAAAGAACCAAGCAGGATCTGAAGTGTGTGTGCCAGGCCTGCAGCAAACACAGAGACAGCAGCCAGGGAAAGGCCCCCAGGGCTCCTGGCTCTTTAGCTCTCTTTATAAATGAGGAAACTGAGGCCCAGGGAGAGGAGCCACTTACTGACTCAAAGCTGAAGACTGAACCCACATGCTTTGGTCTCCAGACAATGATAATCTACTTCTTGCCTGAGGCTGTCCCGAAGTTGACCCAGTACACCCAGGTGGAATTGCCACCCGCCTCCAGCCATGTCCACCACGCCCTGGTCCCAGCTAGGGAGGCAGCCCCAGCTTCGGGTCTTGCAAAGCATGGGGAATTCCAGAGCTCAGTTCTTGAGCCTTGAGCCTGCTCTGTGGGGGGTGGGTGAGAAGGGGAGGCCTGGTGTTGGAGAGGTTGGCAAACCTGTTCTCCGCAACTGTGATGGCTCCTGTTGCCATGCAGCCTGGCTCTAGACAACACAGTTCGCTCCTGTTCCACCACCAGCGCTTCAAGCTCTCTCTACACAACTCAGAGAGGAGTAAGGAAGGGACTTCCCAGGACCCTACCAGATTAGAGAGGCTCTGAAGCAGAAGAGGCCCCAGGCACACAACCCCATACTGGGATCACTGTTGTGTATATATGAACACCTCCAGCCTCAGCCAGAAACTGGACAAGTCCCTGGGGAAACGAGTGCCACAGTCTAGCCTCCCAGAAGCTTGGGTCTGGGAAAAAAGAACACGGGAGGTCAGTGTGCCTGCTCCAGAGCAGTGTGGAGCTGCTGCTGTGGCAATCGCGAGGGCTGGAGACTGCAGAATAATGACTTAAATGACACTCATTTGCATTCTCGCTACATCGGAACCCCATCTTACAGATGAGGCCGTTGAGGGCCACAGAGGCTCTTAGCTAGTAAAAGGCAGAGCTATCCAATCCAGCCTCCATAAGCAACGACTTTGGGTTGGCAGCTGTCCTTATAGGTATGGTGATAGCACTGTGTCTTTTCATAGGTGAGCCAAGGGCCATTGAGATGGCTCAGTGGGTAAAAACACTTGCTGCCAAGCCTGCTAACCTGAGTTGCACCCCTAGTCACATGGTAGGAGAGAATCAACTCCCTCAAGTTGTCCTCTGATCTCCACATGCATGCACAGAGGCACAAATAAATAAGTATAGGAAGGGGTGAGCCAAGCTGCGGGCCTGGCCCCAAGAGGATAGCCGACAGCATGTGCTGAGGGTACAAGGCCTGGGTGTACCTAGAGAGACAGGCTTCCGTCCATGACGGATTGATAGCTGACTGCAGAGTCTGTGCTGTCCAACGTCTCCGGACACTGGCGTGGTGGAGAAGCCAGGTGTCTCTCTGCATGCAGGCGCTGGAGCTGGGAGAGCCATGCAGCCTGAGGCTGGGCAAGCCCCGAGAAGCTGGATGCTGTTCAATAGGCTGGTGTTTGGTATCTAGAGCAAAGTGGCAGCTTGTGCGGCTCCCACCAATGAAGGAGGAATGGGGGGATACGCAGTTCGTGGTAGAAAGCCTGTACTTGACCCTCAAAGAACTACCCTGCTATGTCTGAGTCATGCCCGAGCACCAAGGCTACACCCGGGGTCAGGGACACTTGGGCTTGGGTCACAGTTCTATGCTTCATGCTGGGTGGCCTTGAATGAGGTATTTCCTCCCTCTGGGCTTGTTTTGAACCCCAAATGGAAGAACTAGGAAGAGTTGAGGACAGAAAAAGTGAGTTATCACTACTGTGTGTTTTCCCAGGAAGTACATTGAGTGGGGTGTTAACGGAACCCCAGTGGATAAAACAAGAAACCCCTACTGTTCTCAAAGTCAGGCCCACAGAGTGGCTCAGAGCTGGGACTCCCGGGACAAGACATCCCAGGGTTTCTACCCCAGCTCAGCAACTAACACCCCCGCCCCCCGCCCCCCGCCCCCCGCCCCCCGCCCCCCGCCCCGGGACCTTGGACTAGTGCCTTGCCTCTCATCTGTAAAGTAGCGCCCATGTGTGCACACGGTTCACAGTGGTGTTCAGGAGTAGTAAGCCTGTGCATGCAACATGCAAGGCACAAAGCCAGGCATGCTAATAGAGATGGGGGCCCTCCCTGGCAGCTGCTAGAGCCTGGGCACTCCTGTCACTGAGCTGTAGAGCCATGTCTTTGTCTATAGGGATGATGAAAAGAATGGGTACTTAAGGCGCTCACAAGCTCCTTTTGTCCAGACCCTATAGTTTTACAAAGATAGGAGCCAGGCTGCCCTCTGCCTGTTCTTCAGCCAGGAGATCCAGCCTGGCTTGTGGGCATCCTGCTGGCCAGAGGGTTATTACCAGAAACACACTTCAGTGCCACTGGGGGGAAATACAAAGAGAGCCAAGTACCTTAGTGGCTCCAAGTCCCCACAGGTGGGTATCCCCAAGCCAAGCTCACACATGCCTGTTTGCCCAGCAGGGATGCAGGACTCCCCAGGCTACAGGCAAAGTGAGGTGGTGTGACTCAACCGTCCAGGCGTGGGTAGACCAGCCCTATGGGTAAAGAAGTGCCTGTCTCCCCCAGGAATGTTTCATTGGTCCCCTCCCTCGCCCTGAAAATAGTAAAAGCCTGTGTCCTTGCAGCCTCTCCCATGACAGTCACTAACACACACTAAGTACTTTACGGTTTATTCTAGTATCCTTCCCCACCCTGGCAGTGTGGGTATTTTTTGGTAGGGCTGTCGTAGACTCCCTAGGGCATTTAGCAGTATGTGAAGCCTCCTCACTCCTAGAAACGAGGAGCACACACTTCACCCAGTGCCAGCTGATGACCCAGTATCTACAGACATCACCAGATGAGTCCCACGGTGGGGGCAGGGTCAAGGCTCCCTGGCACACCTGGTGAATGGATGTCTTCCCTCCTCTCCCAGAGCAGAGGTGGGGGGGGCTCCAGCCCCCCCTCAGAGCTCCAGAGGAATCAGGGCCTGAACCAAGACCACGTCTCAAGTTCTGATATAAAAAAGTAACTGTCACCTTCTACTATATGTGACATGGTCATGTGGCTTCTGATAATTGGGAGGTCATGGATATGGCACACATACCTCTGAATGTCCCCCTAGTACCTGGCACATACCTGTCAGGTTATGCATGCTCAATGTCAGTGAAAGACGGGCTCAGTCACTGAGGGTTGGTGGCCTGGGCTAGGAAGCTCTATCTCTCTTCACTTTCCTCAGGCTCAGCTGATACCGAAAGTCCCACAGTGGGGCAGATCTGCAGGCTGAACCCTCCCTCACTACCTAGAGCAGAGCCTCCCAGCCAGCCTGAATCTTTCCCACCCTCCATACAGGGGGAGCAGGACCAGGCTCTGCCTGAGGGGTTTGCACAGGCGGCAGCCAGGACCCAGCTGTCTGTTACGGTTTGACTTTCCTCCCTCCACCCTGGATTAGCCATTGAGCAACTCAGCGAGCATCTGACAAGACGGTGCTCCCCAAACCTGTTGAAACTCGCCCAACTAGGGCCCTGTGGGTGCGCTCGCCTTTGCACCAAGCCTGTGCCTCTTGTTCCTTCCTGGGGGATGGAAGGGCTCAGGCTGAGCCAGCCAGGCACAGATTGATCAAGGAGCTGCAGGCGAGGGTGACAGCACCCGCCTTTGGCCCCACAGGTCACCCCTCCGCTCCCAGCTAGCCTGCAAGAGGTGCTCCTGGTTTGTTCTGCAAGCAGCTGGGAGGCGGAGCTGAGCCAGGACCCACAGTTGCTTCCCAGATTTCCACAAGAGTTGCCAGGTTTTATCTCTGAGTCCCGAGCTGCATCTTCAGTGGTGACTCAGCCAGCCCGAGGGGAAGCTCACTCCCTGCTGTGACCCCGCCAGTCCCCCTTCTCCTGCAGCCCCTCTCTGCCTCCCCCGTTTTCTGGCAATCTGGAAATCAAGCTATGTCTTAGCGGTTCCCCTCCAAGTCAGAACCCCTACAGCTCCTGGAAGGGGCTTGGTCTTCACAGAGAATAGGAGGGAGGGGAGGAAAAGAGGGAGGACTCGTCCAGCCCTTGTGATAGGAAGGTTCCTCCCACCCTGACAGCTCGCAGGCAAGCTTGCAGGGCCTGCTCTCCGCAGAGGATTGTTGATGCCTAGAGGAACCTCTGACCTGCAGGGGCTCTATTCCTGCAGCAGCTTTACAAACCCAGGATAAGATCCCGGGAGTTTCTCTCCCAAAGCTGGACATAGGAGAGCACTCCCTCCTGAGTCATGGGTGCCTCACTGCCCTGGCACCCCCAGCTTTAAGGATGAATCATAGACATCACTGTCGGGGAAGGTCTCGGGGACCCTGAGTTACCATAAAAGGGAGCGGTGGGCTTCACGCCTTAAAAACAAGTTGGGCACCTATCGGCATCAGCACTGCTAGACTCAGCGCCTACAGTATATTCATAGTAAAGTTGGAACTCCAGCCAACTTCCTTGCCTTCATCTCAGAACTTGCCGGTGGCCGATGAAGAAGAACTAGGGCAAGGGAGGAACCCGCATTTGCCCAACTGCCTTCTGGGTAGGAGTAGAGGCTCAGCAACAGTCCCACTCCCGCAAGATTGGGTTAGGCCACAGAAGACCCTGGCTGCAGCCAGTCTGTGCTGAAATTCTCCTTGGGGATTTCCTCATCTCTCTTCACTCTCCACCTCCAGGCTCCTTCAGCCACCTGGGAACCATGTTTGCGATGGTCAGGGGACACATGGAAAGTTCTAGTGATGTAGTAAGGGAAACTGGGGGAATGGGTCTCTGCTGCTAAGTAAGAGGCAAGGTGAGCTCATGGGTCCCTTACACTTAACACCCACTCACTCCAGGGAGACATCTGATTTGGGGAGAGAAAAATATTTACATCCTTGCAGAGTGTGGGGGTCATCCTGGTTCCCATCTTAATGGCTCCCTGCTGGTCCCAAGTCAGCTACTTCCTCCTCTGGAAGATGGAGTATAGAAATTGAAAGAGGAAGCCAACCCCTCAATTAGAAGGAGGGACTCAGAGCCCTCAGGAGCAAAATGCTCACTTAAGAGATAGAAGCAGCAGAATCAGGAGTTCAAGGGCAGCCTGGGCTACATGGCACTGTCTTTAAAGAGGGAGAGGATATAGCATAATGGTAGAATGTTTGCTTAGCATGCACTAGGCCCTAGCTTCAATCCCTTAGACCACATAGATAGATGATAGATAGATAGATAGATAGATAGATAGATAGATAGATAGATAGATGATAGACAGATAAGTAGATAGACAAACAGATAAGTAGACAGACAGACACAGCCAGACCGATAATATCAACAAGGAAGGAAGGGTATACACTGAGTCTTCTGAGGATCACAGGTAAGAGGAGTTGGGGATCCTAGAAATCAGGAAGTGAGGGCCCCAAAGAAAGTCAGCATTTCTCTCCAACTTAGAAAAAAAATGGGGCCTCGTCAAGTTGGCCTTGGCATTCCGAGTCCTGTCAGGCAGGAGGGAGGCAGGACAGAAGCAGCCCATCATCCCCACAGAATACCAAGAGTGTCTCCCTCGGGTGCTGGTCATTCCCTACTGGCTGCCCTCCAGGGTTCCAGGCAGTGTGGTGCCTCCTTCTGGGGACTTCAATGACTACAGCGACCACAGATAACACTGCATAACCATAGGAACATTCATTACCACAACATTCCTCACACTTAATAACACTCTACTGCCCCTGCTGTAGACACAAGTGTCTGGAAGGAGCCACCCAGGGAAGAATCAAGCCACCTTGCTTGGGTCAGTGTCTGATGACACCGAGCCGTCCTACCCATGGAGGGTGAAGTCCTGACCGCCAGTGACCAGCTTGAATACAAGCCTTGGAGCCTTAGTGCCTTCTGGAAAGCAGGGGGAGGGGGGTGCCCTACTCCATGGTGGCATGGCTATGCAGAAGTATCTGACTACTGAGTGATGACACAGGTGACAGGTGTGGTCCCCAGACAGTCTCCCTGTCCCCTTGGCACACTTGAACTTACGCTGGACACCAGCCCCCAGCTCTTGCTCTCCCTGGGGAGACATCCCTCTTCACCACCCTTCGCCCTGATCCTGGGATTGAGAGTGGAGAAGGCCCGAACAAAGAGCAGCAGGCAGAGTCCCACAGAGCCAGCTGGGTGCAGCAGAGGGCACAGAGTGAGGAGGGTGGGAAGGTCCACAGAAGAGGTGAGAAGCTGCCCAGTGCTTTGCCCTGGGGTGTGTTCACTTCATTTTTACCTCCTACAGTAATAGCAACTGATCTCCCCATTTTACAGAGGAGCACATTGAGGCCAAGGCTCCAAGATGTTCACTAACTTGCCTTGAGTGGCACAGAGATAGGAGTCTGACCCAGGTTATTTACTGCATCACCTCACACACACACATACACACACACACACACACACACACACACACACACACACACACACACTTGCCAAGAGGAGAGACAAGGGTCTTGGGACAGGGTCACAGTGGAGGGTCACAGCAGCCACTCAAACTGTTTGATTGCAGTGGGTGTTTTGATTGGTCGGTTATGTAGCGAGGGTCCTGAGAGCAGCACACTCCTCCCACTCCCTAAAATCACTGCCCCAGATGGAATCTGTGTCCCCTTGCTTCCTCCTAATGTATCCACTAGCTGAGAGTCACTCTTGCTTATGTACTGTTCCCTTCGGGTACCCCCTCCTGCCAGCTTGGCCTCCTTTTGCTCTGGTATGGAGGGCACAACTACTCCTGAGGAGGCTCTAAATGTGGCCCGGGCAGGCAGGAAGGCCAAAGGGAGGGGGCAGAGAGGCCCGGGCTGGTGTCCCAGCCCCCACCTGGACACTGTAGGGCCAGGACCAGTGCCACTGACCTGCTTGGCTCCCCACCACGGCCGCTCCTTCCCGGCCCCCCTCTTCTAGCGTCCACGGAGTATAGGGAAGAGCCACAGAGGTGTGGATTAGCCTCTCCAATTTTGTATATTTTGTTTAAAAAAGCAAGCAAACCTGGAAAAGCTTGGGACAAGCCCAGCTAATTTTAGTTTCTAATGAAAACAGCAGGTGGCTGAGAGGATCTGATCTCCCTGGCAGGGCCAGGGCCCTCCGGCCCCCTCGCAGGCTGTAGTCACGGAGGGGAGGGCCTCCTGGGAGGAGCCTGCAGGACCCACAGGCCCCATTCGAGAAACTGGGCACGCGATGGCCAGCGACTGCATGCAGCAGGGGCACCCTGGGATGGTAGGGTAACCTGATCGATGGCACGGCCGTGGCTGGAGTCCTGGGCGGCTGGGGCAGCAGGTGGCAAATTGCTAAGCCTATACTCGGCAACAGCAGGAAGAAGCCTAAATGGGGGCAGCAGAACAGGCAGGGAAAACAGGGGTGATCAGCCTCAGACAGCCGGTCCAGGGGCAGCCGCCACCCGTCATGCCCTGGCTCTGCCTCTCTCAGAAACGGCTGTGCAGTCGATATTTGAGCCCGACCTAGCTCCCGAGTCAGTGAATGGCACACGTGTCTCTGGGGGAAAGGTTGAGCCACTGTAGGGCACTAGGAGGGACCACAAGGCCACCCCCATCTTCCTCTCTCCCCCGCTCTTCTTTCCCTTACGTACTCTGCCATGGGGTGGGAGGACATCAGGACAAAGCCCCTTAGATGAGCGGCAAACGTTACTAATACCTTCTGTGTGCCATGCCCTGTGAGAGGCCCAGAAAGATGCAGCCTGAGGAGCCAGCTCTCTGGCTGTCCAGCAGGGCAAATTCACAGGCAGAGATGGGGAGAGTTGAGAGCCCAGAGCTGTTTGCTGCTAGATAGCTATGGGGCTTACAAGTCACTTCAGCTCTGTGGGCCTCAGTTTGCTTGGTTCATGTGTGAAGTGAGGTCAGGTACCAGCCAGGCTCCAGGACAAGCATGGGGAGTGAGAACAGGCCAAGGCCACTGAGGACTGGGCTGCCAGCCCTCTTTGGCCTATGCCAGCTCTAACACCCGCCAGACAAAGCCCTAGGGTCTCGGAAAGCAGCAGCAGCAGTGGCAAGGCCTCCCATACATGGGAGGGGCAGCTGCTGTGTCAAGTAAAGGCAGGACCAGGAGGTGGACACTGGTGCTGCTGGAAGCAGTTTCTCGTCATCTTCCTGGATGATGTCCCAGTGACTCACAGCTATGGCAGCCGGGCAGTGTCCCTGCCACTGTCATGTCAGCCTGTCTCCCTATTACATTCAGAGCCCCAGGGAGGAATGTTCAGTTCCTCGAGTCCATTACTCCCATTGGTGGCATGGGACCAGCAGGCCCTCTTCTGCCAACAGAAGGAAAACTCCAACTCTGATTATGGGAAGGGCCACACAGATGTACCAGCTAGTTCACTGTGCCCATGACAAGCTCCAAGTGGAAGGGGACTTGCCTTGGGTCATAATGGGCTGATGGCTCAGCCAGACCTCCCTGCCTGTTCCTTCTGGCCAGAGACTTCAGCCCCTGAATTCTTCCCTTTACCAGAGACTAGGCAGTGCCCAATCCAGCCAGACCGGACCTGCTTAGCTTACAGGGAGGGGAAAAATAAGGTTAGGTATGTGCCCCCCAAATCCTGGTGGGAATGGGGTCTCCACCCTTTTCTGAGAGTCCTAGCCTGAGTGGGTATAGGAAAATACCTAACGATAGGTTCAATTCCCTGACCCTCGAAGGAAGGGAACAGTGGCCTGGGAACATTGTCCTGGCCCACCGCCAGTAGCTGAGCTCTTGGCGCCCCCTGCAGGCCAAGAGTGACTCATGGGTGTGGTTCTGTTAGGAGGACCCCACACGTGGCAAGGGAAGCAAGGAGTACCCAAGTTTACCACTTCCAGATAGCCCGTTCTTCTGACCCTTACTCCTTTCCTTTCCTTTCTCCCACCCTTTCTCCTGTCCAAGAGACGTGGGTTCCGATAAGGATTGGCCAGAGTGCTGCCTGCTAGTCTGTGCATATCCCAGGACCTAAGGAGATGGCTCAGTCAGCAAAGAGCTTGCTGTGCAAGTGTGAGAACCTGAGTTCGATTCCTAGAACCCGTGGAAGAAGCCAGGTCTGTTAGAGAGGCTATGAGGGCTGAGAGGGGCCCTGGAAGATCAGGAATGCATGCCAAGGGAGGTTGATCTGTCTGGCTTTAAGACTCCCCATCTCCGTTGGCCCACTGGTGCTGCCAGGGACAGTTCCGAAGATGCACCCAGCTGAGCTAGGTGTGTTAGCACACCTTGCCACGTTTAACCTTACATTAGCTCTCTGGAACAGAAGCCATGATTCCAGTATGGATAAGGAAAGCTAGACTCAACCTTACAGCCATGGGACACGCAGGGGAAGGGGATGGCTTCTCTAGGAGCCAGGACCACATTGTAGACAGGAACATCCTAGGCTGAGCCTCTGGGACTCAGTAGAAAATGTCAGATACCTTTTCAAGACTGCTCTCTAGGCTAGTGACTTCCCAGCTATACCTCAAAATGTGGCCAAAGCTGAGAGGACACTCACACTAAGCAGTTGAGGTGGGGGCCCAGGCACCTGTGCTTTCTGTAACCCCATAGATGTTCCCAGCACAGTCAGATTCAAGAACTAACCCTAACCTGACCCAAGGGCCTGACCAGCAAAATCTGGATGCTATATGCACATCTCTAGAGATGTGAGCAATAGTAGCTGCTGGCCAAGCTGTCAATCTCTAAGTCACACAAAGGCTAGCAAAGGCTATGACATCAAACAAAAGCTACCAGCTGTGACCTTGGACACAAGGCAGCAACTTGTCTTTGCCTCCATCTTTTTCACTTTCAAATGGGGGAGAGGGACTCTTGCAGGGGATGTGGCTCAGTTAATAGAGGATGTGCCTAGCATGCACAAGGCCCCAGCACCATGGAAACCAGGTGTGATGGTGCATGCCAGTAATTGGGGAGGTGGAGGAAGGAGGATCAGATGTTCAAGGTTATCCTTGGCTACATAAAAAAGTAGGAAAAAAATTAAAGGGTGGCTAGCTCCTTAGGAACACCCAAGGTCAACCTCTAACCTTGCAGGGATGTGCACACAAGTGTATCCACACACACACACACACACACACACACACACACACATGCACACACTCATGTACACACACAATCAATCAACCAATGTTTAAAAAAAAATGGAGACTCATTGACTGGCTGACAGGACTAAATGAAATAATGTAAAGTGCTTTGCCCAGGTCTAACTAGGTTCCATAACTTAACTCTTATCATTACAGTAAAGCTTTCCCATATGAGACTTTCTGCCTGCTTTCCAAATTGGTCATTCCCCCATTCAGTAAGCAGGACAAGTTCAAGCCCCATGTCAGGCTTCACATACTACAAATCTGAGGGCTGTGGGAGGCAGGCTTGTCCCCAGACCAGGAGATGAGGCAGCCCCCCAAAACCCTGATTACAGAAAGAGAAAAGCGGGCACCAGGACGGGTGTGCATCACATCCAACCTCTGTCCCCAGGTACCTGGCCAAGCTATCATCGGTGGGCAGCATCTCTGAAGAGGAGACGTGCGAGAAGCTTAAAGGCCTGATTCAGAGGCAGGTGCAGATGTGCAAGCGGAACCTAGAGGTGATGGACTCAGTGCGCCGGGGCGCCCAGCTGGCCATCGAGGAGTGCCAATACCAGTTCCGCAACCGACGTTGGAACTGCTCCACACTAGACTCCCTGCCTGTCTTCGGGAAGGTGGTGACACAAGGTGAGGAGGGCGTTCTGGGGGCATGGCTTGTCTGTGTGCCGCCCCACATGCCTGGGGAATGACACTTCTAGGGCCAGGAGCATCTAGGAGGGCTCTGGGGTGGGGGCAGAAGCAGCACCGGGCCTGAGCAAGGCGATAAGGAATGCAATCGAGGGCACTAGGGAGGGGATGACTCGGGAGGAGGCCAGACAGTGATCACAACGCACTCTAAAGTGCAGTTGGTCCGGTGTAAGCTGGAGTGGCCCTTGTTTTCCAGTGGGAGAAACTGAGGCTCTACGAAGAGACAGGGCTGACCTGCCCCAGGCTCTTCAAGGGATAGTCAGGCTTCAACCTGGGGTGTTCTGCTCACCTTTGCACCTGGCCTTGGGTCCTGGAACCCATTTGTGAAGTTATGCATGTGACAGGGCTGCGGAACAGCTCTAGTGTGGCCGGCTCCTGTCCCGTAGGGCTCACAGTCCATCAGTGATCAGACTTCCACAGCAGTACAATACAGGCAGCTCACACACCTGCAGCACTGACCATGGGCCAGGCACTATTGTAAGGAACACGTCATCTAACTCATCCGTTTCTGAGTTTCGCTTCCATGTAGCAACAGCAGAACTGGAGGCACAGGGCAGTTAGGTGATTTGCCTAGGGTCACGGAACTGGGGAATGGCAGGATCTGAACGTGTGCCCAGGCGGGGTCTGCACTGTCACCACCAATAAACCCAAGAGTGACTCCCCTGGCCAATACTGGGTGCTCTGGAAGGCTTTCCCAAGGAGACTGAGAACCCGAGAGGGCATTAAGCTAAATGCAGGTGAGCCAGGGCCCAGCAGATGTTCTGTAGCACTGGAAGGTTCCTTGAGGCACTAAGATCAAACCCCTATGCTCAGTGACAATGCTGAAAGGCAGCTGCCTTTCTGCCTCCTGAGCACGAAGCTGACATGTCTAAGCCACCAAGTCGATGGGGCTCTATGACTCGCTCAAGCTGCAGGAAGAGGTAGCCGGGGCCAACCTTTGTCTTGGCACCTGTGGGCCTGGACAGCCCCGGCTGCTGGGCTCGTGGCAGAGCATTTGGATGCTGTTGGAAACCAACTGTGACTGAAATCTGGAAGCCATTCTCCTGGGAGCTGGCAGGGGCCGGCGGGCATGAGCACATTTGGCATTGCTGAACTGTGCTGTTCTGAGAAAGACAGCTACCCAATGAGCAGTACAGTGGTGACGGCTCACAGCGGGCATGACACTGCTGCCCGTGGCCTAGAGATGCACTGGGGAGGCCCCAGAGCCAGCTTTCCTGTGGAGGCTGCTCTCAGGAGCTCCTGACACACAGTGGGTGTTCAAAGTATCCTCTAGAGCAGCGATTCTCCACCTTCCTAATGGTGTTGTGGTGGCTACCCACCATAAATTTATTGCTACTTCATAACTGTAATCTTGCTACTGTTATAAATCTTAATGTAAATAACCTGTGGGTCATGGCCCCTTTGGGGTCACCTATCTGATGTCCTGCATACCAGATGAGAACGGCTGCTCTAAAGAGACTGACAGATAGATCAGCAAGGTTCCCTATGATGGGCTGTCACATGCTGTGTCCTCCTCCCCAAAATGCCCAGCCATCTCTCCACCAGCTAAGTGGCCCCTAGTAAACCCCTCCTTCCTTCTGCCCCAGTCCTTCTCTCCAGGATCTATGCCTCTTTGGTGTTGTTTCTTTGAAGATATTGTCTTATTATATGACACAGGCAGGCTAGCCTTGAACTTGCTATGTAGCCCAGGCTGGCCTTGAACTTAGCAATCCTTTTGCCTCTGCCTCCTGAG
Source organism: Cricetiscus sungorus (assembly GCA_030556225.1). Classification (NCBI taxonomy): domain Eukaryota; kingdom Metazoa; phylum Chordata; class Mammalia; order Rodentia; family Cricetidae; genus Cricetiscus; species Cricetiscus sungorus. The sequence continues at coordinate 131,316,875 of JANBXA010000734.1, forward strand.
TGCTGGGATGACTTAACAGGTCTAAACCAGGCTCCATATTCTTCAAAGGGGGTATATTTTTATAGGTTTTGTTGTTTTGATATAATTGCATGTGTTTATAAAAAAAATAAGATTCAGGGAGTGATTCCTACATGTTCATTATTAGAGTCGCTGGACATTTTAATAGTCAATTTGCTACTATGTATCTAGATACACATTTTTTATGGAAACCATGTATGCTCACACTGCTTCTTTATGCCTTCACACTGAAGTGTAACAATCCCCCACCCATGCTCCTTTCACCATCACTGCATCCCCCAGTACCTGTCCCCTGGCACACTTCCACACCTTGCATGGAGAACAGTCAGTAGGTGTCTGCCAGTGACAGGCAGCAGATCAAGACAAAGACTTGAAAGGACAGGGAAAGGGAGGCATGATCAGTGAGTGCCAGCCTGAAGCTAGGAAGGACTTCAGAACCTTGTGGAATAGTAGTCTACCTCTCTCACCTGTGGGCAGGAACCACGGGGAGATGACACAAGAACCCTGCCAGGACAAGTGGAAGCTGTTCTAGAGTTCTAGAGTCCAAGTGGCCTGGACAAGCATCCCGTCCCCTTGGAGCTAAGTCAAGGCACCCTAAGACCAGGCCAGTCACAACAGGCAGACACTAGCTATGTCTGGGGGAATACATCTGAGTCCATCCCACAAACCCACCTTCCTCCATTTTATGTCTGGTTGGTTTTCTTCACCAGTAAAATTGTTCTTGGAACACTCTTACCTGGTCAGTCTCCACTGAGCCAGTGGGGCAAGGGACAACTGATTGCTGGAGCTCAGGGCTGGCTCTGGAGGCCCATGGGTTGAAGGAGAGCAGAGACTGGCAAACCTAGGGCAGATGACTTGATTCCTCCAGGTCCTTTCTGGTCTCGTGCATAACTCTCAGGGCTGTCGCTGACATTCAGTGGCATGTGCAGTGACTATTTCATGTAAACCCTGACCTGAGAGCCCCAGCCTCAGGGGCATCACAGTCACTTCAGAAGTGACTGACAGTCTGGAAGGGCCTCTTACCCAACTCTCAGGAGGGGGACTCAGAGGGTGTCTGCAGATGTGAGTTACCTGGATGGGGCAGTGACCTCAGAAATATAAGGGGACAGAAAAAATCTCCCTTTGGGTCCAGACTGTAGCCAGTGAAGAAAGGAGTGTTGTTTGTTGGCCTATCCTGTGCTATCTAGCCCAGCTCATCCTCAGGACAGCCTTGAGTTTGTCACTCCCAAGGCACAGCTGAGAAGTTTAAAGGAGCCAAGGGTGGTGGTGACCCAGATCCTAGCCCTGCCAGCTATGAGAACTTGGGCAAGGTCTGTGCCCTCTCTGTAACTTGGTGTCCTTCCTAGAAAGTGAGGACAAACCCAGGGCCCACCTGCTGAGATATCTGGAGCATATGATGGGCTGTGCCATTCCCTGGCCTCCATGGGGACACCCACCTCATGCCCAATGGTCACCACACCCAGGACTTCCTCGCCAACCCAGCCCAACCTCAGCCAGTTCCTTCCCCAGCCCCAGCTCCTTTCTGTCGGATCGGCTTCCCTCCCGCCATCTGGAGAGATGTCGCTGTGACATGCTCCCAGGCCTGGAGTCAGACAGGCTCCAATCCAGTTCCCATTCTGCTATTTGCTGCTGAAGAACTCTGGCAAGCCCTATGATTTCAAGGGATCAATCTAAGATTGCTGAGTCCTGGTCAGCACACAGAAAGAACATGTGGTCCTCAGAAATAATAACTAGTGGGCCTATATCATCGCCCTGAACCCCCAGCCCCAGGCAGCTTTCTCCCCTCAGAAAAGTTGGCATTGACGCCAGACCCATGGGGCCAGGATTTGGGGAACTCTGGGAAGAAAAATATCAGAAGTGAGTTGTGGGTTTGGGAATGGTAGATGGCAGGGTGGGCACTAGAGTTATGCCTTCCCAATGGCCTGGGACAGGAGCAGGCAAAGATGCCTCCCTTCTGCAATTGCAATGTGGTCAGGGAGAAGTTTCTACCACCTCCCCAGGACATCCCACCTCCCCAGGACACCCCGCCTCCCCAGGACACCCCACCTCCCCAGGACACCCCGCCTCCCCAGGACACCCCACCTCCCCAGGACACGCCACCTCCCCAGGACACCCCACCTCCCCAGACACCCCATCTCCTCAGGACACCCCACCTCCCCAGGACACCCCACCTCCCCAGGACACCCCACCACAGCACTCCCAGCCCCAACACAATGTACTTCTGAGGAAAGCAGGCCCTGGCATATCCTCCTTCAGAGAACAAGGCTCCAGCCTGGGTACCTGGAAAGCCATAGGGACCATACTACTGAAGCCAAATGGCTGGAACCCAGGGTCAGTAAGAAAAGAATGAGTTCAAAGTCTGGCAACTCCACATCCTAGCTGGGTAACATTGAACGAGCTGCCTCACCGCTCAGTGCACGCATCTATTCTTATCACACTGTGGAAAGCACCTTGGCTAATGCACTGAGTGCTCAAACAATGCCTGCACACAGTAGGCTCTCTGCACACAGTAGGCTGACTGTGAGCTGGAGCTTTGGTTCATAGGGCCTTGGAGAGCTTCTTCCTTCAGTCACTCAGAAAATGAAGACATTATGGTGACAGATGTTTAGAGAATGAGGCAGTGGTCTCTTGAGCAACCCCATCGGGAGACTACTATCCCCAAGACCACTGGCACTAGGGGGCGGAGGTGAAGAAGAGCCAGAATTGGGCAAGGCCTGCCGGAGCAGCTAAAGAAACTAAGGGACCTCCCAGGCCACAGGCCTGAGGCCGCCCTGCAGTCCCATCAGCCCTACCTTCTGGGACTTCCCTTCCCCCTTGGTCTTTGGGGCAAAGATTTGTGCTGGTTCAGGCCTGGAAATACCAGAAATACCAGAAACTGAAGTTGTCTCTCTTTGGGCGGCCACAGCATAAAACCAACCAACATGAGCCTGCTATTAACCTCAATTAGCTTGGAGAAGATTCCATCCCAGACTGTCGAAGCTCCAATGCTCTAGCCAAGCCCCTCAGTGCAGGCCCAAAGTGGCCAAGCAGAGAGTGGGTAGTGGAAAGGAACGGTGGGTGGTACTCCCCGCTCAAGTACGGAGAACAGGGTGTCCTGAGTGCTGGGGGCCGAGCTGCCTCCTGCTCCAGAGCCCAGGCTGGGCTGCCTCTGCCACAGACCAGCACAGTGGAGGTGACTGTTCTCATCTGACCATGGTGACTGCTCCCCAGGGCAGCTGGGAGCACAGGCCTGGGTGTCGCAGAGGTAATTGCCAACCATGGGGCCAAAGCCTGCCCCCACCACTCTTGTGGACACAGACCCTGCATCAAGAGACAGAAGGACAGTCACAGCATACAGAGGCCCTCACAGGGTCTCGGATAGGAGCAAGACCCACTGTCTGGTCACACACCCAGCCAGCATGAGCGCTAGGCTCACACACTGCCCCAGCTCACCCCGAGAAGAGACCCCACAGCAGCTGCACCCCCAGGCACAGTTCCTAGGCGGATAAAAAATCCATTCAGGCAGGGGAGGAGGGCTGTCACCAAAATAGAATTGCTGAGCAGCCATGGGCAGGAGACGCAACCACGGCACAGGCGGGCAGACCTGTGACTGCACACTGGGCTCCCATCACCTCCGGGCTGTGGGACTGGGACAAAATTCTCTCCCCCCTCTAGGAACCTGCTGGCTAGTCTCTGGACACTGGGGACAGATCAAGCTGGCAGGGGCAGAGGGCTTATGAACAATAACCCCCACCCCCAGTCAGCAGGAGGGGCTTAGTGCTAGGAGCTGCCAATACTCCAGTTTGCTTTTCAAGTCTCAAGGAAGCATATGTGAGCTGCAGGCCCTGCCCCCAAGAAAGAGCTCAGTCAGGGTCACAAGGGGGAACTTAAAGCCCGCTGAATAATTCAGCAACGGGGCAGAGCTGAAGTGACAGTGTGCCTGTGCCCCTTCATGGCATTGTAGTTATCTTGATTCCCCGGATTGTCACGAAATCACACGACTATTGCTTGCCTTGTGGAGGAGACCGTGAGAACAGCTGAATGATCAGGCCCTGAAGCCAGGCTGTCTGCTGGCTCAGCCATGTGCTCTGTGACAAGCGGCCAAGCCTCTGTAAAATATGGGGATGACCATAGCTCTTCCCACACTGATCCTCGCGTGTGAAAGAGGTTCAGCTACTGGTGTGATGAGAACAAGGACCTTCTGCATGCTTGGCATACAGGCTTTCCACCTGCCTTGTCCCGCCTTGGTGTCCAGCATTCGGCAGCCCTCATACACGTATTCCTTTATGTAAAGAAAGTGGAGATGCTGTGCCCTAGGACCTAGCCCTTCTCTCCCTCTGCCTTGCACAGGGACTCGGGAGGCGGCCTTTGTGTACGCCATCTCTTCAGCAGGTGTGGCCTTTGCAGTGACAAGGGCATGCAGCAGTGGAGAGCTGGAGAAGTGTGGCTGTGACCGGACAGTGCATGGGGTCAGCCCACAGGGTAAGGACGATGTTCAAAGGGGAGTGCGGGGGCCTAGCCCCGGGCCCAAACTCACCCCAGCCCTCCCCATGCCCTCCATACCCCAGGTTTCCAGTGGTCAGGATGCTCGGACAACATCGCCTATGGCGTAGCCTTCTCACAGTCCTTTGTGGACGTACGGGAGAGAAGCAAGGGGGCCTCCTCCAGCAGGGCACTCATGAACCTTCACAACAACGAGGCCGGCAGGAAGGTAGAGTGGCATCAATCCTATTGGCATTGGGATAGGACCATATGGGCAGGGTCCCTCAAATAGCTCCACAGCTACTCTGGCCCATGTGTTGGCCCCCAGGGGTCCCTCCCCCACCTCCACTGTCCCTGATCATCCCTCTCATCTCCCTGACAGGCTATCTTGACGCACATGCGGGTGGAATGCAAGTGCCACGGGGTGTCAGGCTCCTGCGAGGTAAAGACGTGCTGGCGGGCCGTGCCGCCCTTCCGCCAGGTGGGCCACGCACTGAAGGAGAAGTTTGATGGCGCCACAGAGGTAGAGCCACGTCGCGTGGGCTCCTCCCGGGCACTGGTACCACGGAATGCACAGTTCAAGCCACACACAGATGAGGACCTGGTGTACCTGGAGCCCAGCCCAGACTTCTGCGAGCAGGACATGCGCAGTGGTGTGCTGGGCACCCGGGGCCGCACATGCAACAAGACATCCAAGGCCATTGACGGCTGTGAGCTGCTGTGCTGTGGCCGTGGCTTCCACACAGCACAGGTGGAGCTGGCCGAGCGCTGCGGCTGCAGGTTTCACTGGTGCTGTTTCGTCAAGTGCCGACAGTGCCAGCGACTCGTGGAGATGCACACATGCCGGTGACTGCGCCCGCCTGTGCCCAGCATTGCCTGTGTGGCCCAGGGAAGGCCAATAATTTAAACAGTCTCCCACCCACCGCCTACCCCAAGAGATACTGGTTGTATTTTTGGTTTTGGTTTGGTTTTTGGGTCCTCAAGTTATTTATTGCCAAGAATAGGCAGGCAACCCCAAGGGCGCCAACCAGGGCCTCCCCAAGCCTGAGCCTTTGTGTGTGGCTGCCACTGACCAAAGGGACTATTTGTTATGCCTCTGGCTGTCCACATTGACCACTGCTGACTACTCAGCTGTTGTCGGTGTCTATTTTTCTACATGTAGACTAAAAAGTGGGTAACAAGGAATGACCATGGACCCACCTCCCAGGGAAACAGATGGCCCTATAGCAGGGACAGTGGCTTCTACCTTGGTGGAGTTTCTATCACCAGCAATAAAGGAGCTTGTGCTTCTGCATCCCCGCATGCACAGGGACGGCTGGTAATCTGAGCCTGGTAGCCCTGCCTCTTAAGAAAGGGAAGGGACGGGTACCAGGTGAAAGGCTAAACGCTCCTCTCAGCACTCACATGAGCAGCGAGGTTGCAGGCAGGCACACGGGTGAAAGGGGGCAAAAATGGCCACCTGAGGCCAGCCTGCCTCAGGCTCCTACTTGGAAAGAGAAACTGCCCCTACTCCTAGACAGGGTAAGGCTGTCATCCTGGATCAGGTCCTAGCTTGGGCCTAGCAAGTCACATCCCCATGAGTCACCCTCATGACACATAGAGAGACAATTAGGGACTGTGCAGAGATCCCACCCTATGATATCTCACTCACTTAACAAAATTTACTGAACAAACACTATGCCCCAGGCTCTGTCCTGGGCTATCTCCCTTGGTGACCACATATGTCCTGGGAACAAACATAGAGGCACACACCCTCTTTACAGCAGGTAGTCATGCCTGTCAGCGCCACAAGACCTTGGCAGAGGCAGAGCCAGGCTCTTCCTTAGTCCCTGTATCCAGTGGCAGAGATACATAGGTCTCTTTGGCCCTGAGCAATGGGATAGGGGCTTCGGCCAGAAATAAAGATACAGGGAGGCAGTAGAAGCCAGAGACCACAGGTGGGGCTGGGGCCCACATGGTTGCAGAGGGATAAAGTCACCTCCATCCCCAGAACCTCAGGTCCCTAAGGCCTTGAGTACAGTAAGGACAAAAGATTCCCCAAGGAACACCATCAGTAGCTGGTGCCTGGCCCATTGCACCAGCCAAACTGTCAAGAACCCACCAAGTGTTCTGCACACAAGACACACAGAGACCCAACTCCTTCCCAGTGGGTGACCAATCCTCAGAGGAACTTCCAGCATCATCTCCAAGTTGCCCCCATGTTCAGGACTCCAGGTTTGATGTCTGCAGCTCTGAGGTCCCCTTTGGGACTCTGAAATCACAAGCTCTTTGCTATTGGGTGGTGTGAACACGAAACCCAGGATTCCGAATATGGGCACGGGCCTGCACAAACTCTCCTCTGGGTCTGTGGTTTGTGTCTCCTAGCGTTGGCTCCCTCACGAAGAGGGTCAACACCCTTGGCCCCCATCCAAAGCTCTCTGCTCACTCACTGTCTATCTGAAGAGGCAGCCAAAACCAAGTGAGATGCTGGAACCACATTCAAATGCTGAGATAACCCTGGGCAGGCTGTCTCTGATGTGGATGAAAGCTGAGCTGACCAAGAGTCCCCACAGCTGCCCAGCTGGGCCCACTGCTCCTCTGGCAGACTTAGTTCAGCACCAGGGAAGCACCCCTCCACAGAACCAGGCCCAGACAAAGGAAGCAGGGGAGCTGTCCCTCAGACAATGCTGAGCCGGGAACTCCATCCAGTGGCAGTGGGGTCCAGAATGCTTACTCATTTGATGGACAGTCCCAAGAAGGAAGGTACCTAACTCCCCTAAGATGATCCTCCCGGCGTTCTGCAGGCTGTGACCAGGTGAATCAGATCACAGGCTTGAACCACTGCCAACGCCAAAGGAATCCACAGCCACAGAAAAAGAGTGTCGTTGGACCTGTCCAGCTCCAAACTGTCTCATATGCAGAGCTGGTAGAGGGCTAACATAGCTTGCCACACTTCGATCACAAAGGACCCAGGAAATTGGCCAGAAGGTCCGCATCCTACCTAACCACTCTCCACTGTTCTTGTCACAAGGCAAAAGTGGTATTCCTCCAAGGCCAGGGCTGGATAAACCCCAGCTCTGGATGCTGCTACCCTACTCTGCTGCCCCACCCCATCCTCCAGTTTTTATACGAGGCTCCTTGGCATTGTGACATCCCCATGGCATAGTCTGAGATGCACGATAAAATGGTTATTTCTTTATTGGCAATTGTAGCTGTGACTTTTTTTTTTTTTTTTTTTTTTTTTTGGTAATAGAATAGGGAGAAGAAAGACTTCAAGAAGGATGTGGATAAAACAGGTACTATTTGCTAAGTATTTATTAAGTGAATTCTAAGTATAAGAATATCCCACCCTTGTCTTTTTGCTTCTGAACTAGTCTGAGGCCCACCAGAACCCATCTATATGTTATCTGAAATCAGCCATCAACGGCAGCTACACTTCACTAAGCCATGACCAGTTATGTAAACTTTGCCCTGACTGAATTGATCATCCCTTTCAAGTGTTTGTGTGGGGATAGGGAGCTGACAAAGAAGGTTTTGATGCAGGACACAGGGAACAATGGAACAGACCACATTCCCATCTGAGACAAAGGAACACAGACCTGTGACTAGAGAAGAATTCAAGAAACAGAAACAGTCATGGGGGTGGGGTGTGTCACAAGACAATGACATGACACAAATCTCTAATAACATGTGCGCATGAACACACACATACAGCTGAGGATCCTTGCAATGTGGAGAGCCAGGCACCCTCATTCTAGCTGGTGAATCCCTCATCTTTCACCAACCTGTCCCCACTCACATTGATGAGTCAAATGCACAGCAGCCTGGGAACAAGCGGGCCACGTGTCTGGCTTTCTAAATACCCGCTGACAGTAGAGGCTGAAGGAGTGTGTTCTCTGGGTGGCAGGGCAATATGCATTTGTGACCAACAGGCAGGATGAGAACAGGGGCAGCGACAGACAGAAAAGGACAAATCCGAGTCAAAGGCAGGAAGTAAGACTGGAGATGTGAAGATCCAGGATGTGGAACATGGGGGACCCATGTCCTAGAACTGTGAGGAGATCCCAGCCTGACCCACCATGCTGCCGGCCTTTCACTGTGTGAGAAAGTGACTCACTGTCTTCTTTGGAGCTCATCCCCTCGTCTGTAATATGGAACACCCCAGCAAACACTTTATACAGGGCTATGTAACAGAACTCACTGCTTGGAGATGGTAAGATAGCAGAATATAAAGCTATATGAAGGGCGGCTCCTAAGGAGTATGGCCATTTTCTATTTCTCAGGAACATAGGTAGTGAAGGTAGACAGAGATGAAGGAGGCTCGAAAGGGAAAAGGCGGGGGGGGGGGCAGGTGAGGGACTGAGGGACGCGCCCTATTGCTCACTCCAGAGGTCAGAAACATGCCAATCTCCCGGAGTGGAGACAGTCAGGGAGCAGCTCGGGGACTGCTAGCACAGTGGCCAAGACGCGGGGCAAGCGTATGGTGAGAGGTAAAGGTGGCCGTGGGCCCTGGAGGGTGGGCAGCTCTTAGCCCCCTGCTAGGCGCATCCTGATAGATCCTGGGAACTCCGCTTCAATGGTCTCTGGGGAGAGCTTGAAAACATCTTGAGAACAAGCCCTCCCCAGGAAGTATGGCGCCACCAGAGGTCAGTCTGGCCCACTCTGCCACGCAAGGCTGAGGACACGGGACTCATGAGGGCAGAAGCAAAGAAAGGGAAATGAATGGCTGAGGGTGCTAACTTGGGCTGGAAACTGAGTGAGGACATGGCAGGGGGTGGGAGGGCACAGGGTGGGGTGGGAAGGTACCGAGGTGCTATGGGTGGTGTCTGAGCTAAAGAGCCGGGCAGCTTCTTAGTTTGGAGCAGAAAGCACCGAGCTTCGGCACTGCATCTGATTCAGGGAGGAGTGGAGGTGTCTAAGAATGCAGGAGAGAAGGGTGAGGAGTGTGGCCTGGCCTTGGCCAGGCGATGATTTCATAGGCATCCCCCATTTCTTCTTGAGTCCATACTGATGACCCCCTGCCCATATCTCAAGGGTCTAGGCCAAGCAGGCGTTGACAGGGGAGGAGAAAAGGGGCCCTTCTGGGCCAGGCCCCCAAGGTTGGCATGGTGCCTGCTTAGGGAGGAGAGACTAAAGGCCCAACCCTTGTCAGCATCCCGGCCGGCCGGCACTTCGGAGGCAATTAGCAGCCCAGCTGAGCTAATCCCCCGCCTGGCAGGGCCAACACAAACAGGTCCAGGCCGGGTGCACACTCGCCTCCCTGTTTGCTGAGGGGCCCGGTGGTCCGCCAAGAACAACATCAGTAACCCGGGGCCTTCTCTAGGTTAAAAGCAGGACCCAGTCTTGCTGAAGGGTTGACAGTGCCTGACAGAGCATGCTCTGGCCAGATGCCCTGGCTGCCCCAGAAAGACAGCCACTGTTCCCAAGCTTTGGGCCAGCAGGGAAGAGGAAGCTAGACCCTAGGAGCCATGCATTCTGATCCAGCATACACCACCACCCATGCCACCTGTGAGGGGGAAGGCCTGTGCCATCTTGGCCAAACCAACAACTGAGGCCAACAGGAGCTGGGCACTCTGGTCTGGCCCAAGGATACAGGCTCCATGAAGGACCTGGGAACCAAGAGGCAGGTCAGACCAGGCCATTGCCTTCAAACAGTTGTCACCAGCCTAGTAAAGGACAGACTGGATCCTGAAGCACAGCCAGAATCTAGCCCCACCTGCATCCTCATGACCTGGTGAGGTTAAAGGTGAACCCTCAAGACAAAGGGGAGGCAGAGCTGGCACATAAGAAACAAGCAGAGACCCAAACATGGGCAAACGGAGATGCTGCCAAGGAGACAGCCACAAACTGGCCTAGACCGGGGGTGGGAGTGGGGTGGGAGGGTACTCAGTCAGCTTACACCGCTCAGCAGTCGCTGGGATGGACAAGCCCCTCTCAGACCTCACTTGCTGATTCCACACAAGTTTCTCCTCCATCAGTCCTACCAAGTCTGCAGCGTCTTTTTGGAGCCAAGCCCTCCATTCTGTTTGGTTCCTTATCTACCCAAAGACCCCTCTCCTCATCCACTGAGCCCTCACAGGGCTCCTGCGAGAGACGACGGCTACAGATGAACTTTGGAGGACACGAGCCTCCTTCCTTTGGAGTATCTACCTGCAACCATGCCTCCGAGTGAGCAGGTCCCCTCGGGTCACTGAGCGCTCAACACGGCCATCTTCAGAGCAGAGCATCCACTGTGGATCAGGCCCACACGAAAACCACCTACCAGCATCTGTCACAGGCACAAGCGACAGCTGAACATAAGGATTTCCCGTCAGACAGGCATGTATGATTTGTGTGCATGTGAAAGCTGAGGACTGAGGCCCGCAGAAGGGAAGACACCGCTTGCTTAAGAACAGAGCTTTGGCTTTCTGGTCAGGTGCCAGTGTGGCAGCAGTGGCCCTGCCCAGTCCCACCAGCCTCTCCAGTAACTGCCAATTGCCCTACCCTTAACTGTCTCCACAAGGGAACCTGCAAACAGCTTTCTCTTCAAGGCAGAGAGTGAGGAAGCGGGAGCAGGAAACAGCAGCCCTGGGCAGTCCCTGCCCAGATGGTGTGGCAGACTCTGGGCCCTGCTCCAAGGCTGCCAGATGAACTCCCAGCTTCTCGCTGGTAGGACACTGACAAGCCACCAACCAAACCTTTTGGGGCTACATGACACCTGGATCCAGAACAGTGGTTCTCAACCTGTGGGTTGCAAGCCCTCTCACAGGGGTCACCTGTGGAAAACAGATATTTATTACATTACGATTCATAACAGTAGCAGTGTTATAGTTATGAAGTAGCAATGAAAATGACTTATGGTTGGAGGTCACCACAACATGAGGAACTGTATTAAAGGGTGATGGCATTAGGAAAGTTGAGAACCAACTCTAGAACATTCAGCCAAGGAGTAAGAGATGAGAGTCCCTTCTCCTATTGTTCAGGCAAACAAAGAGGTCACTTGCAAAACAGGTCTTTCACTGGGAAACTCACAAACCAACCATATAAGGACACATAAACAAGCAGACCCCTCAAGAGGGCTGGCTTCAGTTAGCACCTAAGCAGAGTCGTGGAGACGAGCTGTTTGTCTCCCGACAGCTCCTCAGCCAGCAGCCTGGAGAACCTGAAGCAATTCAGTAACCTCCGGCTCCCTCCTGAGAACGACCGGACCAGACTGGGTCTCCTAAAGTTTGTGTCCACACACCCTCTCTCCACTTTTCTATTATGAGAAGACCAAGTCAGACTACAATGGAGTCTGCAATGCAGACTGGGAAGAGCCCTAAAGGGTCCAGATGACAATCATCAGCCAGTAAGTATCCTGACCGTTTCTTAGGAGTCAGGAAGTGTGTGGTGGGACAGGAGGGGCGGCACTGTAAGGCCCTGCTCCCACAGGCTCACAGGTACCAGGCCCTGCCGGGTCTTCCTTCTCTCTGAATCCCCTTCATTCCTCCTCCTAACAGCATGCACTCCTCCCTGCATCCCTTTCTAGGACAGAGGTAAGCTGCCTGTGATGCTTCAGGAATGGTTGGTGGGTAGCTACCCTGATCATCGTGGAGATGCAGCAGATCTAGAGAAGTAACTGCAATGATGTGAAGTCAGACTGATGGAGAAAGAGGCTGGGAGTAGGGGCAGTTACATCATTCAAATCAGAAGGGGAAAATAAGAGGGAACCTGACTCACCCTTCAAAAATACAGGCTCAGAGTGGTACTAGAAGCCCGGAAGTCTGATGCAGAGATCTGGGTGTGCACCCATTCTAGTCCCATCTGGCCAGGTGACTTCAGATAGGTTAGCTCTGTGAGTCTCAGTCTTCCCTGGAGCAGCTGAGGGCTGCTATGGGAACTGAAAAGCAGAGGTGGGTATCCAGTAAGCATTTCTCTTTTTCCCTGAGCCATGCACTCTCCCCTCCACCTCAAGCCAGTGGGCATAGCCAGACATTGATGGAGGCACTCCAAACTCAGACCCTAATAGTCTCTAAGAATCAGGATATACTCAATAGAACATGTGGCTGCTGGTCCCCAAATTGCTCAGATGCCCATTTTGAACCACAGCGGGCCCCAGTTTAAGAAGAGTTCAAGCATAAAGAGGGGAATGAGAAGAGACTGTCATTTAATTGCCTCTCAAAAGCCAGAGTCCCACAGCTTCCCTGGTGGAGAAAGAGGATCTGCACCTAGGGGAACACAGGAGGATCTGGACCTGGGGGGACACAGGAGGATCCGGACCTGAGGGGACACAGGAGGATCCGGACCTGGGGGGACACAGGAGGATCCGGACCTGGGGGGACACAGGAGGATCCGGACCTGGGGGCACACAGGAGGATCTGGACCTGGGGACACAAGAGGATCTGACTCTTGGGGGGGTGGCACACAAATCAACAGCAGTTCCCAAATGGACATGTGTCCCTTCTGGCCATCAGCTACGCTGTCACTCCCCTCAGGGCTGCCTAGTGGTAAAGAGCTTTAGAATCAGCAAACCCCAATTCCACAACCCCCTAGCTGTGGGACTTGAAGATAAACTGTACGAAGCATGCCCACATTGAAGATAAAAGCACACTAACACAGCATTGCCTGGCACACACAAGGGCATGACACTTTATTGCTTACACATTTGTATCTGTGTCCCCAACCATGCAATCCTTCAGAGTAGGATATGGCGCCTCAGTTCCATGAAGGGGAGCATTGAATAAAGGTCAGAAGAACTGAGGCGAGAACTGGGGAAAGGCTGCCCGGTCAACTGAAGCAGGACACAGGTGCAAGGCAGCCTGTGCTGACAAAGGAAAGCAGGGGAGTGGGCTCTGGTCTGTCACAGTTCTACAAATCAACAGCTCAACGCCTGTTATCTAGACCTTGTCAACACTGTGACCCTTTAACACAGTTCCTCATGTTGTGGTGACCCCCCAACCATAAAATTCTTTTGCAGTTTCTTCCAACCATAATGTAAATGTCTGATATGCAGGACATCTGATACGTGACCCCCCCCAAAAGGGCTGCAACCCACAGGTTAAGAACCACTGCTCTGGGCTCCCCTCCACTCATCACTCTCCATAAAGCCAAGAACTCTGTAATTCCCCTTGCAGAGCCCCAGCCTTTGGCCTGGCCGGTGACCCCCTGATCCCTCCATAAGGCCTCCATGGAGGGCCAGCTCACATGGCTTTATTATAAATGACACCCTGAGTGGCCATCTGACCCATCTTGTCTCCTGACCTCCTCAGCTCCAAGTCCCTGAAGCCTTAGCCAAAGATAACAGTGTGGGCTTGTTTCTTTGGGGCCCAGGATAGAAGCCTCCCCAGCACCTGGGAGCAGCTGGACACTGGAAGTCAAGACTACGGCTGGTCTCCTCATCCCTTGCCAAGTGCATCTGTAAACACGGCTTCTCAGTGGCTCCCTGCAGCTGCTCCCCGAGGGGTCAAAAGGGGGAGAAACAGGCTAGAGTCGGGGCAGCCTATAGCTTACAAGTGAGAACTGAACTGGCAGGGTCTGGCCTTAAAGGGGTCCCTGGGTTCAATGAGGTTTTTCACTGCTGGCCTTGTGCCCACAGCCTCAGTTCATCAGTGCCCAGGACTGCTGTCTTGTGCCAAGCTGTGTCCCCATGAGCCATGGAGCCTATGTCACTGCTGTAGGTCCCACTGTTTTACAAGTTGGTGGGGAGAACGAGCTCACTAGGGTGGAGATGCCTGGATGCTGGGCTGTTGTGCCTGATCGCGTTTGCTATAAAACAGCCAGACATTCCTAGGACCTGGAATCACGCCGAGGCCATGGAACTAGCCTTCCCGGCCATATATCTCCAGGAGGGGGGACAGGCCTGAGACATCTGAGATAATAAAGACATGACTGTCTCAGCCCTGGGGCTTGTCTCCCCTTTGTCCCAGGGCTCAGCAGCCAGCAAGTTTAAAGACATCCTCCCCCTTCTCCTGGGAAAGTACAGTTTCATCAGATTCTACAGCCCATGGGGTTAGCTTCCCAGGAGTCAGGCCTGGGCTGGACTCCTGTTCCCAGCTCAGCAGAGCACGAGGTAATCAAGGGCCCAGCCTTTAGTAACACATGGGAAAGTGTGGCTAACTAGGCCCTGATCACTCATAGATCACAACTATGGCATGACAACCACTCTGCACATACACCTCTAGCTCTCACTGCCCAACAACACAGGGCCCAACTTTCAGGCATGAAGAACAAAACTCCAAGAGGAGAACAGGCTTTTCCAAAGTGAAAATACCTATTGGATGGCAGACACCTGACACTATTTTGCAGTACGTTTTGAAGCTATGGACTCTTCCCATGTTTGTAACTCAGAGCACTTTTCTCTGAAGTCTGGGACTCCTGAAGTAACCTCGAGCTGTCTTTTCTTCTTCCCAATGCTCCCTCTTCACCGGCTTCCAATGTCTAAATCCCAGTGGGAGGGGAGGCTCCCCTTTAACATCTGAAGGAGAAAATTCATACAAGGGAGATGAATCCAGAAGCCAAAGAAACAGCCTGGTCTCCCATGAGTCACTTCTACCCCAATCTGAACAAGTAATGGCAAGTAATGGCAACAGCCTGTCACTAGGATGAGTGACAATTTCACAAAGGAACACAGGGCCACAAGAGGAGCGAAGGGTGAACCTGGCACACTGTGGCTTGGAAGGTTATGCCTGACCTTTCTAACCTCAGTCGCTGGAAAGAGGCATCACAGGCATATAAGCAGAGGAAACGCTGGGCACAGAACCTACAGGCCTGGGTTCAACCTGTAAAATCTCGTAAAGCTCAACTCCAAGCCAGTTTTCTCATTTGCAAAATAAACACCTGTTCCATTGGCCATACCAGCCCTTGCAAAGATGAACATGAAAGCAGCCTGTGACAGCTTTATAAACAGATGACATCACGCCCCACATGTGCTCTTTCCTTGCTGCTTTCTTTTGCATTCCTGATGTCCCCTCTCCCTGCTTTTCTTCGTCAAACATCTGAACTCACTACATTCAATATCACATTAGCTCAACATTCACAAAAACCTGGGAATGATCCTCTTACACAGCCATTTTTTAAAGGTGCCAAGCAGAGAGGCTCAAACACCTGCTAAGACAACAGACATATCACACAGCACGAGCCCAGAGCCAGCTGGTTCCTGGAGCACTGCAGGAACAGACCGGCTGGGGCACAAAAAGGGCCAAGACCTGTCTGCTTCTGTCAGTCTAAGCTCCAGGCCTGCCCAGACACTCGGCTCACTTGACAGCAGGGCCTCAGAGGGAGAGATTTAGTGTCTCCCTAATCCAAGCCTTCTTCACGGGACCCCTGATAGCTCGAGGCAGCTTCCAACTACAGATCTAGCGAGCTAGTCTCACCCTGCTCTCCCCGATCTCCATCTCCAGGGCTCTGCAAGCGAGGGGGCTTCCACTCTATTAGGAACACAATTACCCTCCTTGAGAGCAGAAGACCACTAAGAGAAACCAAACCAGAGGAAATCCTCAGTGGCCCAAGAAGATGCTAAGCATTTTCCTATTCCCCATTCTGGCTTTGAACCACGGGGGAACATGGAGGCTGCCTGCTCCGAGGGCCCCAATGCACTGTTTGCACATTCCAACCAGCCCTGAAGTAAACCAATTCCTCCTAAATTCCCACCTACATTTCATTATTCCTGCCTGTCCACAACAGAGGCTATCTCAGGCAAAAAGCTCCTCAGAGGTAGTCAACATCCAAAATTTAACACAACTCAAAAAAAAAAAAAAAAAAAAAAAAGATGATCCCGGCTAAAGGTTACCTAAAAGGCAAATACACAAGAATCAATCGGACTGGAGACTAAGGGATTGGCAAACAATCTGTTTGAGAACTGGAAACAGGATCCTTGGTTTGGAGGGATAGTGGGTTTCTCAGAAGTCAAAGTAAGGCTGCAGGTGACAAGACTGTGAGCTGGAAGCTCTTTTCACAGTAGTTTTAGAGTCTGTGCTCTCATCGGAAATAGCCTTAAAACCTGAGCAACAACGGCCAGCCTTTTCTTATTGTTTCTCTGCCACCTAGTGGATACTCTGCATCATTACAGAGTTACTTCAAGGCCATTTTCTTTGGGTGCTGAGGGATGTTTGACCTTCATTACTTCACAACACTGAAGGTAGGCAGAAACCCTTTTTTCAGTTAAGGTAGTGGTTCTCAACCTTCCTCATGCTGCAGCCCTTTCAACAGTTCCTCATGTGATGAACCCCAACTATAAAATTATCTCATTGCTACTTCATAACTGTAATTTTGCTACTGTTAAGAATTATAATGTAGGGGCTGGAGATAGCTCAGCGGTTAAGAGCACTGACCACTCTTCCAAAGGACCTGAATTCAATTCCCAGCACCCACATGGCAGCTCAGTTGTTTGTAACTCAAGCTGCAGGGGACTTGACACTGTCACACAGACATACGTGCAGGCAAAACACCAATACACATGAAATAAATTATTTTTTAAAAAAAACTGTAATATAAGTATCTGATATGTGACCCCAAAGGGGTCTCTACCCATAGGTTCAGAATGGCTAAGTTAGGGAAAGAGAAGCCATCCCAGGTTGCAGAAGACAGCAGAAAACACACAGCCAAAGTCTCCCTCGGGCAACACAACTGCTTCTGAAGAGACAAGGAGGCTCCAAACCTCAGTTCTTCTCCAAGCCCTTTCATGTTGCATGCTCCCTCCGGCCAGTAAACAGCCACGCCAAGCAGATGGCACCGGCCTCCTCCAGCCCGATACAGGTGTGCACATCACCCCACTCAATCTCCCATTTGAGAATCAAAAAGCCATACCAAAATGTGTGCTCAGGTTCACTGGAGGTATACTGGACGGACACAGAATATAACAGACTCATGGACCAATAGGTAAAATGTGACAGTCACAGGACAGACGGAAGCAGGCAGGGGCTAGGGCTTAGAGTTTGCCTTGAATTCACACAGATAGGGGATGAAGTAGTCACACATTGGCAAGGGGCCCTTGAAAATGTGCTAAATGAAAGAAATCAAACACAAAATACCGCATTATGTATCGCCTTGTATACATAAAACCTCCAAACTGAGAAAACTTAGGGTGACAGAGACCGCCCAGTGACTGTTTAGGACTAGAAAGAAGGGGTCAGGGGTTCAAAAGGAAAAGCTCAAAAGCTCAGAAGCTTCTTTTGTGAGGTAAAATGTTCTGGAATACCTGTAGACTCCAGGAGAAAACTTAGAGCAGAAATAGGGGCTTCCTGCCAGCTGACCACTTAGACAGGCTGCTGAGATTCCAAAGGCAATGGGGTGGACTTGGAGGAAGGGGGGTATTTCTTTTGATCCTGGCTTTGTATGATTCTAGAATTACTACAGATTTTGAGCACTATCAGATTTGTTTATTTCCCCTGATCTTGCGCTTTCCTGAAGATGCGTTCTGTCCACTCTTACAGAGGCACCATGTACCAGTGGGGATACTATCTGAATGCACTAAGTCAAGCCAGAGTGAGACGTTAGGAACACAGCCTCAGCATCCAGTAACAATCTGTGCCAACTCTTGATTCTTCCCTCAGCTCGGTCTTCCAAGGATTTGGAAGTCTAGTTGGCCTGCACTGTCAAGAGAAGTTTCCCAGAGTTCCTGTTCCTGTGATAAACACGTTTAAGTTCTATTAGGTTCTTCAATAGCAAAAATCTCCCCCAGGAGAACCTGCTGTCCTGCCCCCTTACCAGGGCTGTATGACCCAGGTTAGTCCTGTCACTTAAATGAGCATTATTAAGATTCAAGCTGTTCTCGCAGAAACTGAGGGGCAGAAGGTAAGCCTGGGTCTCTTCCCTAACAGCTGTGGTTGTAAATATGCACACACAGCACTAGTGGAGTGTGTGTTCTCGCCTGGCATATATCAAGCCCTGGGCTTGGCTCCCAGCACAGCATAAACCAAGCATGGTAGCACATGCCGGCTGGGCAGTAGGAGTAGCAGTATCAGAAGTTCCCTATCCACAGCTAGCAAATATTTCTTAGTTCTCCCCTTTAACCCCGCATTTGGAAGGCAGAGGCAAGTGAATCTCTGAGTTCAAAGCCAGCCTTCTCTACATACACAGTGAGTTCCAGGCCAGTCCAAGGTATTAAAACAGAGGGTGGGGGTAACTAAGAAGCTAGAGGAAAGCCTGTATCAATAGTATTAAAAATCTCTTGGTAACACCCCATGCACGGGGGTACACAGCTCAATTTGCTTGGGTTGTAGGGCAGAGCAAAACTGATGCGCCACCACAATGAGCTGCTTCCCGCTAGCTTGTTTCTGGAATGGGTTCGACCACACAAATCAAATACCCCAAACAGAACCTGGGTCTCCAACTCCCAGAGCTTCTCCCAGTGATGCTGTCAGAACAGTGGGAGAAGTGGACAGTAGAAGTGGAAAGGGACATCAAAAGCCATGCTGTAGCAGGAAGGACAACCAGGGCTCAAGTCCCCTGGGGGTCTTGGAAATAAACTTGTAGTCAAAGCAGTGAGTGCACACTCAGCTCCTGGCAAAAACATCGTTCCCCCTGGAGGCCAGGGAAGATTTGTATACTGCCCACTGTCCAGGTGAAGGGATGCTCTAACCCCAGTATCCCTATGCCCTTAGTTAACAGAGAAGAAAGGGCTTCCTTTTAAAAGCTCTTCAGAAAGGAAGCCCCAGATCCCCTCCATCACATCAGGACAGGGCAGTCCTCTGAAGATACCCAGAAACCAAACAGCTAAGTCTAAAAAGCTTCAGGCACATCCCCCACACTTCCAGAACTGGTTAGAGACAGGAGAGAGAGGACCCCTCATTCATGGAGTAGCCAGCCCAAAGGCCGCAGTCAGTCAACAGAACTTTCTGGCCCTGATCGACAATGACAAGGAAAGTGATGGTGCCACCTCTCTTTCCAGCCTTAAATATAGCAATTCTGTAATTCTCAGCAAAACACAACTACTTCCACTTAGCATGGGAAATGTTTACTTGCCTCGCTAGAGATCAGGGAAGTAGTCAAAGACAAAATCAAGCCCCAAGCCTATGTATGCAACCTGCACAGCACTGCAATGCCGAGTTGTCTAACTTCACTCTCGCCAACTATCCCTGCCTCTCTCCTCAGGGATGTGGGCAAACCCAAAAGTGGCTGAGACCCTCTGTTGGGAACAATGCAGGCAGAGACCAATTGTCAACCTAATTAGGGGCAAACAACTGAAGGAGGGGGGAGAAGCAGCTTTTAGACCAGATTTCCATTCAAAGCCTTGGGTACTAACTAGGCCCAGCCTGCTCTCGATCCTAACTCCCAAGTGTTAGGATCACATATCTGTACCAAAGACACTTCAAAATACTAAAAAAATTGGAAACTCACTTTTCTCCCCTCAGGGCTCAGAATCAAACCCAGAGCCTTGGGTGGGCCAGGCTAGGCAGCGTGCTGCTTTCCACTCAGCTACATTCTCAGCACTTCCAAAACCCTCTGCTCCAGGGGTTCTCAGACATTCCTAATGGACCCTTTACACACAACCATAACTTTTCTTACTACTTCACTGCTGTAATTTTTGCTACTGTTATGAATTGTAAATACTTTGAAGACGGTTTGTCAAGAGGGGTCATGACCCACAGGTTGAGAACCACTGCCCTAAGCCACACAAAAGGAAGGGTGTCTTATTCTAGTGCTGGCCCTAAAGCTTTTTCTCCAAAATGCTGCCTCCCAGTTTCTCTGCCCTGCTAAGGAAGCCTTTTCCAGCACTGCCGGCCCGAACCACTGTGAGACACTCTGGCTACAATTTCAGCTGTGTGATTAATCAGATTTTTACTTCCAAGGAGTACTAGTCAAACATACAGGTTCTAAGGCAGAAAGATCTGTTCTAACTCTGGCTTCAGACATGAGGGAATTACGAATCAGAGTCCCTCTCTAGTCAATGAAGGGATCTGTGTTATCAGTCTCACAGGCTGTTAGAAACTTAAGTGTGAGGCATACTCTGCACTCAGTCAACATACCTATTACTCCAACAGCAAACCTGCAAGTGTTGTTTCTTCTATGATACTAAGTGTTCAGTGTCACCCCCACTCTTTCCACTATGCATACCTGTTCCCATGTTGTGGAGGAGCAAAACTCCTGGCTATCCCTCAACATGCTCAGGTTCTCCCATACTTATCCAGAAATTCTTAGCTATGAACCTAACTCTTTACATTCACTCATACATCACATTATTTCTGCATGTCAATTAAAAGGACAATTAAATGTCATCGTTGGGATTAGCAGAGCAAGTGACAAGCAGTGAGCTACATCTCCAGCCCCGACACTTCATTTTCTGCAGAAGTCTTTCGTGGTTTCTTACCCCCTTCTGTATATTCACAACTATGACTTCTCCTGCACTGTCCAGTAACTCCCCACTTACCAGTTTCTATCTCAAAGACAACCTCCCAGCAATGTTTTAAAAGTACATTGTCTATACACAAAAGCCATTCGGGAGATGTATGGTTTTAAGCATTTCTGATTCCTGTCAGCAGGATCTTTGTGTTAACCAACCTAAGGACAGTCCTTACCATTGTGAGACACAGAAAAACCACACAGCTTGTCTGATCTTCAGATACTGATTATCCAGGGACATCAAAAGGACAGAAGCCATTCCCGACAGCAGGATCTCTGAAAGTCTTAGGAACTAAATACTGTGTACATTGTATGAAATTAAATTAAGTACTTGTATGAAATTAAAGAGCTGGGGAGGAATACTACCTTTCATCAGCTCTTCCTAAACGAAGTGGAACTTCCTTGCACTGTTAACATTCTTTTCAAAACGAACCCTGAGCCTGAGGCTGGGATGTAGCTGAGTTGGTAGTGCTTGACTACCATGCACAAGCCCCATGTTTGCTCTCTAGCACTGTATAAACAAGGTGGCAGTCCATGTCTGTAATCACAGCATGCAGGTGAGCAGAAGAAAAGTTACAGCTACACAGAAGAAAAGTTCAAGGCCAACATGGGGTACAAAAGATCCTGCCTGGAATGCATGAGCTTCTGTCTCAAGGAAGAACAAGCGAGTGAATCTATAGCTGGCTAGAGAAAACTTGAAGTCTCTGACACACACTACAGTGGCACCAAACAAAATTTCACACACCATGTTCTCCCCGCTTGCATGCAAATCTACAAACGACTAACACTGCACAGCAAAAGCTATGGTCTCATTCAGTGCTCACACTCAGGTGTAAAGTCAACCATTATTTCCAACCTACTGAAGTACTGAGGGTATTCATACACTGCCCCAAGACTGCACAACCCAGTCAAGATTCTGCACAATTTCCCTAAATTGAAGTTCCATGGATTTTACATTTTGATTGCCTATGGAATTTCTAGACGTTTTGAACAATTCACTGGTCTTCCCAATACAGTAAAGTACTAAAATCAACTCTATTACTTTCTATCACTTGAAAAAAAACAAAAAAACCTCAAGGAAGAACTGATATTCAAATTAGAGTGCAATCTGGATTCAACTGCCAACGGTTTAACCTAAACTTACCACTAGATGGCACTAATTCCAGCTTTCCAAGAGAGTCCTTTTTTGGTTTTTGTTTGTTTTTGGATTTTTGTTTTGGTTTTTCGAGACAGTTTCTCTGTATTGTTTTGGAGCCTGTCCTGTAACTTGCTCTGTAGACCAGGCTGGTCTCAAACTCAGAGATCCACCTGCCTCTGCCTCCAGAGCACTGGGATTAAAGGCATGTGCCACCAATGCACGCACAGCCCAAGAGTCTCTTGTTGGAAACTCTTGTCTGGGATCGGAGCTAAAGGTCTTCTAATCATTTTAAAGAACTAGACAGTGTGGTATTAGCATAGGCCTCCCCCGCCTTCCTAAAGCTGCTCCAAAGCTCATGATCAGAAGTAGGTCAGTAACACCCTCCAGCAGTTCTACCTCTGAGACTGGCCAGGTACCTATGTTACAGCCCACCACAGGTCAAGTCACAAGAGCTAAGACTACCAATCAGAATTAACTGATTTTCAAGCTAATCCACAAAAGCAGCTACTACCTGTTTAATCCTTTACAGCTAAAAACCAACCCTAGCCAGGCAGTGTTGACATACACCTTTAATCTCAGCAGAGGCAGGCAGATCTCTGTGAGTTCAAAGCCAGCCCTGGTCTATAGAACAGAGTTCCAGGACAACCAGGGCAACACAGAAAAACAAACAAACAAAGGATTTTTTTTTTTTAACCTAAATAATCAAGGAAAAAATTCTATCCACCTAGTTTCCTACCAACTGGTGGGACAGGGAACCACAATAACACTGGCCTGACATAGTGCTCAAGTGAGACAGACAACACAGATGAGGAAATCTTCAGCAAAGGAACACAGCAACCATCGTTTCTATGTTTCCTAGAAGCCCAGCTCAGCCTCTGAGAACAGCTGTATTCACATTCATTGCTAACACTAATCTACACGACCTGGATCTGCTACTGTGTTCCCTCTGGGAGTGCACTGAAATAGTCCTGAAAAGACAATACATCAACTTCCATGAAACATCACACAGCACAAGACCGAGTACTAGAATATGCTTTTGCTTACAACACCTACTCCACACACACCCCTAACTTCAACTGTATGGGTTTCCAGGTCAGAATGATGCTTGACTCAGCACAGGCACATTAATCACTGACCTGTCAGTGATACCAATCTCACTTTCCTTTGAGGCTAAAGACGCGAAGATAAGAGCAATTGAGGCACCTCACTGTCAGCTTTTAGTGTCCTGTTCCAGACCCCCCACCCCCATAAATGCACCTGGAAGCCTTCAGTCACTGTCTTAACCCTGCAGTCATTTTGCATTCCAGGCCAGCAGAGCCTCTCCAACAGATCACACCACGATGAGTTCACCCTCAGCAGGAGCTATAATCTCCTGGGAACCAGAATAGAGCCAACATCAAGCAGTAACTTAACCAAATCATCCTGCAGAACATGAACTGATTCACTGAACAAGCAGATCACACCTTGACCAGTGGCTTAATTGTGCTTGCCTCTCCACCCTGCCCAATTCTTCCTCTACACTTTTATAAAGCTTAAGTCATTACCCCCAAGGACAGACTTGAACTCAATGTATCCCTTTTTCAGTATTCACCAATATGGCCTTGCTAACTAAATCTCCTTTCTTGCCTTTCTTGGTTTTTGGCACTGTTATTTGGCATACTGGGGGGAGAGGGGGTGGCTAAGATTAGCATGTTGGGGGTCCTGGAATCTGATGGTATACTCCACTAAAAGTAGCAGAATAAGCAAAATAGACAGGCAAAGAACTCAGAAGCCAGAAGGCAGCTCAATAAGATCAACACAATACCTTTATCACAGGGATGCTCATCTGCCTAAGGTCAGTGATTCCTACAGAGCAGACAGTGGCAGGGAACAGAGCTCACTGAAATATTGCTGAACAGGATGTGATAAACAAGCCAGAGCTGCTTCTAACATATATATACTCTAATAGGTTACAGAATACTCCGCTTACCTTTACCTTCAAAACCTTTACCTTCAAAACCAGTCCCTTCTACTCCAGAAAAAGACTGCAATGACACCACACTTCCTACAGGGCTTTCTTTACATCCTGACCTCACTAATCTGCACAATTACTTTAAACCTCCCCTTTAGACATTTATTTCAGTCTTCCTGCAACACAGAACTCTAATGTATATACCTTTAATAGGCAAGTATCCACTTTCACAAAGTTTAACAATTCTATCCGTAGTTAGCTCTAATGCCCACACTACACAAAAGGCAGCAAGACAGTAGAAGAGGCTAGGAAAAAGCAGAGATAAAAAGCAGTGTTCAGTGCTGAGACTAGGATGGGGCCCTATCACTTAAACCTGGGGCTAATTGTTGGCAAACACTATAAAGGAAAAGCCAGGACCCCCGCTGTTACACAGCTATGTTGGGAAAAGATGTCTAAATTGCCTCATTTTCTTCACAGAATTAAGGGACTATATGAACCATTCTCAATTCTGTGATTTTGAAACACAAGAACTATGAAAGGACCACAAAACTGTTCATCCACCTTGCTGCCCTTAGCTTGTTTAAAATTCTACCTAACTATGACATAAGGTAACAGCCACTTCAGCAGGGTGGATGGAGCATTGCTCAGCAGTTAAGAGCACTGGCTACACCTCCAGGAAACCCAGGTTCGATCCCCATCACCCACATGGTGGTGCACAATCACCCATTCCTCCAGCCCCGGGGATCTGACCCCCTCTTCTGGCCTCCCCAGAGACTACGTGCATGTGGTGCACAAACACACACATAGGCAAAACACCCAAACACATAAAAATACAATGAAAAAACTGGATGTGGTGGTGCACACCCTTAATCTCAGCTCTTAGGACATAAGCAGGCAGATTACTTAAGGCCAGCCCAATCTATAAAGCAAGTCCCAGGACAGCCAGGACAATGAAAGCCTTGTCTCAAAAAATAGAGAGTCAGGCAGTGATGGTGCACACCTTTAATCCCAGTGCTAGGGGGAGAGGGGTGCCAGAGGCAAACAGAGCTCTGAGTTTGAGGCCAGTCTGGTCTACAAACTGTGTTGAAAACTTTAAAAAAAAAAAAAAAAGGAATATTACTAGTATAGTTACCCAGTGTCTTTTAGTCTTGTGGGGGCTGACAGTGGGTCACATACCAATCATGACCTCCAGAAGACTATGGATACCGAAGCATATATACAGCAAATCGAGTAGACGTATGGGGTACTGAGATCTTTACTCTGCTTGATAACATAGACACTGTTTGACACTCATTCGCCAGTGTCTCCAGTGCCCCACGTGAGACACATCCTCACTAAATACTGGGAAATGAATGTGTCATGGTATGCACACAGGCAAGCCTTTGACTGCATAGTTATTCAAGAAGAGGCAGCTGTCAAAACCATAAGGGAGGATAGTTCCAACTAGAAAGCAGGTGTTAACTACTTGATTCTCCGTTATATTCTCCCGTGTGTTAAGTGTTTTCATTTTTTCCTTTATATTTTTAGACAAGACTCGAGCCTGTCCTGAAACTCTGTAGATCAGGCTGACCTCATACAGAGATCTCCACCCTGGGTGTGAGAATTAAAGATGTGTACCACTACACCCCGCTTACATGAAGTGCTTTTAAATATACTTATGACTGCCAAGTATGAATGAACAGCACTTTTTAGGCTAGCTTAGCTCTTTGGCATCCTCCAAGCGATAGAATGAGAACGTTTCAATGTACTTCAATGTGGCCCCCTCTACCCCTACATGCTGCCCGTAAGAAGTCATTCACAGGTTCTAGCTGAGTACAACCTAAAACTGGAGGTGTGTGCAAATGATCCAGCTTGAGAAAGTAAACACTACAGTCAACTACTGTCCATGTGGTTTATAGCACACTACCACAGCCACGGCTACAAGGTGAGGCTTTAAAGGAAGGGGGGCACTCTGAAAAGACCCCCAGCAACACCTTAGGTGGCAGTGCAAAGATCAGAACACACTCAGTGAGGTCATTATGTCACCACGCTCTGACACAATGCTCTGACATTGGTAGACACAATGATTTACAGAGAACAAGAGAAGCTAACATTGGGGTGCAAGTGAAAACCCCTTTCCTCATACTCAGAGATACTCTGATTAATTGATCACTCCTAAAAGATTACCGTTTTTATTACCAAGTAAGATGGTAACTTTCCAATTTACATAACAGACCTCCATCTAAAAAGGAAAGCCAGGGCCAGCAAGGATCCAAGTTCAGACTTGGCTTTTGCTTGTTTGGGTATGTGGTGGGGGCAGGGGTGAGACCTTAGGGCCTCAAGTTGCCCAGGCTGGCCTCAAACTTGATATGTAGCCAAGGATGACCCCAAGCTTCTGATCCTCCTGCCTGGTACTGAAGCAGGGCCACTATATACAGTTTTTGTGTTTGAGACTGTCTCATGTAGGCTAACCTGGAACTCACTATAGGCAGGTGAAATGATCATGGCACCTTATCTTCTGACCTCTACCTCCCATGCTGGAGATAGAAAACAGGGCTTCATGGGTACAGAGCAAGCAAGCACTCTACCAACCAACCCACATTCCCAGCCCCAGCAAACTGCTCCTTAGAACACCAGTGATGATGTATAAATATTGTCAATTCTGCTACAAGTCTACTATTATGTATCCCAGGATATCTATGAATTTGGCCAACATATTTGCAGATGATCCATCCATATTGTCAAAAGACTGAACACTGGCTGGAGAGGTAGCTCAGTGGTTAAGACAGAGTACTATTCTTACCAAAGAGCAGAGTTCAATTCCCAAGACCCACGACATGTAACTCACAACCACCTGTAACTCTAGCTCCATGGAATCTGATGCCCTCTTCTGGCCTGAACAGTTATCTGCACTCCTGTATGTATAGCCTTAGAGATACAAGACACATGAACACAAATTTAAATTATCTTCAGGGTTGAAATTGCCATGACTCTAACCCACCACACACTTCAGAGTAATATTACTAACCTACCAAGCCAAGACTACAAACAAATTTCTTGAATTAAAGAAACCACTATTTAAGTAAAAATCCACATTACCTCCATTTACTACTCATGTATTTAAATTTAACTTCAATTACTTCGTCACCCTTGTTCATCTTATATGCATGATCTACCTGCACTGCCAAGAGTGATGGTGCACACCTTTAATCTCAGCACCCAGGAGTCAGAGGCAGAGGCAGGTGAGTATGAGTTCAATCACAACCTGGTCTGTAGGGCCACATAGCAAGACCCTGTCTCAAAAAAAAAAAAAAAAAAAAAAAAAAAACCAGGGGGAAAAAAACCAAGACAACCACATGGCCTGCTTTTATTTACTAACTCTTAAATTATGTGCTTATCCAGTAATTATTCTCAGTCAAATGTTGGACTAAGCACCATTCTAAGACAGGCAGAGAGCCACAATGGAGGACCCACAGCTACTGTACAAACATCTCTGTTCCCCAAAATATCATAAGATCCAGGTACTTCTCCCTAGAATGGTCAAAAGGCAAGATGCACTGGTTAAAACATGCAAAGCAGGAGCCAGCAAGACATCGGCTCATGGTTCAACTGATTAAGACACTTGCCAAGACCAACAACCTGACGCTGATCATGGGATGTACCTGATGAAGGAAGTAAGAGTTCGCCTGCCATATACATACACTCACAAAACAAATAAAAATGCAAATAAAAACAAAAACTAGTAAAGCTTCAATGTGTCTCTTTCAAACCCCCTCCCACCCAGCCCTGCAATGTAGTCATACCAAACTTGAGCCCCCATGAAGAACTGAGCTTGCATTGAACTGGACTAATGTTCTAAGCCTTTCAAACAAATCAGTATAATGCAATTAAGGTGAATATATCATTCTTGCAGACCAAAAATGAATCATATCAACAAAACAAAATATTGTGAGGTCTTCAAACTTGGCAGCATTTTAGAAATTCCTGGAAAACTATTTGTAAATTTCACTAGGCAAGCTGTACTTTTTTAAGTAGTCAAATTTGAAAGCCCCCAATGCAGGCAGGCTGGGATGAGTGGTCTACTTTCCCACTGCACTATAGGAGTATGCGAATGCTGCCTTTCAACAACAGGAGATAAAAGCTTCACAAACATTTCTGCACTAACTGCTCTGACCTACTCAACATACAAGGTGAGGAGTTTCTGAGCTAGCTCTCAAATTCTGAAGGGAAAGCATAAACCTGAACATGTGGAGGGAAATAACACAAGCTTACTGCCAGGAAAGAAAAATAAAGCCTTAAAATTTTAACCCAAAATTTGTCAGGTGTTGATGTCATGTACAGTCACATCCTCAGTTCTAAATACCTGAAAAGTAAGAGGCGGAGGGAAAACAAGGACCTTCAGGCTGGCTTGTGAAGGGTTTTGTTTGTTTAATACATCTGAAAAGAATTCATATACAAAGAACTGGGACACATAGAAAGCATTGGTTCAGCACTGACGAATCCACAAGATTAGGACTGGGGAAGGAGAAGATTACCTAAACATTTTTTAAAATTAAAACCTGCCAACAAAATAATCTGATAAATCTCTATTAACACTTATGAAGAGTCCTGAGACTCTTGCCATTTTTCTTGAATTGAGAGCTTCAGCCAGTTGTTCAAGGGTTCCTCATAGGCATGGAAGAAAAAAAAGGGGATAGCCCTGACTGGTCCCCATGTTGGTTAAGTATGCTCCCTACCCCACATGCTCATAGCTTCTTAACGAAGCAGGCCTGTAACCTCATCACCTGGAAGGAGATGGTAGTCATCATAACCATTTGTCTTCTAGCATCATCCCTTAAGGAACCCTATGTACCAGGTCTTCAGCTGAATCTAGGAACACTACAGTCAGTTGTAATTCTATGCTAAGCATATAAGAAAATGACTGACAGGGGCAAAAGAATGCCTTCTTTTAATTAGGAACTAAATCCATTTGGTAAATTTCAAAAGGTGCAATACTTTTTTTTCATTTATCAATGAAAGAAGTTACAAATTATCCCCCCTCCCCGAATCAGCAAATGGCAAACAAATACCCTTGAAAGTCACAGTCACATACAGAGTGCATCCTAGAATGAGGGGCAAGACAGCGTCCATCCACCTTGATGAGTTTCATCATCCACCTTGATGAGTTTCATCAAAGACTGGATCCACTCGAGGGTGGAGAGAAAAGGCAACTTTCAAGAAGAAGTATGTTATTAAAAGAGGCATTTCTATACTCCTTCCTAAGAGCACCAGGTGGGGACACATTTGCTAAACTAGACCTGGGAAGTGGAATGTGGAAATAATCTGTCCTCCCCCCTAAGGGCTGTCCACTACTAAACAAATTTTAAAAAACAAGACTAAGAAACAATTCCCCCCACACACCCCAAAAGAACAGAAGGACTAGGGGTGGGGGGAAATCTAAGATGCCCCAGATTGCTCTCCAAAATGGAACCAGGGAGCAGCTTTGACAATTCGAATTAGTCTGTTACAAAGTCATCACAAGCATGCCTTGCTTTTAAACAAAACAAAACAAAAAGATTGGTGGGGATCTTTTTTTTTTTTTTTTTAAACAAGGAAACAAAAACTAACACTCATCACTTTTCAGACAATACACAATTATTCAAAATTAACTATTACTGGGAGGGCAAAGGGGGAGCCATACCAATGGGCCTTGTCTCACATGAGTGCATGTGGGTAGGTGCAGGGCGTTTGTCATTATTGCAGAAACGAATTTTAATTTTTAATCTTTAGTTTGATTTAAACATTGCTTTTAGTATGATGACAACACCAGCTGTGCAGGGCTCTGGAGAGGCGTTCATAGCAGCACACACCTGCGGCTCTTCTTCGGTTCTGGAGGCTCCAGGGCAGCCAATATTGCTTCATCAAACACATTCTTTAGGCCTTTCTGAAAAGGGGTAGAAAGAAGAAATGGGCAATCTGATTTTCAATGTAACAACAGAGTTGGAGTTCATGTTTAAAACAGTCAAACCCCACAGACAATGGGCAAACAAATAAACATTAATGACCCTGAAACTCAACCTAACAATCTTGCTTCACCCAGTTGTCTTGTGAGGGCACGGCAGAGATTCAGCAATGTTGGCACAGATGAGCAGACACTTGTGAGTGGTCCTCTGAGATAGGTTTTGCAAACCAATATATATCACAAGAAGCAAACAAGCACATGTCATTTGATCGTTCGATGAGTTGTGTGATGTGTTGCAAGAATATTGTAGGCAGGAACAAGGGAAGCAGCTCTGCCTTCAAAGGAAGCAGCAGCATGTGAACAGAGAATACACCTGGGCAGTGGCATCCATGTTATATGGAAGGCAGGGGGTGGGCAGCAAGGGTATGGCAGCTATAAATATATTCACTTTGAACTCCCTTTATCCCACTAGTTAGACAGAGCCAAGGCGATTCAAGGAAGCAGACGTGGGTACCTGATACAAAAGTGAGGTTAGAGCCAGTCAGTGCAATAGGAATAAAGCTTCACCAGGCATTTATACAAACAATTGTATATTTTTTAATTTCAAAATTTAAAGATAACCACAATTGTATGTTTCCCTCACAACAATAAAATCAAAAGCAGGAAAATATAAAGGCAGTAGCTTTACATTTCAACATCAGCAAACCTTAAGTCAATTGTTAAATGGATGCTAGGATTAGAAGATAATGTGTAACAACAATGAACTCATAAAGCAGTAGCAGATACATGGATAGCTTCCCCATCCCAGAATGACAAATACTCCACCTACAGCACAAGCAGCCAAAGCAAGAGCAACACAAAGTTTCACTGCACACAGGAAAACCACAGGAGAATCCTCCCTTCCCCAATATACTCACTCTACTAGCAAGTCAACCTTCCAATTTGTCATGCAATTACAATTAACAATCAGTAATTACTGAGTAAAATGATGTTTAGCGATGCTTTCTCCATCTAGAACTAACATCTAGAAGTGTTAAAACTCTTATTTTCTCCAAGACATCATTTTTAATGCCAGACCACATTCCTTTTTGCAATAATAATTCAAACCAAAAGCTCTGAGCATCAGGCAACTCAAGCAGCAAAAAGTTAAACAAGTCTAATGTGACTACTGATCACAAAAAATATTCTAAGATATTGCATTCATGATCAAAAATGAATACAGAGTTTGTTCTAATGTGTTGAGTAAGAAGACGCAGAGGCTTTCAAACAGGATGGTTTTATTCCTTTGTTTTAAATGATCTTTCTACAGTAGTGGGACAGGAAGCAGCAGCAAAGAGGGGAAGGAGAAAACAGTTTAGAATATACAGCACTTCCTTTTGGGTTGAGTTTCCGGAGGCTCGAGGGCAGCTAGGATAGCCTCATCAAACACATTCTTCAGACCTCTCTACAAGACAGAGGGGAGGAGAGAGAATAGCAGCCAGGTTAGAGGATTAGAGACTAGCAGATACAACAGCAGTCTGGATTAAAAGAGCTGAATTCACAGAAGCTATATGCTTAAAGAAAAGGAAATACTAGAATGTTCACTCGAATGAGAGAGTACTGAAAGGGTAGATAACTGGACAGAAATTTCACCTCAAAAAAAGTTAACTAAGCAAGGAAAAACTAATAAAAAAAAATGCAGTATGTAACTTCTAAAGAATCACATACTGAAATTTAATACTACAATTTAGTATAAAATTTCAAAAACAAAAAATAGTTATGTAAATAAAAGACAGATGTGTTGGAAAAAGTAAGATTCACCCAACATTACTAATGATGATGACAACATACATATTTTGGAAATACATCTATTAGAATTCCAGGCTTTTGTGAATTCAGCCCCTGAATAACTGAAGGGCACAAACAGCAACTAACAGGCATGCTACATGTCTTTAGGTTATGTGGCAGATCTGGATGAGATTAATAGGGATTTAGTAAGTCAGTTTCCCTGTGCAACAGTAGCAGCAACTGTAAGGAGTTTATAAAGAATGGACCCCAGAAACAGCATGCACTTCAGGTACACAACAATGTTATTAGAGCAAGGAACCACCAACCCAAGTCATAAGGAAACAAAGAATGCAGTCTCAGAATGAGAGTCAGCAAGCAGTCTGATGCTTTCAGATGTCTGCATGGGTCCAGCGCGTGTAGCATGGAATGGAAACAGAGCATCCTCACATCTACAGGGACCAGACTACAAATACACTTACAGCTCTGCCAGAAACGCCAAGGATATGCGATTGGCAACAGTGAACTCTTGAGCCCAGAGGCCACAGGTTTACCACCCAGAATAGTTTCACATGTTCTTTAGTTCAGTTTGATCTTAAGTAAAAAAATGTTTCAAAAATTCCAGAACATAGCCCCCAGGCATTTCCCTCCTTATACCCTACATACCCTCAGAGGAACCACACCCACAAAATCTATTTTATACAAAATAAATGAGAGCAATCATAAAATGATACTTAAATGTTTTCTTCTTTTAAATCATTTTCCCAGTAGAAATAGTATACAAACACTAAAGTGCCTCTGAAATCTGTCTATACATCTGTATGAACCCTCACAGGCAAGTAAGAAGAAATGAGTGGGTGAGAGGGAAATACTTTACAAGGACTATAAATAGAGGAAGAGGACTGCTAGAAAGTAGAGTATACCCCACTGAAGAAGAACTCCTAGCCAGGTGAGGTGGCTTAATCCCAGCACTCAGGAGGCAGAGAGGAGACTCTGGGCTTGGACCAGCCTGGGCTACGGAGTGAAACCTGCCTCATAAAACTTTTTTTAGTCAAAAACACAACCCATTCTTATGCATTCATTTACTTCAGGAAAAGATCAACAAATAACCTTATGAAACAAGGCTAATCTTGGCTTTACTAGTTATTATGTAAAACTTAATTATAGAGGAATCAACAACAGAACAAGTTTGAACTTCTACACTTAAACACAAACCCCATCTTCTATCTTTTAACCCTCTGACTTCTCCTAACTTCAGAATCTGGAAGGAAAAATTATTTCTCCTATGTAACACCCATGCTTCCAGTTCTATGTAATTTGATAATCTGTCCACACTGTGGAACTCTAACATGGAGTATCCAACTGTCTAAAATAAGCTTCACCAGTGACCTAAAACTGGGTCTACACAATCTACTTGCCTCATTTCCCCAAAGGAGCCCATATCTAAAGAACAGAGAGAGCATCCCCCAATACATGATGTCAGGTTCCACACACTTCCTCCCACCTCCCTACTAAAACACACACACACACACACACACACACACACACACACACACACACACACACACACACACACGCCTGCCTTCACTTCCCAAGGGATAGCACTTCCATCTGTCATACTTCTCAGAGGGATAGTACTAGAACACTATT
Organism: Cricetiscus sungorus; assembly: GCA_030556225.1. Classification (NCBI taxonomy): domain Eukaryota; kingdom Metazoa; phylum Chordata; class Mammalia; order Rodentia; family Cricetidae; genus Cricetiscus; species Cricetiscus sungorus. The sequence continues at coordinate 131,350,052 of JANBXA010000734.1, forward strand.
TGGTTATTGTCTCAGTCTGTGCTGCCTGAAAAGGTTAAGTTCTTCTGAATTTTTAAGTATTTGCTTCTACAATGAGATCAACTGCTAAACTGGGCTAGGGGGATGTGAAACTAAGAAATTGTGCCTTAAAGTTATCCTACAGAAAAAGCTTAATGTTTAAATATACAACCTCCTAGGAAAGGGCTAGGAGTTTAAATTATGCATTCAGTCCTATGTACACCAAATCCCTCATAAAACCTAACTATGTATAATTATACATATATCACTGACACACATTTGATCAAAAAAACCCCAACAATATTAAAAATGAATAATTACTAAAAAAAAAAAAAAAGCACAATGAATATAACCAGATTTAATATGTTTAGTAACCTCTATTATTACCAAAATCTTTCCTTTGTTCCTAGAACCAGGAATAAACAATGTATGGTCAGTAACTATCAACAGAATCCAGACACATCTGGCAAATGGCCTCTGGGTATGCTTGTGGGGAATAAACTTGATTACATTAACTGATGTGGCAGGCCTTCCTTAAATGTGGGTGGAACCATCCCTGGGCAGAGGAGCTGGGACTGGACAAGGACAAAGCACTAGCACCTCATTTGTCCATCTCTTGACTGGATGCTTGTGAGCAGCTGCATAAGCTCCTGCACCTTGGCTTCCACCATGAAGGACTGTACTTCATACTGTGAGCCAGAAAAAAACCTTTCTCCTGTATGTTGCTTTAGTCAAGGTATTTTACTAGAGCAAGAGGAGAAGAACTAAGACAGAAAGAATACTATAAAGCCTCAGAAGACTGAACTGCACAAACAAGTTAAACTCTCATTCACTGCTCCCTGAACTCAGCTCCAAGAGGACTTCCAGTCACATCACTCAGAAACGTCCAAGGAAAAATTCCAAAAGGGAAACTCAAAAACACAGAACTGGGGGCTGGAGAGATGGCTCAGCAGCTAAGAACACTGGCTGCTCTTCCAGGAGTCCCAGGTTCAATTCCCAGCACCCACATGGCAGGTCACAACTGTCTGTAACTCCAGTTCCAGGAGATCTGATACCCTCACACACAAGACAAGCTAAAATGCTTAATAAATAAATAAATAAATAAATAAATAAATAAATAAATAAATAAATAAATAAATAAATATTTTTTAAAAAAAAAAAACACTTCAAAAATTCAAAATTTTAACATTAACCAGTAGAGTTCTGATGAGCTACTGATCTAGACCTGGTAAAGCACTGACTATTATTATAGTCACAGGCTCAAATTTCTTCATTTCCTTTGGTTGTTTTCTAAATACAGACTTAAAAGTGGTTCTCACTATGCTCTGGCTTACAGACATTTGTTAACAGCTTTCCTACAATGAGGACTTCAGGGCAGATTACATTGGTGGTAATGCTAAAAGATCATCTTCTGGTAACTTTAGAAAAATTCATGTAAGCTTCAGGGAGTAAAGACTTCAATCCACCTATTACAGGTCAAACAGACTCCACATAATTACTCCTGTCAATTAACAGCTTAACTTTCCCTGCCTACTGCTATCCCTATGGACAGATTCTCTCCTTCCCCCTGGTCTTGGCATTCCTTTCACAACCACCCTTTCTCCCCAAGTCCTAGGAGCACAGGCCTGGAAATTTCAAGTTTATACACAATATAAAGATTCTCCCATGCTCCTTGTCTTTCTTCTGTTCCTGGCCTATACCTGTCCCCACAGATTCTAAACTACTGCAGAATGCAAAGTGCTCCAAACATGCCAGCCTCAGATAGTCTTTCAGAACCAGCCTGGATTTGCTGAAAGCTAATGTAAACTAGATGCTTCTGACATCATTTCTGGCAGGCTTGAACTCCTGCTTTGGACTAGCATTCCAGATTGCTCCAAAGCAGCCTGGCTTCCCCTACCCCAGAGCCTTACTTAAACCAGCATTCCAGCCTTCTTGGGCCCAGACAACAATGCCCTCATTTCAGATAAGAAGCAGTTCATATGCTGACCTCTAGGTTCCCTCAGTATCACAACTACCTGTTACACACAGTCTATGCTGGCATCCTGGTTCTTCTCTCCCAACTCCTCGCCCTAAACTTCTCTTATCTCAGAAGCTTCCCTTCTCCCCGAGCTTCTTATTCCCTTATTTATAACTCCGCTATCTCCACTATGTCCTTTCTTGACCCCCTCTCTTAGTCATCTTTCTCTTCCTCTCTCACTCTACCCCCCCTCTCTTCTCATGACCAAGTCTAGTCTGCTGTTTTCTCTCTCTGCTCTAGATCCTTGCCTCTGGCTATACTCTCCCTCAAATCTACAATAAAAACCTTCCTCTCAGGACAACATGCCTTGAAGGACCATGTTGTCAGTTTACACAGTCTGTACAACTGCACTCACAGTATATATTCACAGGCATAAATGATTTTTTTTTTTAATTTTGTAAGGGAAAAAGAATAAAAGGAAGAGTCTCTGTTATTCTAATGTTCAAACAACAATAACAACAACAACAAAATCAACTACACAAGAAATATGGGCTCCAGAGCTCTTACCTGTGTGAGGGCGGAGCACTCCACATACTTGACAGCCTTCAGATCCCGGGCCAGCTTTTCAGCAGTCTCTGGAGTGATAGGCTTCTGTTTGTTCTTGGCAAGTTTCTCAATAGTAGAGGGGTCGTCTCTGAGATCAATTTGGGTCCCAACAAGTAAGAAAGGAGTCTTTGGACAGTGGTGAGTTATCTCAGGCACCCACTACAAGGAAGGTTTTAAATGCTTTTGTTAATCTACAAGTCTCTGAAACAGAACATCTATACAGGCTGCAAGGAGAAAGTCTGACTCACCTTCTCTTTCACATTTTCAAACGAGGATGGAGAGACCACTGAAAAACATACTAGGAAAACGTCTGTTTGTGGATAACTCAGCGGTCGTAGTCTGTCATAATCCTCTTGCCCTAAAGAAAGTTAGGAAATGTCAGCAACTGAAATCTGTTGTCTGCAGAACATTAAAATCACAGGTTGAAGAAAACAAAAATCACAGGTCAAGAGTGCTTTAGTAGGTAGTGAATATCTAGCGCTGGATTCAACCCCCATAACACATTAAAACCAGGCATGGTTGGCACAAGACTATAATCTCAGTACTAGGCAGACAGAGGCAGGAAGGTAGAGTATGTGGCAATCTGAGCAAAGATGGATATAGCAGAGCTAACAAGATCACTCAGCCGGTAAACATGGTGCCATGAGTTAGGATGCCATGCCTAACAATCTGAGTTCCATCCCCAGGAAACAGATGGTGAAACAAGGGAACCAACTCCCCCAAGTTTACCCTCTTGACCTGCACGCACGCACGCACGCACTGTGGCACGTGCTTCCACATAAACAAATAAAAGGAAAAAAATTAAAAATAAATTTAAAAGAAAAAAATATGGGAGATAGTGAAATATACCCATAAACTCAGCACTCAGGAGGCAGAGGCAGAAATATCACAAGTTCAAGACCAGCCTGGTCTACAAAGCAAGATCCAAGCCAGCCAAAACAGCATAGCAAAAGTTATTTCAAAAGGAGGAAGGGAGGGAATCACAGCTCTGTGAACACTTCAAGTGCGCAATTCATATCATACTAGCCATTAGTGACATTTAAAAAAGGGGGGGGAGACTTATGTAGTGAGATATTCACCCCACCCACACCTGTTGCACTGACCACGCCCATTGGGGGGATGTGGACAGGTACAGATGTGACCTGGGGTAACAAAGTCTGAGTTCAGGGACCTCAGCAACTCTCTTCGTTTTCTGGTCAAAGAAAGACGGACGCATCCTTGGTGGTCACCTGTTTCTGTTTTAAGTGATTTCTCCCTGAATAAACATCCATCAGCCTGTTTACTCAGATCCTTATTTAACCACAATATCTGGAGGCCACACTAACCACGCCCATTGGGGGGATGGGGACAGGTGCGGGTGGGGTGAATATCTCACTACAGACTTACATTTCTCCAAAGAAAATATAACCCTCATACATTATTGGCAGGAACATAAACTGGCACAGCTCTTGAAAAGAGGTTCCTAAAATAACAACTTCACTTATAGGTATACACAGCTAAGAGAACTGAAAGTAGGGTCTCAAAGAAGAATTTGTAAACCTATGACATCAGACAAAACAGAAGCAATTCACAGCATCAATGTTTATAATAGCTTATAACCGAAACCCAAACATATCAGCTTGAGTGTGCATAAACAATTAAGCTGTATTCAGAGCAGGACACTACTTAGCAACAAAAACAAAGAACCATGGCACACACGCATGGACAGCTCTCACAGGTCAAACATAAACTATTGACAAGAAGTCCCAGAAGAGCAAAATAGAGGGAACCTACAAGTTTATCTGTAGCTAACAGGACCAAGGAAAAGCTGTGAAAGCATAAGCATTATTTTAAGATATTGAAAATTAAATGGATGGATAGGTGGATGGGTAGATATATGAATAGACGGATGGACCAATAGATGAATGGGTAGGTGGGTGGGTAGGTTGGATGGGTGGGTGGGGTGGGTGGGTGGTGGGTGGGTAGATGAATAAATGGACAGACGAACAGATGGACAGGTGGGTAGGTGACTAGAAGGATGAATATAGCTAGATACAGATGGACGGATAAAACAGACACATACACAAGGTAGATATATTGATAAAATTCATCAAACCTAACACTTACCAAAATGAATTTTATTGTTATACTCAACAACTTTTTATCTGAACACACCTGCAATCCCAGAAGTCAGGAGGCCGACCTGGAGGCCAGGCGGTGCTGGTGCACGCCTTTAATCCCAGTGGCTATGGAGGCAGAAGCAGGTGGCTCTCTATGGGTTCGAGGCCAATCTAGTCTAAAGAGTTGAGATCCAGGACAGGATCCAAAGTTACACAAAGAAATCCCATCTCAAAATACAACAAAAACAGACTAACCTGGACTACCCAAGGATACTGTCTCAAAAAATAAAATACATTTTGAAGGACTTATTTAAAATGCTGGGTGTGATGGCACAATGCCTTTAATCCTAGTACTGGGAGACAGACACAGGTGGATCTCTGAATTCAAGACCAGTCTGATCTACAAAGTGAGTTCCAGGACAGCAAGAGCTACACAGAGAAACCCTGCCTTGAAAACAAATAAATAAATGATAAAAAATAAATATGAAGTCATATTTAGGAAATTGAGATTATTTTATTTCAGGGTCTTATGTAGCAGCCCAGACTGGCATTGAATTTGCTATATATGACCTTGAGCTTCTGATCCTCCCAATTCTACCCAGAAGAAACTTCTGTTTCTGGAATGCTGTGGTTACAGCCATACCAAATTTATATGGTGATACTGGGGACTGACACCAGGTACTCATGCATGCAACAGGAATATGCTACCAACTAAGACCCCAACTGTGAAATTTGAACAAGGGGGTAAAGGAAATGATCAGCAGACTATGTGTTTTTCTGAACTCATTTCCTTAGTCTCTCTCCAGCCTCCAAATCCATTAGAGTTTACCTAATGATTCTCAGACTATACTGTATCTTCTACCATACGGTATTCCAAATTCCTATTAGCCATCTTTCTGTGAGTGTGGTTTTTTGAGATAGGGTCTCTCTACAGCCCTGGCTGTCCTAGAACTCACTATGTAGACTAGATTGGCCTCTAACTCATCGACCTGACTGCCTCTACCTCCTAAATCCTGAGATTAGAGGTGTGTGCCATCATTCCAGTAACCATTAACAGAAGATAAATGAATTACTAATATACTAATTTTATGATGTCCAAAAAAGACACAGTAGCAACTGTTACAGTAACAAATCAAAATATTATGAGACATTAAGTTTTCACCTGCAGTATCAAAAAGTCCAAGAGTATATGGCTCTCCACCAATCATAACTGTGACTGCATAGTTGTCGAAAACCTAAAAACAAAACAAAGAAATACATACAACATTGTTAGTAAGATGATACAACTCCTAACCACTTATTTCTTTCAAGAAGGCAACTTATCTTTTCTTGGTCCATATCTTTTTACGTAACCAATTTCACCAACTATGTTCTTGCATTAGCTGAGTGGTTCTTGGGGAAAAAATGAGAGACTGTGTCCTGGGATATCCTACTAAATAAGGAACACAAAAATCCTAAGTGGTATCACAGAAACTAGGTCTGTAGGGCAATAAAGGAAAGGTGATATTCATTCTCACAACTAGTGATATTGAGAAGCTTTTGAATAAAATATTTTGCTAAGTGAAAATCAACCAGCTTAAACAAAGAAAAGGGAGGGATTGGAAAGATGGTTCAGCATTTAAGAGCACTGGCTGCTCTTCCAGAGGTTCACAATTCAATTCCCAGCAAGCACACCACCACTAAGTGATCTGATGCCCTCTTCTAGCATAAAGGCATACACACAGATAGAACACTCATACATGAAAAAGTAAATCTTAAAAGAAAGACAGAGAGAGAAAAAGAAGGAAGGAAGGAAGGAAGGAAGGAAGGAAGGAAGGAAGGAAGGAAGGAAGGAAGGGCAACAAACTAGGTAAGGTTGAACACCCCATAATTCCAGCACTTAAGGAGGTAGAAGCAGGTAGAAAAACTGACCAAAGTCACTCTGACCTAATAGTTTGAGGCCACTGGGGGCCTCAACTCAAATAAGACTGTCTCAAAATTAAGAAATAAAAAAATTTTAAATAGTCCCCTTCAAGTCTAAAGAATTTAAAGATGGTACTTTACTTCAACAATGTTCAATCTGATTTCTAAGAAACTATTCATTTACAGACAGTTCCTTTTAATTCAGAACTGAAACTGGACTGAAGAAATGATCCAGTGGTTAGAAGCCCATACTGTTCTTTCAGAGGGCTGAGTTCGGTTCCCAGCACCTACATTAGAAGGCTCATAACCACCTATAACTCCAGCTCCAGGGGAATCGAACCCCTCTAGCCTCTGTGGGCACCTGCAAGCATGTGGACATGATCCACACACAATTAAAAATTAAGTAATTAATTAAAAAGAAAAAAGCCAGGAGTGTCCCAGGTGTATTGGGTAGTATCTATAAGGCAGCAGGCTCACTTGTGTTCTGGAAACCAACATCAACAACATAGTTAAACCTTGCCTCAGAGGGAGAAAAAAATCAGAATTAGGAAGCATTGGACAGAGGCAACAAGCAGACCTCTATGAGTTTAAGGCCTGCCTGGTCTACACAGCAAATTCCAGGAAAACCAGAGCTATACAGTTGATACCTAGTTTCAAAATAAAGTATCAGAAAAGCTTGATTTCCAAGTCTCATCTGCAAGTTGGACCTAAACTTTCTCTCCCATGGAAGATAAAGTGATTCATAAAATTCTTCAGCTCTAATCTCTATTCTCTAAATGGTTAAGTCAGTCAACAGATGGACATAAATATGCACTATATACCAAATCCATTTCCATGCCTATGTAGACACCATAGATATTTAATTTACTTTGACCTATTTACTTAAACAGACCCACTTAAAAATTTACCCACTGCCCTTCTTTACCCAACAATGCACATACATTAAAAAAAAAAAAAAAAAAAAAAAAAATCCAGAAGTCCACATCAAATAAAATCATGAAAGACTTGGAAATCATGTTTACAAGTAAAAACTCCAGACACAAATTTCCCAATGGCTGTCTCTCCTTAAAACACAATCCACATCATATCTCATAAAGACCCTTGTAACTTCAAAACATCTTCTGATTAATGGGCCAACTCAACTTTTTTTTTTTGGGGGGGGGGGGTGTTGAGACAAGGTTCTTTGTGTGGCCCTGGCTGTCCTGGAACTCACTCTGTAGACCAGGCTGGCCTTGAACTCACAGAGATCCACCTGCCTTTCTCTGACTCCCTAGCGCTGGGACTAAAGGTATGTGCCACCAACATCTGGCTAATTTCTTTTTTTTAAAGGTCAAAGATAGACAAAAAAATATTTCAGTGAAGGCAGGCCAAGCTTTTTCAACGGACATACAATCCTTTTCACTGTCAGAAAGACTTTATACTTACAGTTGGTACATATTCCGATGGAAATTTGTTTGTTGTATAGGATATCAGGAGACAGGTTTTACCAACAGCACCATCACCAACAACAACACACTTAATTGTCTGCATTGTGGAAATAGTTTTGTATCCACTTTTAATATTTCAAATTAGATGTTGACCTACAACAAAAAAAGAGACAATTATTCTATTGATTTCTATTTATATACATATTTTTCCCTCAACTAGTAACAAACTCAACTACTCAAAGAACAGTGCTAGCATTGCTGGTATGGTTAAGAACATCTAAAAGGAAAAAGGGTAACTTGCTCAGAGCAGCAGTTACAAGGGTACTTTTGCTAAGTTTCTGGACCTGGTTGTTTTGTCTTAAGTATCATTTTTTAAAATACAAAGTAAAACAGTGATCAGTATATTTCTTTTTTTTAATTACCTTTTTTATGCCAAAAAGAAGAGATAAGAGAAAGAGTTCCATGTGGTAAAGGAACTTTATGAAAGCTAGCTTTCGTATGTACTGCAACACAAAGAACTGTAGAGAATGGTTCATTATCCAGCCTTACAGCTGCAGCAACCCAGAACATAAGTAACAAGAAGCACAGCCTGGTCCACCACCCCCAGAGTATGTGAGCACAAGGAACTGGTCAATGATCAGATGATCTCTGGTCTCAGCAGCCATGGTAGTACCAGTTAACCTTGTTATTACTCATGGCCTGAAGAGTTTCAACCTACATTTTAAAAATGAAAGTATCAGCTCTTCTAACCATAGTGATTTATTTTTAAAATATAATTACATGGGCTGGGGAAATAGCTCAGAGAGCACAGCATTTTCCCAGACAAGCCTGACGTCCTGAGCTCAGATCTCCCGATCCACAAAGAAGTCAGGTGCAGTAGTGAAAATGCTGGTAATCCCAGGGTGCCTCACCAGAAAGTGGGGAGCAGAAATTTGAAGCCTATATGGTACACTAAGCAGTGAACAAGAGAAAACCTGACTCAAAAAACAAGAAGAGAGGTCTGCTACTCAAGACTGTCCTAAGACCTCCTCTAATACACCACAGCACACAACCAATTACAAATGCACCAAGAATTTACAGAAAAAGAAAAAAGATTTGCAAATGGCTATGGCATTTTAAATTTTTACCAACACTTGGAAGACAAAGGAAAGCAAATCTCTAAATCTGAGGGCAGCCTGATCTAAAGGGTGAATTCCAGGACAACCAGGACTACACAGAGAAACCCTGTCTTGAAAACAAAAACAAACAAAACCTACAAGAACTTGTGTTTAATTTGAGATACACTTCCCCTCAAAAGAAAACTTTTTAGTTTGTTGCATGTGTTCTGCTCATGTGTATGCTCATGCATCTACCATGTGTGTGCCTAGGAGACAAGAAGGTTAGAAGACACAGTTGTGAGCCACCACATGGGGCTAGACAGGAAGGGAGGTCCTTTGCAAGAACAAGTGTTCTTAACTACTGAGCCATCTCCTCAGTGCCCCCTCCAATTTTTCTGACATCTTCAAAATTAAGATATGGAGTCTTTGTGTGTCTATGAATGTGTGTGTATGTGTATATAAGCATACATGCACTTGTATGCAAAAGTGTGGAGGCCATAGGACAATCAGTCATTCTGCAACTGCCATACAGCTTGTTTTTTTGAAAAAGGGTTTCTTATTGGCCTGGTGTTCACCAAGTAAAAAAAAATAAACTGAACATCAAGTAGCCGCTTTTTAATGTAGGTTCTGGAGACTGAACATAACTCAGGTCCTCATGTTTGTACTTTACCAACTGAGCTATCTCCCCCAGACACAAGGAATATTAGATTCAACAAATGCTCCCAAAGGCTTTGAGGGGAATAAATAAATAAATATTTAAATAAATAAATAAATAATCCACATAATTCCTTGCAGAAAGGGGGCAGTTTACAATTTCCTGCTGTTAGAGCTACCATCTTATTAACCATGAAAATAGTCCTCTGGGCCAGCAAAATAATAGCTCAGCACCAAGCCTGATGACCTGAGTTCATGGGACACACATGGTAGGAGAAAACTGATTTCCACAAGTTGTTATGTGATGACCACATACACACCATGCATGGCACATATAGGCCTACCCGCATAAACAATGTAAAAAGAAGTGTGTGTGTGTGTGTGTGTGTGTGTGTGTGTGTAAAATTATATATGTATAAAACTAGTTCCCCTCACATTTAACCCCAATTTATAAATGCTCATTAGTACCTCTGTATGTAACTACAGTATTTCACACACCACTGTCCTTTAAACAATTAGAACAGACTGACATGAAATAAGCTGATGAATGGATGCAAAACTCACATAAAATATAAAACGACATCAATAGTTAACAGAAGACATAAAGTCACCCATTACTCATAGAAACTACGATCTGGACATGGTGGCAGCAACTATAATCTCAGCACTTGGGAAGCAGAAATAGGAAAATCTTGAAGTTAAGGCCAACCTAAGCTACACAATAAATCCCAACCAGGGGTATACACCGGTAAGACTGTCTCAAAAAATAAGAGGCTCGGTCAATAAAATGCTTGCCTTGTAAGCACAAGGACCTTAGTGTGTTTCCCAGAACAAATCTAACACAAACAAAGGCTGCTGCCTGCAAGACGGCTTCTACAGGTCAAGACAACTGCCAGCAATTCTGATGACCTGAGTTCAATACTGGGGACCCACACTGAGGGAAAGAATCAATTCCCAAGTTATACTATGACCTCCACGAATGTGACATCTCTCTCTCACACAAACATACTCACACAATGAATGAATGAATGACTTTTTAAGCTGAGCACACTTGTGCATGATGTATACACCTTCATTTCCAGAACTAAGAAAGTAAAGAAAGGCTGATCACTGGAGCTTACTAGCTAGCCATACTAACCTATTTGGTGAGTTTCAGAGAAGTGTACCCAAACACTGAACCATGATGACCACCAAATCCACAGTCAACTGGGAAGAGGTGAATAGCCTTGGCAGCCCAATTACAGCTAGTACTTGAGGTAAGGGCCATTTTGTGAAATAGGTTAATAAGCTATGAAAGTTACATTAACTGACATGGTGTGAGAAAAAAGATACCACATTCATACTAACACAAAATACTTCTAAAGTTGTTTTCATTTAAAATTTACCTGACTCTAAGGCACTCCATTTTGTCTAGGATACGAGAAAGAGAAGACACCACAGGAAACCAGAAGAGAATTACTCAATTTCACAAGTCTTTCTTACCAATCCAACAGGATGACTAGCCTGGTTACCAGATTAGGTAGAATATATAAAATGAACACTCCCCTTCCCCCTAAGTCACTTAACTTGGGGAGACTGCAGTTTACAGAATCTTTGCATAAACTGTGGTAATTATCTATATACAGCTTTTTAAAAGTAACATTTATAGCAAGGCATGGTGACTCACGCCTTTAATCCTCACACCCAGGAGGCAGAGGCAGGTGGATCTCTATATGTTCAAGGCCAGCCAAAGTGAGTTCCAGGACAGCTAGGCCTGTTACAAAGAAACCCTGTCTCAAAAAAACAACAACAGGCAATGGTGGTGCACACATTTAATCCCAGCACTTGGGAGGCAGAGGTAGGCAGAGCTCTGTGAGTTTGAGTCCAGCCTGATCTACAGAGTGAGTTCCAGGACACCCAGGGATATTACACTGTGAAACCCTGTCTCAAGCTTGACAGAGTCCCATGTACCCTGGCCTCAGCGCTAGGAATAGAAGCCAGAGCTTTGTACATGCTAGGCAACTGAACCACATCCTCAGTTCCCAAAAAACTTCTATACCTTTTACCCAAAAACAAGAAATGCAGTGTAAATGTTTCTCAACACTGTAGTAATTATTTCAACTTATTGGATTAATTCTCCAAACATTAATCAAAAGAATCAAGACAAAGAATGGGAAAGTTTGATATAGAAGATCTTTTAATGAACTAATTTCAGCCCACCATTTTATAGTTAAGAAAATTATGAACTGGATCAGATAGCTCACACCTACAGTCCCAACATCTGGGAGGCAGAGGCAGGAACATTTACAGAAAATTCCACAAGAGTCTAACTGTATACCTTGAATACGTGGAGAGAAAGAGGAAAGGAGAAACATCTGACTTGAACACAAAGACTTTGCCAGAAAGCTAGTATGTATGTATCATGACATTCTTTACCAACTCTAAACTTTAACAAACACATGCTTGTCATCTCAACAAGAGTTTCATGCTAACCTGGGCTATATAATGAAAACTTAACATGTGAGTGCACATTCATGTATATATATCACATACAGAGAGTTGTTTTAAACTTCATAGTTTTCATGGCCATCAGTAAATAGGAATGAGACTTCTTCAAAAGTTAAAACTGGACATGGTAGCAAATGCCTGTAATCCTAGCATCAGCAAACAAAAGCAAGTGTAACAATTGCAAGACCATCCTAGCTGCAAATCTGAGGCCAGCCTGGGCTAAACAAGATTCGAGCACGGTTGCTCAAATAAATAGGGGGATTAGGTACAGCTCAGTAATAGACAATGAACTTCAAACAAATGATTTCAATCCTCAGCACCCCAATTTTTTTCAAGTCAAATGTTAAATTATGGTGATATATTGTTTATGAACTAATTAAAACCACAAAAGACCAGAATGAAAAGCCAGCCATACTAGACCGTCGTAGAAGCTGGGCAGTGGTGGCACACACCTTTAATCTGGGACTCAGGAGACAGAGGCAGATGGATCTCTGTGAGTCCAAGACCTCCCTGGGCTATACAAGAGAGAATCAGTCTAAAAGAGTAACAGAGCTCACATCTTTAATCCCAGCACTAGAGAGGTACACAAGGAAGAAGCAAAGGGTCTTACGAAACATTCAGTTTCCAGTCACAGGGAAGACAGGCTCAGACTCAGTAGAGATGAGAGCTACTAGCTGGCTGCTTTGCTTTTCTAATCTTCAGCTTGAAACACAATATCAGCCTCTGGATTTTATTATACTTAAATAAGCTATTTAATTTTAAGCTTGGTATTTCAAAATAACTTGAAAACAATACACAATAATGTATGGATACCATAAAATATTTTATTAGGAAAATGAGATTAAAATTCTCCCTCTATAAGGTATAATTATTTTATTTGTATTCAACAACTTTTATTGGGAATCTGATATGTGCCAAACATACCATACAAAGCCATCTCTAATATATGGAACTAAGTTCATGCCCCCTAGAGACAACAAGCCTATTAGGTACAGATAATACACATTTATCACCTCCATACATTCTTCCTCCCTGACATCACTGACAACTGATGTCTTTCTAGGCAGTTATTTAAAAAGATCAACAGGAACTCAAAAGTAGAACACTGACCTAACTTGCAATCTTGGGTTCAATCTCCACTAAACCAAAGGGAGAAGGGAGACAAGAAATCTACTTTCTTAGGAAGACTCGGGCCTGGTTTACTGATGGTTCTGTACCTTATACAGGCACCACACAGAAGGGGACGGCTGCAACCCTTCCTGGAATAACCTTGAAAAACAGCAGCAAAGGGAAATCTTCACATCAGGCAAAACTTCTGGCAGTACACATTATCATACATTTTGTTTGGAAGGAAGAAGGGCCAAATGTGTGATTATTCATTGGCTTTACCCAATAAATTGGCTAGATGGTCAGGGACTGGAAAGAGAATGATTGGAAAATCGATGAGGAAACATCTGGGGAAGATGTAGATAGATTTCTCCAAATGGGCTAAGGATGTGAAGATAGTTGTATCCCAAGTAAATGCTCATCAAAAGGCGACTTCAGCAGAGGATAATCAGGTAGATGGGATGACCCATTCTCTGGACAGTCAGCCTCTTTCTCCAGTCATCCCTATCATTGCCCAATGGTCCCATGAACAAAGTGACCAGGGTGACAGAGATGGAAGTTATTCATGGGCTTGACAACATGGACTTCTACTCACTTGCTGCTGCCTACAGCAGAGACCAACAATGAGCCCCATGGCACCAGCTGAGCAGAATCAATTATTGCAGCAAAACAAAGGTCTTTTTTTTTTTTTCTTTAGTGGTTCTAATTAATCACAGCTGGCTCTTCAGCCCCAGCTAACCAGAACCACAAATTCTTAACTCAAAATAGGAACAGTGCTGACAATCATTAAGGGGCTCTGAAACTTCCCTCTAAAATTTCACAGACCAGGTCTCCACTGTCTGCATTGCTCTCAACACTCTTATCTTCAAAGCTTCTACAGAACAGCTCACCAAGCTTTGAACACTGAATGGCTTTCTTAGAAGTCCAAAGTTGAAAGCCTTTAATCTGGTTAGAAGTCTAGAGGCAACAATTGGTCTAGAGGCCTTAAAGGACATCAGTATTGTCTTGCCTGTTGTCTCCTTCAGAGAAAGTCACTGCTGGTTAAGCAGACAATGGTGGATTATTTTCCCCAGTCAAAAGTGGAAAGGGCAATATTTTAGGGGGTGGGTTGGGAATACATCTTCTGCTGAGGGTAGAAAGACTACTTCCTCAGCTGGGATAGAAACCCTTGAGCATCTGAGAATTCAAAGTTCTCAGGCTCAATAGGGTCTTCCCACACTTGTCCAGGCCAAGCTATAGAATCCCACTCTCCTTCAATTAATGTCTTTACTTTAACCACCATGGGACTTGAATGAAAATTCAAGTAATTCAGTCTTACAATAAGAGTTTGGATCTCATTTTCCACAACTTGAGATCTGTGGCTGCTGGAGAAGACTCTCTTCAAGACACACTCAGAAACCTTTCAACTGTGTGTGCACATCTGGAGCCTATCATTGAGTTTATTGTTGTCCTTCATCATATTCTGAGATACTAGAAGTTGCTTAATTTTTGTTTTGGTTTTTCAAGACAGAATTTCTCTGTGTTTGCTTGGCTGTCTTAGAACTCACTCTGTAGACTTCACAGAGATCTACCTGCCTCTGCCTCCCAAGTGCTAAGATTAAAGAAATGTGCCACCATTGTCTGTCTGAAGTTAGTTTTATCACAAAGCCCATTCCCCACCCCAAAAAAAAAAAAAAAAAAAACACAGTCTTTTTCCTTTGTCAATTTATCCAGGATGCCAGGAATAGCCACCAGCATCATCATTTTGCTTATTTTTCTACAAATTGGCAAAAGTTTTATATAGAGTCACCAAATGCTTTGCAGCTCAAAATTAGTGAATCAGGATAATAAATGCATTGGTGTCCTTAAGTTTGTAAAAGGCCATAGGCTTTCAGTACTCTTTGAGGAGAGGTTTCAGTAACTGGAGAGGCTTCAGTAACTGGAGGCATTGGCAAATTGGAAGACCTATTCCAGATACTTAAAATGACCATCTATCTATCTAGATACAAATATATAGACATATAGATACATAAAGAGAGTGAACACAGAACAAGAAAGAGGATTCATTAGACTAGTTTACGAACTGTGGTCCAGCTAGTCCAACAATGGCTGTCTACCAAAAGGTCCAAGAATCTAGTAACTGTTCAGTCCATTCCATCATGCTGGATATCTCAGCTGGTCTTCAGTATATGCCAAAATCCTGAAGTAGGCTCTAATACCAGTGAAGGAATGGACTTGCCAGTAAGAGCAAGAGCAAGCAGACAAAGAGTGAAAGCATCTTCCATGTCCTATATAAACTATACTAGAAGTTGTGGCCCAGATCAATGGTAGATCTTCCCATCTCAAAAAATCTGGATTAAAGAAAGGTGCACCTTCACACTTCATCTAAAAAACCAGATAACACAAGGTAACACCTGCATTTACCTCAGCTCTGAGATAGTCAGAACAACTGTCTATCTCAGCTTTGCTTCTAAGAACCTTTGCTTCAAAGAATCTTATAGATGACCAGCCATTTTAACTGTCCACTATGATTTGTTCTTATTCAAAGTCTGCCTTTATTCAAATCATCACCCAACCTCCCACCACCCGAAACCCCACCTCTGCAAAACCTCCCCTACTTATTCTAGATTTCAAAATCTGCCAGCTGTGTGACCTCCAGCTATGTTTTGAATGCTTGAATCCCTCCAAATCTCATGACAAAACCCTAAATCCTCTGGTAATGGCATCAGGAAGGGGCCTCTGGGAAGAGGATTAAGTACTAACTGGTGGATAAGAACAACAAGAAAGCACTGTTTACTCAGTCCCACAGGAAACAATCTACCTGTACCTTGATCTTGAACATCCCACCTTCCAGACAATAAGAAATCAGCTTCCGTATTACCTAGTCCTCGGGATTCCACTATCACAGTCCAGAGAGAGCTTGCACAATAAGGCCCTTCTTGGCTTTAAATCTTTCATCCATTTTCCCTGACCCTCTGGTCTCCATACTTTTAGGCTTCATGTGTCTTCAAACATGTTGAGCTGGCTGTCTTCACATTTTAACAATACTCCGTTTTTCACTATTCTTTTAAACATAACTTTCTTAGACTATTTTTATGCATGTGTTTTGTCTACATATATGTGCACCACTGCATGTGCAAGTCCACATGGACACTAAAGGAGAACACAGGATTCCCTGGGACTAAAATTACAAGTAGTCATGAGTCACCACATGGGTCCTGGGAATTGAACCCAGGTCCTCCAGTAGAGCAACAAGTGCTCTCAGCCACCGAGTCAACTCTCCCACCTCCTTTCCACTGTTCTGACAGAAGATTCTCACCCCTCATGTCTCAGTCTAACTCATGTATTCAGGAAATTTTCTTGACCATCCAATCCAAAGTCACTGTTTCCTCCAGTGGTGGTCTGAATAAGAATGTCCTCAGATGTCTGAAGACTTGGTCCTCAGTTGGTGGCACTGTTCGGGTAGATTTAGAAAGTATAGCCTTGCTGGAGGAAGTATGTGAAGGCAAGGGAAGAAGATCTGAGTTTTCCTACTTTCCTCCTTCTCTGCTTCCTTCTTGTGGTTTAAGATGTGAGCTTGTTGCTCCACATGCTATGCCTGCTGCTGCCATGCTTCCCAGGAGATTCTTAGCCTTCTGTAACCACAGCCCTTTCTCCTGTAAGTGGTCTTGATCATGCTTTATCACAGCAATAGAAAAGTAAACAATATACCTCCTCCTTACACTCTATAACACTCTGTTCATTTTCTCTATAACATGGTTGTAATTTTTAATTATCTTGTTTACTTATATTGCTGAAATAAGGAAGACAGATCCAGAAAGATGGTTCAATAAACATGTTTGCTGCCAAGCCTAACAACCAGCACTCCATCCCTGGGACCCACATAATGGAAGGAGCAAAACCAAGTCCTTCTGCTATGATGGGTAGATGTTCACTCCCCACTTAACAAAAATACTAAAAATAAGATATTTCCTACTAAATTCTCAAGGGTAAGGACTCTGTGTTCTATGTCCAGAATACCAGCCACATTGTAGGTATTCACCTGGTGAATAAATCACACAATCAAGCTATCTTATTCCAAGGCACTTTCATTCATTCTAATACAAGTTATGCTTTCTGAAAGGAGTAGGCTCCTCTTTGTCTCCCTCTCACAGCATCTAATGTAATACAGAGCAAGAAAAAATTTAAAAATGTTTAATACCTAAATGTCTAAAGTAATAAATATTAAAGAAGCATGGAAATTTCAAAGACAAGTAACATTAACTTTCAAAATGTTTCATTTATTATAATTGTATGTATGTGTGTACAATGTGTTCAAGTACCATGGTGCACATGAAGAGGTCAGAGGACAACTTTTACCAGTCAGTTCCCTCCTTCTACCATCAACTCCAGGATCTAAACTCAAGTGTCAGGCTTGCTGGACCACCTCACCAGCCTTTTTATTTTCCTTGAGATAGGTTCTATACATATATCCCATGAAGTTACTTCACAGAACTGCTACAAAGACAAGCTAATGCATATAAAGCGACTAGTGTAACAAACACCCAGCATGGGGCTGAGTAACTGGCACCTTACAATTGTCCCCAATTTAAACTTACAGAAACCAAAACAGCCCTACGGTATAGCTGTAACTACTAATAAGGAGAACTCAAAACTCTCCTTCCTTGCACTTGCCAGGGTTGTCAATTTGATCAATCCTTTGGATAATCTCATTCTGATCTCAGACACAACTTAAACATTGCATCTGTAATCTGTAGCCCAATGGCCAGCAGTGGTACAAAGGATTGCAGCTTACCTCTATTTTACAAATAGTATTACTTAATCACAAAATATTTACCTAGTCCTCATATATGCCCAAGGATAGACTAGCAGTAAACATGAGTTGGTGTTTTTGTTTTAAAAACAAAACAGGGTCTCTCTGTGTAGCCTTGGCTATCCTGAAACTCTAGAACAGACTGGCCTCAAACTCAAATTTGATTTGCCTGCCTCTGCCTCCCCAGTGCTGGGATTAAAGGCGTGCACCACCACCAGCTGCATCGTTTCAAGCCAAATGGCATAAAATTCATTAGCCACATGTGTGTGACTGTGCAACTTCATCCCTTCATTTGTGAAAGAACACAGCAGTATCAGTATTCCACATAGTGAGAATTAACTGGATTACTCCATATACAGTACTTAACACTCAGGTATGCATGTGCACTATCCGTATGAAATAATTCAGGTAAGAGAAGTCATGGTGGCATTCTATAATTCACCAGTACATGTAAAGTTGAGGGAAAAGGACTGCTGTGGGCTCAATACCCATATGAGCAACATAGTGAATTCTAGAACAACCTGGACTAGAGTAAGACCTTGTCTGAAAAAGGCAAACTGGGCCTGGAGAGATGTCTAAGTGGTTAAGAGCACTGGTTTGATTTCCAACACCTATATGGTGGCTAAAAATCATCTATAATTACAATTTCAGGGCCCTCTGTCAGCAATGCACACATGGTACACAGATACACATGAAAGCAAAACATCCACATATATAAAATAAAAATAAATCTATAAAAAAAAAAAAAGAGCCCCATACCAGGCATTGGTGACACATGCCTTTGATCCCAGCACTTGGGAGGCAGAGGCAGGAGGAACTCTGTGAGTTCAAGGCCAGCCTGTTCTACAGAGTGAGTTCCAGGACAACCTCCAAAGCTACACAGAGAAACCCTGTCTCAAAAAACAAAATCAAAACAAAACAAAAACATGACTTAACTAAGCAAACTGTCATAGCAAAATGTATTTTTATCATGAAGTAAAAGCTACACTCCTGAAAATTAAGGCTAGAGATTACAGTAAGATTTGCCCTCAAATTATTAGGACCCACTCACTACACAAATACTTGCTTCAAAAAAACTATGAGGACCAGACTTTAGTTGCTCAGCCACCATAGCAAAGGCTCTTGATTGAAGGTCATCCACCCCTAAGGAGGAAAATGGTGGCCTCCAAGACAACAAAAGTCTCTAGAGTGGGTCAACTCTAAACTCCCAACTTGCTATGCAAAGTAAAAAGTGCAAAGTATATAATGACACAGGCAGACTCTGAAGACAGGGCAGAGCAAATTTGGTCATTTTTGCCCAACAATTGCCCCAGATGTGAGGAAATCTGAAATATAATACTATGTTGTGTTGACTAAAACAGGTGTCCATCACTACAAGAGCAATAATACTGAGTTGGGCACAGTATGTGGAAATACAACAGAGGGAACATACTGGCTACCTAATTGGTCCATTCTGATAAAAGCATGCCAGGACGGTTGGGAGAAAAATAAACGCAGGAAACCATTTAAAATGAAAACTGCCAGAGCTTGTTTTTGTTACTGTTGTTGGTAGTGGTGGTACTGGGTGTTTTTTGCTTCAAGACAGGCTGTCACTATGAAACTCTGGCCTGCAATTTAAGAGATCTCCCTGCTGGATTAAATGTGTGTGCACATGACCAAAGTTTATTGTCAAAGTATGTGAGAGGCTGAAGAAATGATTCAACAGTTAAGAGCACTAGCTGGTCTTCCAGAGGATCCAGATTCAGGATCAGTTACCAACACCATCTGTTGGGCTCACAACCACCTGAAACTCCAGTCCCTGGGAATCCAATGCCTTCTAGACTCTGTGTGGTACACAGACATACATTGAAGAAAAAGAAAAGTACCCATACACCTAAAAGTAAAATAATTTTTGTGTGTGCATGTGTACACATGTGTGTCAAAACCAACAAATCTCCCATGCTAGGGCAAATAATCCAAAGTTTGTACATTCTTTGACCTGGCAACTCCAATAAGTGTATCTCCAAAACATAAACAAGTCTGTAAAACAAGCAGCTCACAGTAGCCTTGCTTATAGGAGCAA
The DNA here is from genome assembly GCA_030556225.1 of Cricetiscus sungorus. Classification (NCBI taxonomy): domain Eukaryota; kingdom Metazoa; phylum Chordata; class Mammalia; order Rodentia; family Cricetidae; genus Cricetiscus; species Cricetiscus sungorus. The sequence goes on from JANBXA010000734.1 coordinate 131,370,239, forward strand.
AAGACAATACTGGCTACACACCCAACAGAAAACTGTAAGGAAGTTAGAATATAAAAAAAATGGCATGAAAGTATTTCAAAGCATGAACACACACTGCCTGCTATGGGGAAAACTAGGTCTTCATCAAAATGTGTATGTCTTAACCTCTAATACTTCAGAAATTTTTTTTCTGTGCCACACATAGTGTCACATGCTTTTAATACTGGCATTCAGAAGGGAAATCTCTGCTAATTCAAAGCCAGACTGATCTACAAGAGAATTCAGGCCAGCCAAACAGATATACAGTGAAACCCTGTCTCAATAACAACAACAACAACAACAAACCAAAAAAAAAAAAAAAAAAAAAAAGAATAAAGTCTTCAATGGTATTACCTTTAAAGAGTTAATTAAGAAAAATGAGGTCATATGGGTGGGCCCTATCCATGACTAATCTATTTATTCATAAGAGAAAATTAGGGACAAATTTGTGATGCAGTGACGCATTTGCAGAACAAAATGTAGGTATGGCAGCTGGCAGACACCACATCCCTCAACAAAACCAGCATGGTAAAACACATCTGTAATCCTAGCACTTAGTAAGCTGAGGCAGGAAGATCATTGCAACATTAAGGCCAGCCTAGAAAATATAGCAATAAACAGGCTACAGCATGATTAAGAATAAGACTGTGTCTTTAAAATGATGGGAGGAGTCAGCTGGGGCTGTCACATAGAAAATGGGAGAGCAGGCAGGCATGTGTGTATGTGTGTGCGTGCATGTATGCATTCATGTTGGAGGGTGATGACGAAATGGCTTAGTTTACAAAGTGCTTTGCTGCTCACGCATAAGGACCTAACTTGCCCAAGTTTGGATCCACAGAATCTACATTAAAAGCAATGCATCTGGCCAGGTAGTGGTGGTGCACACCTTTATTCCCAACATTCAGGAGACAGAAGCAGGTGGATCTGAGTTTGAGGCCAGACAGGTCTACAGAATGAGTTCCAGGACAGCCAGTAATACAAAGAGAAACTTATCTCAAAAACCAAAAGTCCAAAGCAAAAAAAAAAAAAAAAAAAAAAAAAGAAAATTTCAAAAGTGCATCTAGACTCCCAATGCTGGGGAGAGGTGGTGGAAAATGGTGGGGTGGAGCAACACAGCCTGCCTGTCCAATCAGTGAGCTTCAGGTTGAGCAGTGAGCTTCAAGTTCATTAAGAGCTCTGCCTTCTGAACGCACATATTCAGGGCCATGTGTATGCGCACGTGCGCACACACACACACACACACACACACACACACACACACACACGAAAGGGAGAGGAAGAAGGGGAGACAACTGTGTGATAACACTCAAAGATGGCCATGTGTGAAGGAAAAGAAGCCCTCAAAAAAAAAAAAAAAAAAAAAAAAAAAAAAACAATCATTTCAACACAATCTCAGACCACCAGCCTCCAGAACTGTGTAATAGTTTTATGGCAGTCCTCAAAAACCTCTACAGTGCCATTAGATTTCTTAATACATAAAATTTTAAAAAGCAAGCTGCAAGACCAGACTCTGAAAATATCTTAAGAGCCATAAAAAATTTTCATATCACTTCTTTTAGTAATTCCACTTCTTCAGATCATTTCTCCAAATGCAAGAATAGTTTATCAGGAAACAGTGGGAGGGGTATGTGTGCCTGGAGAAATAGCTCAGCAGTAAGGGCACTGGCTGCTCCTCCAGAGGACCCAGGGTGGAAATCCAACACTCACATGGAGGCTCACAAGTCTGTAACAGGGGATCTGACACCCTCCTCTGGCCTCTGCAGGGACATGCATGGTGCAGACATACATGCAGACAAAACACTCATACACACTGATTTTTTTTATTTATTTATTTATTTATTTATTTGGTTTTTTGAGACAGGGTTTCCCTTTGTAGCTTTAGAGCCTGTCCTAGAACTCCCTCTGTAGATCAGGCTGGTCTTGAACTCGCAGATTTGCCTGCACCACCACCACCTGGCTTGAATTTTTAAAAAATAATTTTATTTATATATTTATTTTATAAAAAGAGATAAAAGGACTGGTGGTGAGGTGTGATTGGTAAAGTATCTAGCATGCACAGAGCTCTGAACTTAATCCCTAAAATTTAGGCATAAACCCAGCATAGTGGCACATACCTGTAATTTCAGCACTACAGAGGTGGAGGGTTAGAAATTCAAAGCCATCTTACATGACCCCTTTTGTTAAACACATACACAACAGAATACTGTAAGATCAAGACAGCTGACACACAGAAAAGTAACAATACACCACAGATTAAATGTTATTCTTAAACTGAAAAATATCAACATGATGACACAGGCTTGGTATTAATGGCCCACCATTATAATTCCAGCAGAGGTAGGCAGAACTCTGTTAAGTTTGAGGCCAACCTGGGCTACACAGTGAGACTGTATCCAAAAAAAAAAAAAAAATACAAAAAAAAAAATACAAAAATGATGGGAGATGTTATTCTGTATATATGTTTCTTATACTGGTTAATAAAGCTCTGTGGCCAATGAGATAACAAGATAGGCGGGGCTAGGAGACGAGGAAAGAGGAAGTAGTAGGGAGGAGTCGACATGTAGCCCAGGAAGGAAGACGCCTGCCGGCGGCTCCCCATAAGACGACCACGTGGAAATACTTAGATAAGTAGAAATGGGTTAATGATTAAGGCAGAGCTAGCCCATTAACAATAATGGTAACTGGCCAACAGGATTGTATCAAATACAGAGTCTCTGAGTGTTATTTGGGGCACACATGGTTGTGGGACCATGGCGGCAGAACCAGCGGCAGCCGGCGGGGAAACCTGCTGTAACACAAAAAAGGTATCAAAAACAAATAAAATCTAAGCCACTAAGAGATCTCATCTACCAGGATTTAAGTTAAGAACAACAACCTCTATCATAAAAGGCTTCTGTTATATTAATATGAAAGTCAGCAAGACATTTAAATGCCTATTATAGCAGTATACTCAGAAACTGTCCTCAGAGGCCTTCAGTAACTTACTGAATACACTGCTCTTTATATAATGCTAGAATGCTCAAAACACCTCACCTTTAAATTGTTATTCTCACATTGCTAAAAACAAGTGTCAAAAGTGTTCAAAACAGCAAATGCAGAAGACAGTCTAGAAACAATAAATTTCTAGTTAGATAAAATACCAGATAAAGGCTGAAGATTAAAAAAGAAGAAGAAAGAAAAAAACTAGAGGTTGAGGACAAGAGTCAGATGGCAGTGTGCTTGCCTGGCACACAAACCTTGAGCACCACAGAAAACCAGCACAAACCTTGAGCACCACAGAAAACCCAAAACCCTGCACTCAGGAGGTGGAGACAGCAAAGTCAGAAGTTCAAGTTCAAACTTGGCTACACAGTGAACTTGAAGTCAACCTGGGCTACATGAGACCCTGTGTCTCTCCTTAAAAAAAAGAGACAGAGGAGGGAGAAAAGGATAGGGGAGGAGGACATACTGGGACCCAAGGGATGACTCAGTGGGTAAAGGCACACACTACCAAGTCTTAGTCACCTCTTCATTTTCTCCAACCCTTATGTATAACTCCCAAGTAAATTTTGACAGATTTGTCTTAGTCTTTTTTAGTCACTGATCTACCATCAACTCTTGGAACTGCAAATGTCACAAAGCAAGCACCCAAAGGGTATTGATGCTCCTAAATTAGTAAGACAATGAGTGGTTTTCGATATGCATGAAGTCAAACTTATTTTTTAGATTCAAAATAAATTACCCCTCTAGCTTCCTGATCTATTACTATCTGCATAAAGAATCAAAAAGAAATTAGACACAGCAGGTGAGAAAAAAAAAACCCTGAGATAAATCAAAGTCATGTACATACCCTGTGCTGAACACCTACATCATGGTGTTGCCTAAACAAAGGCGGATGGGAATGTTGACGGTGATAAAGCCCAAGTATAAAAGGTGAAGAAGAACAAGAGCTAGAAGACACATGGGGCTGTCCATGAGGCCTCTACAAAAAGGGGAGAAGGTACCACTTTGTAGAGGAATAGGAAAAACAGTGCAAAAACATGGAGATGCCAAACAGACCAAACACAGAAAGCTGAAGCACACAGAACACTTCATTGTTATGGGTAGAAGGAGCATGTGTCACTAACAGACTGTTTCCCAAACTTTACTGATGTGGGAGGAAAGCACTGCTGGTTCTCAGAAGGGATTCCCTGATGTTGACACAATGCCAATCTCAGCACAAATGCCTTCTAGTGTGGGAAAGCCCAAGTTCATTTCCATCTTCCTCCCTCTCCACCATCAACATATGCTCCCCTTTCTCAGTTTCCTGTATGTGGTATGTACATATGTGCATATGTATGTTTCATATGTATTAGGGCAACTGAGGTTGTTATCTGGGAATCATCCTCTATCCCGCTTCCCACCTTTATACACTAAGGCAAGGTCTCTCAAACACAGCTCACCAATATGGTTAGTCTTGCTAATCAGCTTGCTCTGGGGAATCCCATCTCTGACTTCTCAAGCTGGTATTACAGGTGGGATATTACAACCATTGTCTTTCCTCGCACTTGGTTTACCCACTGAGCTATTTGCCCAGTCCCTAAACCCCTTTCAAACCAGACACATGTTGGAACATAACCACCTAAGATTGTTTTTGTATTTATCACTGTGTGTGTATGTGTTCTGACTGCACCAGGTATGTTGTGTCCAGCACCCACAAATATTTGCCTGTCTCTGCTTCCCAAATGCTGTGATCAAGGCTTGTACCACCACCACAACCAGTAAATATGTTTTTTGTTTGTTTGTTTGTTTGTTTTTTAATGGGCTATGTGCTAGGGATGTAGTGCAGTTAACAGTGCTTGCCCAGCATGCATGGAGCCCTGATCTCCAACCTCCACATAAATCCAGCACACACAGTAGTGCACACCACTACGCCACTAATCCTAGCACTTGGAGGCAGAAGCAAGAAAACCAGAAGTTCATCATCATCCCTAACCACACAAGGGAGTTCAAGGTCTGCCTATGATTCATGAGACCATGGCTCAAAAATAAATGGATAGACAGACGAACAGATGGATGGGTAGGAGGGAGGGAGGATGGGAGGGAGGAAGAGAGGAAGAAAGAGGGAGGAAGGGAGGGAGAGAGGGAGAGAGGGAGAGAGGGAAACAGGAGGGGACTGGCTAAATGGCTCAGAGGACAATAGTTTCTACTATGCAAACCTAATGATTTGAGTTCAATTAGCCAGAACCCACATTAATAGTTAAGAATAGACTCAACAAATCTGTCCTCTAAACTTCACAAGTTGTGGCATGAGTGTGAAGGCACACACAATTTAAATTTTAAATCAAAAATACACACACACAAATTTTTAAGTTATATTTATGACTGTGTTGGGCCACATTAATAACTATTCTGGTCCACAGGACCAGCCCCTGGGAATATTTGGTTCTGTGACAGTAGGAAAGATAAAAATGTAGAGATAACAATCTCCACCTGGAATTTTCTAGGATTCATGAGATTAGTCTGTGAGCTGGATGGTTGTAAAAACATTTATGTGTGAAGTAAACACAGACTTTATAAAGTCAAGGGTTGGAGCCTAAGTAGCAGTAATAGTGAGAGCAAACACCTAAATAGCCCTGTCTGCAGGTAACTAGTCTTAAAACATTTCATAAAATGTTTTAACTGATACAATCTTCCAACTGTGAAGCAGGTGCTGTTACTAGCCTTATTTTTTGTTTTGATTTTTATTTGAAACAGGTCTCATGTAGCTCAGACTAGCACCTAACTCCTATAGCTTATGATCTTCCAACCCTTAGCCTAAGTGCTGGGATTACAGGCCTACATTACCTGTCAGACTTGCTAGCTTCATTTTTCAAAGGATAAACTGAGGTCACAAAGCATGACTTAAGATTGCACATGGCTAATAAATGACAGATCAAGGATTTCGACCCAGGCAGTCTAGCTCCAAAGTCTATGCTTCTAAGCACTCAGCAGCGTCTCCAAAACACACAGTGGCAAACTAAAGCAGAAGATGGAAATAAAGAGCCTCAAGAAAATGATGTGCTAAATAAAGCAGAAAACATTAAAGAAAAATAATGAGCAACACAGTCAAATCAGAGGTTCTCTTCCTGTGACGATGTACCAACACAGCTAATACTAAATTTAAAAAGAAACTTATTAAGCTAGAGAGATGGCCCAACTGTTAAAAGCACCTGTTATCCTTGTAGAGGACCCAAATTGGTTCCCAGCACCCACAACCAGCCCTAACTCTAGTTCCAGGGGATCCAACCACCTCTTCTGATCTTTGTGGACACCAGGCATGCACATGGTGCACATAAAACACACATGCAGACAAAACACTCATTCACACAAAATAAATCTAAATGCACACACACACACACACACACACACACACACACACACACACACTCTAAACTGGGTCTGCTAGCTCAGGTCTGAAATCCTAACTATTGAAAGAAACTGAGATAAGAGTATGGCAAATTTGCTGGGCGTTGGTGGTGCATACCTTTAATGCCAGCACTCAGCAGGCAGACTCTGTGAGTTTAAGGATAGCCTGGTCTATAGATGGAAGTTCCAGAACAGGCCTCAAAGCTACAGAGAAACCATGTCTCTCAAAAAATAAATAAACAAATAAACAATAAAAAAAGAGTATGGCAAGTTTAAGGCCAATATTGATAACTTAATGAGACTCTTAATTTTTAAAAATTAAAAACTGATTTTTTTTTTTCTTTTTGAGTCATGATCTCATATAATTCAGAGTGCCCTAGAACTCCATGTCACCAAGGCTGGCCTTAAACTCTTCCACCTCCTCCTATACTCCCCAAGTGTTGAGATTATAGGAATGAGGCTGGAGAGATGACTTAGGTGGTTTGACTGCAGAGGCCCTGGTTCAATTCCCAACACCCTCACACAGACATAAATGTAGGCGAAATGCCATAAAATAAAATAAAAATAAATGACTATAGGAAGGTGCTACCTTGACCAGCTTTATTTGTCTCAAGGGAAGGACACATTTAGGTGACAAAACATTTGAAGTCTCTTCATGGAATAAACAGTCTAAGACCAATGGCCCAAGGTAACTGGTGAAGAGGAACTCTGACACCATGAACTTAAGACATCAGCAGTGACAAAGCTGAATGCCACTAACAAAAATGCTTCAGTAAAATAAGTTGGACAGAAGAGATGAGCATCTAAAAGTAGAAACTCAGGAGAGGCAAAACATCACATGATCAGGAAACTTGACACTGCAAGGGGGAAGGAGGGGGCAGAAATAAGCTACTATTAGCCAACAAAGAAATACAAGAAGATGAGGACACAGAGGTTAAGTTTGGAAACATTTTAGGAGAGTAAGAGAGTAATTACCAGATCATTCCCTAATTGATGGCAAACTTTCCAGACAGCATAACTACAGAAGACACTGCACTTAACAAATAGGGTCAAACAAGGAACTTAGCAATAGTTTCAGTGACTCCGGATTTGGGTATGACTGGCCAGGCAAATAAAGTAATCCCAGCAAACAAAACATGAAGGCCTACAGGATGCACAGAAAATGAGAATGTTCCTCACACATTACCAAATTCACTCATCCAACAAATATTTATTAAAAAGATACACGATGGCCATACCAAGTCACAGTCCTAGGTTCACAGGACTTATTTATGTTCTATCAGTGGAAACTGACAGCAAACATTTTGCAAAGACTGAAAAGGCACTATCATAGAAACACAGAATAGCCCTTTAACATTGAGAGACACAGAGAGCTGTTTATGGGAGAAAAAATGCACCCACTATGAACTATTCCCCTTCAAAAGAGATCTTATAGCCTAAAATGATTAAATGTTTCTTATCCTCTTAAAAAAAGAGAGCTCCATTTAAATTGTAGCCCTATAAATCAAGGCATAATTTAACCTGTGCTTCCAAACCCTATCAGTGATTCTTCCCAAAAAAAGGAATACATAATTTTCCAAATTTAATAGCTTTTAGATTTTTTTTTATTTTTATCAGTGTACACATAAAAATAAAGATGCTTCTCTCACAGATCATAAGATGAGATGACAAGTGAGGCAGAATTAACTAGACTCAGTGAATCCAAAAGAGGGGAACATATTGGGGATAGAGTTGGGGTAGCAGAGAAGGGAAACAGGGATGAACATGATCAAAATAAAAAACAACTTTGTATGCATGTATGAAAGTGTGAAAGAATAAAAACATTTTTAAAAATACTGCAAGTACAAAAAGAAATCCTAAGAAAACAAATCTTGACATTTTGTAAACTTCAAGATTCAGTCTTGATGGGCTTGCTTAGAATACTGGACAGGGGAAATGTGTTTACTAAGCAAAAGGGTTGGTCACTATATGAAAACATCTTAAGGGAATTTAACAGAAGACAAGACACCTTTGGGTCTTGAACAAATCACTGCATATATATTTAAAAAAAAAAAAAACTTTAATACTCAGTTAATTACAAATCTTATTTCCTCGACTCAGTCTAAAACTTAAAAATTCAAAGTAATTGTTTATTAATTTTTATTTATTAGTACTGTGTATATCTGTAAGTGTGTATACATGCATGCTGGTAAAAGTGTGAAGATCTGGGGACAGTTTTTTTTTTTTTTTTCAAAACAGGGTCTCACTGGCCCTCACTGTCCTAGAACTCTATGTAGACAAGGGTGGCCTCAAACTCAAAGAGATATGCCTGCCTCTGCCTAAGATTGAAAGTGTGGAACACTAAATCAGGCTAGATGACAACTTCTGAGAATCTGGATTTTCTCCTTCCACCATGGGTTCTGAGGATCCAACTAAGGTAGTCAGACCTGCCTGACCAGTGCTTTTATCCACTGAATCATCTCACCAGTCCAGGTTACTTAATTAAAAAGAAAAAAATTACAAATTGGTGCACATACAAACTTTTTAAATAAACACAAATCGGTGCACATATAAACTTTTTAAACATAGAAGACTAAAAATTACTGTAGGAGGTAAGTGCTCCAATTTCAGACTCCTATGTCTCATCAAGGCTACCAATATTTTTGAAGATTCAAGTGCCATACCTACAAACTACAGGAGAAATCTGAATACACCGCTCTGGTGTTTCTTAACAAGCAATGCTATTTCCTATACAAATGAGCAATAACGGGAAAATTCTATATCAAACATGAGCCACCCTTACAAGGGTGCATCACATAAGAGGACCTCATTTGTTCTGCGATGTTAATATCCTTCAGCACTGGTGCATTTTATACTCAAAGGACACAATTCCAATGATTCAAGTCTAAAAATGTTACTCAAGTTTTGGGGGTTAAAAATTAAAACCAAGGGTGGTAGCTTACAAAATTCATGCCTGTAATCCCAGCACTTGGGAGACAGGGATTTAAGATTATCAGATTCCCCTAACAGAACATAAGTAAGTCCTATAAAGAGAGACTTAGAAGGAAGGAATGTCCCTTTAAGGTTAAGGCTAGCCAGAACTAAACAGGAGACACTGTTTCAAAATAAAAAAAAAAATAAATCCAAGAGCCATTTTTAATAATGAAACTAAAGCATACAACTTTAAGTTGTAATTCTAACAAAGACAAATCAGATATACAACTAAATTATCTTTTCAGCTCACTCTTAGCACCATGCATCAAATTTAGGTTCCTTAGACAGTGTGGCAAAGAATTGCTCCCACAAGAAAGTTCACCCTAGTACAGACAGCCAAGGGGCCCGTTAAAGTTCATGCCTACCTAACTGGATGCTGTATTCCCTGGCCCAAAAGTAACCTGAGCCCAAGATTTTTAACCTTCCTATATTTTAGGTGCATCTCGGGCAGCCATCAAGGCAGGCAACATGATTTCAAAAAAATAAAAAAACCACCACCTTACTCGGAACCGATTTGCTGAGTGGAGTGACCCACTAAGGCCACAAGATGTGTCTTAATTTGGTGAGCCCTGACTTGTAGGAGTTAAAACTCTCACCCCTTATGCTGCGATGACGTAATCTTCCACACTGCATTTCTCCAGGACTTAAAGGGGAGGAAAGAGGAATTTAAAAAAAAAAAAAAAAAAAAAAAACCAACAAAGAAAATTTCCTGCTAGTAATGAGGAACCGAGCAAGGGGCCAGGCGGGGTTTCGGGAGGTGCTTAGGCAGGTCCCGGAAGGCAAGGAGGCCGGTCCAGTCGTGAGAGCCCCGGGAGCCGCGGGGCAGGACAGGACAGACTCAGCGCGGGGCTAGGGACCGCCGAGGGACGCAGGCGCAGAGCAGCCCGGTCCGTCACCGCGGCCCCGGCCCGGCCCGGCCCTGCGGCCGCAGTTCCGCTCCCCTCCCCCGCCCGCCGCAACGCGTCCACGACGGAGCCCGGGAAGCAGGAAGTCGAGGCCGACGACGTAGCGGCAGCCCCCGGCCTGAGACCCAGCCCTACGTCCGCTGCCCCGCGTCCCGGAGCCCGCGGGCGGCCGGAGGGGGAGGGGAGCGGGTGAGATGGGTGTGCCTGGTCCTCCCGCCGCCACTGACAGCTCGACCGGGATGCGCCCTCCGCCGCCACCATCCCCGGCCGCGCCTCGCCACCATTCGGGCCCCGAACCTCTCCGCGACCCCGCCTCGTTCCCCGGAGAACCCCGGCCCGCGGGCGCACGAGAACGCGGCAATCCCTCCCTCGAGGCCCGCAGGCACCGGGATGCCCCCGACCGCGAGCATCCTCGAGAACCGAGGGAGGGCGGGGGGGGGGGCGCGCGACAGGGACCGGGCGGTGCATAACACACTCCCGCGGGGAGGCTACTCGGGCCCCGCACTCACCTCAGCTTCTCCGCCGGGGCGTTGGCAGCACTGCGCGGGGCCTCCTCGGCTGCCGGACAGGGGCACGCGCCTGACGTCAGCACGCAGGGGACGCACGGTTGGGTGCCCGCGGAAGTGGGAGGGACCAAGAGGAAAAAGGGGCTGGAACGGGGCTGTGGGCGTGGCTTAATGGTAGCTCCGCCCATGTCGCGCACGCGCGGGCCGCGTCCCTCCTATGCTCAAGTTCTCTGCACCTTTTAACAGTGATTTTATTCGTAATAAAACTATGAACAGAAATGTTCACAATGTTGTCACTGAAGTTTGTTTTTAACCCTTGAAACTTTGTAAAGAAAAGCATTGTAAGTATATTTTATTTTTAATTTGTTGAGACCAGGCGTCATTATGTAGCCCTTGCTGTCCCTATAACTTCTGAATAGACCAGACTGTCTCAAAACTCATAGAGATCCTGCTGCTTCTGCCTCCTGCGTGCTGATATTCAACACCATGTCTGGACTGTCTTTTTGTTTTATTTTGTTTTTGTTTTTTGAGACAGGGTTTCTGTGTGTATCCCTGGCTGTCTGGAACTTGCTATGTAGCCCAGGCTGGCCTGGAACTCAAAGATCCACTTCCCTCCGCTTCCTGCGTGCTGGGATTAAAGGTGTGCATCCCCATGCCCAGGATACCTTTCTCGTGTACCCCAGATTGGCTTTGAACATAAATATGTAGCAGAGGTTGACCTTGAACTCCAGATCATCCTCCTCCTCCCACCTTCCAAGTGCTGGGATTGTAGGCATGCACCTCCACACCCTGCCTCTTTTTTTGCTTCTCAAAGAGGGTAGTGACTTGCTGTGCACAGCTTTCTGAAGCCCGCAGGCCTCTAAACAATCTGCCTGTCCTGGAGTGAGAATAGAATATTGCCCTGAGTTTTGTTTACAGCTACAGATTTGTCCCCTCAAAAAGGTCGTGCATTTACTCTGCCTGGCTCCTCTTCCCTGGCCCCTTAGGCTGACTCTTGAAGGGGTTCTAGCCAGCCTGAGCATGACAAACATGGCCCTGGCAGGCCTTGTCCTTCTCCCCCGTTCCCTCTGTCTTGCTAAAAACAGTTAGATTATAATTCTAAAACTAGCCACCAAAGTCTGTTTCCTTATTTGGCCACTTCCTCCTCCTGAGGCTGACTACTGATGTCCAACTATTGTAGTCCAACAATCAAAAGCCCCCTTTGCCTTACCTAATTAACCTGTCCAATCAAACTTCATCCTAACACAGAATTTTCCCTTTTACCTTTATAAACTGCCATTTGCCTATGGGCCACATCTGTCTCCTCTCGATCCAGAGGCAGTCCTTTGTCCTCTGGGATAAACATCCCTTCCCTCCTCTTCCTTGTTCTCCTTCCCTTCTCCCTGGTCCTCTATCTCCTGTCTTTGTCTCATATTCCCTGTCCTCTGTTCCTCTGGGGCAAATAAATCTCCTTTGTGCTGAGAACTTGATCTTGGGGTGTCTTGTGCTAGTCCCTTCAGCTCTGGTGTCTCAGATCCTTCTACCTTTCCTGTCTTCTTGGCACCTGTTTACTAGCTATCTTCCCTGTTAGTGTGCAAGCCGCTAGAGAATAGGGATCCTATCCTAGTCTCAGATGTTCATTTGAGGGCTGGAAGTGTAGCCCAGTGGGTAGAGTGCTTACCTGGCATGCTCGAAGCCCTGGGTTTGATCATAGCTACCACTTTAATAAACCAAGCATGGGGTGAACAGCTGTGATCCCAGAGCTTGGGAGGTGGGAGCAGGAAAATCAAAGGTCATCCTTGAAGGCACAGAGAGCTCAGTCTGTCCTGGGCTATATAACATAACACCCTATCTGAAAAGAAAGAAAGAAGTCCACTTAGCTGGGCATGACACTGCATCCGGGAGGCTATGTCATTGCGTGTCAGTAATCCTAACTTGAAGGGTGGAGCTCTGAGGTGACAGATGTGCCACAGCACCCAGGTCTATGTGGCTCCTCACACTGCATGGCAAGCACTTTACCCACTAAGCCACCCCCAGCCTGCAATCTACTTCTCTCAAAGCTTCACTGTAAACGCCTTTCCATGTCAAATGCAGCCCCTCTCCCAAGGCTGCATTGGCCCATGCGGCATTACCCCATGCGGACAATCTCACACTGCTGGAGCTTAGGTTGTCTTGCCTATTGTAAATTCTTCCTTCAGTGCCAGGGTGGAATCCAGGGTCTACCAATGCTAGTCAAGTGCTTTCCCACTCACTACACCCTCCACTGAGACTACCTCAATTGTCAACTTTTCACTATCGCAAAAAAAAAAACCAAACAAACAAAAACGCATCAATTTCTTCAGCCTGAGAGGAACTGCTGCTTTTCTCTGTTTCCAAGGCCGGTTGGCTATGTCCTTTCTTTCCTCCTGCCTCACAGTCCCATGAATGTCCCCCGACAATGCCTGCCCTTTCCACCAGCTGCCATATCTTGATGGGGTGTCACCCAACTGTTTGGCCTTGCTTGCACTTATTCTGAGAACAAGGGACTCACTCAGCACTTTGTCTCCCACTTTGTCCAAAGGCACCCTTGACCTTCCCACCACCCCAAGTTGGAGTGGGGTTACTCCTTGACCGCAATCTATCCTATCCCTTGCTGCCAGCCAAGACTCCAGCCTCTCACGTCTCCTTCCCCTGGTTCCCCTGGCTCCCCTGGGTCCCCTGGCTCTAGTTCCATTAAATTAATAGGATGGCAGCCTGCAAAATCTGTCTTAATTAGGGTTCCTATTGCAATGGTGAAACACCATGAACAAAAGCAACTTGGGGAGGGAAGGGTTTATTTGGCTTACTTTCCCACATTATAGTCCGTCCATCTTTGAAGGAAAGGAGCTCAACCTGGAGGAAGGAGCTGATGCAGAGGCCTTGGAGGAGCGCTGCTTTGCCTTGCTCAGCCTGATCTCTTATAGAACTCAGGACCACCAGCCCGGGGATGGCACCACCTGCAATGGGCTGGCATTTTTCTCAACTGAGGCTCCCTCCTCTCCAATGACTCTAGCTTGTGTTGAGTGGACATAAAACTGGTTTTCACAGTGTTTCCCAACTCTCCTTCTCTTACAGTTCTGGTTCAGGGATCTACTCCATGGCTCTCAAGTAGTGGGAGCCTGGCCATTTCTCCAGAAGCAGCCTCAACTCCTGCTTTCGTGTGGCTCTGGAGATGAGTCTGGAGCTGCTCCTGCCTGTAGGAATAGATGTGAAACCCAGGCTTGACCGGTGTCAGCACTGCAGGCAGAGCTGCTGCTGGATCGCCAGCAGGCATGGGAGGTTCTGTTCTGGAGCTTGGTGAGAACTGTCCAGTTGAATGAATGGAGTTGCTGAGGGCAGGTGTGAGCATGGCCCTGCTGACAGCCAGCCTCTTGCTCCTGAGAATGGGAGCCATGCCAAGCCATACACAAAAGCAAGTGCCAGGAGCATTGTGCCATCCATTGGGTACTGGCTTGCTTCAGTATTCAGTTCCATTAGCCAACAGACACGGCCTCCTGCCTGGACCAGGTTGAATGGGTTTCTGTCACAAACACATGACTTTTATTCATCTGCTCTTTTTTGTTGTTGTTTAATTTTATGTGCATTGGTGTTTTGCCATGGGTGTTGGATCCCCTGGAACTGGAATCAGACTGCTGTAAGCTGTCATGTGGGTGCTGGGAATAGAACCCTGGTCTTCCTGAAGAACAGTCAGTGCTCTTAACCACTGAGCCATTTACCCAACTCCTATTCCTCTGTTCTTTTTGCCCTCCCCTAGTGATGAGCTTACTTCTCATTAAGCTCTAGCCAAGACTTTTCTTTTTAATTGTATGAATTGTGAGGGGTGCACCCACTGAGCCAGTCACCTCACCACCCCCAAACACAAAGCTCTGGATGAAATCGCTCTGCCACCTTTCTACTTGCCTGTCCCTGTGTGGTACTAAGCTCTGCCCCCTCTCTCATAACTTCCACATCTCCATCTCCTGCAGGTCCTAATACTACACCCACCTCCAAATTCCCAGCCGTGGGCACCCAAAGTCACACTGAAGCTCCTCCCTCTCTGAGTTCTCCAGGATTTCACAGGGTCTTGGTACACTGCTCTGACTGACTTCGAACTCCCGGCACTCGCTGGCCACAAAATCCTGATCCTCCTGTCTCACCTTCACAAGCGCTAGCATCTCAGACATGCATCACCACATCTGGCTGGGAACACAGCTTTGGTCAACATCCGCCTGCGTGCTTCCCCACCTCTGTGTCTCTAGATTCTGCTGTTTTCTTTACTGTCATCAAAATCCTCCCCTCCACAGACTAGCTTGGCCACAGGTCTGAAGCCTCTCAATCATCCCTGTGATACTTTGTATTAAGTATGGGGGTGGCTAGAGAGCTAGCTCAGTTAAGAGAACTGGCTGCTCTTCAGAGGACCTAGGTTGGATTGCCAGCACCCACATGGAGGCTCACAACCATTTGTACCTCTAGTTCCAAGGGATCTGAAGCCTTCCTCTGTCCTTTACAAATACCAGGCACACACATAATACAGACATGCATGAGAGCAAAATTCATATACATAGTAAAATGAAATAAATGGACATTCTTCCATTTAAAGTATTTCACAGGGCCTGTAAGATGGCTCAACACACACACACACACACACACACACACACACACACACACACACATTGCAAATTTTTAATGTTTAAAATTCAAGTTCAATCTGAGCTATATAAGACTTTGTGTGAAAAGAAAAATAATGTGACAAGTGTAATGAAGGTTATAGATAAGAGGGAGATTATTTGCCTCAAATACAGGTTTGACCCTCATAGTACCCCCCACACACACCACACACACACAGTTTGCAAATGACACGTGAATGAACATAATAACACCCCTCTACAAAAGCCAGCTCCCTCTGCCACTGCCAAGAGTGATCCTTGCCTCTTTCAAAGCCCCAGAGCACCGTGGGAGCCCTGGATAAGCCCCAGCCTCTTCTACCAGGACTGTGGCACTCCAGGGGCATGCAGATGCCTTGAACATGAAACATGGGCTGAGCATGCTGGGCAGGAGGAGACTCTGAATGAACCCTACCTGCTCCCAGTGCCCGCAGAGAGGCGGGAAGATCCAGGCCCTGGGTGAAAGAGACTACCCTGTGGTCTGTGCTCCTGGGATTTATCAGCATGAACCCTAACTAAAAACTTTGCTCAGGCTGGTTGGTGGTGACACACGACTTTAATCCCAGCACTCAGGAGGCAGAGGCAGGCAGATCTGTGTGAGTTTAAGGCTAGCGTGGTCTACAGAGTGAGTTCTAGAACAAGCTCCAAAGCTACAGAGAAACTCTGTCTCAGGAAAAAAACAAAAACAAAAACAAAAACAAAAAAACAAAAACCTTTCCCCATGATTTATAGGTAGTAAAAGTACAAAAAGAAATGACAATTATCACAAAAACACAGCTACTGACATCGCCCAAGGAGCTTCTATCTGGAAGGGAACAGAGGATATAGCAGAATAATTCTAAGGCTTGGATATTTCTTCATGATCACACATTGTATTTGTATATCTGTTTTATGGTGTTTTTTCTCATAGATAATAATTTCATAAATTTCATTTCATGAAAATTATATTAAAATAAAGAATCTTTTGGCCACGTACCTTTAATCCTACACATGGGAGGCTGAGGCAGGAGGAATCTAGGCCAGTCTGGGCTGCACAACCAGACCTGTGTTTTTTTTTTAAAAGGTGAGGAAGATAGATAAGCATAGTTTTCACCCCCATCAAAAAAAAAAAATAAATAAACTTCTCTTTGCTAATGGAGATTGCTACAGAAAACCACAACCAATCAAAATGCAGAGTTGTGCAGCCCCAATGGAAACATCTACAAAACACTCCCACACCTAAGGCTCGGGGAACATTGCAGAAGAGGGGTTTCAAGGAGTGCAAGAGCCAGTGGATCAGGGACACTGCAGTGAAGTTGTGTCTCCCAGTAACATCAGAAGCTATACCTATAAAGTCTCACCAATATGGCCTCCCAAATATTAACAGAGTAAGGACAACATCAGTGGACATGTCAAACCGAACAGGAAAAAGCCCAAGAGGCCTCAAATCTACACAAGAGCTACGGGCAAATGAGTAAAGCTGGAGAGCAAGAGGTGGCCCTCCCTGGGAAAGAACACACCAAATGGCCAAATGGCCAGCCCTAAAAACATACATACAAATAACATTATATGGACTTAACAGGTTATATGTAGGACTACATGCATATATACATATATATGCATGAAATAACAATTAATGAAAAAAGAGGCAATAAAGTTGAAGGAGAGCAAGGAGGGATTCATGGGAGGGTTTGGAGGGGGAAATGTTGTAATTAAACTACAATCTCAAAAATAAAAACAAGAGCTGGGTGGTGGTGATGGCACACACCTTTAATCCCAGCACTCAGGGAGGCAGAAGTAGGCAGATCTCTGTGAGTTCAGAGCCAGGCTGGTCTACAGAGTGAGTTCCAGGACAGCCAGAGCTACACAGAAAAGCTCAAAAACAAAACAAAACAAACACACAAAGAAAGTAAAAAGAGAGGGCTGGAAAGATAGCTCAGGAATTAAGAGCCCTACTGATGCTGCTGGCATAGCCTGCTCTATGACCAAGGTACCCATGCCCTGTGCAGCCCCTCCTGCTAGCCTCCTCCATTTGTGCCCACATCATTCAGTAAAGTTGCCCAGGGACCTGGACCTTTCTTAGGAGTCAAAGAAGACTCACTGAACCTGCTCTCTAACTGACTTTCCTTTGACTGGCCCAGGCTTGCCCACTTCATCTGTATTCACATCCGTGGTGGAAATAAGCTAGGTGACTGAAGGCAGATGATGTGATAGAAAAAAGAGAAAAATACAGAAATATCCAAGCATCTCTGCCTTCATCCCCTAGGATCCAGGGAGACCCCACACAAAGATCAAGTTCTAAGAGGAAAGCAATCTAAGAATTGCTCTTGTAAGCCAGCTAATTGTCCTTTTATCCTGGCACTTAGCTCCTTAGCTCCTCCTGTCCTTTGTACAAAGTCTAGAACCTATGAAGCCCTCGGTGGCTGACCTCCTCTACCTCTCTACCTCATCTGGACCACACACTTGCTCACTGAGCTCCAACATTACTGCTTTCTTTGCTGTTCCTCCCACAGGCAGTGTTTATCAAGTCTGCCTCGGAGTGTGTTTGCTGTGCCCTCAGTCAGCTCATCCTCCTTTAGTCTCGGCAGGAAGCTTAGCCCTTTAAGGAGACCCTCCCCTAACTGGGTTTATGTGACACCCTGTTCTGTTTCACCCATACTGCTTCACTTCCTTCTCAGGGCATATCACTATCTCATGATCTCACTTCTTGAGTTTTCTTAAACTCTGTCTCCTCCTGTTAAAAAGACTCTCCAAGGACTTCCTGCCAGGGTACAACCTCAGTGCCAAAACACATCACACACTCAGCCATGTTACTGATGCTCTTTTCACATGGCAACATCATGGGAGCAGCCTAGATGGCCACTGGCCAATGGATGGATATGAAACTGTGGCGTTTGTATACAACAGAATATTATTCGTCATAAAGAAAAAAATGTAAAACATTATGCTGAGATAACTCAGGCCAAGAGGATCGATACCACTTGATCCCTCTCTTTTATTTATTTATTTTGGTTGTTTGTTTGTTTGTTTGAGACAGAGTTTCTCTCTGTAACAGCCCTAGCTGTCCTGGAACTCACTCTGTAGGCCAGGCTGGACTCGAACTCACAAAGATACACCTGCCTCTGTCTCCCAAGTGCTGGGATTAAAGGCGTGTGCCACCACCGCCTGGCCAACCATCTCTTGAATTCAGGTCCTTGCTTCTAGTTGTTATATCTGTGTATCCATGTGGAAATAAATGTGTGTGAAGAACAGAAAACGAGTAAGGAGGCTTTGAGAATTGAGGTAGAGGAGGGCTGGAGAGATGGCTCAGCCATTAAAGGCTAGGCTCACAATCAAAAATATAAGAGAATTGAGGTAGAAGGTAGGAAAGACAATAGAACAAAGTAGATGGGGAGATAAAACAGGGAGAGAGGGGTGGAGGACCAATGAGATGGCAGAGTAGTAGAGGCACTGCTGCCAATCCTGACAACCTGAGTTCTTCCCCAGGACTTACGTGGTAGACAGAGAGAACAAGCTCCTTCCTACCTGCTGACCTTTCACCTCCACAGTTCACTATGAAGTACTAGCTAAGTACAAATGCACTGATATATTGAGTAAAGATTTGGGCTTTTTTTTTTTTTTTTTTTTTTGAGACAAAATCTTGAGAGTACCCCAGGCTGGCCTCAACATCACTATGTAGGCAACATCACTATGAACTCCTGATACACCCTGCCTCAGCTTCCTGAGTGCTGAGATAACAGGAAGTCTTAGTGATGAGGTTTGTGGACCATGGGAAATAGAAAGCCAAGAGAGAAGGGAAAGAGGTAAGATCAGAATTCAGTATGTGAGGCATAAAAATGAGGGATTTAGCTGGGCGGTGGTGCGCACACCTTTAGTCCCAGCACTCAGGAGGCAGAGGCAGGTGGATCTCTGTGAGTTCAAGGCTAGCCTGCTCTACAGAGTGAGTTCCAGGACAGGCTCCAAAGCCATGTCTGGAAAAAAACAAAAGAGGGAGAGAGATTTAAACAGCAACCATCAGAGAAAACCTCACCCAGCACTCAAGAGGCAGAGGCAGATAGATCTCTGTGAGTTCCAGACCAGCCTGATCTACAAAGTGAGTTCTAAGACAGCCAGGGCTGTTTAAGAGACCCTATCTCAAGGTAATAATAATGATGATGATGAGAGAGGAATGGAGAGATGGCTCAGTGGCTAAAAGCACTTGTGACTTTTAAATAGGGCCCAGCACCCACATGATAGCTCACAACCATCCTTGATTCCAGTTTCAGGGAATTAAAAGTTTTCTTCTGTCTTCCATAGACACCAGGCATGCACATGGTGATCATACATACATACATACAGGTAAACCATTCATACACAGCTGAGCAATGGTGCTGCACACCTTTAATCCCAACACTAGGGAGGCAGAGGCAAGAGGATCTCTGTGGATTCAAGGCCAGCCAGGTCTACAGCACTAGTTCCAGAACAGCTAAGACTAAACAGAGAAACCCTGTCTCCAAACAAGAACAATAAACAAAAACAAAGCATTTGCATACATAAAATAATTAAATCAAAAAATAATAAAAATAAGCGCTAGCCATGGTGGCACACACATTTAATTCTAAAACTCAGGAGGCAGAGGCAGGTGGATTTCTTCAAGTTCAAAGCCAGCCTGGTCTACATAGAAAGCTCCAGGCCAGCCATTCTGTAATAAGAACAATGGTAATCATACTGAGAGATGGAGATAGAGGACTGCAAGGCTGCAGATCGCCCCTGGTTTAAGAGAGGCTCAGAAGAACAAGGTGCAAGAGACAGCTGAGAAAGAACTACTTGGTCCTCCCTGAGCTGCAGGCCCAGACACTACCACAACAGGTGCTGACTGAGGTTGTCTGCACCTCAGGCGTTACACTAGGCTGCTCCTACCTGAGGGTAAGACAGATGGAGGAACTGAAGCTCAAGAATGAGGTGTGTGAGCTCCGGTACCCTATTAAGTGGTACAAGTGATCATGGGGCCCCAAGATGTTAAGCAGCTGAGTTTGGGGACTCATGCCTGTAATCACAACACCCCAGAGCCTGAGGCAGGAGGATTGCCATCAGCTGGAGGCCAGATTGGATGTCATAGTGAGTTCCAGAGCATCCTGTACTACTGTGTAAGACCTTGTCTGAAAGAAAACAACGAGAAAAAAAAAAAAAAAAAAAAAAAAAAAAAAAAAAACCCACTAAGGATCAGCTGACAAGGGTCGGAGTTTGTGGCCCGAGGAAGTGGCTGCTTGGGCTGAGTTAGTGGCTTCCTGCCCAAGAGACACACCCAGTTTCTGTGCTGGGCAGTTTCTGTTGTTGCTAAGTACCCAAGAGGTCTCCAGCTTTCAAACAGAGCAGCCAAGGGCTGAGAAGGAAGTAGCCACTGATGAAGCCCCCTCCCCCAATCCCTCTTTTTCTACTTCTTGGTTTTATATCTACCCCTCTCCCCATCACAGGAAGCTGCAGTTTCTTTTACTCCCTATTTTCAACCCAGTGTAACATTTGATGGTCGCCTCTAAACTGAAGTTATTTGTGATCACCTAAGATCAGGGAACAACCACAGGCTTCCCACCCTGTGTGGGCACTGGGTCAGTCACGAGTGGCTCCCCTGGAGTGAGGGGCATAAACCAGGATAATGCGCTGTGAGACAGACCTAGAACAGGATGTTTATGAAAGTCTGGGCACACAAGACATATTTGCTAAGGGGACAGGGACTGAGAACAAAGTCTAAGATGTCACAGGAGCCCACAGGAGGTTTTCAGCTATTGTTTCAGGGCAGAAGTCACAAATGAGGTCACTATTACCAGTGTTATAAAGAATGAGGGGCTGGGTAGGAGCTGGTGAGATGCTTCAGCAGTTAAAAGCACTGGCTGCTCTTGAGAAAAGAAAAAAACAAAAAACAAAAAACTGGGTTCAGTTCCCAGCACCACATGTAATCTGTCACTGCAATTACAGGCAATCAAACACCTGCTCCTGGCATCCAAGGGTGTCATGCACACGTGGAGTACACATATGTACATGTAGGCAAGACACATATACACTTAAAATAAATTTTAAATAATAATAATAATAATAATAAGATCTGGGTGTTGCCCAGTAGCATGATGCTAGCTAGCCTAGCATGCAAGAAATCCAGGATTCAATCACCAGGAAGGGAGGGAGAGACCCAGGAATGGCATATATGTGATACCATCATCTTATTGCAAGATGAGAGCAGGAAGCAGGGAATTCTCCGGAAGTTCTTGTGCCAGCGACCCTGTCATATGCAGCAGAAACCAATAGAAACTTCTGCCTCAAATATGATAGAAGGCAAGGATTTACACAAAAGTTCTTGTCTCTAACCTACAGAAGCTATAAATGTGTGAACACATGTGTGTGCACATGTGTGCATGCTTGCACGCACACACACATACATACACACACGCGCACACGCGCACACATGCACACACAGGCACATACAATAAAGAAAGGAATCTTAGCATGGTAGCACAAGTTATAGTCCCAGCTATTCAGGAGGCAGGGGCAATATAGAGGCTCGTATGAGCATCATAGTGAAATTCCAGCCATTAAAAAAAAGAAGAAGAAAGAATGAATAGATGAACTGGAGTAGGCTGGCAACGCCTGGGGGAGGCAAAGGGAGGAAAAATGACCACTACATGCATGGCAGTGGGTGGAAAGAGAATGTGAACTGAAATACTCAAGCCATTGTCAAAGCCTTGTGCTGAGCCCATGGAAGCTGACCTATGTGACGCTTCTGGGAAGGCCACCTGCACTCACATTGCCTGGCCCCATCACAGTGGACTTCCTCAAGGCCCCTGCAAGCCCTGGAGGTGGACTCCTCCCCAGCAGCCAGGGCCTGGCATCTGCTTGTGTCCAGCAGATTGCTTTCCAGGGTACCAGCCAGTTGTGAGGGTTCTCAGGTGCCGTGTGACCCTGCAGTCACTAAGAAGGAGCAGTTTTCAGATGCAGAAGACATTTTAGAAACAAAATGTGCAAGTATTTCTTCCAAGTTGGCCTCCTTCCCCATTACTTGCAAGGTTACATGTTTTTAGGGTACTTTAGAATTGGGGCCTGAACTGACTTAAGAAATGGCCCCAAGGGTGAGAGTGGCTGGTGTTCACTTGGTGGAGTGCTCACCTCACACCCACAAGGCCCTGCACCCATCCCCAGCACCATATAAACTGGTTGTGGTGGCACATGTCCAAAGTCCTAGCACTTAGGAGATGGAAGACAGGGGTCAGACGGGGATCGGACGTTCAATGCCATCTTTGGGCTAATAGTGAGTCTGAGCTGTGTGAAACCCTGCCTCAAAAATCATATAGCCAGATAGTGATGGCTCACACCTTTAATCCCAGCACTCGGGAGGAGGTAAAGGCAGACAGATCTCTGTGAGTTCAAGGCTAGCCTGGTCCACACAGTGAGTTCCAGAACAGCCAGAAAAACACTGGAGAGAGAGAGAGAGAGAGAGAGAGAGAGAGAGAGAGAGAGAGAGACAGCTGGGAATTGTGGGTAGCATTGACCGTATGCATGGAGTCAGCTCAAGGGCCATCTGATGAAGAAAGCAGTGAAAATGTAGGGAACCCCTGATTCTCCAGAGAGCTAGAGCCACACAAAACGGACAAGAATTCCAGCCTCTTCATTCCACTGGGATGAGGTGTAGGGAGAGGGCTGAGGAGTCACTTGTAAACTGTCTCTGTTAAGAGCTGGTACTACAAGTTCTGGGAGAGGCCAATTTCCATAAGGTCACCAAGCCCTGGCTCCATGCTTCCTCTCCAATCCCAGCTGAGCTTCCGAGACTTGACTCTAACCCTGTGACCTTGTCTGTTCCAGTGCTGGGGACTGAACCTGTCACTCTGTGCACCTGGAACAACACTCCACCACTAAGCTACATCTCCATCCCTCCTCCCCTTTTATGAGATAGGACCTGCCTTTGCTAAGTTCCCCAAGCTGGTCTTGAACTTGCAACTCTCCTGCCTCATCCTCCTGAGTAGCTGGGATTACAGGCACAAGCCACACCACCTAAGTTGACACTACACTTCTTACTGGAAAGCCATGTAAGTGGTGTGGTGTTTTGAAAGAGGATGGTCTCCATAGGCCCATACATTTGAAGGCTTGCTCCCAATAGTGGAACTCTCTGGAAAGGATTAGGAAACATGGCCTGGTTGAGTAACTGTGGCATTGTTGGAGGAGGTACATCACTGGGGCATGGTTTTGAGGTTTCAAAATCCCAAGCCAGGTTCAGACTTTTGTCCCTCTGACTGCTGTGTGCAAATCAGGGTATAGCTCTCAGCTTCAGCATCATACCTGCCTGCCTCCTTTCTGCTGCTGGTGTTACCTGCCATGATGATCATTGACTAACTCTCTAAAACTGTAAGCAAGACCCTAATTAATAAATGCTTCCTTTTGTAAGAGTTGCCTTGGTCATAGTGTCTTTTCACAGCAATAGAACAGTAAGACAAGGGGGGTAGACAATGTAAGTGTTTAAAAAAAAAAGAATAAAACAACTTTTTTTTTTTTTAAGGTTTGGCATGGTTTAATCCCAGCACTCAGGAGGCAGAGGCAGGCAGATCTCTGTGAGGCCATGGACAGCCTGGTCTACAATGCAAGTTCCAGGCTAGCCAGAGCTACATAGTGAGACTCTGTCTCAAAGAAACAACTGGAAAGCCAGGCAGTGGTGGTATACACCTTTAATCCCCCAGCACTTGGGAAATAGAAGCAGAAGGAGTGTTCAAGATCAGCCTGGTTGAGAGCATGAATTTCAGGACAGCCAAGGCTGCACAGAGAAACCCTGTCTCAAGAAAAACAAAAACAAAAACAAAAACAAAACAAAAAACACCACCAACAACAAGAAAATTTCTTTAGACAAGGCCTTTCTGTGTGCTCAAACTAGCCTAGGGCTGGAGTGCAGCCCAGGCTAATTTCTGAACTCACAATCCTGTCCGAGCCTCTCAAATCCTGGGATTATATGTGTATTTGTGCCAACATGCAGGACTCTATTTTCTCTTTTAATAAAGCAATCTCTACTTTGGTGTGGTGGCGCACACCTTTAATCTCAGTATTCCACAAGCATAGGCACGTCTACAAAGGGAGACCCCATCTTAAACAATAAAACAACTACGAAACAAAGCTCCAGAACTGGGTATTCAAGGTTATCCTTGGCTAAGTATTGAGTTCAAGGTCAGTCTGGGCTGTATCATACCCTGTCTCCAAAAAACAGAACCCATTCAAAAAGGAAAGAAGTCAACTTTGGGCTGGGGATATGGCTCAGCAGTAGCACAGGGGAGTCACACAGCCCAGTGCACACTGCTCTCCCTCAGCTTTCTTAATGAAACCTTAAACTAGGGCCAGAAAACTGAGCTCCACCCTCCACGATCCCCTTAGTGTCTGTCCATTTTGAACTTGTCATCTACTAAGCAACATGTTCTCAACCAGGGGTGATTTATTTTTCTCTCTGTGAGTGCACACGGGCTTGTGTGTGTGTGTGTGTGTGTGTGTGTGTGTGTGTGTGTGTGTGTGTGTGTCTAGTGCACAGGTGTGTATGTGTGCATGCTTTTGCACGTGTGTGGGTGCATATAAAGGCTCAGGAGGGTTGGTGTCAGGAGTCATCCTCCATTGCTTTTGCTCTTACACTTTATTAATCCAGTCAGGCTCTCTCACAAGAACCTGGAGCTCACTGACGAGACTGGTTGGTCTCCGTTGCCAGCTTTTCCTGGGGACCCCCGCCCCTCCAGTCTACTTTTTAAGATTGGAATTACAAATGGGCCTCCACACCCACCTGGCATTTACAGGGGTTCTGGGGATCTGAACTCCAGTCCTTATGCTTGCATGACAAGGACTTAACAGCTGAGTCACCTCCCCAGACCCATCCAGGGATAATTTTGCCACCCGAGAGACAGTTGATAATACCCGGAGATATGAGAGGTTGTTATAGATAGGAGGGTGTTACTAGCGTGTCATGATGAGTTATCTAGAAGGCCTGTAAATTGCTTTAGTCAGAGACTCTGATCATAACCACAGGGACAGAAACCAAGACACCATGTGTCTACCTTGTAATGCCTAGAGTGGTCCTGAAGGTACAAGAGTTCCTGCAGACGTCAGCAACATGAGCACTACCCCATTCCCAAGCAGAAAGCCAGCCTCAAGCGATGCCAAGCTTGCAGCAGACCTTCAGGCCCAAAAGTCATGGGGACCACTGGGACAGAAGTTTTCTTTGGAGTGGAGTGTGCTGGGAAAGCAGCTACAATCCACTTTGCCTGCCACAGCCCCAGCTATCGCTGTGTCAGCTGCTGGCCAGAGAGCTGGTCTCCACACGCAGGAAGGCAAGGCTGACCTGCATTGTGGGTAGGATAGGGCAGGGCAGGGCAGGGAAGCTGGCTTCAGAGCAAGTTCCTCCACAGGAAGACAAACAGAACAAAGGGGTTGGAAAGTGCAAATTCGACATGGCTCTACCTAGGCTGGTTTACCTCTGCTGACCCTGCCTTTCTCACTCCAGGGAACTTCTTAAAAACAAAGGCCAGGACTGTTCCTGTTGACCAGCCAGAGGTCAGCCAGCACCAGAGCGGGGGCTCCCGTCCCCGTCCCCCTCCCCCAGCACTCATCCTCTTTCCTCAAAGGTAGGTTCCTAAGAGCGAATCTGATCTGTTGCCACGTGACACTTTTTGTTTTGTTTTGGTTGAGACAGGGTGTAGCGCCCCTGTTGACCTTAAAAGTGCCTGTCCCTGCTGCCTCCTGTCTCTGCCTCTAGAGAACTGGAATTACAAATATGAGGCACCAGCACCCAGCAGGGTATTATGAAGGTTCAAACTTTACTTGGGAGGCAGAGATGGGAGAATTCCTGCAAGTTTGAGGCTAGCCTGGTTTACATTATGTGTTCAAGGCTACACCAAGGTGTGTGTGTGTGTGTGTGTGTGTGTGTGTGTGTGTGTGTGTGTGTGTGTGTGTGTGTGTGTGTGTGTAGGGGTGGGTTTTAGTATTTCCAGGGCATTCAAAAGGGGGTACTGGTAGGGTTTCAGAAAGTTCCAGTCATGCACCCCCCAAAAAAATGAAATTATGAACTTCAAGTTAAATGGAACCATCTAGGATGGATAGATAGATAGATAGATAGATAGACAGACAGACAGACAGACAGACAGACAGACAGACAGATAAAACTGACCTCCTGAGACAGCCCCAACTAGCAGGCTCACTGTCCTAACAAGAGGGCAAAGAGACTCCTAGCATTCAGTTCCAAGAAACAAAGTTTCCTCTGCCAAAAAGTAGTCACAGCTTGGTGGATTTTTATCTGAACCTTCAAAGCCAAGCTCCAAGAGGACAGGGACTCAGATTTCTCACGGCCTGGCTGGCCATAGTAGGGTCTTGCGTCAGAGGAAGCCTTTGGTGTACCTCTCTGTAACAGACAGAGCAGGCTGAAACAAGCATTTGTCAGAGACTGACTCCAGGCGACACTTGGCCACCTGGGTGCTGAGGTCTGGGACAGGGCAGCCTAGAAACTGCCTTTTCGCCAGCATTCCTACCATCTGCTCCTCGGCACAGCAATCAGGCCTCAACCACCACCGTCCGTTCATTACTGGAGCTGGCTGAGCACAGTCCAGGGCCCAGCTGCAAAACCACAGTGGAACTTCCTGAGGATGGGGGATGGGAGGACTTCATTGTCATGATCTCAAGGTCCTCGGCAATTTTCATCAAGGCCCTCGGGTGGAACCTGGACCTGGGAAGCCAGTATTTGGATGATTCTGGCTCTTCAGCCACCTTGTCATTTGGCCATGACCTTATTTGACCATCTGGCCTGCTCTTATTTCTTCAGTTTCCATCCTAGAACTGGGGCAGGGGTGGGGGGTGGGGGGTGCATTTCAGATTCCTAAGTACAGAGTAAAGTCAAGGTCAACAAGAGCAGACCACAAAGGCTGCTAAGCCACCCTGATCTCTTGGATCTGGACCCCAAACCTAATGAGGTTTAGTCATAAACCTAGAGCAAAGTCTATTTCTGTTTTGCTGCTTGCTGGATCAATAGGGGTAGTTGAGAAAATGTGTTAATAATGGTTTACCCAGATGAGAGCTGGAAAGTCTTAAAATGGAAAGAATGAAGAGTGTTGACCTTTTTTGTTGTTTGTAGCCAAGGTTTGGGAAAGCCCAGGCTGGCCTTGAACTCCAACCTCCTGCTATAACACCCAATGCCAGGATTTCAAGCTGGGTTTTGCTGTTGTTTGTTTGTTTTGTTTTTCACAACAGGATTTCTCTGTGTAGCCCCAGCTGTCCTAGAATTTGCTTTGTGGATGAGTGTTGGAAGTAAAGGCAGGTGCCGCCACCACCACAACCACCGCTCAGGATTTCAAGCTCTGCCACCATGTCTTGCTTAGGAATTCTGGCCTTGCTAGAAAATTGCAACCATTTCTCCTTCCCACTATGCTAACAGCAGGTTAAGAAAAAAAAAAGCACATGGACAGAAATATTAATATCAAAACAAGGAGTGAGGGTACTCACGTTTAATCCTAGCACTGGGGAGGCAGAGGCAGGTGGATCTCTGGAAGTTCCAGGCAGCACTTGGTCTACGGAGCAAGTTCCAGAACAGCTAGGGCTACACAGGGGAACCCTATCTCAAAAAACAAAAACAAGAAACCAAAAAAATTGTTTAAAGAAATATTTGTGTAAGTGTCTGTGCATACACAGGTACATAAATACATGTGAGTACCCCAAGGAGGCCAGAAGAGAACATTATATCCTTTGGGCTAGGGTTTCAGGCAGTTGTAAGCAGCTGGATATGGGTGCTGGGAACTCTCTTAACTCTGAGCCAGCTCTCCACACTGATCTTGAACTTCTGATCCTGCTCCACTGGAACCCAGGGTTTCTTGTTCTAGGCAAGCACTCAATTAATCCAGCCTTGCTCTCATCTCCTTCCTCCACTCATGTTAGGGAACATTGTCAGCCAGTTCTGAGGTGACATGGTGAAAAGGAGATAAATGAGAAAACATTGTGTCCACTTACATCTGCTTGGCCGTTCTTGGTCGTTGTAATCACTCTCCAGCTCTTTTGTGATGGGAACCGCAAGAGTTTAAAAATCAATCAACCAATCAACAACTGCCATAGAGGCCGTCATGTTTCAGAGGCAAAGGGGCTCTGCCACCAAGCCTGACAACCTGAGTTCAATTCCTTGGATCCACTTGGTAGAAGAAGAGTACAGATTCCCACAAGCTATCCTCTGATTCCCACACATGGATTTGGAACTGGACTTACAGATGGTTGTTAGCAGCCATGTGGGTTGTAGGAATTTAACCTGGAAAAGCAGTCAGTACTCTTAACCACTAAGTCACCTCTCTGGCTGCATGTGATGAAATATTCTGATATATTAAACCGTGGAGAATGGTTTAAAAGTACTGTTGCTCTTGCAGAAGACCCAGGTTCAATTCCCAGTACCCACATAGTGACTCACAACCACTGTGTAACTCCAGCTCCAGGGAACCCAACACCCTCTTCATTGTGTACTAGACATGCACATGGTACATATATGTGCATGTGGGCAAAACACTCATACACATACAATTAAAAAATATTCTGGTCATGTGGTGGTGGTGTACGCCTTTAATCCAAACACCTGGGAGGCAGAGGCAGGCAGATTTCTGAGAGTTCGAGGCCAGACTGGTCTACAGAGCTAATTCCAGGGCAGCCAGAGCTGGTACACAGAGAAACCCTTTCTTGGAAAAAAAAATAAATAAATAACATAACCTAAAATAAAACCTGACAAAAGCAATTTAAAGGAGAACCATGTTCTGGCTCATGGTTCAAGAGTACATCCGCCACTGTCAAGGCTGCAGGAATTTGAAGCGCTGGCTGTGTCATGTCCTAAATCAGAAACAGAGCAATGCTCGCTGCACAGAATCCCAGACAGAAATGGTGTTGCCCACAGAGGGTGGGCCTTCCCACTTCTATTAAGGTAATGAAAATAACCCCACAGGCATGCCCAGAGACCTATGTCCAAGGTAACCCTAGATTCAGTCAAGCCAGCATTTAACATTAACCATCACAATCACCAACACTCAATATCTGTGCTGCATTAACTATTTGTGGTGGGGGGTTCAAGACAGGATTTTTCTGTGTAACAGCCCTGACTATCCTCAAACTGGCCTGGAACTCACAGAGATTCACCTGCCTCTGCCTCTCAAGTGTTGGGATTAAAGGCTGTGTGCCACCATGGCCAGGCTTTGTTTTGTCTTAGACATTTTTTAAGTGTGTGTGTGTGTGTGTGTGTGTGTGTGCACCCGAGCATACAGGAACACACTGTCTGGCCCTCAGAGGCCAGAGGCACCACTGGTTGCCTGACATGAATACTGCGAATTCCGGTCGTCTCCAGGAGCAGTGCAGGCTCTTAATGGCTGAATGGACCAGTTCTTAGTTTCCCTGATCCATCTTCTAGAGCTTGACATGATTCTAGTCCCTGTAACTCAGATATTCTTGGAACCCAAGCCAGTTATTATTATTTAGGCTTTTGCTTGCTCAGCAGAGTGGGTATATTTCTCCCTGAGTTGTGACTAATCTAGAATGTGAGGGAAAGATGGGAATGCCGTGTAACCTGGCAGAGCTGGTAGCTCTGTAGATTACACTTATTGTTTGTTATAGGAGAGCATTTGTAGAAAGTCAGTGAACTACATATTGGACCCTTCTCTCTCCTGCCATGTAAGCTCCAGGGACTGAACTCACTTCAGGCCTGGCAGCAAGTGCCCTCACCCACTGAGCTATCTCACCTGCCTGTGGACACTGTGAGATTAGACGTGCTCTATGAAGTTAAAGAGATGTTCCTCGAGCTCCAGGGGTGTCCGATGTCTTTGGCCTTCAAGGCCAGATTCTACACTGGTGTGTGTGGACATGCACACATAAATAAAAATAATAAAAAACGTTTTGGTTTTCAGAGACAGGGTTTCTTTATGGCTTTGGAGGCTGTCCAGGAACTAGCTCGTGTAGACCAGGCTGATCTCGAAATCACTGAGCTCCTCCTGCCTCTGCCTCCCAAGTGCTGGGGTTCAAGGTGTGTGCCACCAACGCCTGGCTAAAAAATACATCTTTTTATAAAAGGTGGTTTGTACACTGAGGGGTCATGTGCTGGAAACTTGGTTCCCAGCGATATTAGAAGGTGAGGGGACCTTTAAGAGACAGGACCTAGCCAGATGGAGTGCCATATCCTATAATCCCAGCACTCAGGAGGATCAAAAGTTCCAGATCAGACTCCACAAGTTCAGGGCAGCCTGGGCTACATGAGGCTGTCTTAAAAACAAACAAACAAAAAAGCATAATGGGTAAGGTCCGGCAGACAATTAGGTCATTGTGGAGTTGCCCTTAGGAAGGGTTAATACTACTTTCCATCTACTTTATGAAGTGCTGGGGTTCAAAACCTCCTCCTCAGTGCTAGATAACCACCCTACCAACTGAGCCATACCCGTCTGCGCTAGTTCTTTAGAATGAGGTCATAAAATAGCAAACTGGTGCCTCTCTGGTCTCTGTTTTCCTTTTCCTCATATGATCACCCCACAGCACACAAGCACTTTCATCACTGTAATGTCACCCAAAGCTCAGACTGTAGCAGTACCATGCCCTTAATCTATGCAGTAAATGAACTTGTCTTTATAAAGAGCAGACATTTTTATATAGTTGCAAGATAAAACAGAACCACAAGGGCTTTAGATTTAAAAAAGGAACTATTTAGTCAAGGAAAAGTTGAATGAAATTTGTAGGAAAAAAATTCTTGGGTTAATCTAAGTATCCATCGACTGGTAAATGATTAAGGTACTGTCAACTATTCAGTGGAATATTGTGCAGCCTCGCAATGAATGGAGAAAAGCCCACTGTGCTAAGTCACCCATGAAGGTGAAACTGGGAAACTCCAATTTCTCAAACCCCAAAGTCAGTCCAAATATTCAATCTGGACTATGGAGGGATTGCTGGTAGTTAGATAAAAGCCTCAGGAATTTGTGAAACTGTTTTCTACTTACCAAAGAGTCATCCTGGCCCTTTTCAGCTGCTCCCTTATCCTAAACTCCCTCCAGCTTATGGGCTTCCCACCCGCAGCAACTCCTTATCCTTATAACCCTGACATATGTGCTCTTCCCTCTCCTCTCTTCTCTTCTCCTCTCCCCTCCCCTTCCCTCCCATCCCCTCCCCTCCCCTCCATTCTTCTCCTGTCCCCTCCCCTCCTGCTTCTGCTTCTCTTTTTTCTCTATTTTCCATCCCCTGCTATTCTCCCCTCTTTCACAGATAGCCCTAGTTATGTCCAGCCTATAGGGGCTATGTTCAGTCTGCTTTTTTCTCTCTCTGCTCTGAACTCTTCTAGAAGCCCCTGGCTATTATCTAATATCTACAAAAAAAAACAAAAAAACAAAACAAAACAAAAAAAAACCCTTCCCCTTAAACATACCATGGAGGTCATGTCATCAGTTTATACAGAAACCATCTAAGGATCTTAAAAACACACACCAGCATATGTATATAACACATCCACAACCCATATCTGGAAGTTTTTTTTTTAATTAGCTGTGCTTCTGAACACAGGATCAAGGAGGGAAATATTTCCACTGTACATCTGTGTGGTTTATTATTTAAAATGTGTCACTTTTACAAGAAGTCAAGAGGGAGATACTTTTCAGGTTTTCCCCTCCTGCCAAAACCTTTCTGAGTGAAGATCCCAAATGCACTTAGGAAAGCACCCTTTCACTAGTTCTAATTACCAAATATCTTCACTACACTGACGTCTAGAAATAATCTCTAAATGATCAGGAGGCTAGCTTTCAAGGTTATTGATGAGAGATAGCCCCTTTTTTTCCTTTTTTCCTGTTCCACTTGAGCGCATTTCGTTTACTCCCCTTGACATTGTCCTTAAACTCATCTCTTAACACAAGTGCAAGCCCCGATGTCCGCATTAGCAGTATTCTGTTTTAGGAGCCAACCAGCCAGTCCTCTCGCTAACTCAGAGTTATAGTTATTTTGGGTTTTTTGTTTGTTTGTTTGTTTTTGTTTTGTTATTAAGACAGGCTTTGGTTGGCTTGGAACTCGCTGTGTAGCTCTCAGGCTTGCCTCTAACTTGTAGCTGGGAAGACAGGAGTGCGCCACCACACCCCAGCTTTCAGTGGTCCCCTGGCCGCCCTCAGACACTGATAGACACAATAGGAGGACAGAGACGGACCTGCTCAAAGGTTCAAAGATAGGAGGTAGTGCGAGGGTTCAATTCGGCAAAGGCTCTCGGCATGAGGCCGGGAGCCGCCCAGGCGGAGCGGAAGTGGACTTCCGGCCCCGGGGAGGTCAAGGCGGGTCCAGCCGCGGAGCCGTAAGGGTCAGGAGCACGGAGGACAGAGGCGGGAGAAGGCAGCGGAGCATCGACCTCCGCATTGGCCATATCGCAGTCCAAGTAAACCAAGCCTAAAGCACAACCACAGCAATAAACTGAGTTCGGAAAAGGGACACCGACGCTCTATCGCGGAACTTCCTGTTTGTCGCCGGAGGCGGAAGTCGGTTGCGGAAAGAGATTGGCCGCAGCGTCGCTCTAGGCTTCGGTAGTCCCGCGGGACTCTATGGTTTTAACTCCACTCGGCTACTGCACCGAGCGAACTACGTCCTAGCCCAAGTGGCTTCTCTCGCCCGGGAGAACGGCGTCGTCGGCCTCCTCTACTGACCCAGTGACAGAATGGGAAGAGATGAGCAAGAACTCAGATAATGCCCAAGGCTACATCCTGGGGCACCTATACCACTCAATAAAGACAGAAAGGGACAGCGTTCTGTTCCACCCTGGGTGGGTCAGTCCAGATGAGGCTGGGCGCGTTCTGTTGGACATGCTCTGAGTCCTACTTTGCTCTTTGTTGGTGTGATAAACACCAATCCGAAGCAGTTGGAGAGAAAAGGGTTGGTTTCAATTTACACGTTACAGTCCACCATCCAAAGACGCCAGGGCAGGGGCGCCGAGCCGAAACCAAAGGAGAAACACTGCTTGATGGTGACAGAATGTTTTTTTATTTCTCTTTTCTTTTGTTTATTTTTATAAACCAAAGAGGCTAGCCCACCAAGCCACTCACACGTTGTAAAACTTTCATAAGAAGGAATATTACTATCTTTTCATCTCCCCCACCTATTAAATCTTTCTGTTTGTGCAAAATCTCTGCTGCATTCCCAGAATTCAATGACCCAGAACAGCCGAGCACTCTGCCCTTTCCTTCACGTTGATTATGAATTAGCCAATCACGTTGATTATGAATTAGCCAATCAGATGAGGTTGTGAGAGTTCAGCTCGCACCCAAGAGCTGAAATACAGTCACCACCTACCTTAGAATAAAACCAGGGAACCCGGTGTGTTTACTATCCTGGTTTCGGTCCTGGTGGGAACTCTTTTTTTATTTTGTTTTTGTTTTTCGAGGCAGGGTTTCTCTTTGTAGCTTTCCAGCCTGCCCTGGAACTCATTCCATGGACAAGAGTGGTCTTAAACTCAAGTTATCTGCCTGCCTCTGCCTCCCAAGTGCTGGGATTAAAGGCATGCACCACCACCATCATCCTGCTTTTTACATAAACAAAATTTTTGCCCGGTTAACTTCTGCTTTGTTTGAGTGTTTTCTTTGTGCAACTCCATGAATATTAATATTCCTTCCCATTACTGGTTAGTGAAAATCTTCTGCACCCGAGTTAGCCTCTCCACCAACACAGCAATCCAAATCAGACCAAATCAAACTGAATTAGAAAAAGCCCCTGGATGGTTTTCCAGCTCCCAAGAGAGGAGACAGAAAAAAGAGACCGTTAAACCACCCGTTTGTTTTCTGGGGGACAGTTTAAATACCCTGTGGGAGCAGTCTTGAGCGTCTCTGGGGGAGTTGTCATCACTTGGCAGGCTTTCTGAGATACAGCAGGGTTTGGAGAGAGATAGGGGAGTGGGCTTGTGGTAGAACTTCCACCAGAACATTCCAGATTTTTTGGGTTCACGGATGCCAAGGGCTGGGGTGAAGCTTCCTCCAGAACAGCTTGCTTTCTTGCTTGCTCATTTTTGTTTTTGTTTTGTTTTTCTAAAATGTTATGTGAATGGTTGTTTTGCCTACTTGTGGGCCTGATGTCCATGGAGGCCAGAAAACAAGCAGTAGAACCATGAAACTGAACTTACAGGTGGTTGGGAGATGCCAAGGGGGTGCTGACGGTCTAGGCTAGATGGTCTGGAAGAGCAGCTAGTGCTCTTAACTGCTGAGCCATCTTCCATCCCCTCAGCTAGTTTTCTTATACAGCCCAGATTCGCCTTCCTATCATTGCTACAGTGGGCTACGACCTACCATATTAATTAGCAATTAAGAAAATACTTCAAGGGTACACTCACAGGCCGGTCTGTTCCGGGCACTCTCTCATCTGAGACTCTGGGCTGTGTTCAGCTGACACTTAATGCTAACTAGAAGACCCTTTCCTTGGTGTACCCAGACAACAGAAAATGTATGTGCATGACTCTGTATAGGAGGCCAAATCCTAGCCCTGGGTATCTCCTCCCCAGCATTTCCAATTTCCACCATACCAAGCCCCACTTCCTGATGCATAAGTGCTGGAGGGTTTTTTGTTTGTTTGGTTGGTTGGTTTTTCAAGACAGGGTTTCTCTGTGGCTTTGGAGGCTGTCCTGGAACTTGGGACCAGGCTGGTCTCGAACTAACAGAGATCCTGCTTCTGCCACCCGAGTGCTGGGATTAAAGATGTGTGCCACCAACGCCTGCCCGGCTAAGTGCTGACATTTTGAAGCCATACTGATCTTGTCTTGAGACTGGCCATGCAAGCCAAGAGTTCAAAAGCCAGTAACAGGAAGTATAGAGATGCCAACCAAAGTAGTCTGCCCACTTTGCCCACATCCGACAGAAGCGAAAGGGATCTGGCGATTACAAGATAGCATTCAATTGGCTTATTTCTGTCTTTCAACTGACCCATCCAGTGGGGTGAGCTAGAGGCCTCAAACAAAACAAAAAAATCAGCTACACAGCCCTCCCTGTTCCCAGGAGTGCACCATCCATTTACATCCCAATGATAGCCACCAACCATATGGTGAAGTTTGGTTAATAATGGGCCACCTGTGCCACAATGGGTCCATGAGATAATGCCACCTAATGACATAGTAACCCTCTTAGTCTATGGACTGTGTAAAGATAAACTATGCCTAGATGGCTAAAAGAGGAAGTGGGAGGTGGGAGCATGCTGGTTAGGAGTTGGCAGGGTACTAGGAACAGGAAGTCCTCTTCTGCATAGATGTCTATTCTGGAATGTTGGAACAAAGACAGAATCAGCTAGTGACACATATCTTTGTAATGACAACTTGCTGCTCTTGTAGAGGACATGAGTTTGGTTGCCAGCACCTGTCTGGTGGCTCACAACCATCCATAACTCCAGTTCCAGGGGGATCCAAAGCTCTATTTTTCCTACTTCAGTTATTGTATACATGTGGTGCGCGCGCGCGCACACGCACACACACACACACACACACACACACACACACACACACACAAAATGCACACCTATAAAAAATAATAAATCTCAGCCATGCGATGGCAGTGCATGCCTTTAATCCCAACACTCAGGAAGCAGAGACAGGAAGATTTTTGTGAGTTCGAAGCCAGTCTCATCTACAGAGCTAGTTCCAGGATAGCCAGGGTGGTTACACAGGGAACCCATGTCTCAAAACAAAAACAAAACCAAAACAAATTAATAAAATTAAATCTTTTTAATTAAAAAAATTCTTTAAAGACAGAATGAGAGAAGAATGAATGCTTCTTCATTATTATCTCATTCATTTCTTCCAGAAAGGATCTGTGAACCTAGGGACCCTGTCTATCTTGTCACTGTCATGTCTTTATCACACATGTGTGTACCAATATTATTGGGACTGAACTTAGACCTTCATGCATGCAAGTGCTATGACTGTGCTGCTCCCTGTTCTCTCTCATTCTCTCTTCTTTCTTTTCCTTGCCTTCTTTACTTTTTAAAGTTATATTTATGTATTTATCTATATGTGGATATGTGCGTACACACAATCCTGAGCCATAGTGCTCAGAAGTTGGCTCTCTCTGCCATGTAAGTCCTGTAAATTGGACTCAGGTCTTCTGGCTCGTCGGCAAGCACCTTTACCCAGTGAGACATGGCTTCACTAAGTTTCCCAGTCTGGTCTTGAACACATGATCCTCCTGCCACATTTGGGCTGAGAGCTCTACCAAGTCTGAGTCATCCCCTTCTGTCCCAGTGACTGACATAACACTGACAGGTGCTCAGCTGGGACTACAGGCATGTGATATCAGACCCTGTTCTGTCCCCAACACTTCCAACATGAGCGCCGGCTGTGTAGATGTTTGCCAGGTCACTGAGTCAAGGAACAGAGAGGGCTTGAATTCTGTGATAAAGCCTTGTGATGGAACCCACCAGGGACACAGCTGTACATTAACAAGGTTTAAGTTAGTCACTCAGCGCAGCGGAAGAAACAGCATAAAACAATCGGGGGTAGGTTTTGCCAAAGAAAAAGGTGGGGTTTTCATAGGGTTTCGGGGAAAGTGGAATTGAGAAGTTGAAAGGAAACAATGCTGGTTGGACCTCAGCAAACCCAGCTCTTTGAAAGGGGTTAACATCTGGCTTGAGCTAAAAATTGGACTCATGACTTCGTTTCCTTGGACACACAGTTAAGATAAATATAGATTGTTGTGTTCAAAAAACCCTTTTCTGAAGCTTTGCACCTGGGTCTGGAATCTAGGCTGCTTCTCGGTGGGATCTGGTTCCAACATTCTGACAAGAGGCAGCTCTGACCTCAAGAATGCGATTTCAAACAGCAAAGTTTTTGACAAATTTGGGGGGAAAAAGTGTTCTCAGCACCGTCTGCGTCTTTGACATTAAAAGAGTTTTCTCTTTTCTTTCTTTGGTAGTACTGGAAATTGAACCCAGAGCCTTGCTTACTCTCCAAGCCCTCTTCCACCAGCCCCACCAAAGGGAGGCTTGCCAGAGTCACAGTTGATAGGAATGCCATGATAACTCAAGCATCTGCCTGTAAAAGCTCTGAGGCAAAGTCCGATGACCTGGCCCCCAGCTCCTTGAGCCCCAAGTCACAGTGAGTGTCTGTTGTGTAACCATCCTGGCAGGGTGAAGACAGACATCTGTGTGCTTCCCTTTGGCTCTGAGAGTAGTGAAGCAATGGTCCCCTAAGGAACTGCAATCTCCCTGCCTCTTGCTTGAAGAAGGAGTGAGCCTGGTGCCAGCCAGAGGAAGAACATGTCTCCCAGAAGGAGATTTCACACAGTTCTGACCGCATGTCAGACCGCCATGCAGAGAGACTAGAGCTAAGACAAGGATGGGCAGGGCCACATTGACAAGACCTACTCAGGTATTTGAATCTCTAACCCTCCTGTCAGGACCCAAAAGATGGACTTGGTGGGGGTGGTCACCGGACCTCTTGTTCCTTTGTTCCTCTTCCTGTTGTGGCCACATCCAATAAACCTTTCTCTGCGTTTCCACTCTTACCTACGTGTCTTTTTAACCGATGTTCTGGGGACAGGTGGTGAGCCTAGTTATAGCATCTAGGCTTCACCCTGAAAACTTTGTTGACATTTGGGACTTTGAGCCAAGTTACAAGCTGTACTGGTGGGCTCCAGCATCCGTGTCCCCATGTGGGTTCCACTGAGTGTGGGCTGTCTTCCTTTGACCCCTGTGTGTGAGCATCAATAAATGTCCATACCCATTGAATCAACTTATTGACAAGAGTTCTAAATATAGAGAAGTGAACGGGGCCAGCAAAGAACAGCAGCTGCGGAAGAGAGGAAGCAAAGGGAGCGTCTTAGGGGCTTATTGCATCAAAGAGATACCATTACCACAGCAGGCAACTCTCATAAAGGAAAATATTTAATTGGTACTGCTTTATAGTTTCAGAGGTCCAGTCCATCATCGACATGCTGAAGAAGGAACTGAGGGTTCTACATCTTTTTTGGGGGGGGGTTACAGCTTGATCCACAGGCAGCAGGGAGGGAATTGTCACACTCTGGGCATGGCTTAAGCATATATGAGACCTCATAGCCCCCTTCTGCAGTGACCTGCTTCCTCCAACAAGGCCATACCTCCTAATCATGCCACTCCCTATGTGCCAAGCATTCAAACACACAGGTCTATGGGGGCCATGCCGATTCAAACCACCACAAGGGGAGAGTAAAAAATAAAAATCTCTCTCCTAAAGCAAAAGACTCTAAAATGTGGTCATTGCTACTGTTCTGGGATGGTGGGGGTATGGGAGGGTGGGGGATGGTAATAGAATTTTTGGATCCTGTCTTAGGTACGCTTTTATTACTGTGAAGAGACCCCATGACCAAGGCAACTTGTAAAAGGAAGCATTTAATTGGGGGCCTGCTTACAGTTTCAGAGGGTTAGTCCATGATCATCATGGTGGGAAGCAGTCAAACATGATGTTGGAGCAATAGCTGAGGCTTTACACCCCATCCCCCATTCCCCCCCATCCCCCCCCCCCCCCGGCAGCAGGCAGGGGAGAGACTGGGCCTAGGCCTTTGAAACCTCAAAGCCCACCTCCAATGCGGCCACACCTCCTAATTCTTTCCCAACAGTTACACTAGGGAGGGACCAAGCATTCCAATATGTGGGCCTATGGGGCCACTCTTATGCGAATCTCCACAGGCTTCACGACTGAAAGGATGAACTGTTGATTTTGATGATTTTTAAATGAACGTGAAGTTCACATCCTGGGCTGTGGATCAGCATGCATTACAACACTGACCAATCTCTAAAAGGGAAAGTGGTGATGATACAGTTTTTCAAACAGCAAATTGTCAGCTTTTTAGTGATTTAGAAAATAGAAGCGAAATAAAAACCGGTTGGCTCTCTAATCCTGACTCATAGAAGCAGATTGCTGATGCTACAGATTCCAGAAGATTTGAACTGCTGAGACTGGGAGACTGAAGACCGGGAAGCCATGATTGTTGATCAAACCTTTGCCGGGTTTGATCACTTCCTGACTCACTGCTGCCGATGTGTGGTGAGAAATGGGCATAGCATCTCCCAGCCTCCTGGAGTTCCCTGGGGCCACTGCTCAGTCACCTGAGGTACCAAACACCTCCATGGCCTTCATTTTGAAGTGGTTTGGGGGCGTTATCCAGGGGGTTTTCTCTGACCCACTGGGCAGAAGAGGGTCAGCTTTGGCAACAACTGTGGAGTCATGCTGCCAGGTGGTCTGACTCAGTTAATGGCACTGGCACCCTGGCCCGGTTCAGAATTTCCTCAGGCCTCCCTGCCCCCATGGGTTCTCAGCTTCACTCTGCCCTGACCCTGCCTCCTTCTGACTCGGACCTTTGCCAAAACAAGTTTTGGAAGTTTTTTTTTTCCCTTAAAGAGCTGGAAGAGAGTTTCATGGGGGGTGCATGAGCTCCCAGGGATGATTCTAGAAGAAAAATGTGGGACCATTTGTAATGTGTGGGGGTAGTGGATGGGAAGAGGAAAAAAGGGAAAATGTTAAGAAATATCATTGACACAGTCATCTTGGAGAAGAATTAGGTCATTGGCAGAGCTGA
Organism: Cricetiscus sungorus; assembly: GCA_030556225.1. Lineage (NCBI taxonomy): Eukaryota > Metazoa > Chordata > Mammalia > Rodentia > Cricetidae > Cricetiscus > Cricetiscus sungorus. The sequence goes on from JANBXA010000734.1 coordinate 131,410,150, forward strand.
ACGCCCTCCCACCAGGGAGTTACAGTTCTAAGAATATACCCTGGGGAGTTCAAACACATGTACACTTCGAAATGCTTCCAAGGATGTCCATCCAAGCACTGTTTGTGACCACAGAAAGTTGGCCCCATCAGTGTGGGGGGGGGTTGGATAACTAGTGCTCTTGTGTAAGGCATTCACCACAGATCCACAGCTATCTAGAGGTCACAGTGCAGTGAGTGACACTCAACATTCGACAGCAAGCAAACAAGTTGAATAGGCTCTTAAAAAATTCTCACTTATGTATGCCTTTAATCCCAGCACTGGGGAGGTAGAGGCAGGTGGATCACTGTGAGTTTGAGGCCAGCCTGGTCTACAGAGGGAGTTCCAGAACAGCTAAAACTGTTGCATAGAGAAACCCTGTCTCAAAAAACAAAAACAAACAAATAAAAAGCCAACCAAGGATGTGGTGTTGTTGCTATTTGTATCTATGATTGTTTGGTTTTGAGACAGTTTTACTACACAGCCTAGGCTGGCTTGAAACCCCTGATCCTCTTGTCTTTGCCTCCCAGGCAGTTTGATTACAGGCCTGGACTGTTATACTCAATCTATAGATTTTTTTTTTTTAAATCAAAATCTGTGTTGAGGAGATGTTCAGTTGAAGTGTTTGCCATCCTCATTGAACTCATGAGGTCCTGAATTCAATCCCAGCACCCACAAAAAAGTGCTAAACACTTGTAGACCCAACACTGGGAAGACAGAGATAAACAGAGCCTAATTGATGAGCTCTGGATTCCAGCGAGAGACCCTATCTCAAACAACAAGGTACAGACAGTGAGACGGCTCAGCAGGTAGCGGCACTTGCTGCCAAACCTGATGGCCTGCGTCCAACCCCTTGGACCCACAAATTGGAAGTAAAAAACCCATTTTCAAAGATTGTTCTCTGACCTCCACATGTGTGCTGTGATATGGCAATCACATACATACCAACAGACCTATACTTACACATAGACAACCAAAAGCAACAACAACCATAACAAAAAAAGCAGGTGGACAGTACCTGAAGAAGATTGACTTCTGCCCCTGCCACTGAGACACATGTAGACAAAGACCACACACACACACACACACACACACACACACACACAGAGAGAGAGAGAGAGAGAGAGAGAGAGAGAGAGAGAGAGAGACAGAGAGAGAGAGAGAGAGAGAGAATCCCATATATCATTTGTGGCTATTTGTTTGTGTGATAAAAGTCTAGCACCTTGGAGAAGAAAGATGAACTCCAAGCCCCTCTGTTAGTCAGGGTAAGTTAAGTCCATTCAGCTATGAATGCGATGTCCAGCACCACAGAGGCTGTGACAACTATTTCTTGATTGTGTCCATATGTATCCATGAGAAGTTAACAGAGCTTTGTTTGATGCCTCCTCCCTCTGGGACTAGGTTGCCAGCAGCCATTAGCTGAGCTGTCACAGCAGAGGGAAGGAGAGCCTAGCAGATTGCCCATCTCTCTTAGCTTCATGTAAGCCAAGGAAAAATATGTGGCCAAAGCCCTTTGCGGAATTAGGCAAGAGTTATTCTGTTCCGTGCCCCAAATGAGAAGCAGCAATATTGACAACCCCACCCAAATAATGATGACCTCTGGGAAGAATAAAGAATATTGGGGGTTCCCCTCCTTCATTACCTCAAGTGTGTTGGACCCATGCTCTCTCTGTGAGGGGTGTGTGTGTGTGTGTGTGTGTGTGTGTGTATGTGTGTGTGTGTGTGTGCACGCGTGTGTGTGTGCACATGCATGCGTGCATGTTCTGCATGAGTGCAGTCTTAAGTATGCCATGGTATACACAGAGAGAGATCAGAGGACAACCTTGGATGTCTGTCCTCACTTTCTACCTTTGTTTGAAACAAGAGTCTCATTGTATAGCCCAGGCTACCCTGGAACTTGCTATGTAGACCAGGTTGGCCTTCAATTCACAGAGATCTGCCTGCCTCGGTGTTGTGGTTTGAAAGAACAGTATTCCCTATTCCCTATAGCCCTCATACACTTGAACACTTAGTCTCCTGTGGGTGACGCTGTTTGCGGAGACTTGGGAGATGTGTGGCCTTTTGCTGGAGGAAGTGTGTCACTGGGGGCAGGCTTCAAGAGCTTAAGGCCTCACACTGCTCTCAGTTTGCTCTCAGCTTGCTGTTCTAGCCCCTATGGCTCCTGCCATGCCTCCGTGACATGATGGTGAGGGACTCAACCCCTCTGAAACTGGAATCCCAGATAAACCCTTCCGCCTCTAAATTGCCTCAACTACGATGTTTATCACAGCAGTAGGAAAGTAATTAATACACCCTGTTTCCCAAGTCCTGGGATTGCATGTGTGCCGGCATGCCCAGCTTCCACCTGGTTTTGAGGTAGGATCTCTCTTGTTCACTCTTGCACCTGCCCAGTTAGCTGTCCCGATTCTCTGGTCTTGGCCTCTCTTCTTCAGTAGGTATGTTGGAGTTTCGAACATGTGCACTGTCATGTCCTCCTGTTACAGGTTCCGGGGATCTGAATTGAGGCTTGCACAGTGCTTTACCCACAGGGCCAACTCCCTAGACCTGGAATTACCACTTTTATTTTTATTATTTTTATCTTCTGTGTGCATGAGTGTATTGCCTGCCTGTATGTCTGTGTATCACATACATGTCTGGTGTCCACAGAGTCCAGAAGAGGGCATCAGACCCCCAGGAACTACAGTAATGGTGGGTTGTGAACTGCCATATGGGGCCTGGGACTCGTACCTGGATTTCTGAAAGAGCAGTCACTGCTCTTAACAACTTTTATTTTTAAAAGTGCAAAGCAGGACTAGGGATGTAGCTCAGTGGTAGAGTACTTGCCTAGCATGCTCAAGAGCCTGGCTTCCACCCGGCACACCATGCACAAAATGAAACAATTAGGTTTTAACCCTGAGACAAATGACTGAGGTGCCTATGTAACACATCAAAGTGGACCTGGCCTCCAGGTTTTCCCTTCATCCCTCAGTGCCTGTTACAGGGCCCTCCTGGATGACATACCCCACCCCCTACCCTGAACTCTCCATGGAGGGGGTGGGGGAGTAGCTTTTCCTTATATCATCCAATCACTTTAATTACCCACTCTTTGTATTTTGGGCCTCGTGGCTGCTACCCCTGGCTCCCTCTCTTTCCCTTCCCCCCAGCTCACATGGCCCAGCTCAGTCTGGACATGTCCACTCTGAATTCTCCCAGATGTCCCTGCCCTGGCTATGCTCCCCCACATATCTACAACAAACCTTCTCCTCTACCTCACCTAGGAGCTGTCATGCGTCCTTTCTTGTATTTCATTCAGCAATAACATTCCCTTTTCCTGTTCTAAAGGGAGAAAATACCTACCACGTTTGTAATTCTTCAGATTGTATCTTTTAGCCATTTTAGTTTGGTTTGTTTATTTTTTGTTTTTGGAGACTGGCCTTCTCTGTGTAGCCTTGGCTGTCCCAGAGCTCACTCAGTAGACCAGGCTGGCCTCATACTCACAGAGACCTGCTACCTCAGCTTCTCAAGCGCTGGGACCAAAGGTGTGCGCCACCACTGCCCAATTAAAAATGAATAGTACAGGCTGGCCTAGAACTCCTGATCCTCCTCTCTCCTCCTCCTTCAGCAAATCCTACTGGCATGGACCACCCCAATCATAGTCTTTTTAAAATAGAAAGTGTAAGTCTAGAATAGCGGCTCTCAACCTTCCCAATGCTGTGACCCTTTAATACAATACCTCGTGTTGTGGTGGCCCCCAACCATAAGATCTCACTGTTAATTCATAACTGTAATTTTGCTACTGGTATGAACCGTAGCATAAACATCTGATAAATATCAGATGTAGGCCATCTGATATGTGACCCCTGTAAAAGGGTCATTTGACTCCATGGGTTCTTGACCCACAGGTTGAGAGGAAGATACACAGTGGAGTAGGGATTGTGTGTGTGTGTTCCTTTGGAGCCACACTTGTCTTGTGGTGTTCAGGAGGTGCACAGACCACCCCATTGATTTCATGTCACTCTTACTACATAGCAGGCATCTTCCAGACCTCCAGAGCCTGCTGAGTGACAGCCTCGATTGGGGCCCGGGGTGGGTCATTCTCCTCTTACTGCAGCCAGTGTTCTCCTGAAGTGTGCCTCACCTGTGTGTGCCCAGCTAGAACCTACACAAGGCTAGTCTCTGGTCAGTGTCACAAGTGACCCTGATAAGAGCCACTTCAGGATAGAACCACATCTTTCTCCCTCTCTGGTCCTCTGGAGCAAGGAATGAATGTTTGTTGAATGAATGAAATGACTACAGTTCCCCTCCTCTGTCAACAGACAGAAAACACTGGTCTTTTTTCTGTAGGTTTTCTGCATTGAACAGCCTCCAGTTTCTATCTGCTGATACTGACTATATCTTCAGCCCCATGTGTGACCGCTAAGATGTCAAAGTATCTGGGATTCCTGAAAGTTCCTCAATTTCTGCATCTGAAGTCCTATGTCCTAGATGCCTGGTCACCCCATAATGGTTCCCGGAGACTCCATCTTCTTTCATCCTTATCTGGCGGGGAGGGCTGGCTCTGCCCTCATCTCTGCATTTTAGACCTAAGACTTCACAGACTCAGAGGAAAAGCATTGCATCAATGAAGGCAGAGTCAACTTGGGACTTTTGGAAAAGTCTTTATTCTTTAGGAGACCTGGAGTCAACACTGACAGCCGAGCCTGGGTTCTAGTTGTTTGCTATTGTCTGGGGGGAAAAAAGCAGAAGGTTAGACAAGGACAGAGTATAGTTAAGATCGTAAACTTTGTGCCTGAATAGAACTGGGCTCAAGTGGAAACGGCCCAGCCTTGTCATTTGTTTGCTGTGTGTCCCTGGGAGAGTAACTTGATCACTCTGAGCCATAATTTCCTCATCGCTATAGGACAAGTAATAGTAGAAATTGCCTCATGAGTCTTCATTTTTTGCTTGTTTGTTTGTTTCTTGCTTTTGAGTCAGGGTTTCTCTGCACAACAGTTCTGCCTGACCTGGAACTGGCTTTGTAGACCAGACTGGCCTTGAATTCACTGAGGTCTGCCTACCTCTGCCTCCCAAGTGCTGGGATTAAAGGTGTGCACCACCACTGCCCAGCTTCATGGGTGTCTTAATCGAGCTATTAACTAAGATTTTTAGCACAGTGAATGTACAAATCGCAGGCAGTACCACTATCAGGAAGAGCAGCCGTGCTTGGACCACCTGTGTCCAGATCTGCTCTGCACCCTCATTGAACCCAAGCGTCCGACAGTTCTCATCACCTTTTCCTTCTACCATCTGTTTTCCCGTCTGTCTACCACCAAATGGCTTATTGTTTGACATAACTCTCTGCCCTCCAAGACTAGCAATGACCTGGGCCTGGGGGACATGTCTCAATACCTGTTAGATTCTGGAAGTGCAGCCAAATCAAACATCTCCAAGCTCTCTAGAATGTCCCCATAGGTCCCTTCCTGACCCCCGCCCCCACCATGAGCTTCAGATTCTCCTCAAAGTCCCTGGCAGGCTTCTGGTTCCTTAGTCGCCTCACCTCCTGGATCCAGTCATTGAAGGCCGAGACACGGGTGAACACTGTGGGCTTCTTCTTGGTGTTGCAGCCCAAGGAAGAAACGAAGCTTGTCACACCATGAACCTGCCAGGTGCCATTCTCAGTGGGACAGTTGAGGGGTCCTCCAGAGTCACCCTGCAGTGGTGAGAAAGGTGGGGGCTCAGCTGTGTCTGCAGGGTAAGGAGTAGGCTCTGAGCTCCAGGGAAATCAAAAAGCATTCACGCTACTTCCTCTCTCTGGACACGGGTTTGCAAAGGAACAGGGGCCTACGAGACCATAAGGCAGTGGTTCTCAACCTGTGGGTCACAACCTTTGTTTCACAGGTGTCCCATGTCAGATGTCTACATTATAATTCATAACAGTAACAAAATTATAGTTATGAAGCTGCAACAAAAATAATTTTATGGCTGGGGGTCACCACAACATGATGTGTTGTATTAAGGCGTCATGGCATTAGGAAGGTTGAGAACCACTGCCATAAGGGTTAATGAGACAATGCAAGATATCCGCACAGCACCCCAAGGAGGCAGTTCTCCAAAGATGGTGCCCCTCCTTATCTTACCACATTGAATGTTTTGGGGTTTTGTTTGGTTTTGACTGTTGGAGACACTGTGCTGCCCAGGCTGATCTTGAACTTGTGATCTTCCTCAGCCTCCAGAGTGCTAGGCTACCAGGCTGGGATGATAAGTATGTGCTGTCATAGCCAGCTATACACAATGAGATCATCCTGAATGTTTAGTTAATCTCTTCAAAGCCACAACTGATAAGGAGTGGCAATGCAGCTCAAGTGGGAGAGTGTTTGCTTCCCATGCACAGAGCTGTGGGCTCCTTCCCTATTACTGCATCAGATGGATGGAGTGGTAATGCCTGTAAGCCCATCACTCGGAGATGGACACTGGAGGATCAGAAATTCAAGGTCATTTTTGGCTACATAGTAAGTTTGAGTTCCAGCCTCTTAAAAACTCAAAATCCAGACTCTCAAAACAGTGATTGGGTCAGGTGGTGGTGGCTCGCACCTTTAATCCTAGCACTGGGGGGAGGGGGGGGAAGGGCAGAGGCAGTCGGATCTCTGTGAGTTCAAGACCAGCCTGGTCTTCAGAGTGAGTTCCAGGACAGCCAAGGCTACAGAGAGAAATCTTGTCACACATACATACACATACACACACACACACACACACACACACACACACACACACACACACACACAAAACCAAAACAACAGCAACAAAAACAAGACTGGCAGAGTCAGGTAATTGCTATGAGTTCGAGGACAGCCTAGTCTACATAGTGAACTCGGGTCAGTCAAGCTACATTGTGAGACTCTGTCTTTAAAAAAAAAAAAAACCAGTGACAAAAAAGGAGACGAGAGGAACTGGGACTCCTGTCAAGCCAGGTGGCAGCCAGGCTAGAATCCAGGCTTCTGATGCCACCTCTGAAGTAAGCTGTGTCCCTTCTCATCCCACCTGGCCTAGGGATTGCATGAGGCAAACTAACAAGGTCTGTCCACCTGAGGGCAGATGGTGGGGGGACTTCGGGGCCCTGTGCACGTGCCACCCAGGCAGGTGTGAGCCTACTCACGTTGCAGCCAGACTGGATGTCCCCGCCAGCGCACACCATAGACCTTGACACGGAGAAGCCCCACCAGTCCCACCTGGAGCAGTGTGCGTAGTCCACCACGGGCAGCAGAGCCTGCTGCAGCTTGTCAGGGAGAGGCCCTTTGGCTGAGGAGACAGAGAACACTGCCTGGGGCACTTGGGAGCTGCAGAGGGGGGGCCTTCAAGGGCACCATTAGCCTGGTAGAAACTATGGGGTCTTGCTTGGTCTATGTTCTGTGGCATCCTCAGTACTGGGCACACAGTGGATACCCCCCAAAACGCCCCACTGAACACATTTGTGTTTGGGAGGATCAAGGAGAAGGCGGAAGCTGGAGAGGAATGCCATGCAGTACACAGATGCTTCCTGCTGTGGCCTTCTGTCCCACTTGTCTCTGTGGTCAGGTAAAGGGTCAGCACGTACTATAAAGACGACCCCAGCCGCTGATGTAGCAGGGTGCTCCATTGGGGAGGATGTCACCAGCAGGAGGGAGGCAGGCAAGCTGGACTGTGTCTCCCAGCTGGGCGCTTCTTGAGAGCTTGACCAGGGCGATGTCGTTGCTGGGGGGACATGGGAGTCACATGAAACCAGGTCCTCCTGACGGAGCCACAGTGTGCACCCACTTTGCTCCTTGGATTCTGAATCCATTTATTGATTGATTTTTCCCGTGCTCGGGTTTGAACTCAGGGTCTTACACTTGCTAGGCAAGTGGTGCGCCACCCCAGCCCATCCTAAGTCATTTGCTTTGTTTTGCTTTGCTTTTGAGACAGGGTGTCTCACTATGTAGCCCTGGCTAGCCTATGTAGACTGGACTGGCCCATAATTCGCAGAGATCCATCTGTTTCAGTGGATGAGATTAAAGGTGCATGTTACCGCACCTGGTGCCGAAATCCAAACTCATTCTTAAGGCGGAACAGCTTTTGGAAAGCCTCGTGGCCACTTTAACCTTGCTAACCCTTGTCTTCTGTGGTCCTCATGATCCAGCTATGTCACCCGGAGGGTTCAGGGACACAGTTGCCCTCCTACACCACATCAGTGGTCAAGGCTGATGTCTGAGGCCCACATTTCTGGCAGGTCCCCAGAGGATGCTGCAGCCACCCTGGGTACCACACTGTAAGTACCACCACACTCCATCTTGACTGCCCAGCTGCCACTCAATTCATTTCACCGGAGTCTGATATAGCTCTCTGCTCATTCTGGGTTTCTAGCCAACGTGGGCTAGAGTCTCACCTCCACTTTTGTTATTGCCATTCCAGCTACCCACGGTGTAAGCCACCTGGGCCTAGGCAGCTGTCTCTGGGAGTGAGCTCTCAGTTTGCCTGATGGCTTGATGTACTAGAACCCCCCAACTCCAGACCCGAGACTTCACTCACCCACAGCTCACACATTTGGGGTTCCACTTGGGGTGCACAAAGAGGCCGTCAGGGTTGACGGGGATCACCTGCTCTGGGCCCTCTTCCACGGCTCGATTGTACTCGCCCAGTACCACCTGGTAGGTTAAGGAACTCCTGTGGAGGAGTAGAGGTCAATTTGAGCCATAGGCAACCTCAGCCCCCTCCTATTGTCCCAGCTGCCCGGGACTCATGCAGGGATAGTGGCTGGAGCAGAGCCGGGGGTAGAACTCACGAGATGCAGTGGCCTGCAGTCATAACCCAGTCAGGGGCAATAAGGGTGCCGCCACAGGTGTGGTGGAAACTCCCATCCTTCTCATACTGAAGGGAGATCTGGTGGCCAAGAACAAAGGAGCTTGAGTGGCCTGCACCCACACCCTGGCAGCCAAAGCCAGTGCTTTTGTGGGTTGTGCACTGTATAACTCTAGAAGGTGCTATTCAAGCAGGAGGAAAAAATGGTACCCTCTGAAATATATAGTGCACAACCTCTGCAACTCCTCACAGGAATCTTCACCTTTCCATTAGAATCACACTTCGCTTTGCCAAAGCCTCCCCACCACAAGCTTTGTGATGTCTCTGGGGTGCACAACACTCTTTGCCCTCTGGGGCACCCACAGAACTTGTATTTCCTGAGGGTTCCCAAGACCCTCTGCCCCATCAGATCTCCCATTCTCCTGAACCTCAGCTCTTTCAAGGTCTGCCGGGATGAGCTTCACCTGGAGTCCTCCACTCCCTCTTCCCTACACATTCTGACTTGCAAAAGCTCCCTCTGCAACTGAAAATGGTGGTCTATACCTGTGATTCCAGCCTCTGGGAAGAAATGGCAGAAGGGCCAGAAGTCGAAGACTAGCTAAGGTTATATAAGACTGTCTCCCAAAAACCTGTTATTGAGCCAACCCCTTAAACATCACCCTTTCCCCAGATCCCACTTTCACTCTGCCCCTGTCCCAGCTGAGACTACAGACGGAGCAGTCACAACCTTCTAGAAAGGCCTCTGTCGAAGGGCTTCGGGCCGTTTGAAGTCAAGCGGGTCATGGAGAGGAAACAGTGGTGTCAGGGCTGGCTGCTGTGTCATCAGAACCCAGAGTGGAAGGAGGGCAGCTGGTGGCACTCTTACCTGCCAGGGCCAGCTGTAAGGGACAGCATCTTCACCGTTGACGACACGGCTGGAGGGGTTGAAGGAGGGCCGGCCACAGCCTGAGGCTAGGGAGACAAGAGGAAGCCAGTCAGCCAGAAGTGTCCTCAGAAGGGAGGAGGGGACTCAAGTGTGATGGCCCACACTTAATCCCAGCACTCGGGAGGCAGAGGCAAGTGGATCTCTGTGAGTTTGAGGTCAGCCTGGTCTACATAGTGAATTCCAGGTCAACCAGGGCTACATAGAGTACCCTGTCTAAAAAAAGAAAAAGGAGGAGAAGAATAAGAGAAGGAACGGGCTCTGTGACTTTAGGTGAATCCCTTCCCCTCTCTTAGACTTCAGTAGCCATGTATGAACGAGCATTCATGCACTTAGACTACATCAGGGCTTCCCAGAGTCAGGGGAGGGCGGGGGGGGGGGGGCTCCTTTAGGTCAAGGACTAAAGACTTAGAACTGTGCCTGGTACCCAGGAAGCCCTCAAACTCAAAAGCTAAAAGGCTCTGAGTAGTAGATGTGACCCCGGTATTGAGAGTCTGAGTCCAGAGGGTCAGCCACAGGTTTGAGGTCAGACAGGCTAACAGAGTGAAAATCAGCCACCCCCCCCCCAAAAAAAAAAACAACCACGAAATGGGTCTGGCAAGATGGCCCAGTGAGGAAATGTACTTACCACCGAGGCTAATGACCCAAAGAAAACTGATTTCTATGAGTTGTCCTTTGGTCTCCACATGAGTTCCGTAACACACATGCACTCCACAATAAATAATGTAATAAAAAAGTAAAAAGCTGCAGCTAAAAGTGGTTCGCTGGCTCACGCCTGCAATCCTTGTGCTTGAAATACTGAGCAAGGAGGATTGCTAGGAATTTAAGGAAAGGCTGACTGAACTATAACACGAGACTTTCTCACTTAAAAACAAAAGTGACAGCTGTTGCTGTGGAGTGGAGGTGACACGAGGCTGCCTGGGTGCAATGCACAACGTGACCACTTCTCAGGATGAGCTACTTTACTCCTCCAAAGCTCAGTCTCCCCACCAGCTCCACACCGTGATGAGTTACACGAGGTCCTATAGGAAGGAAACCCCTTTGAATCCCGCCAGGCATAGAGCAAGTGCTCAAGGTAATGCCAGCTGTCACCATTACAGTCGGACAAGGGAAGCTCTTCGGGCTGTTTAACAGAATAAAAATTCCAGCTCAAGCCATCAAACCACGGAGCCCAGACCTTAAAGCAGGAGTCCACCCATTGTCCCCTCAAGGACAATGTGCTCCCGACTTGGTTCATCCACAGCTTGTCCCCTGCAACCCCAGAACCAAGCCGAAGTCCCTACAGCCATGTCCCAGTTAAGCAGAGACCCTTTCCTGTAGAAGCAGGTATAGGGTGTCACCCAGGGACAACAGAGTGAGGGGCTTCCTTCAAGGCTACTAGGCTGATGCAATATGGAGATGTGGGCACAAGCTGGGGGCTTACCAAGGGCCACAAGCAGAAGGGAACTCAGCAAGCGGAGCATGGCGAGCTTTGGGATGAGAAAGGAGGAGGAACCCGGCTCTAATATAGGGCAGGAGGCAGGTGGAGGGGACCAGGCCAGGCCCCACTCCCACAACAGGTGGCAGAACACCAGCTTTTTCAGGGCCCAAGGCCACGTGCCAACCACTACAGATTAAAGACTAGGAGCTGAGGGAAGGGCCCCAGGCTTCCTCCAACCTGTGACTGCACAGGTGGCACTGAACGGCCAGCTGATAAGACAGGGACAGGCAAAAGGGTTCTATCAGAGAGACCAGCCTCTGCCAGGGAAGACCAGAGCATGGCAGCTGGGCAGGCCTGGGTTCAGATCCTGGCTTTATGACCCTGGACGCTTGGTTTCACTGCTGTGTGTCTCAGATTTCTGGTCTCTAACATGGGATTAACATTCATACCCAGTGGTGGCACACGCCTTTAGTCCCAGCACTCGGGAGGCAGAGGCAGGTGGATACCTGTGAGTTTGAGGCCAGCCTGGTCTACAAAGTGAGTTACAGGACAGTCACAGTATTTACACAGAGAAACCCTGTCTCAGAAAAAAAAAAAAAAAAAAAAAAAAAAGGCTGTGTTTTGACTACTTTCTCTAGTATATTAGGTGCTTTCTAAGGCGATGAGCACAAATAGCAACGGCCCCAGTCTGCCCAGAGCCTGTCTAGGGGTGACGCAAAGATGAACCCGCAACAATTGTAAGAAGTTTTTCCACTAGTGAGAGTGGGTACTGTAGGAAAATGAAACACAGTGCTTGGGAAGGGAAGAAGTAATTCGTTTGCCTGGGAGGTGGGACAAAATGGCATTTTGACTAAGGAGGCAATACGTGGCTGAGTCCTGAAGCCAGGCACGGGTGGCAGGAAAGCAGTTGGTCTGGGCTTGGCTTGCCCGCGACAAGGAGGGCCAGGGTAGCCAGAGCTCACAGTCAAACAAAGTGCAGCTCGGTGAGACGTCATGGTCTGGAACTCCAGCTGCTCTGAGGCTGAGGCAGGGGGATTACGAGTTGGAAATCAACCAGGGCTGCCTAGCAAGCTCCTGTCTCCAAACAGAAAAGAAAGAAGGCTGGAGGCACAGCGTAGAGGAGTGAGTCCCTGCCTTTCATCCTTGCGAGGAAGAGAGGGAGGAGGAAGAGGAGACAAGAAAGAAGGGATGAGGGGAGGAGATGAGGGCGAGAGGGAGGGGGAGGAAGACGAGGAGGAGGATAAGAGAGGAAGCAGAGGGTTGGTAAAATGGCTCAGCTGTTGAAGGTGTCCATCAAGTCTGACAACCATAACCGATACCCAGGACCCACACGGTAGAAAGAGAGAACCAGCTTCTGCATGTTGTCCTCTGGCCTCCACACATGTGCTGCGGAACGTGCAGCCCACCTTACCATCCCGCACATACACAACAAAACTGTAATGAAAAGCTTCAGAAAACAGGAGAAGGTGAGGATGCTGCCCAAGACGCTGACGATTGCTGCCTGCCATCTTCCTCCAGCATTCTGCACTTTATCTACAGAGGCAGAGGCTGTTGCCAAACCCAGAGCTTGTGACTAGACCCCTTCCTCTGCCTTCTGAGTGCTGGGGTTACAGGCAGGCCACTAGGGCTGCCTGGCTTTCATGCCTCAAACTGCCTTCCCTATGTAACCCTCTCCCCAGCCATTCTTCTCTCTGAAGCCACCCCTCCTTCCCCAATTGGTGGGGACAGAATTCAGAGCCTCATGAATGTGAATCCACAGTGCTGCCACCAAGCCACGCACCAGCACAGGGCCAGCATCTTTGTTGTTGTTGTTGTTTTTTGTTTTTTATTTTTCACAACCAGATTTCTCTATATAACCCTAGCTGTCCTAGAACTAGTTCTGTAGACCAGGCTGGCCTTGAACTCACAGAGATCTGCCTGCCTCTGCCTCCCAAGTGCTGGGATTAAAAGCATGTGCCACCACCACCTGACTTAGGGCCAGCATTCTATAAAGGCTCCATGACATATGTGAATAAGGCAAGTTCTCATGATCCCACATCACCTCTCCTGAGCGTGAGTTCCAGCTCTCAGCATGTCTGAAGTCTTCCTCTAGCTCCTACAATAGAAGCCAAGGGCTGCTCTAAGTGGACCCTGGACGAGAGAAGGTCTCCTGTGTGGCCAGGAGGATTTTCTTCAAGTTACAGGTGCCTCCCGGTTATCATGCCCACCATGGTGCCTGATACTCCAGTAGCCTAGGCCGTTGATCGGTTTGTGTACACAACAGAAACAGCTGTGAAAATCCTTCAAACTAGGATAAAAATAGCTGTGCCCTCCCTACTTCCTGTGGGCCTGGACATATTTGCTCAGCTTGGATGATCAGAGCCATTCCCCAGACTCTGCACTGGAGAAGGAGTTGGGAGGGGACACCCAGAAGAGAGTCAGGGAGGAGGGAGGGTCTTAAGGCAGAGAGCTGGAAACAGACCTCTGTGTTCAACCCAGCTATCTGACAGATGGGACAGCAGCCCAGGAAAAAGCTAGGACTCAGTCAAGGTCCCCCGCGTTCCTAGCCAAATAGAAGCTAGTTCAAGGACGCAGCAAGAGTTGAACCCCTCCCCCAAGTTCACACAGAAGGCTCTCTGGCCCTTATCCACAGAGCCTTGAGCAATGCTCCTCAAGGCACGTGGCTTCAGGGCAGTGGGTCTCCAGAGATGGCCTCCCTGAGGTCAACTGTTCATTCCCACTGGGGCCAAGTGAGTATTCTTCTCAAAGCCGTGGGAAAGATACTGTTAGCTATGCGGCTGATAAACCTCAGAAATCCTAGTATAGCAGTAGCAGACGTCCTTGAGGTGGACTCCTCAAAGCCTCCAAGAGGGAGCAGCACAAGGAGAAGGGAGGGGTACCATCTGTGCCAGGCTTCAGGCTGAAGAAAAGCGAGTCATTGCTTAAGTGGGATGGGTGGGCTGGGTGTAGAGGGTGAGCTAGGAACTAGGATTTGGGGTTGGGCTTGACCTTGCATGTTTGTGATTCCAACTCTGGGGATGGTGAGGCAGGAGATTGCTATGAGTTTGAGGATGGCTTAGAACTACAACACAGTGAGTTCCGGGTCAGCCTAAGCTACTGTGATCCCTGTGTTTGGAGGGGGTCGAGGAGAGAGCTGAAGACATAATTTAACTAGAACACTTGCTGAGTACCGTCCCTAGCATGCATGAAGACCTGGGTTCAATCCCCAGCATCATATGGTAGTTCACGTCTATAATGCCAGTACCCAGGAAGTGGAAACAGGAAGATCAGGAGTTCAAGGTCACCTTCAGCTGCATAGAAAGTTTCAACCTGACTAAAAAACAAAAACAAAAACAAAAACAAAAAAAAAAAAAACAAACAAAAAACGGGTCTGGCTAAGGAAGGAAAGTTAGGGAATCTAGGTGACAGGGGCACAATATCTCTAGTTCTCACTGAGTAGGAAGGTCCAAGAGGACTGGAACCATCTGGTATTCCTCTTCAAATCCTCCTGCTCTTCAGATCCTCTGTGCCTAGCCGGACAGAACCCAGCACACAAACACTGTTAAACAGTATTTTCCAAAGAGGGAAAATGAATCAACAAAGCTAAAGGGCCCTTCTGAGCCTCCTTGCCCTCCTCTGAATGTGCCCTTGACCCGTGTTCATAAGGAACCTGTGGAGGTCCTGTGTGTCCCAGCAAAGCTGGTGTCAGTGTGTGGATGGCATCTGGAAGCATGACTGTCAGAGATAGGGGGCTTGCTGAAAGTTTCAGAAGCTGAGTCCGTTATTATCATGTCAGGAAGCATGGCAGCAGCAGACGTGTTACTGGAGAGGCAGCTGTCATCCCGATCCACAAGCAGAAGGAGGGGACTGCATCTGGCAGGAAACCTCAAGCCCACTCCCAGAAATACACTTCCTGCAACAAGGCCACACCTCCTAATCCTTCTAACCCTATCAAACAATTCTACTTCCGGGGCTGTCAAGATGGCTCAGCAGATAAAGGCACTTGCTGTCAAACCTGATGACCACAGTTCAGTCCCTGGCACCCACATGGTAGAAGGAGACAAACTCTCAAAAGTTGTCCTCTGATTTTCACATGGGGGCTGTGGCACTTTAACCTACACACACCCACTAAATAAGACTTTTTTTTTTCTTAAGTGCATGTGAAAAAAAAAAAAAAGAAAGAAAAAAGAAAAAGAAACAAATAAACAAAAAATGAATTTGTTTTTGAAAGTTCTGATGGTCTGAACAGGGCAGAATACACCTTTAACACCAGCACTCAGAAGGCAAGAGACAGGTGAACCTGTGAGTTCAAAGCCAGCCTGCTTTATATGAGTTCCAACCCAACCCAGGCTACTTAGTGAAAAGAAAGCTCCAATAGGACTGAGAAATAGGACAAAACTCAAATGGCGTTTCCTGCAGGATTTCTCGGAGCGTTTACTGTGCTGTGCTGAGTGTGAGTCACGTTTTTGGGAGTTTTATGCCCGGAAACTGCTGGTGTTATATTGCTCTTAGTTCTCCAGCTACCAGCCCCACCCCTCCCAGATGAGCCGCCAGCCTTGGGGGCGGGGTTAAGGACACCTAGGATTAAGCAAACACCCATCTATGACTTCTAGAACTGGGAGTTGCACAGGTGGCCCTTGTCCCAAGGAGGCCTTGCCTCAGTGGGAACCGGAAGGGTTTGTTGGGCAATGGGCACAGCCTTTTTCCATAGCTGATACCATGCCTTCTGGAGGCCTGGCAGGGGTAGGGTGGGGTAAAGGTTCATTTTCAGCAAGTGCACACTCCACAGATGTTTGCCAGGCTCGGGATAGAGGCCAGGGTGCTCCTGGTCACCTGGGTGCTGCTAGGAAAAGAGGAAGATGTGGGGGTGCTTCTCAACCCCCCCCCAGGGCTCTCCCAGCCTCTCCCCCAGAGGCCCTGACCCCACCTACAACCCCCACCTACAACAGTGGCTCTTTTTGTTTGGTTTGGTTTGGTTTGGTTTTTTGAGACAGGGTTTCTCTATATTGCTTTGGAGCCTGTTCTGGAACTCGCTCTGTAAACAAGGCTGGCCTCAAACTCACAGAGATCCACCTGCCTCTGCTTCCTAAGCACTGGGATTAAAGGTATGTATCACTACTGCCTGACCACAACAGTGTCTCTTAATGTGTGGGTGGAGGCCCCTTTGGGGCTGCATATCAGATATTTACGTTACAATTCATACCAGCAGCAAAATTGCAGTTATGAAGCAGCAACAAAATAAATTTGTAGTTGGGAGTCACCACCACATGAGGATCTGTATTAAAGGGTGCCAGCATTAGGAAGGTGGAGAGACACTGCTCTAGAACCTTCTTTCTAGGTCACCATCTCTTAGCTCCACAAATTTTGACCTCCCTTTGCACCTTCAGGCCTAGGATGAGGCTTCGCTGCCCTTGTCCATTTTCCCAACTTGTGCCTTCTTTGACTAAGGCTTCCTAGAAACCCCTCAGTATTAGCATTTGTTCCCTCCAAGGACTTGGCTTAATGCAGGTTTGGTCAAATGAAGCACAGACCCAGAATAATAGAAAATGAAACAGAAGGCCAGCGAGACGGTTTAGCAGGTAGAGGTTCCAAGCCTGGCAACTTGAGTTGATCCCTGGGACCCACATGTTTGAGGTTTCTCTTGTTGTGGTAAAACACCATGACCATAGGACAACTAGGAAGGGACGGGTTTTTTCATCTTACCACATCTGCTCCATCATCTAAGGAAGTCACGGCAGTAACTCGAGGCAGAAGGCAGGAGTTGATGCAAAAGCCTTGGAGGAGGAGTGTAACATAAAAAGTAAAAATCCAGAGACTGACACGGGGCTTCAAGCTTCAAACTGAAGATCAGAAAAGCAAATCAGCCAACCGCTAGCTCTTACCTCGACCTCAGCTCAGACCAAAGGAGTAATCCTCAGACTGCTCCCGACTTCCTGCTCATCAGATTCACTCAGACTGCCATGCTCTCCTCAGTGTGGCTGGAGACTCTGTTCATCAAACCTCAGACTACAGCCTTCCCAGTCTGGAAACTAAATCTCACTTCTCAAGCACTGGGATTAAAGCCGTGAGGTCTGATTCACTCTTATGTAGCCCAGGATGGTCTCGAACTCACAGAGATCCCATGGCCTCTGGACTCCCAAGTACTGGAATAAAAGGCATGTGATCCCAAGTGCTGAGATCACCTATGTGTGAGCTGTTTCTCTTAGGACTGGATCAATTTCAGGTAACTCAGTGTGGCCTTGAACTAACAGAGATCCATCTACCTCTGTCTCCTGAGTCCTGGGATTAAAGTTGTGTGCCACCATTGCCTGGCTTCTGTGACTGACTAGTATGGCTGCTGGAATTAAAGTTATCACCACTGCCTGGTTCTAT
Source organism: Cricetiscus sungorus (assembly GCA_030556225.1). Taxonomy (NCBI): domain Eukaryota; kingdom Metazoa; phylum Chordata; class Mammalia; order Rodentia; family Cricetidae; genus Cricetiscus; species Cricetiscus sungorus. The sequence continues at coordinate 131,427,630 of JANBXA010000734.1, forward strand.
GACTTGTGGCTGGCTTTGCATTCTGAACCCTGAGACAAGCTTTATTAAATCATAAATAATATATCACCATGGAGGAGGAGTGTTCTTTATGGCTTGCTCAACCGGCTTTCTTATACCTTCCAGGAGCAGGACATCGAGGGTGGCACTGCCCCCAAGAGCTGGGTCCTCCCACATCAGTCACTACACAAGACAGTATCCCACAGATTCACCTACCTACCGGCCAGTCTTACAGAGATATTTTCTCAATTGTCCGTTTCTCTTTACAAATGACTCTAGCTTGTGTCAAGTTGATAAAAAACAAAACAAACAACAAAACAAAATAAAACAAACAAACAAAAAACTAGTCAGCACACCACATAAAGGTGGATGGAAAGAATCAACCTCACAAAGTTGCCCTCTGATCTCCACACGTATGCCATGGCACACACATCTACACACACACACACACACACACACACACACACACAAGAGAGAGAGAGAGAGAGAGAGAGAGAGAGAGAGAGAGAGAGAGAGAGAGAGAGAGAGAGAAGGATAGATAAATAATAAATATTTAGAGAGAGAAAGTCAGGCATGGTAGTGCATACCTGTAATCCTTGGGAGGTAGAGGCAAGAGGTCAGAGTTCAGGTTTTCCTTAGCTAGTGAGTTCGCAGTCAATACAGGATGCAAGAGATACTAACAACAACATAATAATAATAGATGCTGAAATTACTGTCTTTTCTTCTGATATCAAAGCTTGCTTCATTGCAGTATCCTTGTGTGGCCTCGGGGATTTGACCTGATTAGGGGCAATGAGAAAATGAAGGATAGACAGACAGACCACACAGGAAAACGGATGCCTGAGCTCTCAGATGGGACACCTCAGCATTCTGGGAGCTCATTTTGTTTGTTGTATGGATTTGAACACAGAGGTGTACAGCTGGATAAGGAGGTGGAGTTATCATACACAGATGAACAAGGAGGTGGGCTTTATGGTATACAGCTGTAACAAGAAGACAGGCGTAGCAGTCTCTGTAGGGGGCAGTCCCTCCACGGGAGCAGTCTCTTTGGGGAGGCAGTTAGGCCTGGGGGAGGGGGGGAGAAAGCTATGGTAGGCATTTCCCACACAAACTACCAATATCCACGCTCAGGCCAAAAGGGAATGCTTTGTCATTTTCCCATGGGTCTGAGGCTAGGGTCCTTGATGTGGCTGGTTCATGTCAACAACACGGACTCCTTCAGCACTTCACACACTCTGGGCTTCCTTTGCTTCCCCACACTCTCTGATACTGTCTGTCTGTCTCACGCCCTGCTAGCCCCAGGGTGTCCTCCCCAGGAAAGCATGTGCATTGGTCAAGTTGTGTGCCCCAGGATTCTTTGCTGAAGTCCTAACCCTTGTCCCAAGCTAGAAACCCTGGGGCTTGCTGGGTAGTGACATAGACCAACTGAGGTGATCAGCTTAGAAACAGGACTAACAGAACTGGGGCTATGGCTCCATTGGTTGCTCAGCATTCACGGGTGCTGGACCCAGCACCATATGTCTATAACATTGTGTGACTCCATGCTTGGAAAGCCTCTGCTTTCCAAGGAAGGAAGATCAGTAAGGCAAGGTCCTTCTCAGCTACATGTTGAATTTGAGGCCAGCCTGGGCCACCTATGACCCTGTCTCAGAAAATAATAATAAAAATTTTAAAAAGGAAGAGGAGGGGAAGTAGGAGGAAAGTTATGTCATGGATCAAAGGTTTAGTGCCATCAATTCACAGTCTGCTGATCCCTGTCTGTGTCTGGAGGGTGTGAGGAGAGACATCAGGATCACAGTTGGAATTTGCTATGAGGCAGAAGCACTGACTCATAGCAGCTAAGATGCACCACGAGAAGGAAGTGATGGGGAGGGGGTCCTACAGTCTTCTCCTTTGACATACCCTCGTGATCCAAAGACTCCCCTGGCCGACCTCACAGCTTCAGAGCTCTACCTTCTGGGCTGGGAAAATGACTTAGCAGGTCAAGGAGATTATCACCAGGACACCAAGCCTCAAACCTGAGTTAACCCTGAAGTCCACATGGCGAAGGACAGAATTGACTCCTGGGAGTTGGCCTCTGACCTCCAAACATGTGCAATGCATACCTACACACACACACACACACACACACACACACACACACACACACACACACACTAATGTGTAAAAATCCAAAGTTCTAGCCATGTTCCCAACACCTACTTTGGGGGTCAATTAACGTCCAAACATGAGAATTCCAGAGCCTTGAGATGTACTCTTATTTGGAAATGGGATTGGATAAGCTCCTTAGGGTTAGGGCTCATCTGGTACACTGGGACACAGAGACACACAGAGTAAAAAGATAGCTGTCTGTGTCAAGGAGAGACCAAAAACAGATTTGTCCCTCAGAGTACTCAGAAAAGTCCAGTATTAGGGACCGTCCTAGTTAGCTGTGACTCAGCCTAGTGTCACCTGAGATAGGAATTTCCTAAATGGGCTTGGCCTATGGGCATCTCAGAAGGGGACTGTTGTTATTGTTAATTGTTATATGAGGATTCAGCCCACTGTGAGTGATATTATTTCCTGGAAATCTGGCCCTGGGCTTTGTAGAAAAGCTAGCTAGCCAGGCAGTGGTAGCACACACCTTTAATTCCAGCACTCAGGAGGCAGAAGCACGTGGATCTCTGTGAGTTCGTGGCCAGCCTGATCTAAAAGAGTGAGTTTCCAGGACAGCCAGAGAAACCCTGGAAGAAGAAGAAGAGGAGGAGGAAGAAGAGGAGGAGGAGGAGGAGAGGAGGAGGAAGAGGAGGAGGAGGAGGAGGAGGAGGAGGAGGAAGAGGAGGAAGAGGAGGAGGAGGAGGAGGAGGAGGAGGAGGAGGAAGAAGAAGAAGAAGAAGAAGAAGAAGAAGAAGAAGAAGAAGAAGAAGAAGAAGAAGAAGAAGAAGAGGGAAGGGAAGGGAGGAGGGAGGAAGGAAATAAATAAATACATACATACATACATACATACAGCTAAAGGCCTAGTAATCCGCTAGAGAGACGCTCAACTATTAAAAGTTCTTGCTGCTCCTGCAGAGGACCTAGGTTTGGTTCTCTACATAGCAGCTCACAACCATCTATAACTCCAGTTCTAGAGAGTCTGACACTGCCTTCTGGCCTCTGAGGACACACACATGCTACACTTATATTCGGGCAAAACACTCATACACATAAAATATTTCAAAACAGAGGGCTGTGCAAACATAACTGAGCAAGAAGTGTTATCTCCATGGCTTCTGCTTCGTTCCTGCCTTGGCTTGCATCAGTGATGAACTGTAACCCGTGAGCTGAAACAAACTCTTCTTCCCTTAGCTGCTTTTGGCCAGAGTATTTTGTTGTTGTTGCTGCTGTTGTTTTGTTTTTTTAAGAAAAGGATCTCACTAGGTAGCCCTGGCTGGGCTGGAGCTCACAGATCCATCTGGGAGAGTCTTCCGGCTGAGCACTGGGATTAAAGGAGTCCAACACCCAACTTGGTCAGAGTTGTTTTCTCACAGCAATGGAATGGAAAGCTAGGTCAGGGTCAACATCATGCTACTTTGCTTTCGTATCCCTGGCCTCTGGGCCAGCAAGAGAAAATCTCTACAGTTGAAGCAGTGTCATTGTCACATGTGGTGGCTCACACCTGCAACTCCATCATTTGGAAGATGGAGGCAAGAGGATCAGGAAAGTATTTTTACTTTAGAAGATTTTAAAAAGGCTGGGCGGTGGGTGTGCATGTCTTTAACTCCAGCACTCGGGAGGCAGAGCAGGCAGATCACTGTGAGTTTGAGTCCAGCCTGGTTTACAAGAGCTAGTTCCAGGACAGCCTCCAAAGCTGCAGAGAGAACCCCTGTATATGTCTGTGTTGAGTGTGTGTTGTGTGTATATGGATGCTCTTGGAGGCCAGAGAGGGCTTGAGTTACAGGCAATTGTGAGCTGCCTTACATGGGTGCTAGAAGCCAAATGCCCACTTCCTGCTAGAATAACAAGCACTCACTCAACTGCTGAGCCATTTCCCCAGGCCCCAGAAAAATCGTACTTTAGTTTTGTGATTATTTTATATTATCGAATGTTTTGCCTGCACATATGTCTGTGGGTCACACGTGTGCCTGCTTCCCATACAGGCTGAAAGAGGCCATCGGATGCCCTGGAACTGGAGTTACAAACTGTTGTGAGTGCCATGTGGGTGCTGAGACACAAACGTGGGTCCTCTGGAAGAACAGCCAGTGCTCTTAAACACTGAGCCATCTCTCCAGGCCCAGAATCAGGAAATCGAGATTATTCTTGGCCACATATTCAGTTTGAAGCCAGCCTGCCCTACATGAGACGCCATTAAACACACACACACACACACACACACACACACACACACACACACACACACCATTAAAAAGATCACGATGGACCATGCTGTTGGTTGGAAAACAGCTGTATCAGGAGGAGCATCATAAGGGAGACTAGATTCAAAGGTTCTCCAAGTGTTCAGGGTCAAAGCAGCTAAGGGCAGGTGAACTGGGCTGGAGCAATGGCTCACTGGTTAAGAGCATCCACACAGCAGCTCATGGACCGTAACTCCAGCTCCAGGTCCTCCAACGCCTTCTCCTGGCTTTACTCCTTGTGTGGTGCACAGACACACACTCAGGAGAAACACCCATATACATAAAAAAATTAAGTTAAAACATGTAAAAGGGCAAATAGTAGGCAACAGAATAAAGCCAAATAATTCTTTGGAAATTAGAAGCAGAAGTTAAGACCACTAAGTTGTAGAGCTCCTGAAATTCCTTCATTGCATTAATTGCATTTTCTTAATAAAAGAAAATAAAAACATGTAAAATGTGGACTGAGGATGAGTTTCCAGAAAGACAGACCATGGAATTAACCAGGGAACCAGGCCCAGGTCACAGCCATTGCATGGAGCCTTGCATACAGTGTGTGTTGGTGTTTATTAGGTAAACAGCCACAGAGCACACACACATGTGTGTGGCAGCCCCTAGGATAAGGCCACACGTTGATGACCATCTGCCATTCACATGGATCACATCCCTGGAGAGTGATATATTGTTTTTTAGTTGGTTGGTTTTGAGGCAGAATCTCTGTCTACAACCACATAGCTCAGACTGGTCATGAGCTCACGATCGTGTCTTCTGGATTAGAGTCATGAGCTACTTTGGGCACCAGTAAATGCATTTCTCATTGCTTTTTAGTCTGTTCTTTGGATTAGATACTAAGCCATTTACCACAGGAACCCCATAGTTAGATGTCCCTAAGGTGGACTTTTGGGTAAACCTTGCAGCCAGGGTGGAACCCCTCCTTTGGGACACGCACCTGGAATTATCCAGTTCTGGTGTAATATACATGTGACCAGCAGGGGGTGGTCAAGAGCCACAGTAGTCTCCAAGAATTTTCAACTAGGTTTCTTTTTCCTTTATCTTTTCTTTTCTTTTCTTTTTTTTAAAAGTCTTATTTACTTATGCTGGGTGGTGGTGGTGCACGCCTTTAATCTCAGCACTTGGGAGGCAGAAGCAGATGGGTTCGAGGCCAGCCTGATCTACAGAGTGATTTTCAGGGAAGGCTCCAAAACTACATACATACACAGAGAAACCCTGTTTGAAAAAAACAGGCAAACAACAAAAAATTTATTTACTTATATATATATTTTAAATGAATGAACTTGTTTATTTGTACTTTATATGCATTGGTGTTTTGCCTGAATGTATTTGTGTGTGTGTGTGTGTGTGTGTGTGTGTGTGTGTTGGATCCGCTGAAACAGTTGTGAGCTACCATGTGGATGTTGGGAACTGAACCTTGGTCCTTTGGAAGAACAGCCAGTGCTCTTAACCTCTGAGCCATCTCTCCAGCCCCTTCAACTGGCTTTCTGTAAGGTGGTTGTCACTCTTTGGATGTATCTGAGGGAGATGACAGGTCTCCCTGTTTTCCTGTGGAGGTTAAATTGGGTTAGGTACAGTGGTACCTGTAATGTCAGCATTTGGGAGGTGGAGGCAGGAAGATCGGTAGTTCAAGGTCACCCTTGGCTACATAGGGGATTGGCGGACAGCCTGAGCTATATGAGACCCTGTCTCAAAAAGCAAATGATGACAACAAGAGCAAAACATAATTGAAAGTAGCTTGAGCATATATCGACAGAATATAGCACAGAGCATATATCCACAGAAGGCTGTGCTATGGTATACAGTTCAAATCACTCGACTATATGGTTACAGAAACTTTGCAGAAGCATTCCACGGATTAGAAAAACAAATTACAGAATATCCATTAAATGTCAACACACAGAGAGACCATTTGAATTCATGCAAATCAGTGCTGAATTGTTTATAGCGAGGGCAGGAGTGGGATAAATATGTGTAAGAAGATAACCAAGGAGCAGGGCAGTGGTGGCGCACTTGGGAGGCAGAGGTAGGTAGGTCTCTGTGAGTCTGGGGCCAGCCTGGTCTACAGAGCCAGTGCCAGGACAGGATCCAAAGCTACAGAGAAATCCTGTCTTGAAAAACCAGGAGGAGGAGGAGGAGGAGGAGGAGGAGGAGGAGGAGGAGGAGGAGGAGGAGGAGGAGGAGGAGGAGGAGGAGGAGGAGGAGGAGGAGGAGGAGGAGGAGGAGGAGGAGGAGGAGGAGGAAGAGAGGAATAAGAAGATAACCGAAGACCAGATGATACCAGCCAGGAGCAATGAGGCTGGCAGGGCTGCAGCCAGCTACTGTATCTAGAAGCAGAACTCCTTGAGTCCTTGAATAAAGAACAGAAAGGGAATTAAAATGAGACCTTCGCTGTCTGAAGCCCCACATCAACCTTGAGTACAGAACAGGCCGAAGCTCAGCGAGGCAAGGAGCTGAGGGGAAGCCCCCACCTGCCAGGAAGCTCCCACCCACCTAGGGTTTGAGAAGCAGAAATGGGAACCAATCCAGGTATCCTGACCCAGCAGCTTTCCATGACCGAGCAGGCCATGGTGGTTATTGAATGGCTGAGTGAGACCTACTGGGGCAAAGAGGGCACTGGATTCTGTTGAACTGGGCCGGGTTAGGGGGCTTTGAAATTTGGGCCCAGGCCAAGCCTAAGGCAGGTTCCCTGTATTTAGCTATGTTCTCTATCTCCTAGATGGAGATAGAGGTGAGATAATGCAGCCAACTTGAATCAAGGCCTCTGATTCAAGAAGTGGTACTTCAAAACCAGCAAGTTAAGATCCCAGACTTCCTGATGGGAACCTCCAAGCCCGTTAACAGCATCAGTGTTCTAGGAAATGGCTTGGCAGTTCATTCATTCTGTCTTTCCGAAGTGCTAATGTCTGTTGGACACTGGAGATACAGGGGTAAGGAGCCAGGCCCTTGCCTTCCAGGACCTCAGTAGCTCCCAGCAGAAAGATGAGACATGGAAATAAGTGCCTAATACGCAACTCATTGTGGGTGCGGCTTGAAGAAAGCAAAACTATCTATGTTGAAGGTTCCCATTCCCGAAAACCATGTGTTGGACCCTTAATCCCTAAATTCATATGTTAGTATTTGGAGGTCATGCCTTTGGGCGGTCATTATGATTGGCTGAGGTCATGAGACTCTGCAGGTACTTGTCCTCGAACCTGTGACCGCAGAGGGGCTCCTACTATGTCATAATGAAGCCAGAAGCCTCACCTGCACTGGTATTTCAACCTTGGCCTCTCTAGCCTCCACAGCTATAAGAGACAAACCTCTGTTGGTTATGAACTGTCCAGTCTGTGTCAAGGCAATGATGCAGTAACCCACAGAAACAGCTGACTCCAGCTAGTGGGAGCTCACTGACTTGGGACTGACAACTGGGGAACCTGAATAGGTCCAAACTAGGCCCTCCCTAGTGAATGCAGGTGACAGTGGATGACTTGAGCAGTTTGTGGGGTCACTGACAGTGGGACCAGGATCTATCCCTAGTGCATGAACTGGCTTTTTGGAGCCAGCCCTTTTCCTATGGAGGGATACCTTGCTCAGCCTTGATCCTGCCTCAGTGTGGTGATAAAATAGACTTCATTGACTCCTCATGGGATGCCTTACCCTCTCTGAGGAGCAGATGGGGGCGGAGGTGGGGGAAAGTGGGAGGATCAGGAGAGGAGAGGAAAGGGGAACTGAGATTGGACTAAATAAAAATTGGCATAAAATAAAATTTGGTTCAAACTAATAGATAGATAGATAGATAGATAGATAGATAGATAGATAGATAGATAGATAGATAGTCAGTCTGTGGTATTCTGTTACAGCAACAGAAACTGGCAGAGAAACTAGCCACTAAAACATTAGCACCGGAAAGGTCGCTAGAGATGCCTGTGTGGCTCACAGATGTGCCTTTCTTAAGGTCACAGGGTGGCTCAAGAGCATAACAGAAACTAGAAGCTGGAATCCCAAACTCAAAATCCTCCCTCCCTCCCTCCCTCCCTCCCTCCCTCCCTCCCTCCCTCCCTCCCTCCTTCCCTCCCTCCCTCCCTCCCTCCCTCCCTCCCTCCTTCTCTCCCTCTCTCCCTTCCCTCGTTCTTTCCTTCTTGTCTTCATTGCTTCCTTCCCTCTTTTCTCCCTCTCTTTCTCTCTTCTTTCCTTCCACCCTCTCTCCATAAAACTTGGCATGGTGGTGCACACCTACAATCCCAGCACTTTGGAGGTAGGAGAATCAGAAGTTCAAGGCCGCCCTTGGTTGTGTAATGACTTCAAGGCTGGCTTGGGACCTATAAGACTGTAGCATGAATAATAGAAACCCAGAAATAGATAATGGGGTTCGAGCTGAATATCAGAGAAGCAAAGCAGCCAGTCACTAGCTTTTACCTCTACCTAAGACCAAAATGGCTGACCCTGTCTCCATGAATCCTCAGAGGCAAAATGCTCCAAGTTCCTGTCTCCTCCTCCCTATATTCCTCTCTTCACCCAGCCACATAGCTCCTGTCTCCTCCTCCCTAGTGCTGGGATTAAAGGCGTGATCCCAGGTGCTGAGATCACCTTTGTGTGAGCTGTGTCTCTTTTAGACTGTATCAATTTCATGTAGCTTTGTGTGGCCTTGAACTAACAGAGATCTGTCTGCCTCTGTCTTCTGAGTGCTGGGATTAAATGTGTGTGCCACCACTGCCTGGCCTCTATGGCTGTGTTTAGCTTTGCATTTTGATCTCCAGTTGCTTTATTAGATCATAAACAATATATCACCACATAAGATCCTGTTAAGTAATAAATAGGGCCAGGGAGATGGCTTAGAGAGTAAAGGTACTTTCCCCATAAGCCTGATGACCTGAGTTCAATCCCTGGAACCTACATGGTAGAAAGAGAAACTGACTTAGATGATACTATGACCTTCACATCTGCACTGTAGAATGCATATTCCCACATACATACAGATGCACACATACATGCATGTGTGCACACACACATACACATGCACACGCATACATATGCACACACAAATACACATGCACACATTCACACAATATACATATGCACACACATACAACTGCAAACACATATACACATTCACACACATACACATGCACTCACACATGCACACACATATATACATGCACACACATATACACATGCACACACACATGAAATAATAAAAAATGTAATTTGAAATTCTTAATACCGTGATACCATGTCTCAAAGAACCAAAATAAAGATGAAAATCTTTTGAGTTTTTATTTTATGTGTGTGGGTATTTTGCTTGCATGCCTTTTTTATTTTTGCATTCATATTTTGTTTTGTTTTTTATTTTGTTGGCTTTCAAGACAGGGTTTCTCTGTAGCTTTGGAGACTTTCCTGTAACTCCCTCTGTAGACCAGGCTGGCCATGAACTCACAAAAGATCCGCCTGCCTCTGCCTTCCGAGTGCTGGGATTAAAGGCGTGAGCCACCACTGCTTATATGCATGTTTGTTCACCATGAACTTGCAATGTCCACAGAGGCCAGAAGAGGACATCAGATCTGATAGGCTGGAGTTACTGATGGTTGCCATGAATAGCTAGTAGGATTATGTTGTAGAGTAGAGAACAGAGGTTGGGGTAGAGCTGAGCCAGGTTCCTCTAGACCAGGTACTGCATACCTGCCTTTCAGTTTTTCCAAAAATTCTCGATGTTAACATTCAAGTGTGCCCAGCCTTTTGACACTTTGATACTGCATGGCCATCTACAAACTTTGAGAACTACACAATCAAGGTGAAAGAAGAAATGGAATGGGGTGGAGAGAGAGAGAGAGAGAGAGAGAGAGAGAGAGAGAGAGAGAGAGAGAGAGAGAGAGAGAGAGAGAGAGAGAGCAAGAGAGAGCAAATCTAGTAATGTTTCAAGTAAGTTTCTGATTTGTTGGCTCGCATTCACAGCCACCCTGGGGTGCATGAAGCCTGTGGGCTGCAGATTGGACACACTCCATTCTCCATTATAAAGCTGGAATGAGAAGCATTCCAAATGAGCTGATGCATGAGACTTAGCCCAGGACATAAGACATGTTAGGATTGTGTGTGTGTGTGTGTGTGTGTGTGTGTGTGTGTGTGTGTGTACACGTGGATCTGTTATACCATTACTGTTATGGCTTTCCTAGCTGAGGAAACACAAGTTCAAAAGGGTGATCATTTGGTAAGGGTCCCTCCTCTCCAGTTCTGTCTCAAAGGAAAGTCTTAATTTGTCACACATGCTAGTTCCGGGGTGAAGGTCCTGTTGTGCCTGGTTTTACACTACCCATGCTTAACAGCAGCTGGCCACGCCCACCTGGTGCTGCATATCTGTTATTCTAGTATTCAGTAAGCAGGAACTACATTTTGAGAGAGAGAGGGAGAGAGAGAGAGAGAGAGAGAGAGAGAGAGAGAGAGAGAGAGAGAGAGAGAGAGAGAAGCAAACAAATGAAAACAGCCCACCAAATTCCAGAATGCTGAGCAACTGGCCCCAGCCGTCACTGCAGCAGCTGGTGCGTTGGTGGAGGCTTCGGATCTGAGCCTGGAGTCAACTTTTGCTATTACAGCAATTTGTGCCATGCTAACTAGACACCCTCCTGCCCATTTTACAGAACAGGAGACTGAGAGCTGTAGACACTCACTTACCAGACCCAAAGCTCAGCACTAGCTGGCTCCTTGCAGCTCTGGGCACCCACCAGCCACTCTCAGCAGCATGGCACACAAACCTATTTGTGACCATCTTCCCCCAAAAGGGAATTTCCCAGACACCTCCCAGATTGGTGGCTCTGCCTCCAAAGCCGTGAGGCAGCTTGGCAGGAGGGAGCTGTTGCTGCCTGTGGTCCTTGCCAAGCCCCACCCATCCTGGTCCAGGACCTCCTGAACTGGAACCTGTCCTGGCCTGTACCTGCCGTACGTGGGCTTGGGGGCGCGCTGGTTTTGGCAGTAGGTACAAACGACGGGCCTTTTCCCTGAGGGTATTGGGGCATGACTCATGCGCCCTGGTGGGTAGAAGGCTGCAGGCAGTGTAGGGGTTGGGGAGAGCAGAATTCCTGGCCCGGGAGAGATTTATAGTGCTGCAGGCAGGCTGGCTTAACGCCAGGCAGGGGTTCAGGGGTGGCACACTGCCAGTAGTCATCACAGGCTGGGCACAGATGCCCTTCAGGCGTGATGGGAGCACTGAAGTTCTCGTGCCTCTAGCTGTCCCTGTCTGCTGTCACACACATGTGACTGGTGAACTGAACTTGTTTGCACATGATGTTTCCAAGAGTCATGAAGTAAAGGGACACAAGGGACATCCCTCCCCTCATCTCAGATCTCCAGGGCAGCAAGAGAAACTACATGGCTTATAAAGGTTAGTGCATAGACTATGCACTAATGGGGCAGGAGTGGCCTGTGAGGGGCTAATATGTGGACTATGTGCTAATGGGGCAGGGTCTTCCGTCTCAGAAGGGCTGCTCCCTGAATCCTGCGGGAGCTCAGAGGAGTGAGATATCCCAGAATACTTGTGCCTAGGAGTAGGGTGTGGAGAAGGGGGACCTCTTGGTTTTAGAAAAGAGTAAAAAAGCTGAGGATATTGGTAGGGCAGGGAGGGAAGTCGGATGAGAAGGGTGATTGAATGGCCATCATTTGTAGCTGATTTGGCCATGGAGCTAAATAGCCAAGTCTGGAGGGGATTCAGGTAAGGGCTTAGTGTGGACCAGTTCCTGGCTACTCTCTCCCCTCCCAGAGGTGACTGACTCACAGGGCCATTTTCCAGAGCACATGCCCCCCCCCCCCAGCATGAATGAGAGAGTGACCACACATCTTCCTACTTCCTACTTAATCATTAATCTCTTCTCTGAACCCAGAAGTAAGGTCATAATTCTGGCCTTCTGGGCGTGCTCTACCTAGTCTCTTTCCCTCTCTGAGCTGCCTATGACCTCATATGGAAAACAAATACTTACCTCATAGGAGGGCTGTGAATATCAAATGAGAGGGTGGACATGCAAAGCATGGCAAAAGTGACATCAGGATCTATTGCATTCAGTAGGGGTTCCATAAGTGTCAGCTTTTTGGAGAATGGGCCAGGGATAGGACAAACAGTGTCCTTACATGCTGCCTATCCTGTGTTCCCAGGCAGGGAGTCAATTGAACCCTACTGTGCCCAACCTGGGCTGGGATCTCAGAGCCCCCCCCCCCCCGCTTCCGTCAGCAAAGGAGATCTGTAGTCCTTCAGCCCCCCTCTGACTGAAGTTCTCTGTGGGCCACCAGCTGTCCTGAAAGTCCCATAGAGTGGGGGGCCCCAGAAAGAGACTTTGCTGATCTTCCTAGGACATGGCCTGGCTTTCTGGGAAGATGGAGAAACAGCACATTCCTCCCGAAATAATCCTACAGCTATTTCCAGCTCTCCTGTGCCCAGGCCAGAAATGACCAGTGATCTCCATGCCTGGATACCATCAGGACAAACAGCCTAGAGGCCCAGCCCTCAGCTGGCTGCCTGCCTGCCTGCCCTCCCGGCCCCCAGCCCAGTGCTGCACCCAGCCCTGGCTCAGGCCTCAAAAGAGAGTGGTGGACACCGCTTCCCTTGTTCCCCGCACTGTTCTTCATCTGGGGAGGGGTGTCTCTGGGTCCCTCATCTCTGCCCCTTGCTTAGCTGACTCCCACCCAGAGGCAGAAGGATCATCATTCTCAGCAATTGCACACACTGAGGAGGTCCCGGGACACAGGGCTACAGTGATTTGCAATGCGATATCTGGTCATTAGGAAGCATGGGCTGAACCCAAATTGGAGGATACTCTGTCTGCTCCAGTCTATCAAAGATGAAGGAAAGGTGAGAGGGTCTGGAGAGAGGTCTCTGCCAGTAAAGAGCTTGCAAGAAAGAGGACCTGAGCTCTGGGTTCCCAGCATCCATGTAAAATGCTGGGTATAGCAATGTATGCCTATATCCTGGCACTGGGGAGCTTTCTGGAATTTTCTGGCCACCAACCTTACCAAATGGATGAGTTCCCTGTGTGATCTTCTTTCAAAATGTAAGGTGGGGAGTGACAGAAGATACCAGACTTCTACCCAGCACATGCACTCCACACATGCATATAGGAACACACACACATGCACACATGTAGAGAGGAACATACAAACACGCACACACATACACAGGAACATATACAGAAATACACACATGCACAGAGAGAGAGGAGAGAGAGATTTCCAGACTGAAGGAGACAAAAGGACATGATAACTAACCACAGGCTGGTCGGGATGAACATTCCAGGGTCAGCTAGTGAAATTTGACTTTGGATTAATGTGTTAACTTCTCCTGGGGAGACTTGATCGGTACTCACCATAGATAGGGTACCAAGACAAACAAAGAGAAACAACTCCATCCTATGTTAGACTGGTAAACAGTGAGTTTATTGGCCTTTGTTTGTTTGAAACAGGGTTTCTTGTGTAGCACCGGCTGTCCTGGAAATCACTCTGTAGACCAGGCTGGCCTTGAACTCAGAGATCTGCCTGCTTCTGTCTCCTGAGTGCTGGGATTAAAGTTTTGTGTCACCACCACCCGATTTATTGGGCTTTTACAGAAGAATGGGAGAGGGGAGACTTACAGGACCGTAGGTGATTCCCCGAGAGCCACATCACTGATAAATCTCACCCCAGCATTGGTGTTGACCTGCCAGAGCTATCTCTACAGAATCCCCCTCCTTAGTTAACCTTCTACTTTCTGTGTACTCTAGCCCCTCCCACGTCCACATACCCCTGGAGCAGAATCACATGACTCTGGGAGGAGCACAGGAATGGGTGCTGGAATCTTGGGTGAGGGCCCAGTTACCTCCCTAGCCCCATCCTTCTACGAGGGGACATCAACAAGCCTGATCTTGAGGGTCTCTTGGATGAAGATGGTAATGACTGCTATGCTCTAAGGATAGTGGTCCACAATAGAGCTATCTATTAAATAATAAAGGTTCTATGTTCATGTCAAACATCCTGGAAGGAGCTTGTGAGAGGTTAGAAAGTATCCTTGTCCTCTCAGTGTGTAGAGATAACACACTGAAGTCATCAAGGATAAAAACCGCTGCTAACTGTGACTTACTCAGCATAGCAATGTATATGTGCGTGACTTAAGTGCTAAATGTGGAAGAAATGTTTAATTAGAGGATTTGAATGGAGAACATGTGGGGGGCAGAAAGACAGTTCAATGAATAAAGGTGCTTGTTTGCCAAGCCACATGACTCAAGTTTAATCCCTGGAAATCACAAGGAGAAATGAGAGAACTGAGCCAGGGAGTGGTGAGGCACGCCTTTGATCCCAGTACTTGGGAGGCAGAGCAGGCAGATCTCTGAGTTCGAGGCCAGCCTGGTCTATGGAGTGAGTTCCTGGACAGCCAGGGCTACACAGAGAAACCCTGTCTTGAAAAGCCACACACATAAAAAAGGAGAGAAGTGACTCCTGTAAGCTGTCCCCTGATCTCCACCAAGGCATGAACACACTCACATGCAAGCACACACAAAATAAAAAAAAAAAAAAAAAAAGAGGATATGACAACTCTTTATCTTAAAAGCTTCAGTAAGCTTAAGAGTCTGGATAAAAAACATGTATGTGTGCACTGAGAGTATATATATTATATATCATACAATCCATATATGCACATAGAGCATAGTATATATACACACATAACATATTATTTACACACATATAGAGCATACATTGTATATTGCACTCTATATAGAGTATATATATTATATATATACCATATACACACATAAAATGTTTAAATAATATGCACACCATACACACCATACACACAGAGTATACATAATATACATACTACATATATACACATAGTATAGAGTGTATATATATATATGTTATATACACACATACAGTATATATAATATGTACATGCTTATTATATATATACATATATATGTAGAAGCATGCACAATACACACTCATACACACATGTATGTATTATATGAGAGAGAGATTGATTTTCCAGTATTGGCAGTTGAGCTCAAGCCTTGTATATGCTCAGTGAGCCCTGTACCACTGAGATGTACTTGAGTCTTCTTCACCTTCTTGTTTTCTGTGGCACTGAGGCCTCAGAACCCCAAGCTTTTGTTTGTTTGGTTGGTTGGTAGATTGGTTGGTTTTTAGTTTTTTAAGACAGGGTTTCTCTGTGTAGCCAAGCTGGCCTGGAACTCACAGAGATTTGCCTGCCTCTATCTTCCAAGTGCTGGGATTACAGGAGAGTGCTACCACTGCCCTGCTAACCCCAAGTCTTGAACAAGCAAAAAACCATGTCCTATCAGCTCTTGGGCACTCCGATGGTGATGCCTTCTTCCTCATCTCTCACCCTTCTCTTGTGCTTTCTGGGGGAGTCCTGAGCCTGGAAGGAGAGGGGAGAGGGGAGCAGAGGAAGCCCATAAAGAAAAAGGTCAGCGGGAAGTGCAGGGAGCCAGGCTGCCCTGGCTCTCTTTGGCAAGCTCAGATAATGGATAAACACAGTCACACCTCAGTCAGAAGCTTAATTGACCATCCAGAAGCAAACTCTATTTTCAACAAGAGGTAAAAATGGATGGAGAGAAACGCTCTTCCCGAGAAACAGCATGAGGTCTTAGGGAGATGTGGGCATTCACTGGGCACCCACTTACTGCAGGAGTCCTGGGGACCCAGGCTCAGTTGGGGATGTGGGGTTCGGAAAGGAACTCTGAGGAATGTCCTTGAAGAGACTTCACACTCCATCTGAAGCCTGACACACAGCAGCTACTCTACAAGGAATTGGGGACTACTCTCAGTCCCCTAGAATGGCTCCCCAAAGGGACAGCCCTTGGGGGAGGCTGGATCAACACATGCCTACCCAAACTTGATACTGGATGCAGCCAGCCTGGGTTGTGTCAGAGCTAGCACACATCTTTCAATTCAACACAAGGAAAACAAATCCTGGAAAACAGCCACTGTAGTCTGAGTTCAAAAACAGGGCCCATCCGTCCTGGCAGGTTCATAGTAGTTCCTTCCCTGAGGCTGGGGCCCTGCTGGAATGACCCCAGGAGGCCCTTCCCTGCCTTAGGATTCTATGATTCTATGACATGGCCAGCAGTCTGAAGCAGCAGATTGTGGGTGTCCCCAGTGGAGAGCCAGGGAGGTCTATGTCATCTACCTCAAAAGAGCCAGGGTAAGAGAGGAACCAGCCCTACAGCAGGCAAATGGGGCCCCTCAGACGGGGAAGGGGAAGGGACTTGAGCTGGGGCAGGCCTCAGTCCCCTCTTGTTTTTCTAGAATAGGGGATGAGGTGGGGTTGGGCCAGGCAGGGAAGAGAGGCCAGGGCTTGGACATTCCACCCATTTTAGACCCAAAAGACAAGGGCAGCTGAGGGGCCAGGGGCAGGGAAAGAGATTTGCAGCTGTTTTCTGGGTGGGGCAGGCTCAAATAGTGTTCTGTTGGCACTGAGCAAATATCAGAAGTCAGGCAGAGCTGGCAGGAGTGGGGGAGACTCTGGCAGGGGTGGCGGGCTGGCCAGTATTGGACACCCAAGGGATAGGACAGGGCAAAGGGAACCTACAGGGACTTCATTACCCAGGGATGGGCATGTCTTTAGCCTAGCCAGGTTTTAGTCCCCATAAAACACCCACTTCAGGACCAGAAAGAGCGGGAACTCTGAGGCTCTCTGTTCAAGCGGGGCAAATGAAGAAATCCCATACTGTCAGAGGAGATTAGAATCAAACAACCTGGCAGGATTTTTTGAGATTCATGCAGCCAGGATGGCTTTGAACTCACTATGTGGCTAAGCTGCCCTTGAACGCGGTTTCCTTTATGTTGGGAGTAAGAACATCAGTCTATTGGAAATAGAATGTTACTTTCCACTTATCTTGTAGCATGTAAGACAGGGAGTGACAAAGGACAGAGAACAGAGGTCGAGCCTAGAGCACAGGGTCTGGGCTGCCGGGCAATGAGGTACTGGTTAGCACTGTAGGCTAGCTCTGGGTGTCATCTAAGGGCTGTCAGTTTCATTCAACATGCTAGAGACTGTCATTTGGCTTCTGTGGTTCACTGGGGTCCCTGTTTTGGAATTTGAGAAACGTGGGCTCAAACAACAGTCTGTTCCACGTTTCCTAGGGAGGCAGCTCTCTCTATGCCTCCTTCTGCAGCCATCGTCAGGTCCTGGACAGTCGGATGGTGCTGCCTTTCCTTTCTCTGGTGCTATCTAGAGAAGTCCTGAGCCGGGAAGGAGAGGGGAGAGGGAAGCAGAGCCCATAAAGCCCATAAAGAGAAAGGTCAGAGGAAGGTGGCAGGGAGCCAGAGCTGACCCAACTGTCTCTTTGGCAGGTCCAGGTAACCAGCCAAACACTGTCACACCTTAGAAACTTGACCCAGCCAAGATGTCTGGACGCCAGGTGAGTCGATCCAACACTTCCTACAGCCGCTTGAACAATTCCAACACTTCCTTTCCACCCCGAACTCCAGGCTGGACCCAGCACTCCAATATGAACAACAGCAAGGGCCCAGGTACCCATTTCCCAAACGGCTCTGAGTTCAGCACCTCCAGTGGCCCCTCCGAACAGTCCCTCAACCCTGCTTCTCCCAAACTTCCTGTGGGGAAAATCTGCATGGGCCAGCCCTACAGCTCCAGGTGTGTAGAGACAAGTCACCTGATGAGAGATCCCAAGGTGGCCAGAAAGCCCACTTATCACCGTAGCAACCCCCAATGCCTGCTCTGCACAGACCGTCCATCAAGCCCCTCTAGCCCTACCTTCCTGGACCAGCTCATCAAAGGCATCAACTACCTGGACAGATCCACCAACGTTTTCAGCAACAGTTATCCCAAAGCGCTGAGCTTGCCTCAGCTAGCGGCCACCTACCTAGAACGAGCTGCCAACTCACTCTACATGGACCCAATGGACCATGCCTCACCCCGCAGCTATTCTTCTCCCAACACTAACATAGCCACCACCACCAATCACTCTTCAACCAATAACTGTTTGGTCCCTTCCATTCGGGACACCAACACTCTGCAATACATGGGTAGCTCCACTGGCTTGAACTGCCACCACCATCCTCAGAACCAGAGCTTCTCTGCTGAGATGCCTCAGAGGCCAGGCGTAAAGCTACCAGAGATCCCTCTGTTTGGCAACGGGCTCTTTTCCTTAGGTCGTCTACCTAAGTTCTGGGAAGCAATCCGCTCTGGATGGAGTGCCCCCGAACCCACCTCTAAGCCCTGGTGGTGACATGGATGCCAGTTTTGTCCCACGGGCACATGGCCACCACAGTGTGGAAAATAAATTAACATAAAACAAACCAGGGTGTCTGGTGTTTTTACTCCCAAAGTGGAGTCTCAAGTCTGTTGCTCAGGCTGGAACTCCTGACACAAACAATACACCCCCTACCCCTCCACCTCCCCCACCCCTCCACTCCCCCACCCCCCACCCGCCCCCACCCCCGTGCACACACATACACACACACACACACTTTTTACACTTTGAATAAGGTTGTCCTAGTCAGGGTTATTATTGCTGTGATGAAACACCATGGCCAAAAGCAACTTGGGGAGGAAAGAGTTTATTTGACTTACACTTCCAAATCACTGAAGGAAGTCAAGACAGGAACTCAAACAGGGCAGAAACCTGGAGGCAGGACTGATGCAGAGGCCATGGAGGGTGCTGTTACTGGCTTGTTCCTCATAGCTTGCTCAGCCTGCTTTCTTAACAGAACCCAGGACCGCCAGCCTGAGGTGTTCCTACCCACAATGGGCTGGGCTCTCCCCATCAATCATTAAGAAAATGCTCTGCAGGCTTGCCTACGACCAAATTCTATGGAGGTATTTTCTCAGTTGAGGGTCCCTCCTCTCAGGTGACTTTAGGTTGTATAAAGTTGATCTAAAACTAGTCAGTACAAGTGTCTTATATAGCTCAGGCTGTCCTCAAATTCTGTGTAGCCAAGGATGACCTAGAACTTCTGATCCCCCGCCTTTACCTCCAGAGTGCTGGAATTACAGATATGTACTTGCCATACTTGGTTTATAGGATCAAACTCAAGGCCTATAGCATGGTACCAACTGAGCTAGAACCCGAGTCGACAAAGGCCAATTTTCTACCTCAAATTCTCTGTTGGCTAGGAGGCGTGAACAAGCATGTTTGCGATCTAATTTTTTAAAGATTTATTTATTTTGGTTTTTCAAGACAGGGTTTCTCTGTATTTCTTTGGAGCCTGTCCTGGAACTCGCTTTGTAGACCAGGCTGGCCTCGAACTCAGAGATCTGCGTGCCTCTGCCTCCCGAGCGCTGGGATTAAAGGCGTGCGCACCAACGCCCGGCTGGAGTTATATTTATTAGTGCTCATGCCCTTGCATGCATCCCACTGTGTAAGAATGTGTAAACCAGAGGACAGCTTGCAGAAATAAGTTCTTTCCTAGCGTGTGGGTCTAGCTGGGATTGAACTCGGGTCCCCAGACGTAATAGCAAGAGCTGCTGAACCATTTCACCAAATCCCCGGTTTTTTTGTTTGTTTGGCTTTTTTTTTTTTTTTTTTTTTTTAATGTTAGGAACAAATGCAAAAATGTCACAGTGCCCTCTGAATGAACAAAAATACTTTCAGGGCGAGTGTCAAGCCCACAAATTACAGAAATCTCTAGTTTTAACTCTCTGGTAGAACTGTCCCTAAGCAGTGGGGGCCACTCTCAGCTCTTTTCTTGAGACAGGCTCTCGTGTAGCCAAGGCTGGAGTTCTGTGATAACAGGTGTGCACCACTGAACAGGCTCAGCATTGTGTCCTTCTTCAAATGGATACAGCAGGCCTTTTTGATGGCCAGTATTAGAGGTACCCAACAGACAACCAGGCTTTCCCACAGGAGGGAGGGTGGTCCTGCAGGGTGCTCTCCAAAGTCACTGAGTCCATCTGGACTGGGTGAGGCTTGATGAAGTGGTCTTCCCTCCAACTATCTTGAATGTCTGGGAAAATATTGCCTGGGCCGCTGAGGATGCTCAGAGCCCAATTGATTTAAATTCAGGACTATTAGCCCCATATGGAAGCTAACTGCTCCCTGAGGCCGCAGATTCTTTGCCCCTCTCTCCAGGTCTGTTTTCTCTACCTGCAGTTTGGATGTGTAGCTTTAGTGATCTACAGGCCCCTGCACTTGTGTTTCTGACTGTGTCCTCTGAGTGTGCCCCTTAAACTGGAACCAAGAGTGATCCACACATGCTCTCTAGTTCCTGCAATCCCCAGCCATCTTGCTGGGCTTCCCATCAGCCATTGCCTGCCTTAGGGCCCAGTTCTGTATGGCTGTAAACTTAAGACCTGGTCCTTATTATTGCCAGTCTTGTTTCCCTGGCAACGTGAAGGCGAACAGCACCTCTGACTATAGAATGGGGTCACTTGAGAAAATGCAGAACTCCGGAGCTCTCAAAATTCCTTTGTGCTTAGAAGCAACAGTGACCTGCTGAAGCCAAGCAGAATCCTATGGTCAAGCAGTGAGGGTGACAGGCCCAAGTGTCCCCCTCATGGGATCACAAGGTCAGGAGGAAGAAAAAAAAAAGGAGGCATCAAGCTCCTGGCCCATTGAGTTCAAGAATTCACTCCCATTTTTGATTCCTCCTTTGGTTCAGGGCTCAGCAGGCCGCAACCTCAATTCTCTGTCCTTTGTTTCCCTCCTCCCCAGAATAAGATGTCCACTCAGTCCATACCTACCTGTTCCCTTCTCCAGATGGACAATCACAGGAACAGCTTCTCATGCTCTAGCATGAGAAACAGAGGTAAGTTTAGAGCTCTATGTACAACTGCTTAAAGTCACCGTGGTTCTGACCTGGGTCTGTGCTCATCTGTAGAAGGACAGACTACCTCCTGGGCTTTTCTAGAAATGCACCCCTCCAAAATGGTCCCGTTTCCTCGAATTGAAGTGCAGGGTCCTGGACTAGGGAACCACTCAGCATTACCAGTGCCTGGCCCAGTATGGCTCACAGTAAATCCTTTTTATAATACTGGTGGATACTGGACCTAGTGGCCAACATTGCTCCATAACAGTGACACTGCTGTCCTCAGAAGTGTGACAGACAGAACCTCACTTGTGGCTACTAAGTAACTCGTACTATTAATAATGCCAGTCAACATTTATTAACTCTTATAAGCCAAGCACGATCTAAAGTGCTTTGGATGTATTCAATTCTTTCAAAGGGAATATAATTCTTCACAACACTACAGAAAAAAAGAAAAAGAAAACCTCTAGTAACATTTTAGTGTCTTTTCCTGTTGCTTTGACAAGATGGCAGTAGCCATGTGGGGAGAAAGGATTTATTTTAGCTCACAGCTCAGCAGCCCATCGTGGTGGGGAGGTCAAACAGCAGGAGCTTGAAGCAGCCCGTCACACTGAGCCCACAGCCGGGAGGCAGAGAAGGATGGATGACACAGGGCTTGCTTTCTCCCTTTTGTACAGTCCAGGGTCCTCTGCCAGGAGAGTGGTCCTGCCTACAGCTACCGGAAACTGCTACAAATCATTTGAATGAATGCAAAAGAGACTAAGGGTTGACCCTTCCATAGTGAAACACAGTAGGTAGTGACAAATCCAACAAGATGAATTCTTTCCTCCCAAGGACATGCCTCCATGATGTGGAAATAGGTTAAAAATAGTTCTTTTTAAGTGTGTGTGAGTGTGTGTGTGTGTGTGTGTGTGTGTGTGTGTCCAAGGACCCAGGGCCTTATGCTAGGAGAGAACTTTGACTCTGAGCTACAGAACAAGTTACAGTCTGGCTTTGAACTCAGAATCTTCCTGCCTCAGCTTCCCAAGCATCTGTGATTACTAGCCTGGAACTTGCTTTGTAGACTAGGTTGCTCTGGAACTCTCAGAGATCTACCTGCTTCTTCCTCCCAGGTGCTGAGATTAAAGGAATGCACCATCTTTCTGGAACTTTCCTGTTCAAAGGAGGTCCACTTATTAATCATTCATCTAGTAACTAGTCACTAAATTCTGACTTGAAAAAGACTGTGTTTTCCTTTAAAACAACAGAAGAAGTTGGGGGTAGTGGCATATACCCATAGTCACAGGGGCTAGCCTGGGCTTATGAGACCCTTTCTTCAATACAATCATGAAAAAAAGTGTGCATGTGTCTGAGAGCAGAATGTGTTGAGTCCCTAAATTACAGACATCTCAGGACTGTGACTCAACTTCACCTAACTTAGGCCTATGTCAGAAGTAAAGATGAGGCCAGCAGCTGAGGCACCATAGCACCTTCTGCCATCCATATACTCTTCCCAGGCACTAGAAAAGGAAATGGCAAGAGCTTGGGGTCACCTCTGAAGCACTAATCCAATGCACCTGGCTGCACCTAGCCCTTTAATCGCCACACTGACTCTTTAAGGAAAGCCCTATTGCCATTTTCTGGAATAGGACACTCTTAGCACAGAGGCTTCAGGTGTAAATAATTTCCACGAAGTGCCTGGAACTCAGTGGCCTTCAATGCCTGGCATCATGAGAGGGCACTGCATCTGGAATGGGCATGCCATCATCTTTATCTTCATGATTACACCGTGAAAGGAGCAGATGCCCTGCAAATGCACACAGTGGGTACACACATCATCAGAGGACCCAGTACATAGTAGGTGCTCAGATGGTGTTTGCCCACTGGCTGGGGATTGGATTATAGCATGTAGGGACAGGAGATCTGCCCTTGATCCAAATTGCTCCCTGGGATGGATGCTTACTAGTCACAAGTCCCTTCCACAGGCAGTTGAACCCAAGCCTGGAGAAAATAAACATATTTGAGAAGGTCCCCTGCTCCTCCTAGCCATGCTGAAGCCACAGGAGGTCCCCCAAGAGCAGTTCAATCCACAGATCCATGGAAACAGGAAGCAGCCTGCTGGCCGCAGAATGATGCTGTGGCCTGATGTGCTGTCCCCCTTGTGTAGCATGGACTGGGTGTCACCATAGCTGGCGGTGGCCAAGAAAGTCTTTCATACCTGCTGGAAAATGCCACTGTTTGTGAGGTACTCCCACTGCTTGCCAGGCTTGAATCGGAGCCCCAGTACTCTGTGTCCTGGCTTTCTTTTTCCTGTGTGTGTGTTACAAACAAGACCCATGGCATATGTATGTACGTGAGAGACAACTTGTGGGAATTCTCTCCTCTCAAGTGGGTGCTGGGGATTGAACTCAGGTTGTCAGGCTTGGTGGTAAACACCTCCACCCACTGAGCCATCTTGCCAGCTTTACTGAAGGGGTTCGAAGAGAAGTAGGGAGGGAAAGTTGGCCTCCAAAATACAATGGCTTGAACAAATTAAGGGTGGTGTTTAACTGGAGGAGGGGCTGGGCTTCTCCCCATGAACAATGTCTCCCCTTCCTTTTCTTTTTGAGGCAAGGTCTCACTTATGTATCCCTGGCTGGACTAGAACTCAGTATGTACAATAGACTGACACAGAGTTTGTCTTGATCCTATTGTCTCTGCCTCCCATATGCTGGGATTAGAACTGTATAACATCTGGGGCTGGAAAGATGGCTCAACAGTTAAGAGCACTGGCTGCTCTTCCAGAGGAACTGAGTTCAAGTTCCAGCACCTGCATGGCAGCTCACAACTGTCTGTAACTCCAGTTCCAGGGGATTCCACACCCTCACATAGGTACCCATGCAGGTAAAACTCCAATGCACATAAAACAAAAACTCATCAAAAAATCATGAAAAAAATGTTTTCAAAATTAAATTTTTAAAAAGGTGTGTAATACCACACTGTGCATCAATGTCAGGGTTCTAAACAGGGCAGAGTAAGTCTGAGACAGGTGATTTCCAGAAAGTAGTAAATAAAAGGGCAATTTCCTCAGAAGTCACTTTTGATCTTAGATATGATCTCCGAGGTCCTCATCATTTAATACCAGTTGGTATAGGAGAATAATACTGATAATTTTTATACATTAAAAGTAATTTACTATGGGACCTGGAGGTGTTGTTCAGTCAGTAGAGGACTTGCCTAGAATGCATGAAATCCTGGGTTTCATCTCTAGCACTACAAAGAACTCAGCATGGTGTTATGAGCCTGCAATGTCAGCACTTGGAACATAGAGACATGAGCATTGGGGTTCAATGTCATCCTCGGTGACTTAAGGAGTTTGAGAATAGCTTGGACTATCCAAGATCCTGTCTCAAAAAAAAAGTTCAATATTTTCTTTTATAAACAAATAGTTTGATATCACAGTTCCAGGAGTCTGAAAAAAATACAGTTTTGCAATTGCCAATGTATGTGTACCAGATACATAACCTACTCCTGACCCTTCCAGGCCTCAGACCACCTATTCCTCACCATGCTTCCCAGCCTCATTTTATTCTCCCCTGCTTTTTTTCTGTCTGACTAGTACCCTACTCCATCCCAAACTGAGCCCATCTCCCTTTTGGCTTGATATCTGCACACACACACACACACACACACACACACACACACCAAAGGTCCTTCGCTTGCAAGGTTGAGTTATTCTCACCATTTTTGGCCAACTTTTCACCAGTCTCATGCACAAGACACCCCCTCACCCCCCTCACCCCCACACACCCCCGCCTGTGACCAGGCAGGAATTTCTGTGAACAATTGAACAAAGCCGGGAACTTGGAGGGAGAAGGCACAGGACATTCCAAAAGGATTTCTCTCAGGCTGCAAAAGACAACATGCAGGAACAGTACAGAGAGCTCATGGCCTCGTAAAAGAAAAATCACAAACGAGACAGAAAGTCTCTGCCCAGTAGGAAGGGCAGTGCAGATCAGAGGAAAAACAAGGGGCCAGGGGTTAAGAGGCCCCTGTTGGAGGGGGTGGGGCTACTTCTCCCTGCCACTTGTGTCACTGAAGAAGTCGCTCCATCTCTCTGGCCTCAGATTTGTGATCCTTAAAAAGAGAGGGAGTTACAAGAGTAAACATATGGGTACACAGAGAGCCATTGCCAGGATGTTTGCTTAGTAACCAACACCTGCAGACAGGGTAAAGACGCAGCAACAGAAGAGGGTTAACGGCGTCTATGGCGTGCCCCTGAGGTATAGCATCAAGCAATTAATTGTTAGAGATATTTTGCACATGGGTCAGGGATGTAGGTCAGTTGGTAGAGTGCTTGCAGAGCCCCTACAAAGCTCCAAGCTTGACCCCCCAGCACCGCATGAACAGTCATAGTGGCATTGGCCTGTAATTCTAGTACTTGGGAGATGAGGGCAGGAGGAGCTGAAATTGGGTAGGTAGTGAATGTGGAGCCAGCCTTTGATACGAGAGACCCGGTCATCAAAGGGAGGGGAGAGAAAGAAGGAAAGAGAAGTCACATGGAAAGGCAGAGAGAATGCTATCTGAAGTTACCAGTTCACAAATTGCCAATGATTCCCATCTGACCCAAGAAGCTTTACCACAAGCTAGGGATGCCAGTAGACACGGACAAGGCCCTGGGGTCCATCCACAGCTCTGGGAGAGAAAGATGGAAAGATGGCTATAGTTCTTGCCAAAATATAAAAATCTCTGTGCTGTTTCCAACATGGAGAAGGATTGCAGAGGGCTGGGCTAAACAGGACGCTCAGTGTCACTGTTGAATGATGCTTCAGGGCAGCAGCTTCTTGTCTCAGAATGGTAATAAACAGTTTGGGGGCTGGCACTGGTCCACAGATCCATTTGTAAGTAGCCCTGGTCTTTACCGACACATAGGACGGCGTTTATGAAAAGTGTGTTAAGTGAGAAAAGCAAGACATGGAGCCATCCGTCCTCACTGACACACACACAGTGAGGGACAATGCCTGCTCTGCCTGGAGGAGAAGGGGCAAGGACATTGGTGGCAGTCCAGCTCAGGGCCTGCATGGAAGCCTTCTAGGCTAAAGCTGGGCTTGTGGGTGGGAATGTGAGGGGGTGGATAGGACCCCCAAGAATTCTAGCTTGACTATAGAGGTTTGGGGGATGGGGACCACAGTGATGGGCTGAAAAGATAAAGACCACTTTATGGCCAGCTCAGCAACCAGATTCTGAAGTAGCATTCATAAACCATGTCCTAAACAACACGTGCCCTGTGAACCCTTACAAGTGTTTCCCACACTAGGAGGTGGTGGTGCATGCCTTTAATCTCAGCAGTTGGCACTTGGGAGGCAGAGGCAGGGGGATCTCAAGGCCAGCTTGGTCTACAGAGTGAGTTCCTGGATAGCCAGAGCTACAGAGAAAGCCTGTGTTGAAAAAAAACCACACATGCACGCACACACACAAACACAACAACAACAAAAAAACAAAACAACCCCAAAACATTTTCTCACAAAACAAGTGGGGTCTGTCCACAAACATATTGAGGAAGGACAGATTAAACAGTTCAACTTACTCAAGACTTGCATAGATACTTTCCCAGGAGATGGTCACAATGTGAGAAAGGATGCAAGGTTTTCAAGCAGGTAAGATGGCTCAGCTGGTAGATGCCTACTGCCACCAAGCCTAACAACCAGAATTCCATCGCTGGAACCCACAAGGTGGAAGGAGAAACTGGCTCATGAAAGTTGCCCTTTGACCTCCACACACAATGTGTCCCACGCCCCCACCATAAACATGTAGTAATAATAAAAAGGTCAAATATCTCAAAATGTTTTGCCCAAAGAACCCCTTTTCCTTGGGGCATCTGGGTGGGAGGGCAGGAGACCCATGGGCTGGAGTGTGGGATCCCTGCCTGGAGCCTAGGACTCTGCCTGAAGGGAAGTAAGAACGTGGGGCTGGGAGAGGTGGGGGGCACAACCAGCAAGTCTACAGCCATGGCCAAAGGAATTACATTCTGTCTGAGCTGGGAAGAGCCTGGACAGAGAAGAGAGCCCCACTGGCTAAAAAGACAAGTTCTGGGATCATACAAGAACCAAATCATGGCTCTCCCTTTTACCGCCTGAACACCCTTTCAGCAAGACACCTCAGCCTCTGGGCCTCAGTGTTCTCATCCGGAAAAAGGGAATAATAAAATACATGTCATTGGAGTTGAGGATTGTCTTAGTTGGTGGTATGCTTGCCTAGCATGCATGAGACCTTGGGTTCAGTTCCCACACAAACAGGTGTGGTGGTCAGACCTGTAATCTCAGCTCTTGGGGGGGGGAAGCAAGAGGACCAAGAACTGGAGGTCATCCTTAGCTACATACTGAGAGCGAGCTCTGTCAGTGCTACCCAAGACCCTGTTTGAAAAGCACAACAGTGAGTAGGGTATGACCTAGCACTCAGGTGGCAGAGGCAGGCAGATCTCTGTGAGTTTGAGGCCAGCCTGGTATAAATAAGGAGGTCTAGGCCAGCCAAAGATACATAGTGAGACACCATCTCATAAAACAAAAACAAAAGCCTCATTTGTCTACTTCTCAGGACCTTGTCAGATCAAACAAGACTCTGGCTGACTGAGCGGTGGAAGGGATTTCTGCTTGGACAATTTAGTGAGGCCCTGTGTCAAAAAATAAGACTAAAGACACAGCTCAGTAGTAGATAACTTGCTTAGTATGTATGAGGGCTGGGTTTGATTCCCAGGACTACAGGAAAGGAGAGGAGCGTTTGGCTGGGCATTGTGGCGCACGCCTTTAGTCCCAGCACTTAGGAGCCAGCGGCAGGAAGATCTCTGAGTTCGAGGCCAGCCTTGTTTACAGAAAGAGTTGCAAGACAGCCAGGACTGTTACACAGAGAAACCCTGTCTTGAAAAGCCCAAACCAAAACAAACAAAAGAAGAGGAACATTCATGTCACAAGCCAGGCTCAAAGCAATTTGCGCTTTCACCCAAGTGAAAATGAAAACGGCTTCAACGCCAGGTCCACGCCAGTGGTCAAGATGTTTAGGCAGAGACGCATGGACTACAGGAAAGCGAGGGACCACGCCCTCTATGGGAAGCTGGGGGAGGCTTCTGT
The DNA here is from genome assembly GCA_030556225.1 of Cricetiscus sungorus. Taxonomy (NCBI): domain Eukaryota; kingdom Metazoa; phylum Chordata; class Mammalia; order Rodentia; family Cricetidae; genus Cricetiscus; species Cricetiscus sungorus. The sequence goes on from JANBXA010000734.1 coordinate 131,455,810, forward strand.
CAAGGTAGGGGCATGCCAGGTGAGCAAAGACTGGAAAGATGAGCAAGACTGGACCCTGCCATCCACCCTCCCCACTCCCTTCCCTACCTGTGGGAAACTTTACTGCCTCCTAAGATGGTGTCTTTCCCTCTTCAGTCCCCCAGCCAATCCCATCTCTTTCACATCAGTTCCAGACCAAGCCAAGGACATATCTGGTCTCTGCCCCGTTTTCCCACACAGGCAATGGAAACCCTTGGCCGTAGTAACTGTTTCATTGCTCAAAGAATGTAGTGCACAGCTAGCCCATGAGTGCCTTCACTCATGTTATCAAAAAGCACCCCCTCAGGGCAGACGGAGCCCACAGACGTTACCGAACCTACCCGTTCACTTGGGAGCATACCTTTGCGATGAGAACAGCCTACCCAACTGTCCAGTGCAGCCCTGAATGATTAACAACAACAAAAGAAAGAAAACCTAAGCTGGGGGAGAGGTTCTGAGGCAGGGGAAAGATTTGGAATCAATTGGAAACCAAGAGATGAAGCTCTTCCTATGGGAGGGGCAAACCATAACTGAAGCCACAGTTTAAAATGTTCCCAGCTCCCATTCCTCAAGTCAGGGGAGTTAGCCTGTACCTGCCTTCCCAAACTCTCATGGTCCCTCCTTCCTCACAGAACCTTTTTGAGCTGATCCTATCTTGAAGATGCTGGTACGCACTCTAAGCTGTGAGCACATATGATGTAGTTACAGGCACCTCTGAGGCTCCAAAAGCCCAGCTCCTCTTGTAAGCCATACAAGGAGATGACAGCCTGGCCCCAGACGGATCAACTTGAGAACATTTACTAAAGATACTGAGGACAGCCTGCTGTAAACCAGCCAGCCAAACCCCTTCGTGGAAAGGAGAGGACGCGGAATAAATAGGTAGATGACTGATCCCCAGACGGGTGGGGCTTTTTTTGGGGTATGTTCTGGACAAGCCCTATTTTCGTGGTGTCAGCTGGTTCCCTCCAGGCCCCAGTCAGCTTTCCCATCTCTTTCCTCAAACCCTTCCAGGAAGCAAGCAAGGCCTATAGGCCTGGGTTCGTCTTGACCAAACATCTACAAAGACATCCTTGTTCCCAGTCCTGTAGCCATGAGCAAATCATGCAAGAAGCTAAATCTGTGAAACTGAAAAGGGCCCGAGGTAAAGAAAGGATACTAGGGCAGCTCATGCCATGAGATTCGTCATGGATGCTGACCCCTCGACACACAGGCAAGGCCTTGGAAAAACCCTGCCACCAGGCTGGTCTGCTGCCAACTCTGAAGTCAGCCTTCCTCATCAGACAGGGAGTTCCCTCCCACATAGCACCAGGACATCTTCCCACATCTGGCTGGAGATCCTTAGGTAGGGGCTGTACCTCACCTTCAGATGGTGAGCCACACAATGGGCACAGGGGCTGCTCCACCACCAGACTGAACTTTTCAGACAGTAGCCTCCTTTTCTCCTCATTAGGTTGAGAAAGAGCTGTAATCCCATCACTCAGGAAGAGGAAGATTGTGAGTTCAAGGCTAGTTTCAAGAAAGTACTAAAAGAGTGACCACTCACATGCCTTTAATCCCAGCACTCGGGAGGCAGAGTCAGGTGGATCTCTATGAGTTCAAGGCCAGCCTGGTTTATAGAGCGAGTTCCGGGACAGGCTCCAACACTACACAGAGAAACCCTGTCTCGGGGGGTTGGGGGGGGACCACCTCCTATTCAGTGTTCAGTGTTAGCTATATGTCTCCTCCTCTCCCTCCTCCTCACCCTCCCCTGTTTCTTTCCTTCTTTTGGGACAAGGTCTTATGTAGTTCAAGCTGGTCTTGAATGTATGGCAATCCTTCCAACTCAGCTCTCAAGTTCTGGGATTATAGGAAAATACCACTAGTTTATATGGTGCTGGGGATGGAATCTAGGACTTTCTGGATGCTAAGCAAGCCCTCTGCCAACTGAACTACATCCTCAGCTTTTGAAATACCTTTAAAACATTTATTCTTAAATCATGAGTATGTGTACTGTGGCGGTATACACGAGTGTAGTGCTCTCAGAGGCGTCATACCCCGTGAATCTGCAGCTACAGGTTGTTGTGAGCTGCCAAGTATGGATGCTGAGGACAAAGTTCAAGTTCCCTGCAAAAGTGGTACATGCTTTAATGGATGAGCCATCTTTCCAGTCCAAACTAAAGTCGTTTATTTATGTGTATGTGTGTGTGTTGGGGAGGGGGCGGTTATTCATGCTGAAGCACATGTACGTAGCATATGTGTGGAGGTCAGAGGACAACTTTGTGGATTGTGGAGTTGATTCTCCTCTTCTACCATAAAGGTCCCAGAGATGGAGCTCTGATCCAAGTAGTCAGGCTTGGTGGGTGACAAGTACTCACAGAGCCATTTCTCTGGCCTGACTCTTCTTTTCTCTCTTTTTTTAACCAGTTAACTTTAGTCCTCACTAAGAGGAGAGCCAAGATCACCCTTGCTTTCTACATGAGACTGACAGGGGAGGCTGAGTGATTTGTTCGGGTCTGCCCTGCTAGATGGTGGAGGCAGGGTTGTGTCCTCCTTTGTCCCCTTCATCAGAACAGGGACCACTAGGGGCCACGACTGGGCGCTCGAGAGCATGCCTTCTCTGTCTGTCCCACCCCCCCACCCCCCCGCCAGGAGCAGCCACAGACCTTATTAGGTGCTGTGGCTGGAGCCTGGGCCGAGGCCAGGGCGTTGGCAGGCCCGCTTGGATGTGCTTTCTTCTCTTCATGCTCTGAGTTGGTCCCCCATAGCTATGCCCACAGGGCAGAGAAGCGCTCAGACTTTTGGAGATAGCGTCTCTATGGAACAAGGGTCAGGATGTCAGTGTTTTCTCAGGTCCCTAAGTGTTTGGGCCCTATCACAGGGAACATGCTTTCCGGACAGGGCTGGCGTCATCCAGTGAACTGGGCATTTCCTTCTGTCCACAGCCCACCTCACTCCTGGCTGCAAAGCCCGCCAGGAGTCTCTGGAACCTAGCAACTCTCAGGAAACAATGGAAACTTGGGTTTGTATTCTCCTCCCTCTATCATTACTCAAAGGGTTTTCCTCAAAGCCACACACACACACACACACACACACACACACACACACACACACACACACTCCAGTTATTTTTCTCTCCACCCATTAGCCTGGGGCTGCCTGGAAATTTTCAGTCAAAAAGGGGCCCTGGGTAGGTGGTAGAGACACTCTAGGCTCCAGGCTTGTGTGCCTGCCCATGGGCAGCCGCAGGACTGCATTGACCGCCATGATTTACCAAGAATGCCTGAGATCTAGTCTGTGGCAGAGCCTGTCTTTATGAACCTGGGCATGAGAACTGGTGTGTCTCTGGGAAGGATCTGTGGGAATCAGAGTGAGTCTATGAATGATTCCAATTGTCTTGTGGTATAGGGGTAGGAGGGCCATCTTGCTCAGTATCAAGAACCCACTCCAGGCCTGGGATGAATGTAGGAGAAAAATGTAGATTATAGGGGCTGGTGAGTGTGTGAAAAAGTACATAAGCCCTAGTGTAAACTATGTGAAGAACCTGTGTGGGAAATATATATATATGGTCCAGAGAGATGGCTCTGTGGGTACAGATATTTGCCCCCAAGCTTGATTACCTACTTGAGTTGGCTCCCCTGAACCTCCATCAATTTCCAAAACTCCTCTGACCTCCATATGTGCACTGTGGCATGTATGCAGGCACACGCACATACACGTGCACCTGTATACGAAACAAAGATGCTTGATAGCTTACTGGGACACTTGAGTCTGTAGAAACATATATATATGTATATATATATATATATACACATACATATATATATACATACATACATACATACATATATATGAAGTTGATGTGAGCGGCTGCGTGTGTGTGAGGGTTGAGAAGACTTGCCCGTGCTTGTGAGCCTCAAGGATTGTTAGTGAAAGTGCATATGAGCTGTGCAAGTGACACTGGGGGCACCTCAGGGCTGCAGAGCACTTGCCCTGGGGTCCAACACCTCATTGTTCCAAGGCAATAGGATTGACTTTTAACGAAGTTGAATTGAAGCAGAAGCTTCGCAAAGTACACTTACAACTTTTTGAGTGTGAAACTCTGTGAAAGCATGTGGAACCCCCTCGAAAGCTGTTTGCTGTGGACTCAGTGCAGAGCACGTGTTGTGAAGGAGTGGTGTGTACAGAGGTCTCGATGCCCTACCGGGTGGCGTCCCAGTCTCATCCCACACTCCAGGCCACATCTGGTGTGGAGCTGGTTGGGCTTTAGCCCACACCGAAGGGGACTGGGGCCCAGACAAAGGCTCAGTTCACCGCGCTGCAGCTCCGGAGAGCCTAGCTAGGGCCCGGAGGAGGGGGCCTACTCTGAGGGGGCGGGACCTGGTCTTGTGGGGGCGTGGCGGGAGACACGGGGGCGGGACCTAGAGGGCCAGGACTGCGGCCTCAGGGGCGGAGCCTGGCCTTGAGAGGCGTGGCTAGAGACTTGGAGGTGGGGTCTAGGGCTCCCGAACTTGGCGCCTCGGGGGCGGGGCCGGAGACCCGGGGGCGGGGAGTGTGCGGGAGGGCGGGGACGGGGGTGGTGGTGGGGGGGAGACGAACAGTCCGAAGGACTCCGCAGGACAGCGAGCGGGTGGCTGCGGGCGGCGCCGAGCGAGCCAGCGTACGAGGCCGGGCCATGGGGCGGCGGGCAGTGGGCGCGCTGCTGCTGGGGCTGCTGCTGCACGCGCGGCTGCTCGCGGTGAGTGTGCGTGGTCAAGGGCCGAGGGCGGGGGGCGCGCGCCAACTTGGCGGGGACACCGGAGGCTGCTCGGCTGGGACTCTGGCCCGGGACGGCCGCACCCGCGCAGGACCCTGGGCTGGCACTGGCCAGCGCCACCCAGCAGCGTGGGGGTTTTCCTAGGGGACGCCTCAGGGACCCAGGGTGGAGGTCAGGGGCCGTCCCTGCGAGCTTGGAAACCCGAGGGTCGCCGGCCACGTTGTTTAGGCTCAGAGTCGTCTCTGGGCATGGCTCGGCCTGCCGTTCTCCGGGCCTTGACGGAGAAACTTCTAGCAGGGTGGGAACTTGGCAGGACAAGGTTACCCTTTCTCGCTGCCAACTTGGCAGAAGGGGCACTCCGTGGTGATGGGGACCCTGTCAGTCTTCGCTGGAACTTTATCATGCTGTCCTCTGGGGAGACCGTAATCAGACAGTCAGTCGTACGTAAAAACTTGGAACAAAACTGAAGCTTGTGTGCAGCACCCCCGCACCCTGGAGTCATCCAAGCCATGAGCTAAATCAATCACTGCCTTGCACTGAGTCCCCTTAACACCTGGAGAGAGCTGGGTAAAGAGAACTCAGAATGGGTAGCCTCAGGGCAGTTAGGCCCGGATGGAATGAGTGCCCGGTGCAGCGCAAGCTATGAGTGGGCCCATGAGAAGCTGAGTTTCCCCAGCATTCTTCCCGGGTCTCCGAAGTGGGATGCTGTGCGCCCCTACAGTCCAGCCCTTATTCTGATCTCATCTGGGGCCACAAGGAGGAGAAAGGAGGAGAAGGGAACTCTTGAGTCAGGAATCCTAAGACCTAGAAGGCACTTGGCAGGAGAGTCCCAGAGGACCTGAGTGACCTCAAGGAGGGCTGGGAGGAGTTGATGGACAGGCCGAGGGTGGAAGATGAGGGTGGGGGTACATCTGGCCCTGCTGTGGTGAGCCACAGAGCCCAGGTGCTCCTAGACAGTCTCCATCCCTGTTCCCTGTTTTCAGAGCCAAGAAGGTGACTTTTCCAACTGGGCCAGTATTTACCCAGTGACTGATTCTCTGTCCTTGCCTGGCTGGCTCTCTCACCTCTGCCCTCCTGAGTCATTCCTTAACCTCCCACCAGGCCTGACCCCTCGCTGTTTCTGCCCCACCCACACACCTCCTCCCCACCCTCCATCTAAGCAGCCTTCTTCCTTAATCTTCTGTCTGGCCTCTCACCCCAAGCCTAGAGTGCAGGCAGGGCACTGCAGTTTCTCCCCATTCAGCCTGAACTCCTAACACTGACTAGCTAGCTCTTCCCCAAGGCAATGACCTAGACCTGGTGTGCTGTCTTTTCCTGACCTCCCCTCAGCTCTGCCCCCTGTTGAGGGCTCCCCTGATCATGGGCTGCACAATGGCAGGAGTGGTGGGTGGAACTGTTTGCTGAGGGCCGGAGGAATTCTACTGAGATTCTCTGACTGCCACCATTGCCCTAGTCACTTGTTCATTCACCAAATCTTAATTGAGCAGCAATCTGTGACAGTCACTGGGAGTCCCCCAGGCTCATTCATTGGGAAGATTCTTTCTATTGTGCACTGGCTAGAGGTGGTCTGGGTGGGCTGGGGCACGCCTTTCCATGCCTTCTAGGACTCAGACAAGTAAACTGTGACTCTGAGGAGACAGCAGGCATCCCTGAAGCTCTAGGATTATAGGTGCTGCAAGCAGTCACATGGAAGTCATCACTGACCCACCCAAGCTCAGAGTTGGGACCCACTCCCCCCAAAGAGCTTAGCCTTAAGGGTCTTATAGACCCAGTTTTAGTCCCAGCGTTGCAAGTCTGAGTGTCCGCATCTGCGAAATGGGTGGAAACACCAGCCATTGCAGCTTCAGGAAGGTCCCAGCAAGCCTTGCCCACTGTTCTTGATCACTTCAGCCCTTCAGTTTGATTCTAGGCAGAATCATTGGGTGGGGGAGGGCAGCCTATAGAGGGCCGAGGAGTCAGCCTCACTGGAGGCAGGGACAGTGGTCTGTGATTATGTGGGGGAGTAATTTCTGTTCTGGGGAGAGGATGAGACCAGGCCTGGCTGACTCAGGGCCTGCCCTGGCCTGTTGACCCTTCCCTTCCTACTTTAGCCTTTCCTTTCTTGGGCCCAGCCCCACTGTTGATAGGAGGGTGTCTTGAGGGATGGCTGGAGCAATGACAGTGTTTTCCAGGCTGAGGAGGGGAGTGGCTGAAATACCTGCTTCCTGCCTGCCTTGGATTTCCTTGCAGGGAAAGGATGCTGGTGGGAGGGGGGGGGGATTTCTCCTTCCTGGAGTGACTTCAGCCCTTCCCTCCACACAGCTGGCTACCCTGTCCCCCAGCTGTTACCCACCCCCTTTGTTCCAGACTTGTGCCAGGCAAAGGCCAGAGCTGAGAGAGTGCATGCATCAGGCTGCAGGACCATGCCCACCGTCTGGGCAGGGGTCAGGGACTTCAGAGATCTATAGGGATGTGGTTCCCCACCCCCTCTCCTAGGCTGAGTTCAAGGTGTCTGCCGAGTCGTCTGGGCCTTGCTTGGCTTGGCCCAGGCCTGTTCTCAGAATGAGCACAGGCAAGTTAGGATCTGTGGGTCTGAGTCTGTGTCTGGGAGAAGGTTTTAAAAAAAGGTGCTTGAATGCCAGTAGGTTCAGCATTTGGAAGACAGTAAGCGGTGGGTAGGGAGAGCTTGGGGTGCAGGCCAGGCAGTGACAGGGTACTGTAGTTGTATTCAGTGCCCATTGATTGAGGAACGCTAAGTTTGTCAGCAAACCCTCACATTACTTTTGCTGTTCCCTGCTCACCGTGTCCCCCCCTTACTGAGATCAGAACCACAGGGCCCGCTCCCTCTGGGGCTCTGCTGTCCACTCTCCTGTCTTCTGCTTTGCTAGGTTTCTGTTTTGTTTTGGGTTTTCCCTTCCCTTGCTGGTTTTTTCTTTTTGAAAATACCTTACATGTGGATGTAATTGTATTTTAGTCGTTTGTGTCTCCCTGTTATTTTCTCTCTCCCTCCTCCCTGCCTCTTTGGGGGTATGTTTTAGGCAGAGTTTCATGCATCCCAGGCTTGCTTGCTGTCAAACTGACTATGTAAATGATGAGCCTGAACTGATCCTCCCGCCTTCCCAGTGTACGTGCTGGGATTACAGGCTTGAGCCACCGTGCCAGGCGGAGTTCCTTGAACATGCCAAACATACCCCTACCTCAGGGCCTTTACATCTGCTTCTCTCTCAGTGTGGAACGCAGGTCCCTGAATCCACAGGACCCTCTGCCTCCTCCCAGGTCTTGATAATTCTGCCCTGTCCCTCCTAGCCCAAACTCACCCAGCCCCATCCCTCTGCTGCCCTGGCAGTACTGAGAATCCAGCCCAGGGCTTCTCACATATAAAATACTATGTTCCATGCCTAGCTCCACCCCCCAGCCCCATCTAACATGAGTCTGTTCACTTGTTTATCCATCTCCTCTGCTCTGCTTAAGTCCCATGATGACAAGACCTCATCTGTTTGTTTTTTCAGAATTGTATTTATTTTCTGTGTGTGTGTGTGTGTGTGTGGTGGAGGTGGTGCATGTGTGGAGGTCAGAGCAGGACTTGCTGTAATTGGTTCTCTCCTTCTACCAGGGATTGAACTTAAATCTTCAGGCTTGACCACAAGCATCCTTACCTGCTGAGCCATCTCACTGGCCCTCTTATCTGATTCCTGTATATTTGTTTTGCTTGTTCTCTGGTTTTATCGTGCTTGAATATTTTTAATTAATACTATTGATTACATCTGTTCTTTGACAGTTTCACATATGTATGTCTATAATACAAACTAGCCATTCTCACACCCACTCTCTTATCTTCCCTGTGCACCACCCCCCACTCTTCCTGACATTGCTGTCTGCTTTGTTTTGTGACCCACTGAGTTTGACCAAGGCTATCTGTGTGATCCTGGTGGGTTCAGCAGTAGACATAGTTGAAGACAGTGACTCCTCGTCTCCCAGAATCTATCAACATCCAAAAATTCAGCAGTCAGAGTCCCTCCTCCATCCATGACTGCCAGGACCAGTCTTGTGTAGGGCTCACTGCAGGTAACCACTCCATCTGCTTTTGCTAACTGGTATAGTTAGTGCTCCGTGAATGTATTTGTTGAAATGCAGTAAAGCCATGGAGACTAGCGTGGTCTCCAGAGTCTGAGCAGAGGCAATGGAAGCACAGAGAGGTTAGGGGATTTGCCTGCGTGCTTACTCAGAAGAGTCGAGTTTGAAGGTTGGCACGGCTCCCCCGACACTGCCCGCTGTCTCACCTGCCTAACAACCACAGCTGGATTCTTAAAATTTATTTTATTTAAATGTGTGCTGGGCACACATGTGACGGCATGAGGATAGCTTATAGGAGTCAGTACTCTCCAACCCAGGGGTCCTGGGGATCAGATTTGGGTCTTTAGGCTTGTATCCAGGCCCTTTCACCTACTGAGCCATCTCCCAG